>OZ024695.1:15910074-16510074 GCA_964016905.1 Perithous albicinctus | reverse complement strand
CCCCATAAAGGAAGCTTTGCTGTGTGATTAGTTACTTCATTACTTATCTCATTTTTCTTACCTTTATATAATTCCGTTGGACGCATGAATCATCAATTTTTTTCGTTGGAATTGGATTGATCGTGACGAAACCGATTCAAACACCACCAAGAAAAGGTAATAAGACGAAATTTTATCCAGCAAGAGATAATCCGGTAGGGAATCAACCCGGTGCGCTTATAATTCCAAGATGTAACGCAAAGCTTTTTACTTGCTAGTAGCATAGAAGCTATACATAGTATCGTAGTAAAATGCAAAGGAGTTCTAGACGGACGAGAAAGGGGTTGAAGAACCTCTAAAGCGTTTCTACGTGTGTTTTCGCGTTCTTACGTAGTCTTTGTACGTTCGTGGCACGTGTTACAGGATGTTATACTGCCGCTACGTGACGTATTCATTGCGAGCGTGGACCAGGCCACGCAAAAGCTGATACAAAAGTGAGGGCAACACAAGCCCTGGCCCCAATTCGTGCGTTTTAGACGACAAGAGAGGACAATGAGGGGAAAAAATTCATCAATCAATTTGCCGGAAATGGAAGGCGAAAAAGTTTCACGGGTTCGTGTGAAATCACGATCCTTTTGTCAAACGTGTTGTTCCACGGTATATCGCGTTACCACATTTGATAGCGAGAAATTCAAAGTTTTGTCAACGTCTACATATGCATAAATATTCGTAGCCAGATGCCACCAGGAATATCGAACTTTCGGCAGTAAAGCTAAATCCCAAGGGACAATTCTTCCATCCTGAAAACTTTTCACACGATTACACTTTATTCATCTTTTATGATAGCCTCCGAAACGTTGCTCTGAGTCGTGAACTTTCGGAAAAGTCGTTAACTTTGATTCCATACATTTTGTATTTAACTGGACTTTATTTTTTTTTTAAGCTAGAAATTACGTATAGTGATGTGTGATGAATAAGATGGGACATCTGATGTAACCTTTCTTGAAGCATAGTTTTATAAAAAAAAAAATCAGGCAGCATCAACAACATTTATTTACAAGAAAAAGTAACGAACAAATCGTGGACTGAACTTTAAAATTAATAAATTGGACCTAAGGTCATAAACAACCCAGTTTGGTAAACGGTGGCACGATTATATTTCCGTTGTAAATATTGACATTTGTTTTTAATATAATTTCTCTGTCATGAAAAAAAGCCTGTAAAATAGAACCTTGCGAATTGTATTCTTATTATTTTGAAGCTTTGACAAAGGCTCAAAATAATAATAAGGCTTTCTCATAGGAGCAGCTTCATCAAAGGTACAAAATAATGAGGTGGCAATTTGCAAGGTTCCACTTTACACGATTGTTTTTTATTAAATTAGAAGTCTAAATTTCATTGTTACCAAATTATCGATGTACTTTTTTTTTTTTTTTTTGTAAAACTAGATATCAACAAACAAAAAATTGGGCCGAATTAACAAAACTTTAAGTCAGATTTCAATTGATTTTTTCTACTGGTGTAACTTACGCACAAGTTTTCGAAAAATAAATTGTATTGTAAAAAAATGAATTCATTAAGACCAACAATGATAATCGAGATTCTCCTGTACACATAATCATAAAATATCATACTACGTATTATAGTTTACAGTCCGCTAGGATCACACCCATTCTTCTACCCACTTAGTATAATATATCGCGTTTTCCTCGTTCTTCATCCTTGGTTCTCTCCGCAAGCTCCATCTACCACTACCTCACGACTGCATCAGATAGTATTATTATTATGCAACATACAGGCACTATATTCCACCTGAGTCACTTGGTGTGCCCGTCGAGCCGTGTGCTCAATATTCGGTGCCATGTTCGCGGTATTTGTTATACCAAGTTGCGGGAAGTATGGCACGAGAGTTCACTGGCGAGAAGATGGGATACAGGAGAAAACCGAAATGGGCTTCGGCTAATGTCTCACCACCACCACCACCACCACCACCACCACTGTTGTCTTCGTCCCGCGTTCGCTTGTAACTCGTGCGAGGAAAAGCTTTGCCCACTGTGTGTCGCTTCTTCGCCTATAGTCTCCCGCTTCTACTTCCCGAGCTTTCGCCAGTACCAAAAGTACCGGAGAAACGTGAGCCAGTGGCAAGTGAAGTCAGCGACGGAAGCTAGAGAGAATGGAGTCCGAAGCAGCGATTTTCCTGCACCGGAGAGTTTCGATAAGAGTTGTTTGAGAGAGTTCGAAGCCCCCACGGTTGCTCCTTTCTTCGCTACTCGACTTTTTTATTTTTCAACTGAGCGTCTAAACCGCCAATTTTTACCTCTTTCCTTCCCTCCCGCGTAGCTTCTTTGACGAGCTCCGGAACTTATATAGCTCGTTGGCTTCCGTCCCTCTACTACTCCGTGTACACGCTTATTAGTTCTCACGTATTTTTCATTTTTGTTCTTCATTATTTTTCCTTTTTTTTCTTTTTTTTTTAATTCTTACTTCAACGCATCTAGAGACTGAGTTTGAACGACGTTTTCTCGACTGAATGGCGGATTTAATATGCTGGATGAAAATGCAAAAATGACTCATTCTGTTGACACTCGGTATTATAAATTGGCAATGATTGTAACTAAAAATGTAGGCATCAGTGATTTAATAAAAGGGCCTCGTAATACCTATTTTATATTTGAAATTTCATTTTTCACATATGAATGAGCAGCTCGTTAGTGCTAAAACGTGTATATTTAATCAGCCTAATGAACTATGGTTCAAAGGGTTCATTTCAAATGTTGTTATTTATCTGTATGTATCTGTGAAGGAATTCATAGATACATGGACTGTGTATAATTCGTTGCGGTTGCATGCGCGCCTATTCGACAAAACTATAGGTATCCTATGCGTATTTTCCGATGGAATGGAAAGCATAGGTCGAAATTAATTGAAGGTGTACAATTGCTTTGGTTTTCGCTCTGATCAGCTTAGCTATGTAGCCCCCATAGCAGGTAGCACCACCAGCGTATGTATATTTGAACGACCATGATGAGGCTAGGATTCTCGATGCATCGCACGCTTCGGGAATTCGAAGATTGACAGACACGCGATTCCTGAAACTAGTTACCGACTCATCAAGCTCGAATCACGAATAATTCGGCGTGATGCGCCAGTGCGGAACAGGATTTCGGATCACAGAGTTTAATTCACCCAGTTGAACGTGCTTTATACCATCAACTATACGATTAATAATGAGGCACGTCGATTCTGCAAATCAAAAACATTAATCACCTTGATACAGACAGCCTCTGCACTAAGAGAGGTAATGTCAGGTAATGATTGTCTACTAACTCGTTAGCCACATTTTCCCTTTAAAGATGTGCAGGTAATTGGCTGTGTTAGCAATTATACTGTTAATTGTAATAATCGGGAATACGAAAAATTCCCTTATATATTTTTTCATCATATTCTGACATTTGTAGATTTATAAAAGTTGCTACACTACTTTTAATGCTAACAACATCAAAAACATGCAAATGGCTGTCTGCGGAGAATGCTTACTGTTAAGTGAGCGTAAAACACGAGTCATCTAAATCACAACATATAATGAGCACAGTACAATTACATATATATTTTTTTTAATTCTGGAACACGGAGAATATATTCATTTTTATGGAATTGCTATACTTTCCATCTTTACAAACTTCGTGTCTGATGAGGATGTCAAAATGACATTAAACTGAACAGTGTAAATATTGTAAGTTGGCATAGACATTTATTCGTTAGTAAAGTATGTGTGATACGATGTGTCTTACACACGATAATATAAAAAGCAAGAAGTTAAAAACTGTGGAGTTTGAGAATCCTGTCCGTTCGATCGATAATCAGTGCTAATAATACTCGTGTCATGCCCCAAGCCACACCGGGGAAACCCACAAGAGAGGAGTTAAATTCTTGAAGCCGACACTTTTTCGCCTCATTCCCGGACGCTTTCACACGAGATATTCTCGTTTTAGACACGTCTTCGAGGTAACAAGAAGAGGCATTAAAAATTGAGGAGGGAGATAGCAAACCGAGACTGGAGTCATCCCTGTGTGTGTGTGTGTTGGGAGGGTAATGCTATATCGATTTTACCCTCCTCTCGCTATCTCAGTATAGTTGCACTTACCATCCCACTGAAGAAAGGGGTAAAGCGGAATGGTCTTGAGTAATTCATTCATGAAGTTTGCTCCCCACCATCACACAAAAACCGCCTGCTCTCTTCCCCAACACCGGTTTGTCTCCACCACTTTCTATCTATGTCTCTCGAGCACGAGATATAGTTTCCTCCTCCACACACGTTGAGGTCTCCGTTTTCCGACAAGCTCTTGTAACACGACCTGCGGGAACATAGTTATACACACCTCATTCCCATCTTTCGCTTCCCTATCTCGAAGGCCCATTTTTTTTTTCCCCAAACTTCTGAGAACACGTTGGAACCCCCGGAGACAAGTTGGCTGGTGGCTTTGGAACACTTTGGTGCAACGAAAACTCGCCTTCATCCGGCATCTTTAATGGACAAACCTTGAAGATAAGAAAAAGAGCGGAAGAATAAATGGATAGTTTCTATAGTCTGTTCGGACATAAGCAGCCAAACCTTTCTCTCCCTCTAGAACTTTTCCACCTAGTCGTTGGTGTCCCCGAAAAACTTCTTATTTGCCAGCAGTTCATCCGAAGAATTCGCTACTCGTTGGCGACCATGCAAGCAAATTTAACCTGTTGACTCGATACTGTCCAACGCGGCTTGAAAGAATGCACATTCTTTAAAGTTGGAGACCTGTTGATCATTTCATAGCGTTTTGATAATTCCTGTATTTCATTCTCGTCTAAGTAAAGTAACGAACGCGCCCTAATCTCCGGAAGCTCAACCGGATATTTCGGTTTATTGAGAGAGTACTTGATAAGAAATCACAATTAATATTTGAATTTATATCTACGGTAAGAGACTCAATTTCGGACGGTTAAGGCCTGTTTTTGAAGGGCTTAGGTAAATGTTATTAGAATGAATATATGTTTCATTTCAATCTAATATTTAAATTTATTCATGTTCTGACGCAATGGTCAAATCTCGTGTCCAGACACTGGTATTACGTTGGGCATCGTTAATTTAAAAGACAATGGTTTTTCGTTTTTGTCAGGGCTTATCAGCACTTTACAACCGGAATGGGAAGACAGGAGCTTTAATTCCTCATATTTTTTTTTCAATTTGCTTCTCCACCTGACACGAATTTGTTCTGATGATGTCAGGATATTAATTAATTTTGAAATTTACATTAACAAATATATTTATATTAATAAACGACAAATCTGGCGTCAGATGCTTAACTGAGTAGACGCAAAATTAAGAAAAATACGATCACATAAATTATAGAAAATATTTATTGAAAGAAAGAGACACACAAAAAATGTACTACATACTTACAATTCACTTCGATCAATTAAAAGTCAGTCATCAATTAACAACGATCGCTTCTGTTGAATAAACTATTTGAACGGGCTAAATATTTCGTTATTCCATTTAATCGGCAATTTGCAAAAATAATGACTACAACTTAAGGGGTCTCAAGTGTTGAAGCGTTGGTACCGTTGTCGTAATTATTCTAAAAAATAATAATAAAGCTATGTCGCGTGTTAATGATAGAAAACACAGGTCTCTAATATGTTTTACTGCGTTTTTAGCACAAGCTGAGATATCCCAAGTTGATATTTCACTTTAACGATTTGTCGTCACTTTCGTAGGTCGTTTAAATTAAATTAGCATACGGTACCATTCTTCTTTTCCACTGGCTTCTTCGTGTTGACAATGACGAAGCCCTATTGAGGGTGACCCAGCGGGAAGGGAATGTTAACTTCGAGAAGCTACAGAGGGTAGCGACCCTTCTCGCACCCTTCTCGGAGTTACAAGCGAATTAGAATTCATGCCGTTCGTGTAGATCTCACTGTCGGGGTAACCTGTTGGTCAAAACCGATGGTGTCGGTGAACGAGGTCGCGTTTGTAGCATCGATAAACGTAGGTAAGTAGGTTAATGACGGTCTAATGGCTCACCGCTGCCACCAGCCCCTCAGATCCCCCGAGTTTCGTTCACCTTTTACCCCACTTCGTCTTCCTATGAATAAAAAGCAGTAGCAGCAGGTCGCGGCTTTCTTGTACAGAGCACCCGCTCTCAGATCGTAAATAACGAGCTTTCCCTATTTTCCGTTGCCCCTCACACCGGTTTTCTTTTTCGTTGCAGTTCCATTCGTTGGTCCTTTTCATTCGCTTTCACGTCTCGACCGGATACCATAGATCGTCGGTAGGCTTAATGATACCAGTGTTGTACGCGAAACACGATGCTCTCCTTGCTTTGAATAACGCTGCCTGTGATTTTACTTTTTCTCTCTTTTTCCATTCAACTTTTTTCTTTCTTTCTTTATTATTGCCTTGGGAATTATTGGATACGCAGCAGGTTTCCTGATCACAATGTTATCCTAATCACAATGGTCTCCCTCCCCATATAACCACGTTTTTTTCTGAAAACTAAACATGCACAGACAGAAGAAAAGACTCTGTGTGTTTCACAGAAATTTGAATTACCAAATGTAAATTTGTTACATTTCATGGTGTCATTTTAACAAATGTGTTTTTAGTTGTCGTGGGCTTTTATTATGGAAATTTGTAAGTACAGAGACAAATTAACCTTCAAACGTAGACTTAACCAGATTGCCCAGTTAAATAGTTAGATGAATTGACAAATAAAGATTTTTTTTTTAATTACAAAGTATTAGAATTTATTTTTGTTTGATAAGTTATACCGATAAAAATAATGAAGTTCTTGTTGTATCACAAGAATTTTTTTCGCGAGTCAAGCTTCTCACATCATTTTTCCTAGTTCATTTTGATAATGAATTTTTCTCATTTCGCGGTTGGCCGTAGGTGCTTGACGTCAGTCACGTCCATCGTCCGGAAACTATGTCTAGGCACCTGACCGCCTACCGTAAAATTAGCAGTGCTACGTTACAGTGTTACAACTTGGAATCGCGGGTGTGTAATTATTGCATGGGCTTTCCGTGTAGTTGAAAGTGGTTCTGGTTGTTGTATTTCGGACGTTCTAGTATCGCGTCTGCATGCATCTGCATGTACTCACAATAGGGGCGTTATCACCCCAAGGAATACTAAAAACAGATTTTGTCTTAAGGGGCCTGTTTAACTCGAACAATTTCGCAGCAGATATATGCTGCGCTATATCCCGCGTGGCTCAAGTGAATTTTCGGAACGAGTGTACGTACAGTTTGTTGGATACCGTTGGGACCAATTTCTATGGAGTATCTGACTAATCAACCCTTTCCTCAAATTGATTCGACGTAATACAGAAACGCTATTCATGCCATATCGGAATTATTTACATATTTAACAGTACAACTTTTAATAGATGTTTTATTATATCAATTCCACGTAGAAGAAACTTTCGTACAAGAACAAAAAGTCGAGGCTTAAATGTCAGTCAGCTCAAAATACTCTAAAATTTTCAGATATCAATGTATGAAAATGCAATGAGTAAAAAATGTTCTCTGATTTTATTAGATTTTGGGTTTTTCAAAAATATTAACTTGCGTAGTATTCGCATCCTTTAAAGCATTATGATTTTAATACTGGAAAATTCACAGAGTATCCAAAGGTTTTAGTTGGTTCACCCCGTCTGCTGAACTTCCTTTATTCTCTCAGGCCTCTATACAGCGTAACAAGATTACGCCTTAGCTTGCTCGGAGACTAATTCGAATTTGGAAACAAAATTATGTAGCCACAAGGTACGTTGGCATCCTCTAGTTTGCGCCTGGCTCCCGCCGTTCAGTCTTCTCAATCCCACGAGACTAGCAAAGAAAACAGAGAGACAGATGACGAGACAGAGCAAGACAGAACACCGAATACAATAAACTGAGTTCGAACGAAAAGCGGATTAATACGATTACGATAATTGGCGTGAACACGGGCAATTATTCACGTAGAGTTGGGAATGCTCGTTTTGTCGAGAAAGCATTCACAGTGTTGCAAGTGTGTATTCAAAGTTATTCTGCGCTCTGCATGCCAGGCCGGTCAGTTTGTCCGTACTTCATTATGTCAGTATCTACGGTGGGCCTATTCAACGTATACAAATGTCTAGTATATACACGAAGTGCCTCGTCACGAGACGTAAACTCTCCCTATAATCACTACGTTAATTTTCGCGACACGTCAGGATTATGCCGGGTATTACGCGACCGGCCCATATATAGGTGACTCGTCGATGGAGTTTGGAGTTTAGAGTTTAAACCACAAACACCAATACTCGGTGTAATCTCACCGCATACTACGTACTAGACGAACACACTGGGTTCTAGTCGTTGCGCTTCGCCAACCAGCATTCTACTGTATGCGACTAGGGGCAGGAACGAGCCACCAGGAATACTTTACACTAAGCCAACATAATAACCAGTGCAACGTCGACCAACTCTCAGTGCCCTGCTTCGGTGTGGTACATGCTTGCTTCCCAACGTTAGCTTGGGTACGTTGATGCTACATCAAATTCGTAGAGTCTACTATAGAGTATCCTGTCGTCGAGCTATTTTCGCTTGGAAAATTATTAATTTCTCAACGGCGTAACTCGGATTCAGGATTATTCATGCTCTCCAGAGACGCGACGGTAGACGAGGGAAGCGCATTAGTTTCAAAAACCTTTTAGTCGTAAGGACCAAGACAAAGGGTCTCCATGCTTTCATGATTATAGTTAGTTTTTTTTTTTTATGGCTTCGGCGTGTTTCGTGTACATTTCTTAACAGATTCAGAAGACCTTTTATCGCTGGGAAAAGCGCTCGTGTCACTTTAATGGCGAATTGTTTTTGGTGAGACGAAATTCGTACATGTCTGGATTTGTGGATTCGAGAAATCAGTTGTATGATAGCCCAATTCGGTGTCAAATTTAAGGTAGACACATGAAAAATTACGATAGTTACCGTGCTGACAAAGCAATTAGAACGCATATACAGACATTTTTTTTAGACCACTTTTCTCGCCGTTTTGGACCATTCTGACTGTCCTGATATGGATATCTTGAAAAAAAAATAAAAATTTCACGAAAACAAAGCTTTCTCTATGAAGAAGCAAAAAAAGAATGGCTGAATCGATTGTTATATGTAAAATATTTATATTTCCATGGCAAAACACATTGGAACAAATATAACAAAAATTATTTATGTAGAAAATAAATATAAACGGTCATTTGCATGCGTGGAAAATTAATAGAATTAACGGAAAATTAGAGAAAACAATTTTTGCGTCTGTTAGATGGAGCTTGGAGAGTAGACCGTCCGCATGTAATATTCTGGGCGGAAACGAAAGTTTCCGGGTATCGGGGCTTAACGCCCCAAAGCATTCGTGCTCGCATTAATTAACGCGAACGGTGAATCGCGGCCTTAATAAGGGTGGCCTTCGCTATTGCTATATCCCCCTCGCTGCCACTTGAATGACTGCCAACTGGCGTTATTCCGAGACTTTCGTGCTGTTCAACCATCAGTGAGAGTCAACGCCGTCCCCTCATTCTCACTTGGTGGAAGCTCGATCCAGCTTCCGCCACGATCCCTCATCCTCACAGCTGCCATGTTGCGATCGCGAAGCATATTAATTTTCTTTTCTCCACGGAGGCAAATTAAATTCGAAGTTACGACGGGTCGAGCAACGTTTTTCCATCACACCATCCGCGGGAGGTGGCAGCACTGAAAAAAAATTCAGAAAGTGCTCTCTAATACGCTTGGCAGAATGGGACGGAGGCACCTCGCACGTAAGTCTCTGATGGTAAAAAGTTGAAAGAGCGCCAACGTGTCTGATGCTGTTACTTTATTGGTTTTTTTTTTACTAGTCCGGCGTCTCGCGTATCATGTCTCGTGGTATACCGAATATTCAGGAGGACGTTTTTGTGTCGCCTGCGATAAATTATAATTGCATTGATGTGGTTGAGAGGCAATCATGAATTTAGAGATAGAACTATTTTAAAGTGGCTTGTGAAAAAGACTTCTGCATGTATTTTATGTACTGTAAATCGACCAAGAATTTCATTTTTCTTGGCATCAGAAGATACTAATAATATTCTAACGATTCTTTTATTTTAGGCTGGGCTTTACTATGATTTCCATACTGGGCCCCTAATAGAATTGGGAGGAAACTAGAAAGGTTCAAATAAGAGCCCATCTAATTTTCTGCACTGTACCTTGAAACGAGGTGAATTTCTTACCGTGGTTGTATCTAAACTTTTCTGGGGTAGAGCTATCAATATTGATTCATCCGTTTTCCACGCCCAACAGAAGCGACACCTATCGCCAAAAGGGGTGAAAAACACACGACGACTTTTAATGTCAGAAGAAAAGCACCCTTCACGGGGACTTGAAAAACTCGGTCGAGCGGTGGCGCGTATAAATCACGAAAGGAGAACGAGTACAAGTTTGCGGCAAAGATCGGAAACTCGAGCCTCAGGTCACACCTCTTTCGATCTCTTTTTCTGCCTCTGTGACTCAGGACGTCTTATAATATTGGGAAATTACATGTCCATGCCAATCGACATAACTTATTGATTTTAAATAAACACGTCTTAATCTATGATAAATCTTTATATACTGATAAGTACAAGCGCTTTACGTCACGATGTCCTTTAAATTCATGAAAACATTTTTAAATTAAGGTTTCAAAATGTTGATCGTCAGACAAGTCGCCATCTTTGCTCGATTTTGATTTCCCATATATATTTACATGAAATTCTTGCTAAAACTTGATTATTTCTGAGATAAACAGTTGTTAGGATAAATCGGCATGATAAAGCTGATCGACTTATGGGATTATTGCAAAATAATTGCTATCAATATCGCAGTAAGCCGATCGGCTTCATCACATGAATCTTATGTAATGCGTTGCTGTATAGAACGAGACCTGCGGTCGGATGAATAAAGCAGTGTATCGAGCGTGCAAGTTCAACGAGAATTGATGGTGCCTGGCAATAGACCCGATCGCCCAGTAAGTTCTGCCAGCAGAGCTTCGAGCAGCACACTCTGGCACAATGTTGCTGCTTCAGCTTCGTCATTCACCTCGTGCCGAGACTTTTCATCGCATTAATTTTATCGCTCCGAGGAAAAATTGCAAACACCGCATTTTTGTTTCACGGCACCGCCGGGTAATCATCTCGAAATTGGGACACTTTTATTGAAAAAAAAAAAGAACAAAAAATCTGCTTGCGTTATCGATTTAATGCCATTAAAGTGCGTTCGAAAAAGTCAGCAATATTCGATGAAGCGAACAGAAGCTGTAGCAGATGTGTAGTTATTTAGAGCACACCAGGGTAGTTTTCAACCAGAGGTAGAGTTTACTGTGATTCACGCTGCGTGTATATTGACCGGAGGATTTCAAATATATGGCTGTTTAATTGGCCTAAAAAGCTTCCAACTGTGATGGTGTAGATCCGCGAGGTAATATTTTATTTTCAAAGTTGATCATTCGCTAACATTGTTTTTTTTTTTTGGTTTTCACTAGTTTATACGCTTTAAATACTGCAGTCAACTAAAAATCAATAGATATGATACATTGAACTGCAAATATTGCGGCTGCAATATTTACAGCGTAAGTGTTGCGAATCCTCTGTTACTACATTACGTCACCATTCACCATATTTTTTAGGCTTTTTGCAGCGCTATCATATGTGCTGTCGTTTACGCTTATGACAAGTTAGTTTTTGTAACACAAATTATATACTGATTAGATATTGTTTAACATTATTTTGCTTACAATCAATTTGAAGTTGATCGCCGTTCACCATATTTCGAAATGTAGATGATCTGTAACTTTATAACATGAACACGCAAAAAAACGCCAGATCACATATGGGTCAGATGATTAATTGGTTATCAAAACCAAATATTCTTTGTTTTAAAACAGTAACTTGGTTTTTACAAACAATTAATCATATGTAACCGAACCGTTTTTCAATCAATTCTAACCAAAGCTTTTTTCCGTGTATAATTTGTAACATTTTTGGCTTCCCACGATGAGCAAACGTTCGAAAAAAGAAACTTATATTGGCAGTCTACATCAGGCATCCGACGCCTAACAACGTTTCAATGCACTGTTGTTGGAGCGCAGAACAAATGCTCCTGCTAAACGTCAGCTGCTCAGTCTTTCACTACCAGAAATACGAATAATACGCCGAGTACATAATACGAGGATCTTCTTGATGCCACTGAAAATAGTTAATAGACCGTTTATTAGCATACCATGACTGAGGAAAATGTAATATTCAGTGCGAACAGAAATTGAAGACTCTAATGCACATGACGGCGTATATAGCTGTGGAAGAAACACGGCTGCCGAAGAACCTCACGTTCCGTCGATTTCCCGTTAAAGCTGCCAAGGAAGTCGTTTAGTTAATTCGGTGTAAAAAATAACGACAGATTTAGATAATTATTTTTACATCCAAAATGATCCGAAGTTAACAACCAGAGTATACTACTTACCGAGAGAATATTACACCATAGATACACCAATTGCATTGTAATAACAAAGAGGTATGTTTAGTTACAGGTCATAGAGAGTCGAGCCATTTCCACGTGAGAGAATCGCCGGCAGTTTTTCGCGTACGAGCTGGTATCGTAATTAAAACATAGCCCGACGATTTTTTATTTTTCTTTTTATTGAACAATTTTCGAATTCGTATACAACACCGTAGGTATCCGGCTGACTCTGTGTATTGTTTATTTCGTATCGAGTACGTATGACTCGAACGAAGCACGAAAAGCAACGACATCGATAGTGTGTTTGCGATTCATTGTCATTGACAAAGAGCGCGAGAGGAGAGATGGCCGAGAAATCGGCGAGCGAACTGATGGAAAAACGGTAAAAAAGCGATGGAAAACTCAACGGTATAGCACGCTCCAATGGACTGGCTTGATCAAACTGACAAATTCTCATGGTGGATACTGTTGTTCTGTTACAGTTTGCAGTTTGCTACCTTTTTGGGTATCTACAAATGCCGGTCTGGCTGTCGTATTCCGATTGTGAATTTAAAATCAACGATATATACAGCGGCCGGTATATTGAGCAATGAAAAGTGTCAAACAATTGAAAGCGTATGATATGTGGTTCGCGTGCAATTACACGGATTGGAGGCCTGGACGCTTCGGCATACTGAACATAATCAGGAACAAAAAAAAAGATAACAACATTATTGTAGCATACATAATGGTTATGAAAATTGAGGAAAGCGGCATTTTTTTCATTGTATTTTATTTTCCGCTGGTTACAAACTAGGTAAAGTTATTGACGAAACACAAAAATTTGACGTAAAAATGCAATAAAATTTTGGAACAGAGTTTTAAATACGTACTACTCGCAAACTTACTTTCTCTGTTTATGTATTCTTTACATAATTAGTCATTAATATATTTTTACAACATCTTATCATATTAATAAAAAACGTATAAACATTCTATTGAAATCGAGATAAAAGTATTTTCCCACAGAAATTCATTAAGGAATTTTATTTGAGGAACAAATAAGAGAGTAGAGTAAATTAATGGGTGCACAATGAAAATCGCTTAGTTATGATAGCCTAAAAATTGACTATTCTAACTAATTGATCAGCTGAGGAATATATAACCAACCGCTTGGTTGTCTTAACCAAACCTTTTTTTTTTTTTCTGTTGCGACGTTGAATGTTGTCGTGTAGACGAATCGCGCGTGAGTTTCATTTTGTGCACCAATGCGACAGGTTCTGTAGAGTTAAATCCACTGGAAACGATGGTCGTTTCATCAACAGCCATTCAGTTAATGAGTCAAAAGGCTATAAGTGACAATTGCGCCATTGATTGTTCAGAAGAGTACTCAGTATACGTGTGAAAGGGATCTCTCGCTTGCCTTCAGAAAAATTCGAATCTCGGGACGGAGTGATAATTCAGTATTAACAGAACGTTTGTACTTCGATTGCAAACGGCGTTGTTCATAGTATCTGATATTGAATGACGATACCGGAGCAGTTCGGACTCGTTCAGCGTGTAACAACGTTTCGCGACGTCACGCGATAAGCGAGAACAGTGTCGAGAGTGAAGCTGAGGACGCATAGAGGAATGCAATTGAACACGTTGCGGTGGTGTATCGGTGCGAGAATTTTATATTGCATTGTTCGATAACCAGTATTTCTCTCAACTCGCACGATAACAAAGCGTAACGTTGAGCTCGCGTGACCGGTCCTGAAATATGGATAAACGGTTATTGTATGGCTCGGTAATAACGAATGTCGGTTTCTGCGCCAGCGAGCCGATATATTTACCGTTGGTGGGGAGTAGCGCGCGTACGTTTCGATGGTGTTTGGCGTCAACGACGAGAGAGAGAGAGAAAGAGTGGCGAATGAGAGAACACGAGTCAGAGAGCGATAGAGCTTAACACGCCGCACATTCACATTGTCCCATTCGATTCGAAAGCTACGCGATAATTTTAACCGGTACATCAGCCGACAGCGCCTGAAATACGCGAAATACGAGTGCCTTTTGGTACCAGGCAAATTCGTGAAAAAAAGGGGGATAATGGCGACATTCGAAACTCGCTTTCACCCTCGACAGCCCAGCTTTTCGATGTTTCATCCATTGCTCGAAATTGAATAATCGAAACTGCCGAGCGTTACGTTTTTCGCTATGCCGCGATGGTATATGCGACGACCGAAAAATTATTTCGAACTTGTTCGCACACATTCTGCTTCAAACTCCAGTGTTATACATAGCTTGAACTTTCGATTTTTTACTCGTCGTTCGGACATTTACCAGCTGCCTGTATACAGCCCGAGATATATCGATAAAGAGCAATCACGACTAACCAATATCGGCTGGTGGAATTTGTCCAACCGTCCACCATGTCGCTCTGGATCGACAGTCACTGAAAGAGAAAAACGGAATGATCGGTGAATAGCGAGGCTTCGTTTCCTCGAGCGAAGTACGTTTGTGTTCAACCGGTCGGCTTCTGTTCAGTGGTCACCCGAACTATCGGGATGTTTATCGCAACTAACGGATGCGCGTGTCCTGAGGCTTTTGCCAGCGATTGGTTGATTACTATAATTGTAATTAACACTCTAAAAAGGCGTTTAATCGGGGATTAATCGTTTGTCATAGCTTTTGCATGGATGTTTGAGCAACGATTGATGTCAAAGGAGGGAACGTCGTATAACAGGTCGACGACAAAAACGGGGAAACTGAACATACGTGGGACAAAATAAGAAACGTACCAAGAAATAATAATACTTTGAAAAAAAATGTCATTACTGTCTGAAATAAGAAACAATTCAGAAATAAAGCACATAGACTAATATGTATTTTCCTTTCCTCTGTTTTTGCCTAAAAAAATCGGACAAGTCTTGTGCGGAATCCGAGTTCAAGTGTAAATAAGCTGCACAGAGGATCGACTGATATTCTGAAATGTTTGGGTAAAAATCTTCTCTAAATCTGATTTTTCATTGACTGTCAAATAACCTTGTTAATGTCGCGTCTGAAATAAGAAAAATGTATTCAAGGTGGATACAGAAGCATACAATAGTAAGTTGAATGCTAGGTATCGTAGAAACATATTAATTTATTCAAACTTCCACATAGTAACTGTAAGGCGCGTTGCCTGAAAAACATGTAGGGTGCCAGCTTTCGAAGTAACAAACCTGAAGAGCAACAGGAAGAGTTTGTAAATATTGCAAACTTAATTTCTTATTATATTTCATTTTTATTTTTGTAACATTAAAAAAGAAACAAATGTATTAAATACATTTAAAAAATTGTGTTCAGCTGTAGTATGATGACAAATATTATTTTGTAAAATTAAAATAAATATGTTGTAAAAAAAAAAAAAAATTGTAAAATTTTAAAAAATAATTGTTATACTTTTTGTAAAATTAGAACTTGACAAGAAAAAAAAAAGAAAAATTTTGTCAAATTAAGAAAAAGTTTCTGTGTACGTTTGTGAACAGAAACGTTCGGTTAAAAGTACTCAAATTTCAATTGAGTTTTTATTGCGTATCGGCACAGCCTTTTCAGAAAAATTAGGTCGGGAAAGTACTGTAGCCGGAAGAGGAACAGTTTAAAAATTCGGTACGTTGAAATACACATAAAAATATCACGGAAAAATGCAGAAAGTAATTTTTTTTTATCGACAATCTGTTGCATGTATTGAAATATTGAGGTGGCAAATGCAATCTGTGTCATTGAAAGCTTGAATTTTCATTCGTTATTTAGTTTGCCGTACAGCGGCTACGATTTCGTTAATCAGCTACAACGATAAATCCCACAAATACCAAACGCTCGACAGCACCTTTTTCAAATATAACAAAACATTGAGAAGACGAGAAAAATCGGGCTTTAGGAAAAGCTCTCGTGTACATTCCGACGTTAAAAGCTCTCGAAGCTTACAAAACACGTGCACCTTTTCTTTCCTCGTCGTCGACGTCCGCTCTGCTCAATCCCATTCCCCTCGCTTATTCTTCTCTTATTCCAGTGGAGAAAGGAAAAGTAGTAAAGTTGCAGAAGCTGGACGAGCGTTTTCTGTGACCATCTGTTCCACTATTTGCTCAGTTTGGTATTTCCGCACGCCCCACGTATCGCAACTTTGTTTCTCGAAAGACTTGCACTTTCACCCACTCTCATCGCCATTCTCATTGAAGAACCTTCCACAGTCCTCATTTTTCTTTCTCTCCTATATGTATTGAGACTAATTCGTTGACTGCATCACTTACCAATTCTCACTGTACTTTTATTGTCCTGATGTCTATTATAAAACCATGTAGCAGCTCTACTTTCTTCGTTCTTTCGCCAGTTTGAGCATTAGACAAACGTAAAGAGAATTATTATGTTCTTATGTCTTGAAAGTCCTTTTGAAGTGAAATGTCCGTCAGAAGCTACAATTTCTTTGTACAAAGCCGAATTTTCTATGACCCTGAAGTCGCAGCTCTGTTTCTTCCTCTCCCCTCCTCCCCAAGAGCTAAACTTTCATGTGCATCGTTGCTCTAGCTTTCAACATGCATCTCTGTCTGTGTCTGTCTCTGAGTCTGTGTGTTAAGAAAGCATATTGCATGTTTCTACTCAACATTATATTAAAATACTGGCGTTCGCGAGAGAGACTTGTCCTCGGCAGGTACCGGTTTGGCTGCGAAAAATGTATTTATGCATTGCTCGACGGTGCAAGGAGATAGGGGCATGGAACGACGAGGTCCGAGAGTTATATTCAGCATCTACCCAGAATAGCATGCACAGACGTATACACCTAAACCGCACAGAGCCCGCAACGAAATTATTTTTCGTTTCGCGATGCATATACGTACAACACATACAGACGTTGGTGCAGTCAACGTTCTCTACATAATTTATTATGATAACATCCACAACGTTATTGCATACTTCTCACTTTCCATATCATGCATAAAACAATTGACCCCGTGCTCTCTTATTTGACTTTGGTGGAATATTTACCTGGAAGATAGCCTCTTGTGCCCAAGTTAGATGTCGCTGATGGTGAGAACCGTGTGGGCGAAGAAATATATTGGGATTTTTTTTTTCTGTCGCACACCTTCAAATTACAACTGCAAATCACGTTTGAGCTATCAGATAATCGCTAATTAGATTGTACGTGTCAAGGTAATAATGATTTGTAATGTTGTAGTAGATTCTATGTATGAAAAAAATCAAGAATAAGTGTAACAAATTTTAACGCTTTTTTTATTTCAAAGATTTTTTTACTTAAGTTTCGGCTACATCGACACTGTATTATAGAGAAAAAAAATCAAGCTTGTTAAATTTAATTCCATCAATTTTTTTGAGTATAAAAAGTCGTCAAGAACATATTCGTGTTTCAGAATGTTGACCTGAAAAATCGAGCATCTTGAATTTGATATAATTAGTTTTGCCAAGTAAAAAAAAACAACCAAACATTGTCGTGCATAAAAAAATATGTCATCGATGCGATAGTTCTAATCACTTCCCTTTACAAAGGTACTTTAATGTGATTTCGTAATTATTAAAGATTATCGCTTTTACATTCTTTTATTGTTATGTCTAGCTCATCATGAATTAGAGGCAAGGGTGGATAATATTTGAATACTTTTTTGACTAAATGACTATGGATTATTAATTTATTGTAATGAATTATTACCCGAATTATTCTGAGAAAAATAGATAAATATTTTCAATGGCTTTCCATTCGGATAGTGTTTATTATTTGTTAGGGTTGCAGTTTATAATTATCAGACACGTTGTTATAAATATTCTTGTAAAACTGTGGTCTTTATTTCTTAATATCTTCGTCACAATGAATGTTACAATAAACTGATATTTCCGGATTGTGGCTAGCAGGAGAATCAGATAATTGGCCATAATTTACGTTAGGGTAAATGGGCGAAGATATGCCCTTCTCTTTCGTTACAATATAATACAATCTCGCAATAACAGTCGCATATATACTATATATATATATTTTTTTTTTTTCTTAATACTTGGCGTCGAGACGCTACCGCGTCTTTTGATCGAATGAACCAATATAAATTTTCAACCAGCTTTATACCCAAAACAATTCATAATTTTATTCCATCTTCGCCCGTTCGTCCTAACTCGCAGTCACAGTTTTCGACAGTCAATCTCGTCGTTATACGAATTTTCGTTATGTTGCCGTTTATTCGACACAGTGTGCCGGACGGAACAAAGTTAACAATGCTTTTTTTTTTTTTTTAATTTCTCTCCGTTTTGTCTCGCGACATGGCGAAAAAATAGGACCATACAACGGCGCATGTATCCTGAAATAAGGGGAGAAAAAAAAGGAACAATAATATAGTATTGAGATGTATCGCTAGGCAGAGTGCCAAATCTGAGCGTCACGGTCACCGGACTCGAGTCTCTGTTCATTTTTCCTTCGACAATCTCCAAGTCACACTGAGATATACAGCCACTGTACTTCCGGTCACCGCGATACCGTCTTCTCAGCTTTTGTCGTTTCTCTTTATCCTCATCGGACAAATGGTAACCGGAAGTGAGACTTTTGGATCGTGAACCGTTCGATGCGACGCTCGAAATTCGAAAATGCGACTGGTTTTCTGGTATAAGAATGAGAGCTTATGTCCCATTGCGGATATTCGGGGGCATCAAGGGCATGTGATACTGACTCACAATCAGTCAGCAAGAAACTGGTTTCCCTGTTTTCTCTTAAATCGCTAATATTTTGGAGAAAAGTCTGTCTATTGGCTACGAAAACCTAATCTGCTTTTGGCCGAAATATTAACAGCTGCGGAGAAAATGGGGATACCAGTTTGTTACAAACTGAGTCGGGCGAAATATAGGAAATATCACATGCCCTCAAGACAAACCCCTTTAGGAATGGGGGGGAGGGGGGCTGGCAGCGCTCGAATTTACGATATTAAATGGGAACAACACGAATATCGTTATTTATTACCTAGATAGTGTTTTTTTTTACAACAATACTGGTCGAAGTTCAAACCTTATAGCACACCACATTCACACGTTTATCTCGAGCGCACTCGCAGTCGTACCGTAATATAATATTTTATTCGTCATATAGAATTTTTGTATTTTTCTTTTTTTTTTTTTTTATTTCTTCAAGTATAAAGAGTAATATCGCTCTGGCGTACATTATTTTCGGGAAATAACGCGCGTGTTGTCCGATACGCGCGAGACGTGGTCGTTCTCTCTACACACGGAGAAAAGAGACCACGGCACGTTTTCGCTATCTTCTCGTTTGCTAAGTTTATTTTATAGAGAAGGAGGCGAAGCACCGGGGTAAACGAAATGCGAAAAAATTGAAGTTCGAGAATAAGGTGGAAAACAGAGGAAAATAAGAGAAGCGCAGTAGGGAATGGAAAAGAAAAACTGTGGGATGGCGGTGGATATGGTTGGACGGTGAAACTATGGCAAATAGCAGAGGTACACCTAGAGTAGAAGAGAAGGGCGGGCGAGCACCGATGCAATTTCGTGGACGCCTCGAAAATGAAACTTCCGGTTCTGGTGCTGCTGGGAGGTCTGCGCGATCTCGGCAATCGGGCGGATAATCGAGATGGCTGTACCACCGTATTCGTCGTCATCGTCGGGAGAATAAGCCTCGCGCGTGTTGGCCATTGGTCCCACGTCTCGGTGAAAGAAAAAAATGAAATTAAAAGAAAAAACGAGGTGATCTGACTTCAAACATGGTCCACAAAAATGGTTTTTAGCGGGAATACGGTTAGATTACTAAAAATCAATTTTCTCGCCTCCTTTTCGTCGAAAAACCAGATTTCCAAGACGATTTTTAAAAAATTCTATTCTCGCATTCTCATCCCGTCCTTCTCCTTAATTATCATTATTAATATGTATACGATCTTAACCATCAACATTTTTCCGAAGCGTTTATGCCCGTTATTATTTACATATTTTACATTTTAGATATTGTATCTTGTAATCTTAGATAGTAATACAGTTGTGAGGCTGAAAGTCGATTTTGACTATTCCCCTCACAGCGAATCTTTATCTTTTTAGCGATAGATCGTCATTTAACGTGAAACTTTAGTAGGTTTAGGTAGTCAAGAATGCTTTTGTTTTTTCTTCTGTTCGGGTTGCAGATTCGATATGCTCCTTAGAGTTCTGCAGATATTGGGCTTATTTTATTGACAGTATACACATTTTTCTTCAAAACGTGTTGTAGCAAAATTTAGAATGGTAGGTTTGGCAGAATTTTCGCTGTAGACGAAAAATAGATTTTTCTAGTGGAAGATAAAAATAAATGGTAACATTAAGTAAACCGTTTAAAAATTAATTAGCAATTAGTGAATTAATTTATACTTTTCATTCGCGGTGCTTGCGTATTTTCATTAAAATTTCAATTATTGTCAACCATGAAAAATTGCGTTAAGCAAATTCATAGAATGAAGTGTGAATTTTTTACTTACGAAAAACTGCGCGCGTATCTACACAAAAAATTCTACCAACCGAATATACGATTTATGATGTGTCATGAAAAGTCGGTGATAAAGAATTGAGCCAGTCGTCAAATGTGCGAACAATCGTATGACTTTACTGTTCCAGTGATTTTATCAAGACTGCATTATTTCTTCTATTCGAAGAAACGAGTATCGCATTGCAAGAAGGGCATTCCTTTTGTCGTGCGTTTGTAGGCGCTCGGTTGATGTTTCTCGTTCTTTTCATGTAATAAACGATCCGGCCATTGATCGTTGGCTTCTTAGAGCTGCTGGAAGGGGACCGCAGAAAACCGGGAACGTAATTCCAACCTGACAAAGGACTGGGTCACGATCTATGTGTGTGTGTGAGTATCGACAGTCAATTCGCGTGGACATACGACCGATAAACCATTATACGATTGAGAGCAAACGTCTGTGCGAAAAAGATTTAATTTTTTTTTTTTTTTTTTTTTATCAAACGTTGCCTCACTTCATTTCTGTGAGAGATGGGAAAAATATAAGCGAGCAACCGTGTACGCGCCTTGACGATATCCGGATTTAATATAAAGCGCGAAGATCGGAAAGACGCTCGTCGCGATGGGGCCACTAGGGGCGCCAGAAAAGCTGCTTATATCCCCCATACCCTGAGACAGGGACGCAACTACACAGTAGTATATGCGAAATAAACGAAAAGCTTGCGGGACACTTGCCAAGTGGGGCGGAAATGGAATCGCAAACTGGAAACGAGATCCCTGACTTTGTTTTTATTTATTTTTTCTCCTTTTTCTCTCTCGCTTACCACCTACCCCCTCGTCCTCGTGAATGAGAAAAAATGGGGTAACTGAAGGATTCTTTTTCGAAACGATAATTTACATGCCGACTCCCTTCTACGCTGAGCATAATAATGTACGAAATGAAGAAAAAGAAACGTAAATTCTACGACGTTAATGTACGAAATATATCTTTCCTGATAAGCCAGGGAAATATTAAAACTGGCGGAGCGGTAGCATTGTGACTTTACGTTTTTACATTTGTCCCAAATTTGTAAAGATATTATTTCCACTCAGGTTTAGCTAATGGCCTATATTGTAACACAATTTTTTTTTATTTTGTAGTACGTAAATTTAAGAATTCATCATAATCACGAATGAAGTAGATGAGTAACGAAAATTCTTCGCCCTAAATTTAACGTGTGATTTTCGGCAACTCATTTCGTTATTATTACTCGATTTTGTAATTATTACGGGGTTTTCGTTTGATTTTATTTAACAAAAGAATTTTTATTTGTTTTTCATCGGTAAAACATAATGTATACAAAAATCAGTGAAGAAAACATCTTAAAGAATGGAATTAGCTCCACTTTTGTAATGAGTAATTTTTTCTTTATTGAACATTTACTTTTTTAAAGATATTTCAAACTGGGATTTTTTTAGCATCATCATAACACTGTTATGACTAATTAATCCTAAGGAATTTCCGATACGATTTTTTTTTCGATAGAATAAATTAAACATAATGATAATGTCTTTATAAATTCAGTATTGCTGTAAAAACGAAAAGTCGTATCGCTAATATCTCGTCGACGTTCGACCGGCTATTGAAAAGAACATTTATTCGAGGCTCAAGTTTCCATGGCTCTATATCGAGATACATTCGAATTATGGTAGAATTTAAATTCCACGCCGAAGGGGGATATTATCATTGATGAATTTGTCACTAACGATCGCCCGCGATCACTGAAATATAAAACGTTAGTTTTTCTCTTATATCATACAAATACATAGTACCAATACAGAATAATTTAAGCGCGAGTTATGTGAATCAACCATATGAACAACATTTCATCTCGTTAAATAATTATTTAGGATTCTTCGTGTTAAAAAACACATATGAGATAGGGCTTCATCTTTATCTCTTAGAGCATGCCATGGTGCATGGGGAAAGAGAGCTAGAGACGTAATCTGCGATGTCCGATGAACGATGTAACGGAATCGGTGTGATATCCCGTGTCCTTGTGGATAAAATAAATTAAATTTCACACATTAACCAAGTTTTAGGGGCATAGCCTCGAATATTCTCTGGGTCGCGCCTCGCTCGAGTTTCCTGCCTCGCTCATACCTCCTGTTCGCTCATCTACCGACGATTCAATGACAAAAGTTTCCGACAAACTAGTTTCTCCCTCGTACATCAGCAGTAGCAGTACCAGCATTTTGTAAAACATACACATACACACACACACACACACACAGAGCTCACGTCTGTCGCAGAATATTGTGTGGCCGGCGATGATGCTCGTCGGAGGTGTAAAATAAGTTAGGTTGAGGTGTTGAGAGCAACCCTTCCGTCATCCATCCAACGCTTTTCTGGCAAACAGAGAACATACGTGATGCAGCTTCGTATAGCATATCTACTGATGTACCTTCTACATTCTCCACTGACGTTTCTCCCCGAGGAAAGCTGTCGACTCCGTGGCTCCAGTGGCTCGTCCATTGCCACTGGTCTTGCTACTTCGCTCCTCGCTGTGTCTACGAACGAAACGAGAGGTCCTAAAAGCACACCTGTTAGTTTCCAGAAACTTAATGGACCTACGCCAGCCAACATCTCTCCCAGTACAGCATAGCAAGCATTAACCCTTTCAGGCTCGACGTGCTTCACCACGCGAAGACTCCGTCCTTCAGCTGTATGCCAATAAATTAAACTCGGGGAAACTCGACGCATCGTTAAATTCACCCCTTTGAGGGTTGTGCTCTCTTTCATTTTACCACTGGAGTGTTTACAGTTTATGTACAAACGCGACATTCCGTTTGCTTCACCTCGCGAAAATGAATAAGGAAAGTGGGAAGATAAGTACCATGAAGGATTACGATTGCGGTTAACGTTCATCGTACCGCACAGCACTATCATCACAATGATACAGGATAATGTACAAAATTCTCATTGTTATTTCGTAAACGAGCACTCTGCTCTAATAGCGCAAGTTCTTTCGATTTTAAGAAACCGAGCACTATGTTTTGACTGGTTTCTTGCTTTCATCCACTTCTTCTGCTTTTTCTTCTTGTTTTGCTTGACTTGGTTCATTCGTCTTGTCGGTTTACAGCATTGTGAGTTCGATGCACCTCTCGGAATTAGTGCACCATCCGCACCGACGGTTCTTCATCTGAGCACCAGCCGTGGGAGCCCGAGTGCCAACATTACGAGTGGCACCGTAACGTAGTTCGCTGCTCGTCTCGTACTCCCGAGTCCGTGATGCAGCTCGGCTAGACTTTCTCCTGAAACAAAGAGGGCCACTCAAACACTCAGTTTCTCTACGACGCTCCCAACGCTACTACTGGTCCTCTTTCGTCTCTGTTATTCTCGGGTTTTATTCATGAAAGAAGTGCGGTTGGCGCGAGCGCACCGCGTTAAATCTCGTGGCATGCAACCGGGCAAGATGTGGAGAAGAACACTCAAGACTTTCTCGTGTTTTTCAGAAACGCATGAGATATTTCGCGATACGAATAGCAGAGAATACCAAATGCTTCCACTGTGAACTTGTAACAAAGGTGTAGGGATTTATAATGTATATTCAAGAGGAATTTGATTTGACACTCAAAATACTCAAGACCAACTAGAAAAGACTAGAATTAAACCACTGACTTTTAAGAGAATGCAAAATTACGATTTGTATCAATTACTGAATAAAGGTTACTAAATTTATCTTAGGGTTGATTTGTTTTACGGAAATATTAGTTTGTTATATGTGACATCGCTGTGTTCCAGATTGGCAATTTGATATTATAGGAATATTAGCGTTTCTTATTTTACGGTTTATTTTTTCGTCTGAAAAAGAAATTTCAAATACGCAAGAAAAAAATTCTTATAATTAGTGGAAGAAATATTTAGAGGACACTCCCAAATGTATACGATGGAAAAGAAAAGATCGCGTTCTACAAATATTTTATATGCTCTCATATTTTATTAGAATCCTATTTTGAGTATTTCTTAGAGTTTACTTATGTGGGAGAAGGGAGCAAAATTCAAACTCTATATAAACTATACGAAACAAGATAGATACTTTAATTATCATTTTCTCTTTTTCTTTAAAAATCGGTATGAGTCGAAATGTAAATATTATTTTCAAGTTTTGAGGGATCATGAGTTTTATTTTCAATATTTACCGCCGTTATTTTAGGTGGGATAAAAATAAAATAATATTCCAAACAAAATCAACTCTGGTGGAAACAGATTATATATTTTTTAAATTTCGTTACGTAAGTTCCACAACTTTTTTCTTAAATTAAAAAATTAATTAAAATTATAAATGAATTGTACTAAGTACATTAGAGATGACAGTATCAACTACAAATAATGCTATCAGAATGTTCAAATTTAATATGCGAATGTTGTTATTGCTAGTAAACAACAAAAAAATTATCTTGATAATTCCAAATCTTTTTTAAACGTTTCTTTAAAATTCAATATCCTGTATATTAAATTCCACATGAGTGTACCAAAATTAATGTTCCATTTTTAATGAAGCAAAATAAAGCGTGCATGAATTTTCACGTCGTGTATAAATTTTACTGAACCTCGGTGCAGTAAATATGTGTTACGAATTCCACAACATTTTCAACAATGATGGCATGTCTCCTTTAAACGTAACCCGTTTGAGTGATTTCACTGACCGGTACCCTGATGAACTCACGCCATCGTGATATATAATATATATGTATATACAGATTACCGAGTGCGATGATGATATTCATAGGCCACAGGATTGCAGGGCATGTTTGCCGAGGTCCAACAACTCGAGCGGGTGCGAGATGCGTCTGGTTGACGCGGGATTAATTTAGATGTCCGAATGTTAATCAGGATATTCGCTACTTAACACGAGAGACTATACGGATACGGAAGCCAGTCCTCTCACACAGTCACACGGGACTGTTCGCACATTAGCCCACGCTCGAGTATCACATAAATTATCTGAGCTCCATGCCGAACTGCCGACGGGGTGCTTTCGCCGAGAGCCCGACCGAATTAGAGGAAGTTAAGCATAATTATCAATGGCTATATTCGAACCCGAACGCGATCTGCAAACTGCCCGGTCACTGCACCGCGCGGGTATAGTGCAACGATGGTGAACCGATCATGGGGTCAGGTATTTTGCAAGCACGGTGTCATTGCCGTCGTTCGTGTGTGCATAGAATATCCGGCTATTATACACGCTTCTAGATTATACTAATACAGCTGATGCGTATGCACCGTACATTGATGGAGCACTATAACAGCAGCGGTGTTGAAACGACACTGGGGAATCCGCGCTATCCGCTCTGCGGTCATTCTGGAGCATTAACTACTCGGAATCTATCCGGCCGAACGTGATTTTGTTGTTTAAGCATGGATAAAGCAACCATGTTAATAGTTGATGCAGTCATTTTTGCGCCCGGCTCTGAGAAAATAAGGCAAACTGGTTCGAGTAAGTCCGGCGGACACGGGCTGTCAAATAAATATATTGTTAAAAGCAACGACACTGTTGGTACATCATCAACAGTCATTCGGCATTCAGCAGAGCGACACTTATGTTTGCATTGAGAAAAAAGTGTGGTGATGATTAAAAATTGATAAGACAGCCTGCGTCCGGCAGATTTAATTGATTCAATCAATTTCTACTCTTACTGAATGAAAACGCAAAATAGGAAAAATGCGGTGATGCAATTGGTTGAAATTCAAAGTGACCATCTTGGAGGTTAAGCGAATGTCCTAATAACCCTCTCCTGTGCGTCACTTAGAGCATGGTGAGCCAAGGCATTTCAGATAACGGGGCTAAATTAGTGGACAGGCAAACCTAATTATCCGTAACTAGTTTCAGTATGCGGGTAAGGCCATTGCTGGGAAGCGAAGCGCTTAGAAAGCCACGCGGGAATGTCATTGTCGCACGTGATGTTCCGTTAGTACGAGAATCGCATCTTGGACTATCGAGGCTTCCACTCAGACTCCTCCGTTACGCGCTATAATGTATTCTCGATACGACTAACTGAAACCACAGTCAGAATAGAATTTCTAGAAAAGTTAATAGACATCTTTGAATTCGAAAAAAGGAATAGGTGAAGCGTTTAAGGATATTGAAATACTTTTGAGTGAAATTGAAAATAAGCTTAATCTGTTCAAAAGGACACTTTTTCAGTATCCATAGAAAATGAAGAAACACTGGCTGTTATCCAATCAGAAAAAAGCTATATATTATGTAGACGGATTGGCACATTTGTATCACTACTTCGTGTTATCCTATTTAATTATAACGCTACCAGAAAATAAGCATCTGACCAAACTGCGCCATAATACAGTTCTACCAGAAACCATCTGTATCAGATCGGACAGTAGATTATAACTCAGATCTATGTGACTTTCCAAAGAAAAAAATTCCTTTCAACTGATCTCTACGAAATTGATTCCATAAAAAATGATCGTAATAAAATTGAATCAATCGT
The DNA here is from genome assembly GCA_964016905.1 of Perithous albicinctus. Classification (NCBI taxonomy): domain Eukaryota; kingdom Metazoa; phylum Arthropoda; class Insecta; order Hymenoptera; family Ichneumonidae; genus Perithous; species Perithous albicinctus. The sequence continues at coordinate 16,482,665 of OZ024695.1, read as the reverse complement.
CTTCTATAGTTCACTTTCGACATACTAAAATCCCAATTGGCACTATGTAAATAATTTTAGATCAATCGTTTATTTATGGATGTTAATCAGATCTATTATTATGTATTGTCAATAAGTTTATTGGGGTTCAAATAAACTGCGATATAAAAGAATGCTTTCTGTAACTTTACTTACATTCACGCTTTCAAGAACTTTAACACATTATAACTACATATTTCGTTTGATTGGGTAGATTTTACATCTGGTATACTACCATTATGATGGAGTTTGATTTCATTTTGATTACAAGACAGTTTAGACAGACGCTTGTTGTCTGGTATATTTCGTTGAGATCTAAGACTTTTAGGTTGTCTACGAGAACTCATGCTTTATATTAATATTGCGAAAGTACTTTAAAGTTGAAAAACCACTTTTGGATATGAAGAGAATCAATATTCACGTGTATTGGAGTTGTGTAGCGAGATTCCTTAATTTATGAAAGATCGTAATGAGTGGAGGACGGTTACGGGAGGCAGAGGGGGGAGTAGTTGCAGACAGTGGCTTGCGTCGAAGCGTGTAAATTTTAATGAGGATCCCCGCGGGTAGGAAAAGTGGAGTCTCGAGCATGGTGGAAGAGGAGTAAGAGCACGAGAGAATAGAGAATTTTTGCTGCGAATGGCAGATATGTCGACCAGAACGTTGAATTTTGCATCGGTTGTGCGCGATGCAGGCAAGGAAGGCAAAAATGTATAATCCGAAACTTGCGAGTTGTACAATGTACTCGAGCTACGTGCTCGAAGGTTTGCATGGATGGAAGAGGGAAGACTGGGATAAGAGACAATGTCTGCGTTGAATATATGTATATATATATATTATTTTTTTGTTCTGTTCTCTCACCGTTGAGTACGTGGACGTGAACGGTGGCTGGCTGGTTGGGCATTGTGGTGAGAACACATGTATAGTTGCCACTGTCGGACGGACCAACCCTCGCTATGCTCAGCGTTGAATTAGCCCCCACTTCCATCAGATCTGTTTTCACACTGAAAATCGAGATAAAAAGGATATTACGACATTTTCCATGACAAGAGAGAAAATTAAAAGGTCCAATTAGGATCAATACACCGGCTATGAGTAGTCGTATCTCTATATATTAGCTACATGCAAAAAAGTACACTGAGCTTTATGTAAATTGGCTTTATGTAAATAGTTTTATCTCATTGTATGTGAAATACGTCTCGCTAATTATCATGACTACTTAGCCACGTTTCCACCCATTGTTTCAAGGTATATTAATAGATATTTTTTTATATCGTTAATAGTCTCTCGGAAATTATGTTGGGTAGTATGCTTTTCAATTCTTGTATACCTCCTAGTCTCGTTACATTATTGTTCCTTGTCACGTTTCAGTCTCTGAATACTCGTTATAACTCTCTGAGGGAAGCTCTGTCTGGGAACAGAGAGACACTTGACAACTACAAATGGATTATGCTCTGTTGCTTCTGTAGTAATCGTTGCTTGGATGACAAGACAAAAAAGAAACGACGATTTTCGTGTTTTTAATTGTTAACAATTATTATTGGCACTGCTACCTCTAATGGCAATTCAACGAACCGAGTTGTTCGTCATTGTATTTCGAAATCTCTCGTCTGTAATGTAAATATGATTATATCCCTTATTTCACAATTTTTCGTTTATTCTATTTGACTGTAAAACAAGTTTTATTTCGTGGACTTTCAATTTATGTAAACTCTTTTTTATTTTGTACATTTAAAGTAATACGATATATACGATATAGAATTTTCGTACCATTCTCCAACGTTATTTATCTTCGTGAAAATACACGGATTGTATGACAGTTATGGACCAAAACCAATGTTCGAAATACGTTTTTGTTTAACGGACAGTCGAGAGGTAAAAATAAGCGAATACATTTCATAAGAAAATAATTAAAAATGTTAGAAAAATGTTTTAACCAATTTTTGTTATTAAATTTCGATGATTATTATTATTATTCAAAATCAATGCGCAATTTATATTTTCAATGATGTTGATTTTGTTGTCAGATTTCTGTTTCTCCGCTTTGACGGTAAAAATGATGTTCCTATAGTTGAAGAAAACTTTAAAACAACTGTGTCCTAAGGGTAAATGTAACTATTCCGTGAACAACGCTGAGTGCTCAAAGAAAACCGAATACGCTGATGCACAACGAAGTGGGATATAGCCCAGTCGGTGGTGGTCCAGTGGCCCTGAGGCGATGCAAACTGTGCGCGCTTAGTGACGAGAGCTGGATGGCACAAAGCTGAGTGGTGGAATGATGCACCGACTCTACACGACGGCGATACTCGGCAAAACCAGCTTCCCCGAGCACGTCCGCTTTCGCGCGCACTCGCGAGAGAACTTTAATTGAAAAAGTTTTTTTTCTCACAATTTAACCATTCATTATCATTACGAGTGGCTTCTCACGGCAACTATACCCGGTGTCGTAAAAGTTCAGGGGTAGGAATCTCGTTGGTAAGCATAATATACTATTACACTCAAAGGCTATAAAAACGAGACTACTCTTTGACAAATTTGTCGATGGTCATTTTTTTGTGTTGGAAATACATTCGGAATTCAATGGATCATTAAAGCGGGCGAGTCAACGTACGAAATATTATGATAGTGTACCAAAAAAAATTGTACAATGTTAACAGTTTTTAGATAGCCCAGTAAATTATAATATTTAATAATAAATTAGAATATTTGTTTACTATATGATTTGTTGATCCCGGTGACGCACGAAATTCACAGTACAAAGTCTGATTTTCATCGCAAGAGGTTTTTCTACGGTCCAAGTACATGAATTTTATTTCATGATCTTCCGTCTTGCTTTTATAGATATTTCTCATTCCCTTGGGGTGGTATATTGAAACTATCAATTTTATGAATAAAGTATCTTCTTACGAGAATAATCAGATGATGCGCAGTTATATAGGTTCATTCGGAACACGAATCTTGCGATAAATCGTATAACGTGGAAAGCATTTCCATTTATCGAATGAATGACAAAAAGACAGTACCGGGTGTGAAATTTGTTTATTTTCTTGGTATTAAACAAATGTTTTATTTACCTATAAATATAAAGATTTCGTTAGCCATAAAATCCTTTATCAATTTTTTTTCAACAATAAAATATTTTTTAAATATTTTATTGTTGAAAAGTTCAATTTGCTTTACAATGTTTTTCGAAAGAATTGTCAAACTTCAATACTCATTTTCTTTGAGTACGATTATTGAACTTCGTTATCCCGCATTTCATCGCAATTTCTCAGCTACGCTATCCAAAAGCAATGGTACCCGAAAATCCTTCACGGTCGGACGTCTGTATATGCACATATATATATATATATATATATATATATATATATACACATATATACGTCTATACAGAACGCCGGAACGCGACGTGAGAATGAAAGGGTATGAGAGTGGCTGGAAATTCACGTTTCTACCTAATTCAACTCCCAAAGTGCATTCTGATTAGACCGAGCCTCGTTTCAGGTTTATTGCTGGGTAACTCGCGCGCGCCACGCTTCCCGCGCTTTGCTAACCCGTGTACCCCGTAATTCACGTTCGTACGGAATTCTCTTATTCTCTTCTCTCTCCTATACAATATGTTCAGTGTCTAGTGGAGTGGGTTAAGAGCCTTCTCCTGAGTATTACGGCTTCATTTGCCACCGGGAGTTTTCAGGTAATTTCCAAAATGTCTAATTTCCTACGATATACACGTAACTGCCACCTAACTCCTAGCAGCTTAAGTCAAGTGCTGGATCAGCATGAAACGAAAATGGTTTAGAATGTAGAGTTTGTCGAACTTTCGCGTTCCAGCTTATTACATACGAGTTATGTGATACGATCTGGTCTTTGCAGTTCCGCATTTAAGGAATCGGTTATATTAGCGAGTGAATTAAAATAATGATATAGTTTTTTCTTGTAAGTCTCTATTTACGCTGCCATTTTATATAATTTGACATTTGAAAATGTATACGACCTATGTTCTTGTCTTATTTCTTAGCTTCAAGAACGCGGTTGGTTCTTTTCTTCGGGCCTGCCAGTTCGTCAGAAATAAGGCATGTTTCTCAATAAAAAATGGTCATTTGTACCTCAATGAAGTATTTAACATATTAAGATTGAGCGAAATTTTATTAGCAATTTCGTCCAAAAGGTTTCAATTAAATGTTACAAAAGAACTGCAAAGTAGAACTTTGCACATTGCTTCGTCATTTTTTTAATCTGTCGCTCTCATAGTTTTTCTATGCAGAAATCCACTGATCAATCATAGCTTCCTCATAGAGAACATTTTATTTACATGTAAAATTTTTTTTTTCGAGATTTCTATGTTAGGATACTTAGAACACTCCAAAACGTCGATAAAAGTGTCACAGATACAGCAGTAACAATTTTGAGAATTAAAAGTCTCATGAAATCCGAACCACTCCAACAATCTTGTCCAAGCGCAATATTATATTTTGATTCTATAGAAAATTTAAATTAAACTGATTAAATTTTGCAAAGTTTAGGGGAATTAAACTTATTTTTGTTATATTCCGAACGCAATACCATTAGAACCTCGAAAAAAGAGGAAGAAAAGTATATATGACGTTGGGCATCGAATGTCGTGTGCTTCGATAATAGTTTGAAATAGATAGAAGTGTGGAGATTGTGAAATTTCAGTTTAATTTACCCGTTGTGCGGGCCGTATGCCCGTACATACGCCGTACGATAATAACCCCCGTGGGCTAAGCGTGACGCATTTATTTTAATTGTAGAGCGTCGGCACAACGACGAATGCATCAGTCCATGAATTAACGACACCACAAACCGCGCTGGTCCGTCAGAGTATATAACAAATGAATTTCCCGCAGGACCCGCTTCCCCGCTGCCGCGCAGTTGGCGCAAAACTCATCGCTGGTCTATACCGCGGGAGAGCTCGTCTCGCCTCTCGTCAAAGAAAAGTTCTTTTACTGTTCCCTGCACACATTTTAATTATTATTTTAATATCGGCATTGTCGTGCGCGGGATTTTCCTCGCTAGTTTCTGTCGTCGGTGAGATATCGCTGAAGTGAATTCAACTGCGGCGCACCGACGTATTTCTGTAATTATCTTCCGGCTGTGTATTCCGGCGTTATAAAAATAATCGAAAGCCCGAAATCCTCGGGCGCGCCAGCTGGCGGTTGTGTGCGAAATGCAAAATTATTAAGCATTTCATTTCGACGAGTTTATAAACGGATTATTTATAATTGACGCTGAATTATTCACGATCGATGCCGAGTTTCGATTAAACGAAGGTGGAGTCGTGACCGGATATAGAGAAATAGTATAGGCGATTCAATATAAGGGCTGTGAGGAAGATTATAGAATATGCGAGGGTCGAATGGAAAGCTCTGATTAAATTGAAATGTCGCTTAGACCAATTGAAGTCTATTACGATACGGTTCCAGCCCTTCAACTTCCTGATAACTCGATCATAGTGGCTTACCGTGTTCGTAACGAACCAATCGCTAGCTCGCTTATATTTTGCAGTGGACAGTCAACTGCGCAATATGGATGCAATGGTGAAGACACATTCAACTTTTTTTTAAACTAATAATATTTATGTATATCAAAGCACATTTTCGATTTCAAGCAGTAGAACTTCTTAAAAAATATTTATTTAACTTCAACAAATTGATTTCAATTGAATTTCGTATTGCATTATCGGTTTAATGAGCTTGTATTATTGTATTATGTTATTATTCTTTAATTCGATTCAACAAATGCATTAAGGTCTAAAAACCACTTTATGTTATGTTAGTGCTATTAAATGATAATAATAATGATTTGCTAATTGATAAAATGTACATTGGTATCCGACTGAGAATGTATCCAGAGGCCACATTTAGATCGCTAACAATGTGTTACAAAAAAAATGTAATAAACATTTTCTATACAGCCTCTGATTGAAAAATCGTTAATCTATAAAAAGTATTTAATTATTTCACAAGACAGCGAAATGTCTTGGCCACAGTTGGGGAACGCGAATAATCGAATTCAACGGACATTTCGCTGATCGTAGCTATTAAATTTGGTTCAGGTTATATTGTAATAACCTACCAACGGTTACTGACATAGAGTGCAACTGATGTCCCATAAAATTGGAGCGTGATCGGACGTTTGCATTTTTTATTTTCTTTGCTTGAAAGACTGTACGATAAACCGGGTTATACGTATATTCAGCTAAAAATTCTGAGCACTCAATTTGTAGAATATATGAGGTTATTTTGAACGATGTAGACCCTTTGAGGGTACTCACTACCTGTTATAGTTTTTACCTGTTATTGATCAATCAAGGACCGAATTTTTTTACACGAGAGTTTCCTAAATTCTCAAGTAAAATGATCGTAGAATTCCAGTATAATATTTGATTCTACGTAGATTTGAAGGATCCTATAGGAATTTAGGTAAAGTTACAGAAAATTCAGAGGATTTTCAACGTTGAGTTTACGCAAGATTCTACCTAGATTTGTTCATGAAGATCTCAACTTGCCTTGTTGAGTGTCACACTTTTGTCGAATAAAAACATTTATCTTGTAATATATTCACGGCGCGGTTGATAATTTGTCATTTTGTCGGTACAGACCACATTATGTCAGAGTGCTTAGTCCATCGAGTGTGAGAGTAAACATGACTGTCGTGCCTTATATGGAGAACGATTCAAATGGACGGACTATTTGTACGTGTGCGGAGTACAGTGGAAAGTACTGTAGAAATACGAACTACGGAGACACACGTACGTGCTAATCTCATTAAGCAGACCGACACCGGGCCTTCTCAAATGCTAACTTTACTCTCAAGCTACACATACGAGAGCGGACGGCGTGCTCTTGTAGAAGTAGCACCTAGGTGTAACGGAGTAGGTACTAGGTAGTGAAACGGCTGCTTGCTCCGAAGGTTTGCCATATAGCCAAGGATAGTCTGGTTGAGTATCGCGTTCTTGCACACAGTTCTCTGTCGCTCCGCGTCTTCTCTCCGACCTCACGCCCTCGGCTTTAAGTCACATAGTATATTCCACCCTCGCCAATGCCGTGGGATCCATGAGAAACCGGAATTGTTCACACTGGATTATAACTTCCGCGACAACGGGCCATAACTCAATCGTATTTCGTTATATACCGGCAGCAAGCTACCGTCCCTCCATCCCTGCAACACTCTGCTCTATGCCTCTATTCACCTTCACGACCCTTATACACTATACGGCTTATGCGACAACGGAAACGTGACTGGAGATTACGTGCATTTCCTATAATGTGAACATCATGAATTTACACCTGGCGTGTCGAATGTACACGGAAATTGGTCATCAAGGGAATTTCGTATAATTCTCATTGAATTATTTACTTTAAAGTTTATCGATTTTCGTTTCCACATGGAGGAGGCTTTGTAAAAATTCAAAAATAATGATGATGCAATATGCAAAGTTCTACTTCACGCCATTGCCTTAAGGGAATTTTAAAGTATGTTATATTTATTTATCATTTCCTGCTCGCTTTCCATAATCTTTTGAAAATATACAGTTCTATCTTATATCATTAAGATTAATGTATACAATTGTGAAGACAAAAATGTAATGTTTTATAAAATTCAGACCACGTTGCCGATTTTCACCGAATGTCGTACAAAATATCTCTGTATGTTATTACACACATGTGTGAAATATTACTCCGTTTTTTTTCAAATATTTTTAAAGTAGGAGGGGGTAACACATAACCAAGCAAAATATTCTTCTTTGTCTGGAAATTCTTTTGTCGATTTGGGGGGAGTTGATGTGAGTTAGAATAAAACGTGAAATTTTGAAAAATTCAGAATCCCATGAAAACCGAACCTGTTTATTCGATTCATCCCAAATTCAATACCGATCGTTCTTTAATATTGCTATATTTATAAAAAATTATTTAGCTCAGTAGCTAGAAATTTGCGGCAACTAGAGGGCGTACATACATTTTTCGAAAAACTCAAAGTTGAATAAAATATAAACTGATGTTTGCATTTTTTTATAATCTCAAGCAGAGGTGTCTGCCTGCCCTAATTATGTGCCAAATTGAATTTTGCATGCCGACCACACACACACATACAGACATACGTGCGCGCATGAAAATCTTGAAAAAAAAAAAAAAATTCCACAAAAACAAAGATTCCTCTATGAGGAAGAAAAAAATATTTAAACAGAGCCAATTCACATTACAATCTCAAAAATCAAACGGTGCTTTTCAGGCGGATTTGAAAAATTAATTTGCAAAATCTCATAAGTGCGATTGCGAAGTATTTTTTATTATTTTTTTTCTGTCACTTCATTAATATGCTGTAATTTAAAAAAAGACTCGGCAGCTCTGGATTATTAGACGTGTTGCCGATAACAGTGTTATCCTGAATGAATCAGCGATTGAAAAAAACAAGTCCGTCAAGGTGTAGTTCTGTACCAATAAAATATTTTAATTCACTTAATTCAATTTGCATGATATTATCATTTTTATAAGAGTCATTTATTATTATTAGTCGAGCCGCAGATGGCACTTTAAGACTGACAGATAGAGCACGAACGGAAGAATTACGTTGATACATTTTTTAATGAGGCCACGCAGGGCTGTGATGTGACGAGACCGTTGGAATTTGTAACTTCGAGAGTGCCGTTGACGCTGGAGCACTGCGAGCTCGGATGAAGTCCTCGGGAGGTGACCAATTAAGCAAATTAGTGGTCGAGAATGATATTCTCCGGTGATAAGAATGAAGCTTCAAGAGGACGAGGTTTCTACAACGACTGTGTAGCCATCCCGACCTGAGAGCATCTAGCTTTATCTCTTCTTTTTGTCTTTTATACCACTCGGTATCCTCATCCACTTTTCTCCTGTCCCTCGATTCAACTCTCATAAGCATGCACATGGACTCTCCGCACTGTTCTAGTTGAACTTATTTCTCAGCGTAGCTTCGGTTATATCCAGCACCACTAAAAGTCTTCAGGACGTTGAGTAGAACTGGAGCAAACAAGCCAGTCACTGGCCAGTGGGAAAGTTATTGGCACAGTTGAATCTTTTTCTGTTTAATATAGACCATTTAGCATGTAGAGGCCGATGACTAGTGGATGTCCAGAATCTGCACCGTTTACCCGGAACGTTCACCTCTGACAAACGAGTTTCCACGTCGTATAGCGTGAGCAGTTGGACAGATTGATAGTGTGGAGTGCAGACGTCTCGGTGAGTAGCAAAACCTTCTCATCCACGGACTTCCAGTCGGGCGAATCTTAATTACGTTATCCTTGACGTGAATGAGGCCGCGAGGAGTAATCACTTTGGTGTTGCTTGCAATATTGGAATCTTGAAGTTCGACTTTCAGACTTCGACTTCACTGGGGAGGAATGAATTATTCTCTTTAATAATATCCCGGAACTTGGATGATAAGTGGTAATTTTGTAGCTCATAGAATTATAGACATGGAGCACAATTTATTTCCTATCAAATCTGTTTCGATGAAATTAGTATAACTTCATATGGACCATTGATCAATTTGACTAAAAATACTTAGAATAAGAAAGTGAATCGTTTAGTAACGACGATTACTTTGGGATTTTCAGCTGACGTACATGATTCGAGTGGAATAGACGAAATTGTAAATTCGTTTCGTCTGATTGTGTCTGAAATTATTCCTATGATGTTGGCCCTAGTTTCAGGAGCGAATCATCACGATGGAAAGCTCTTGCGAGTTTATGTGTTCGCAGGTATCTCCTTCAATAGCAATGGCGATTGAAACTTGGACTATAACCCGGTCGTATATCCGTTCGTACATGCGGTCGTTCGTGCTTGACGGTGGACCTTGGAATTTCGATTCCGATGCAAATGTCTACAACGAAGAGGCAAATCGAAACGGGCAAAAACACTTATTAACCATGTTCGTATAGAGCGTGTATATTTAGCACGACATTCAGGAAATATATGTCGAGCAGCTTTCAACGTTTTGCAAAATTTAATGCAAATGTTTTGTTAAGAAAAACTTTTACGGGTATAACAGGTGTTGGATGACGCTCGATATCTTTCAGTACGAATATAATTGATAAATATTTTTTGTATGAATTTATATTACGGGCTCAGTTTGATTAAAATAGATGTGAAAATGTCTTTCTTATTTTATTCCTTGATTGATTGGGCTCTGTAGATTGATTCTACAGTTCGTTATTCAAGTTCGAAGAGCACATACGGATATGAATAAATTCTCTGGTGTTAGCACGTTTTTCTCGGAAAGATTATTTTTTTACTTAAAATGGAGTAGAAAACTCTGAAGCTTATCATGTGATTGACTTGAAATTTATGATATCCATTTCAATTCAGTGGATAGCAACATAGCAACTATGGTGATTGCACTTCAAATATTTTTATTTGCATTATCATTTTAATTGCACTTTCATCTTTAATTACCAATAATACTGAAAATTTCAAAAAATGTATTTTGATCCTTTTCTTGACAATTAAAGAAATGGAATAATAGTACAATTTTAGTCCGCTGAGGTCCTTAAAATTACTGCAATCAATATACATGTCCCAACAACAAAACACGTATTGGTAGTTTGCTCGGTCGTAATACTTCGAATGCACGCACGTAAAACTGAGGGTCCTTCACCGAGACACATCCTTCATAATTTTGAATTTTCATCGGCTACTATACAGTCGAATTATGAAGTGCCAATTTTGTTGGTACGTTTGTAATGATTAGACAAATTTAGGTCAATAAAATGCAAAAAAAATGCATGTAAAACCGATTGCTTTTTTCACCAATATCTAATGTCATTGATAGTAATATTATTCGAGCATTCCATGTATATAGGTTCTTAAGCGAACAGTGCACCGATCGTAGACGAAAAATTGTGTTTTTTTAAATCGGTAAAAGGTAGTTATATAGAAATTTCCATGAGCTTTATTGTTCGCAATGGTGTCATGTAGAAAAGTTTCTAAATCCAAAAATACTTTCTTTAGAAATTTATTTTTCAAAAATAGAAGATATAACAAAGATTAAACTCTTCCACTATTTAATATTCCGAACTGGAGATTTTTCTATATGAATAAAAAATCGTTATAAGCAATCAAGCGCATGGCATTTTTTTTCAATGAAAAACACATTCCGCTCATGTGAAGCTGTAACGTATAGGTAAAAAATCTAGAAAGAATACGACAAAGTAAAGCGTCATTGTACCATTGACTGAATTGACAATCGTCTTTTCCCTGTTCGGAAGTGTGTGTCGTTCAGGATAACGACAAAGAGCTTTCTTCTACGAGACGTGAAAGGGAAAAAGAAAGATGTGACGCCTCTCGCTAGGGTGAAAGAGTGTATAAGGTCTGAACGTATTTACCACTTACTGCTTGAACAACGGGACGCACGGGAGCAGTGAAAGCTATGCTGAAAGCGAGGCGTACATTTGCGGAAATCCTTACACCACACATATACACAACCTCTCGAGGCGTTGTGGTGCGATTGTAAAATGAAACCACAGGAGCTCCCGCGACAACGCGAAGCGTACTAGAGACGTTTACGCCGTACAATCATGAGGACCTTGTTCGCCTCGCCATCCCATCGCGAGCTACGACAACGTCGAAGCGAGCGCAACACGAAGTGTAGAAACCACGAAGCATTCCGAAGCTTGCGTGGCTGACACGACAATGGGATCAGAGTATAGAACAGAACGTCCATTCTCGATGTCGCAGAGCTAGTAAACGCTTTCAAGCTTTTTGCAATTTCGACGACGTGAAGGAGTAAGAGAACACGCAGGGAAAAAGAAAAGAAATATGCAACGCAATGCGAAGTATTGGCAGCCAGGTTTAAAGCGGTCTCCTTCGTCGCTTCGTTGTACAGTAATTTCTTTCTACACTGAGTAAAGAAGTGCCGATATTGTGATGCTGTTAGAGTAGTTCCTATGGGAATTTTTGAGTCTGCGTGTTATTGTCGGAGTTCACTACCTCTATTCGCAACAACGAGTGAATGGCTAATGCCATTCCGGAAAGTTCTTCGAGTGGGCTCGAAAAAATGTATGCTACGGTTATCTAAGCGTATTAACGGTGTGTTTGAAAGATGCTCGAGGCAAAACGTGATGTGTTAATGATCTTTTCGCACGGCGAGCTTGGAAATATTCATTTTTCAAGAGACTCAATTATACGTAGAGATAATTTAACGAATGTGTGAAGTCAACGCACTTCCGACAGGCTGAAGTGTCGAGTGCGAGCAAAGTGTCCTCAAAGTCCCGAGGGATTTTGCGGTCATTCTCCGTGGACTTTCACAGGGGTAGGGAAGCCGTGCAGAGACCGCCATCTCGTTACCACAACCACGTACGATGGGGAGGAGACGACCACGGAATTGATTAACCACGCGAGGCTTGCCACGAGAGTGCATAAAATTTTAAACGTTTCTGACGCGCCGGCTATCTTGCCTTGCAACTATGCAAGCTCTAAGGGGTGCACTGGCTGCGCGTTGACCACAATTTAACAAATTAGTGCAGTGTTTATTGACGAATTTAAATCGAATTAAAGATAATGTTTCTATCAAGCCTTGAAAAATAATAATGTAGGTTTGTTAATTATAATCATAAGTATTTTTGTTTCGCTAAATAAGCTGTAACTGCAGAGATGCTTACAGAACAAATTTTTTTTGGCTTCCGGCTTATTGTGAAGACATTTTTATTGAGTGGGTTTTTTGTTGTTTAGGTTATTTTGTCGAACAGATTTTTTTTCGGATAGATTGTCGCAGATATTTTCAGTCTCAGGAACATTCGCCATTATGAGGGCGAGAATCGTACAATCAGTAATCCCAACAGTTGTCCCACAATTAGGTATCCCATTAAGTGTGACCTCTCAGAATCAGATCCACCTATGTACAGCTAGAGGACATTCGGAACTGGAATTACGGCTATTATTACACCTACACGTGTACCCACGCAGTACATGAAGTTCAGAGTAACAGTGGATCAGTGAGGCTTACAAGACAGATGCATTCATCCTTACCTAATACCGCCTCTGGTCGTATCGTAATTCAATGTCCGGTTTCCGTGAAGCCACTGGACCACGCTGTACTGCATCTGCATCGCTATGTGACGCACTACGCACAGTAACTCGATCGTACTATCGGCCTCGTAGTATTTGTCACGTAATGGATCACCCATGGCGTCTACGATTTGTACCGAAGGCGCTGAAACATTCAAAGTTCAAAAAATGAAAAGAAATATTTTTATTTCTTTTCCAGAGACAGAACATGTTTGAAAAATTCTATTCATTTTCATAATACTGTCTAAGGACTCAGAGGAGGTGACAAGATCGACGCGGAAAACTGGAACGAAAATGTATATAATTCTTGAAAGATGAAATGCTATAAAAGTGAGAAGCTTCCATTGAGATATGAAACTGCTCTTGATCCCGCTGGCACACGGAACCCACGTCAAGGGGAGGCGGAAGCCTCTGAAATCCCCGTCTGACTTTACACACCTCTGTCGTGTGCGCTCCGGGTCAACCTTTTTTCCAAACCCCTCGAGGATGCCTTCGGGTAGCGATCTCTTTGGAACAGCAGCATCCCGAGCACCAGTAGCAGCATCATCTGTCGTCTATCCCCTGCTGCTGCTACTGCTTTCGTCGCCTGTATAGGTGTACAAAGTTTCGTGTATCTCCGTGGAAAAGTTTTTCACATCGAGCTCTTCCGTGCTTTCGAAGCTTCGTGCACCAGCACCAAAACTACCTCGAGGTCTTTTCTACTTGTCGTCGAGGAGTTTTCGACGGGAGGCAACGTTGATCTTTCTCCTGCGACCTACTAAATATCCGAGGAAATTTCAACTTGACTTCTTCGTCGAAATGTATCACAGTGTAATCGATCTAACTATACGAATGAATATCGGATGTCTGCGTTAAGAAAATTCGTGTTTTTATCTCGTCAACGTAGCCGCGATTGATATTTTAAGTAAATTAACAGCTATTATGAAATTTCGAATTGAACAACTTTTTTTTTACGATAAGCTAATCATTTTGAAATGATAAAATAGTAATTGTCAGTTATCCACTAAAATTTATCAATTTATGTAAAAAATTAGTTGCAACGGAATATATGTGATATTTCAATTATTCGTGAAATCTCCGAACGTGTTAGAAATTTAAACCTTCAGGTATTATTTATCTCTTTATGTTACAAACAATATCTAGTGGCAGCCGCCGTCGACGTGTAGGACAATCGAGGATTACCCAGAATTCCCGGATTACCGACGATCCTCAGATTACCTAGAATTCCTGTTGCCATAGCAACCGTCTCTAAGTCACTAAAAAGAGCCCCACAAGTTTACCCAGAATTCTAAAATTGTTTCTTTCAGAAGTTTCTATTTTCTGTTTATTTTCTTTCGTCAATAATAGTACCAAAACAGTAATTTAGTCATAATAAAATATGCCTCCCTTATATACCCCCAAATATACATTTCGTTGCTGCATATCTTGTCAATTGCTGCTTCATTTTCAATAATCATCTCAATCATCCTCAATACGAATTTCTTCTTCAAGTTAAAAAGAAGTTTCCGTCACCTCTTTACTAAATTGCAGTTTTTCTTAAAATCAGAATCTGACTTTTTTCAAATAATAATAATTTTCAATTCACAAATTGATAATTATTTAGCAAGGATTATAAATTTTATTCGAAAATTAACTTCAACCGGTAATATCGGAAATAGTATTCATCTACACTATATTCGTACAAAATTATTCGGTTTTTGAAATACCTGATTTTAAAATATTTTTCAATGCTCCGGGCAGAAACGTGCTCGTTTCGCAAGCTGTTCAACACTTGAGATGAAAACGTTTTTTTTAGCTCGTGTACCTGTAGAACTCATCTTCGGCTCGTACTATAAACCCACACACGCTAAAAAATTATTTTTTTCCCTAATGTTGATATGTACTTTTTCTCCCGACTTCGCTAAAATAACTTCATTTCACGGGCGCAGCGTCATCGGAAAATCGCTCATTTTTAACCAATGACTCGTACGCATACGCAGTCTGGTTTTATTACTCCCTAGGGAGGAAAACGGTTCATTTCTGCCCAGCGGGCGTAATGAAAACCTTACAACGCATGCGTACTTGTCACATGAAAAATTCTTGCATCCTTGTTGTAAGCACGACGTGTGGTTATTTTATAGCGAATCCAGAAGAAAAATATATTTTCACCTCGCGTAAATTTCTGTACTTCTGCACTACCGCTTCGCTCGGGCATCACACTTCGCACACGGCAAAAATCACGCACTTCCTTCTCTTGTAGCATAATGTACTTTCTTTCAGATATTGTCATCTGTCTTCTATATTTTCCTTGCTGTAAAACTTTTCAACCGTTTCATAATCCCCAATATTCGAAGTATGTATTTATCCAATTAAAAAGAAGCTTTGGCCAAATCGGCGCTGTCAATCGCGCGTGGCAAGAAAGGATTGAGACACACCGACTATACTATAATTTGTTAGGAGCATATATCGTTTGCTCCCGGCAACCCGGCTACAATTTCTTTTGCTCCGCGTTCATTCGCGATTGCATTGTCATTCCAGCAAGCGGCATTTACGTTTGCGTGCATCAACGTACAATACACGTTCAACGATTTTCATAGCTCATTCTGTAGTATACCTGCCGCGTGAGAACTGTTTTTTGCGCAAGCTTATGTAACATTGTTACTCCAGCAGCGAGAAGAATTCTCGCGTGACACGAGCTGCAGTGAGCTGTATATTAGGAATATAACGTTAAAAAAAATACAAGCGAATACGCTGATAGTCGCGGTTGAACCTGGGGTTGTAATCATATTATCGATCGAAAAATAGTCTCCGGATGGATTGCGCCCTCTGTGTTATCATTTTTCGTACCCACCTTTTTCCACGTCAAAAAGCCTGCGGGTTGATATTATTTCGGTCCATCACGTCCAGACGCCACGTTTCGATATTACATTTTATACACTTCAAAAATACTCCCAGCAGTCTCCACGAGGGGAGTGCGTTACACACGAAAGCGTGAGCCATCACGCGTACATGCAGTCACGGGACATTGGTATCTCGTCGTTCACTTTCCCAACGCCTACAATCTTTCAATAAATTCTCAATTTCACTCTTGTCTCGCAACAGAGGTTCTGCGCGAGAATTCAGGACGCGACTATCAGGTTGAAAGCCGAAGCATCAGCAGCAACAGCAACAGTAGCAGCAGTAGTCTTTTCCTGCTTTCCCTTCAATTCTCTCTTCGTCGCGGCAATCGCTCCTTTTGTTGTCACGAAAATTCCGCGAGAGCAACCACTCATAAATATGTAAGAAGAGTCTCGGGTTTCTCTTCGCTCTTTGCACGCGCTTACTTGCTTTTATTTTTCTCTCTTGCCTCTTCCCTCTTCTTGGCTTCGTTGTTGCCGCGAACTCTTCCTTGAGGCGAGCCGATCCTTGAATTTTATGGAACATCGAGTCTTCAGGATTGCGTGGCATATATATTGTAGCACAGAGTAAAGCAAGTACAAGTAGAGGTAGCAGAAACGTTGCAGCAGCCCACTCGAACTGGTAATATCCTCGGCATATTTACGTCACGTCTCTCTATATTTCTACTATCGTTCGCCATAGTTTTCCCCATTTTTCTCTCATTTTTCTATTCACAAGAATTTGTTCTATCCCGGCGTCTCACACCGCACGGCCAGTCACGGTTCTCTTTTACGCATTAGATACATCCTTTCCAAGGTACTCGACTACGAAGCAAAAAAACAATTTTACCAGCACAACGAAATGACGAAATTGCAACTTAGATTCAAGCTAATAAAAAGATCGGGCAATGTCGTTAAGAAAAAAATAAATGGAAGATCGTTTATGTCGAGAATAATTATTTTCTTTGCAATCATTCCTGTCTAACCGTACACGCATCGTACTTGTCAAGTGGGAACTAAAGTTCTTATTCATATTGCAGGTTAAAACTGATACACGTATCATAAAACAAATCCCACGAGTATTTCTACTAAAATTACAACTGGGCTTGGAAGTGATAAAAGGTTCAAGCTTGCGGTCAATAAAAAGAGGTAAACTTTTTATTTATCATTTCGAGTTTCTTGTTATTTTTCATTCGCAATTTATTCAGTGGGGTGAATGAATTTTGTTTGGTAAAGTGAGAAAAGAGTAGCTTCGTGGAAGTTCGGGTGAATCTTGAATACGATCGAATCGCTATGCACCTCGTGAATCTTTCACGATGTTCTAAGGCGTCCAAGAGTTTCGATGTTTCTCGAGAGAGTAAGGCGTACCTCAGTGTCTTGAGATGCAGAGAAGGGTGAAAAGCGTCCCGAGAAAGTAAGAACGGAGGAGTTGCAAAAAAAAAAAAAAAAGAAATGAAAACAAATAGATGTCTGAATGAAGATTCTGTGGAAGTGGGAATTTGTCTCAAGAAATTCTACGGGAGGAGAGACGAGGTGATGATGACGGGACAAACTCCTCGGATTAAGTGATCATCTTCTATCTTAGTCAGACGAAGCAAACCTCGAGTATCGCGAAGCCTAGAGAACTGTAAAGTTACCAGATAACCTTCTGGTCTTTCGAGATTATATTCACAGCGTTTAAATAATGTCTCGGGACGAGCCTGTTCTGTTACTGTAAACTGCTACCGCAGTTTAAGTACGGTTAATAAATCTCAGAAGATATAATCATTTTAATGTTCTATTTATAGCTTCACTTTGGCTATGTCCACATAATTAATGAGAAAAACAGATTTAATGTAGTCGCGTAGCGGTCCAGACTTTAAAGTTCATGCTATATACAATAGAAAAATAATTTTATAAAATCGAATTGTTACTTTTCGTTATATTAACAAAAAATCTTTGATATGTTATTCATGGTTTATTAAATTAGTAAAGTGGCGATCTAAATTATATATGTTTGTCACATTAAAAAAATTGTATCTTATTAAAATGACAATAAATGTTTGTAATATGAAAATACAATTCTTTTTTTGGACTTTTGTAGATTTTTTTTAAATTTGCAATCCCATGTTTGTATGTTTCAAAATTGAAAAAAAATTGGTGAGTGTTTGTAAAACTTTCGTTAAAAGTGCAAAATGATAGTTTCGTTTTCATTATGTATTCATTTATGATGTCAACGATCTTCATCCCCTACAAATACTTATAAAACTATTCAAAAATTTTACGGGGAAATACATGTAGACGACGAAAAAATTGCCAATCTTGATGTTTTTTTTTTTGGGGAACGAAACGTTTTACATTTATGAAATTCTAGGTACAATTTGTTACATATTTAGACTATTTAAATAAATTTTTTCATTTAAAAAATATTGAAAAATGGCAACATTATGACGAGGTCTTCCACGAAGGTTTTGGCGTCATTCGTCCGTTTGTGAGAAATCGAACGAGTTCAATATTGATCTGAAAAATATGAGCCAAGCATTTTTAGTTTTTTAACAACCAATTGTTGAACTTAAGGTACATTTAAAAAATTGTAAATTAAAGAATGGGACATTCAAATTTTACAACAAAATTTTGTTTATTTTTGCAATAAAACATTACTTTATAAACGTGATTTTTATAAACAAATAGATACAAGTTCAAGTTAATATTGTTATATAATTTTAGCTCGTTTTAAAGTTATATTTTCCATAAACTTAAAAAATGCACTTTTGAGAAAAATGCGTTTAAAGTTTCGAACTGCGAAAACTCAATGAATTCAGTGACTAATACTGGCTAATCAGCGATTTTAGGGCCATGCAATAGTCCTTCAGTTTTTTCATAAAGCAGATTTTGCAGCTGCAGCTGCTCTGTTTGGGCTTTACGAGCTTCTTTCGCCGATAATGAGCTGCATCGCACGTTCTTCGAGTCACTGTATGCTGATCCATATTGGCAGCACGCATTTTGCTTTGCTGCTGAATAATAATATCCTAACTACTCATTGTGCGTAAAATCGAATCATATCGGTCATTAAACAGTCCGACGGCTAATTATGCGGAAATTTCAGCAATGGTAAACCAAGAATGCAGATGTTTCGGAACAAATCGGCAGACGGTCGAATTAATACTTCCGTTCCCATTCTGTTTGCATCGTCGGACAGGTCTTCATAAATATGAAAGATATACTTTTGAACGTGGGGATGAAGTAGTACAGGATGATCCAATTATTCCAAATTTTTTTTTGAGTAGCTTAATTTTTTGCCACTTACACCAATCTTTTCGATAAAATTGTCCGATATAACTTTTCACCATATTTGTAGCCATTCCATTATCTAAACCGCAATTTACACCACAAAAACAATTTTTGAACCGGAAATGTTATTCTATATGAATACAAACCTTCTAATTTGAATCACTTGATACCCATGACACCTTCCTAGCAGCACCACCAACGTTAAAATGTTTTCTCAACCGACAAAGACTTTTACTCGCTGAATCACTCAAGTTAACACATATGGCCCATAAACTGTAATAACGTGTACAGTATATTGCCACCCGAAAGCTTGTTGCCTTGAGGCAAAAGTTTCATTTCAACTCGTTCACTCGACTTTCGTCGAACTCCTGGCAAGATTACCAAACATGTAGATCACGACATCGTGGATCGAGAAGCTCTATCGTCTGTTCAACGGAAATAGAGTATATACACAAGTGTGTCTGCTCTATGCTCCTGCTTGCGTTCGCAACTCTTGGCTCGGCGTCCAATCGCGAATTCAGCAGAAGCACCAACAGCAGTATACTGTCGGCAATAGAGCAGGCAGAGGGATAAGCTCTCCGTTTCCGTGAGAGCTCAAGTAGCAGGTTGCACATGGGCATTGGCGCGCTTACCCCGTTGAGATCTCATGCGCAATTCTACAGGCTTCACTCTCCTGTTGGTTATACGTCGTGCGGTACTGCAGCATATACCCGATATCTCTCAATTGCCTACAGACGAACAAATGGTATAAGATACATGGAATTGTTGGAAGCGATAGTGTAAAACATTCTAGAAGTAGGTCATAGCTATGACAATGTACTAAATTGAAAAACATTTATTATATACGTGCGTAAATACAAAACATTTTTTTTACATAAAATTATTTCTCCAACTTTTATGAACAGATAAGAAATTTTAAAAGAATTTTCCTACAACTGTGCAAATTTCATTTTCGACAATATTTAAAGGGTATTCTTATAGTGATCGGAGTCGGAAGTGTACCGTTCTAGGGTTAAACTATTGTATCTTCAAGAAATATGTTATTAATTCCATCAAATGTATGTTAGAATGATTAAAACTTATTTAACACGAAAAAAATTCTAATTTGTACGACACAACAAGAACATCAATGTACAATGCTTAAATGAACGTAAATAATAGCCAATGGAGTATGCCGAGGCTAATGGCCACAAAAATGCAGCTTTTTTTTTGTGCAGCACCACACAGCCTGATGTTCCACTCTTCCACCGCTGCTTAGTCTTCATCCTTTAACTCATCCTCTCACCATCCTTGAATACCTCGAGCGCGTTGATGGTGATAGTGGCAAGAGGGAGCCGTGCTGAAGAATGTTGGTCGTTCGAAGGGAAACGGAGCACAGGGTATTCCAGCCACGTCTATCGCCACGGTTAACCCGCTAAGGAATTCTTTTCAGCCAATGAAACCTGTTTAACTTTGCACCGGATTGGCTCCTTGCCCGCTTTGCTTCTCTCCTCGCAACTACCGCTATACGCTATACTCGGCTCAGGTTTGCTTGCCGCTTTTGCAGCCACTCTCACTCCCTTATTCTCGGGTTTAACTCCCCAACGTACGTATCATCATCTCCTATATATACCTTGGGCTCGACTTTCTTGCTGCCTCTATCTTTTCCTCTACAACTACTTTCACACTCTCCCACTACGTCTGCGAGATTATTTTCACTAGGGTAATTCGTTGAATGATATTTCTCACTGTTCGTGGCATTTAGTTTGTCTTTTTTTTTTTTTTTTTTTTCTCTACCTATATATACCATATTCGTTCTTTTTACCGTATCACTTTTCAACGGCATTCTGGAGTGTACGACCTCTTTTCTCTCTCACACCTCGCCGTTCATGCCACACACACTTTTTGCTCAGTCGCTCGGTATAATTCCGAGCTCGTTGCAAATACCTTTTTCTGGCTATACCACTCTTTGCCCCCCTCTGCCGTCTGGTCGACGTCTTCTTTAATATCCCCCTTCTTTATTATTCCACCCGCGGCTCGATGAATAATTTCTCGTTCTCGCTTCGCGCTCTAACTCTCTGACGTGCGCGGACTTAGTCGTCCGGCTCTTGCAACGCTGCGAAAAAGAGAAATTTCATCGAATATTGCAATAATGATTAATCCTCTTTCCTTATCACATCCCCGATGGATCAATTTTATTATTCTCGACGATTTTTGCATCACCTACTCATCGGCGACTCTTCATATCTTTCACGAAGTGGGTGCGCCGGGGACAAGTACAGATGGAGTTAAGGGATAGGTGAAGGAAGCTTTATTCAAGCGTATAATGTCGAGAGTGGGTGACGTCGAGATTCCGTGAGATCGATATCTCGATTATACTCGCGCTGCGACCCCTTGTTATACCATTAGGCATTATGGAATTCCGCTTCCGGAATTCTCGATGGCAGCCGATTTATCATCTCTGTCGCGGAACAACGCCGTGACGACGTGGCCGCCTCCGAGCGCTGCTACCCTTCGATTACTTCCGGGAGTCTCGTGTCACCTAACCATCGCTCCCCTCAACGCCTACGCTACAGAGCGCGTGAAACTCGAGCATCGGAGAAATGTAGTGGAAAGCTCGGGTGAAGTGTATGAGCCACTCACATTTTCACGTTGTCGTATATGCAGTGAGAGACCAGCGTAGACCTGATACTACAGAACGTAAAACGTGAAACTCCGGCCTCGCCACCACTGAACTCTCAACCGTAATATTACTTTTTAAGATTACTTGCCGCACACTTTAATCTTGTTTAGCCGAGTGCTCGCGCCTTCTCTACCTGTGACTTCGTTCACTTTTCTTCCTTTGATTCACATTTATACCCACTAACTTGTAATAATATTAACTCATTTACCGCAAAATGTTTCCTTAAGAAGTTTCGCAAAAAGTTTTTGGGTTTAGTACGCATAATTTCGAGCATGTCAGCATGAAGAAATTATTATTGACGTGGAAAACATAAAATAAATTAAATTTGCCATCATCAAACAAGAAAAAAAAAAATGCAGAGCATTAATAGTTACCACTTGTAGTTGCCATTTCGCTGTTTTCTAGCTGCAACTTGATTAAGTATAATTATACGGAATGTAATTATTGGTCATTTCACTATTTCTTTTACAATCTGTGTTTTTGAATTCTATTTCGGGATTCGTACATTGTTGTTACTGACGCAAAAACGATCATGAGGGTTAAATTTTCGATCATTAAACAAGAAAAAATAGATCATTGATGCAGAAAGATAATTTAGATTGCGATGTTAGAGATAATCAATGAATCAAAAATATTTTTTGTTCATATGATGTGAATGGTCCTGAAAATAAACAACGTTCATAAAAACTTTTTTCATGTGGAATATAACCAATCATGTTAAAAAATATTAAAGTGATTAAAGCTAATCACTAAAAACATTTGTGTGATGCAAATTTTCTGAAAAATAAACAAGGTACATAAAAGCTTCTTTCATGTAGACAACCCGATCAAATGAGTTAATTTGCTAAAAATGCATTTGGCAAAAATAAACAAGGACTATTAATGCTTCTTTTGTGTAGGACGACACGAACTACCTACCCAATATAAATTGTGTTCTCGATTTCTGCATCTTAGGATTAAAAATATTATTAACCCAAATAATATCAAAAGAATGGGATTATGAATCATCAAACAAACACAAATCATAAAAAAATCATGCAATATGCATGCAAGCTAAGTTAGGGAGGATCGTTAAAAAGGTAACACTTTTCGTTCGAGTCCTGAATTTGTTCCAAAATGAACAAGGTCTATAAATGGTTCTTTGGTAAACCACCTAATTCCTCGTCGCACAACCTTTTTTTTTATAAACTGGGTTTCTGATCCCTATCTCTGTCGTTATTTCTCCCCTTTGCTCCGTTTATAGGCAGAGCTTTTTATACTCCTAACGCTTTATCTTTATAGATGAACAGAAAAGAGAAGATCGGTATCGTTACCCGCGAAAGGAAAATATATCTTCGACCCTTGCGACGCCAAGCCCGTATCATCCATCCCTTTTTTATTGTCTTACGATTAGGGCTCAGACCTGTATCCCTCTTTTACGCTAACGAAGTTTTGTCAAATGTCCCACGTAGTCTGCAATACGCACTTGGATCTTTCGATTCGCGACGAAACTTGCTCGGAATTCCGGAGTACATATGATCGGAAAGGCAGAAGAGAGAAAGAGGCGCGCAGGTCAAACCCGTATCAATTTTGCACACATAGAGAGACACTGAACCGTGTATATACGAAGCCAGCGATCCTGAAAACCGTTCCGGTAAGACACAACTAACACAGAGCTACTTTAATCCCATTCTGTAATCCTCCACTCAAGCGAATGAAGTTTTCCCACGCTATTCTCGTGCTTCACTCTGATATATTGTATTTTATTGCGTGTCCACCACTCGTACTTGGAAAGTTGGTCTTAACTAAATTATCACAGTACAAGTAATCTACAACTTGGAAGACGTTAACCCACAAATCCACTGGTACCAAACTGACATTCCTTAACAATGACTGGTGGCTTGGCCAGTTAAAGAAATGGGCTGTTTTGTAATCATCCAGAGAGGTTTGGAATAATATAAAAATGCCATCAAACGGGCAGAACTGAAAAGACATGTTTTCATCGATGAGCAATTGCAACACAATTATACTTTCATCGCTTTCAGGTTGGCCCCTTGTGATTTATTATTCTCGATAGTACAATCTTAATAACATTGAACGAAGAAGGCGATAAAACGGTTTTTTTACAATCACCTTTTTGACATCAGGCTAATTTTTATGACAACCGATTTGTATTCACCCATACAAGTTTAGCATATTATCCGAATCTAGAGATGTGGAATACTTAGAAGTTGTATTATTACGTCTTCCGTTACAGCGTTTGTCACTTTCAATATGATTTTAAAAATCGATGTAGTCAGAGCTTCGGGAACGAGACCTTAACTCTCTGGGGTACGACGGTAATTTCGACACAATCGCTTCGATGAATACTTAATTTCCAACTTTGCCGTCTAATATCATGGAAGGCACAATGAGTAAAAGATATCGAGCTGACGATGGTGTCGCAGACAGGTTATTAATGGAAGAAATTAAATGAGATTATTCTGATAGTAAATTCACCGAGCCATTCATGGATATTCAGAATAGCAGTTAAGATAATCAAAGCAGGAAATCGTTTTATACGTCTGGGGGCAATATCCCGATTTGTCGAAGTTATTAAAAGCCGCGACGAAGGATGTAGATGCAATGACTGGAATTAAGTATACTAACCGTTTATGTGCAAATTCACGTGAATAGTTTTGGGCGGATGAGTGCTTATCTGGCATTCGTACTGTCCCTCGTCGCTGCTGTTCACGTATTTGATCTGTAGACGCCAGTTGTCCGGATATTGAAACTCGACTGTGTATCTCGGGTCTCCGGAATACGTCTGTTGTCCGTATGTTAAGAGTGTCATCTTCTCGCTGTCTTCCTGCCTCCGCACCCAGGAAACCTAAACATATCAAGCCAATACCTTTTAAGGGAGTAAATAAACCTAATACAGTAAAAAAAATCGACTTTTGATAGTTTCTTAAAGTTATACTTTTAAACATGCTTGGTGCAATTTTTATTCTTGACTGTTGCGAGGTCAAACCATTTATTTATTTATTTAAACGTAGACTATTTAAAAAAATAAAAATTGCGAATCTTTTCAAAATGTATATTTAAAATTACAACAGCGAATTTGAGAACTTCAAAAATGTACAAAAGAGAGAAAACCGAAAAGTGCCTTTTCTTTAAATCGGTTACAGACAAACTTTTCTATTTATTCGCCTCTTGTCAAATTTATGGCTTACATGGATGTATATAACACATTAAATTTGGTGTGACTGGTCAGTCTACGAAGTCAGCCTACGAGGTTTGAACATAATTGTATTAGACGACAATCGGAGATAAATGACTGATCACTTAAAATATGTCAGTGAACTGGTATATGCACATTAATATACATTTTTTAGAAGTTATTTTGTCATCATACGGACATTTTTGATGGCCTATTTGGTGGTTTCCTTCCCACTTACTTTAAATAATAAAAAGTTGTGAAGATGATTAATCGATAACTTCGCATCATACATCGTTGGTGGTGGTCTAACCCCAATTTAAATGCAGCGACAGCCGAATAATCGAAAATTAACGAGTTCACTTTCGAAATATCGATAACTACTACAAAGATAAAATAATTGGGAACGTTACGAATTTTTTATTCTTTATTTTACCGTTAAAATAGTAACGAAGCTCAAAAAAATATTATAAAAATGTGATTCCTAGGATTCGCAACGATCGCCGAATAGAAAAAAATAAAATAAAACTCGTCAGGATCATTGTCAATATATCCGGAATCAACTGAGGCGAACATGGTCGCGCTAATCAATCGACGAAGAGACGAAAGGCGGTGAAGGGAGGGTGGCAGAGAACAGCAAGCAGGCCGCGGTTCATCCCTCGCGTAGTCGCTCCAATACTGGAATCCAACACGCTTGTGTTCTCGGCTAACGACATCGACACTGCATAGGACAATCGAGAGATAGCGACACCTCTTCTACATGCCAGCTCACACCACGGCAGACCGGATATAGAGGAACAGTGGTGAACGCGCGGGGGCTTTCATTGAACAAAGAACAATCGTGGAGCATACACGATCCTGAATTGTTCCGGGTGTGAAGAGAGCTAGAGTGCACTGCACTGAAGCACGAATTGCACTACTACGGTTACGCTAATTCAGTGTTGACCACGCTCTCGCTAACGTTCGTTCCAGAGTACGTATGGTTTACGATAAGCTCTAATTTACGAAATCCGTGATTCTATGCTAGTGGACCATGAATAAACAATTGACGATTTGATAATTCAAACTGTATTAACTGTATCATTGAATTTATTAGCCAATTACTTTGGAGAAATTATTATCATCCTCGCTTCAACTACTCATACCGAATGGATGTAAGTTCATTTTACAGGGTGAAATTTCGTGTGTGATAGCTGAGATTAAAGATTTCGTTCTGATTGTTAACTTTTAGCGTACCGTACAATCTGGATTCGATTCCTAAAAAGTTGGTGTGTCACGATATATCGCAGGTTTGACATTAGAATTTTTTTTATGTACTATAGACAGTCCGATGTGTCTATAGTACCTAAACCCGGGTGGATTAATTATTGGTTTTACGAGGTCCTACTAAGTTCCATCTATCACATACAAGAATTCGTATTTGTATTGTCAGTTGGTATCTCGTAAAATCAATCGTCAATGCAACAGTCGGCTCTAGGGTGTGATGATTGAAACTCAGTTGGATCTCATAAACACAACTGTCAATCTACTTGTGATCTCTCTCCTATGTGTTGGTTGGGACTCTAGGATTCTCGTAAAGCGAACCGTCTGTGATCTCTTTTAAGTGGTGGTTCGAACTCGGTTGGTTCTCATGATCCAACTGTGGGCTCTCCTATATATTTTAAGAAACTTGGAACGTGAAAAGTTTCTTGGTAAACCTACAAACTAATTTTCGTGAACTAATTAACCGGTTAGAATTTGTCGAAAGATAGTTAAAAAAGTCAGCAAGAGTAGAATAGAACAATGAAAAAGTCGATCAATTTCACTCTTCCACTACGAGTTAAATCGTTTTCATCGGCAAATTATTTACGACAAATCACTAGTTTTTTTCAACGGTTTGTATGAGAACGTAATTGTTTATTCAGGATTTAGTTTAATCTTTGCCAGGCGTGATATTTCATCGTGTTCAATTGAATATAGTGTATAACAAATGCGTGTGCAAAACGATGCTATATGCTCGTGTGTACTGGCGCAGGCAGTACTGCCCGGGTACAGCGTCGACGCGAACGACTCCTCGTAAATCATTTAATTATTCAGAGACACTCGATTCGAAAATCCCTGCTGCTTCATTAACGAGAGCGGGACATCGAGTGGCCCGAGTGCCGCGAACCGTGAACGGAATAATGGTCGTCGAAGGACTGTACAGTATATTGCGTTCAGAATTTCAGGCGGTATGAGCGCACGGTTTAAACAGTAAAATATCCGATTGTCCAATCGCTATCCCATTAGATACGAGGTAGTAAAGCTGTAAATATACTTTTTTTTGTCTCATCGTTACTTTCTCGCGGCAGTGAAAGAGCTCGAGGGGCCGAAGCTGCCCAGCAGCAAATCTAAAATTGATGTCGACATTTCGCTGGATTCGCATGCGGAAAATGAAAAATCGTCGGCTTAGTAAAAATTCTATTTCATTTCCCGTGCATATTCCGCGCGTAGACGGCTCGAGCGGTGGATAAATTTCTCTGCAGGGACTTCTTAGCAATAAATTTCTTAGGTCTCGTGTTACTCACAGTCTTTCCTTGCAGCAAGGATATCCTGCAGTCGAGTGTGACGGTTGCACCGGCCTGAGCAGTTACGTTTGAACTTTCTCCCTCGAAGTGAGGACCCCATCGATGATCGTGATGATGTTGATGTTTGTTGAGCGTGCTGTGCACGTCGAATATGTAATTGAGCATTGGTGCGTCCGTGGGTAACGAACGTTTCGCCGCTGTCGTTGCCTTTGTCGCCTTTGTTATCTCCGTTGACATCCCTCGCTCCGTTGTCGTTGGCGGATCTGAATGACGAAAATATTATTGACAGATAAGAAAAATACATTTTTGTCATTTAAACGGTGGCTGCCATTCTGCTATCATCCATTAATTGAATATTAGAAACCTCTTGCCTATTTAAATTTAATACATTTTAAATGCCATTCAGCAAATTGGAAAATAAACAGAAGTGGTATCTACTGACAAATGAAAAAAATCGGTTTAAAAGCGTGTCTTAGACAAATTGATGTTGATCATTTTATTTAAACACAGGAAGAAAGCAGAAGATATATCTTAACTATTGAGCAGTATTATTATACGTCTTCGTGCGGTTCATCAGGATTACAAATCCCTGAGGAGAATTTGCCCAAGAGTTTAAAGATTGACAGTCATCATGCAATTGGACGCGAGAAGCTGACTGGGAGCGACAAATTTGTCCGCGACGTTTCACAGAACCAGATATGATACTCTCTCGTAGACAGGTACATAGCAATCCGGTCCCAGGTTTCAACGAGATAGTCTGTGGGTTAGACTATGAGGCAAGGAAGCAGAAGGGGTGGCTACAACGAAACTCTTGAAGCAGAGATGAGACCTGAGAGTTCGCGACGTCCGATGTCTTGCGGTTGGGAAACCAATCCCCTACGATTATGTATCGGTGTCCTATCCAATCATCCGCAAGCAACTCGGGAGCAGTGAAGCGACTCGCAGTCACTGGTAGAACGAGCCAGGCGTGAACGAACACAAGGTCCTCGGACCGCACAGTGTATCTCGTCAACCCACAAATGGTATACTCAGAACATGAACATAGATCTCAAAACATATTCCACGCATCATAATCTTTAATATGCCAATAAAAGTG
Source organism: Perithous albicinctus (assembly GCA_964016905.1). Lineage (NCBI taxonomy): Eukaryota > Metazoa > Arthropoda > Insecta > Hymenoptera > Ichneumonidae > Perithous > Perithous albicinctus. The sequence goes on along the minus strand of OZ024695.1, from coordinate 16,453,991 downwards.
AATACATTTTATAAGTGATAAAGAAGAACTACTGTTTCTTTATGAAATGGGAGTCTTTGAGGGTACATTACTGAACGGGATGACATCGGAGGTCTTAAAAATATGTTTCTAAAATATCATATTGAATTTGCGATATTAACAGAACTCTATGAGTTTTAGTAGCACTAAATTAGTAGTCAAATGATCAATGATATTTTTACAACATATTCAAGGATATGCACTTTAAAAGAATAAATAAAACTTATTTATTGAATTTCTGTCGCCATAGTGGTTTCTTCCCTTGAGACTATATGTCGCGCACTTCTTCCAGGTCCAGATTATATAATAACTGTCATCCTTTCTTTGTGCTAGAATTTTTTGAACAAAAACAAATTAGTTTAAATTTCATGTTGGATTGGTGAAGTCAAACCTAAATTGCTCTCCGGAAAAAAATGTTCGTACGCTTGAGAAATATTAAGATTATTTATATCTTCGCATAGTCTTAAAACTGTATAAAAATAAGAAATTTTTAATATATAAATAAAACGAAGCGAACTTGATAAATCACTGTAAAGAACCGAAGGCATTTTTATATGCATTTCTTACGATGAGAGCTTTCATTGGGTTCAACTGCAGCTGGAGTCTCAGACAAGGTGATTCTTTCATCAAGGAATCTAAGCTCGTTTGTCTTAACCCGGAGAGAAGTCTTTTGTGTCGAGGATTAACGAGCGATTATCCTTCGTCTCGTAACGTGGAAAAAGGATACAGCGGGTTTGAACGTGGGCGAGTAAGAAGAAAGGGGTTTCTGCTACTGGAAATGTTCAACCCGAGAGCATGAAATTTCTTTTTCTCAGCGCGCCGTCACTCGTTTCGTTTGTACAGGCGTGCCTGGGCGTTTCTTCCGTGAAGCGAAGCACGAGAGCACCAGTGGATGATTATCCTGTCGTGAAAGGATTCATCCAATGTGAATTCTTAGGGATACCAAATCTTTAACAGTTCGTCTCACCGGAAAGTGAACCGTGGCTTTTGGATGAGAGAATACTTCGTTAGAAGCGTGGCGTCACTGCAGGGATGAGGAATTAATGTGTACATCTTAGTCTCCGACGCTTCTCATTATTTATTTAACTCTCTCAGCACAGTATATAATTATATCTTCACTAATGACAAGCCAGCGGATATAATTATCGTATTAGATTAATCTAATATGTATTTAATAATTTACTTAATTTATCAACTTTACATGTGAGTCTAAAATAATACAAAATCTAAAGTAAGATTTAATCGTACCTCTGACATATCTAATCATTTATTCAGAAACCTCTCAAATTATTTTGTATATTCTCACTGGGTGTGCAGTAATTTCCTCATGATTCTCAAGTTGATGGTCACATGCATTTTTTATATTAAAAAGCCTGAAATATCGAAAATAGTATTCTACTATAAATATGGCAAATTCGGTACTTAGTGTGGAAGTTATTTTTCTTATTGATCGTAAAGTTGTTGCGAAAACGAAACAAAAAATTGAACTGAAATGCTATTAGCAAAAAAAGTTGCACGATATTTTGATCTTGTAATCTTTGATTTCGTTCTATTTTCACATATCCATACGTCTGGCTCTCAAGCCCGCAAGGTCTGAAAGCATCATATGAAGGAAACGTCCATCCGAACGGCATTACTGTGCTTTCCGAGTTCCACAGCGAATGTCTACTAGCCTGCAGAGTGAGGTAGCATTTGCGTCGATTATGCATTCAACCCTTCCGCTAGTGAGCGTTTAAAAAGGTAGGGCAAAGATAGCGAACAGAGCAGCAGCAATGCATGAGCTCCGCCGTCGATTTGCCAGCTACCGCGACCTCGTTTGCTTTATCGTTTTCCTCCTTCACTCGGAAATGTTTCACATAAATCTTGAAAGCAATTGCATTCTAAGGAGAAAAAAACTGGAAAAATCTGCCTGAATTTGACAAGTCACATACTGAAATAATAATTCGATATCAATGTGAGTATTGAGTTTTCAGCACAGTATGATTTTGGCAAATTTTTTTGCCACGCTTTGCGCTGAATTTTGTCAAATTTACATTTCTTTGTTCCTCATATACGTCGCCGCATCAGTCACGACTGACTCTCCGCGATTGCGGGCTTTATCGGCGAGGAAGAATTCATATTCGCACTATATCTACCTACGAAAGATTTCTCACTTTCTCTCTTTACTGCTTTTCGCTATGTCTTCCTCGTACCATTCTTTGTACTCACAAATCATTCCGCACCGTGCACGCTTTCGTTCGTTGAGAATTCACGATTCGTAAAATTATTCGAAGCCACCGTCTACGCGTGAGGCAAAGTTCAACTTCCACAAGTTCTCGTCGGTCTTTTCCCCATTCATAGCTCCCTCATCGTCACCCTCAATCTCTGTCACGTCACCCTCGCTTTCTCCTCTTGTTCTAAGTATTTCAAGTGGACCGACTGTTTACCGAGATCCGAGTCTGGGAACTTTGTTTCGTTCCGTTTGCCCGTAATTATACTTCGTCTCACAACGTAATATAATCTCATGATGCCCAAAGTTATGCACATTCAAATATGCTACAATAGCAAATAATTAGAATTAAGCAAACGGAGAAAAGAAGATTAATTATTATTATACTAACATCGACTGGCAGCCATGTTCTGATGTTAAAGAAAGTAATCGATATTATATCAATGAAACTTTGAACGACGGCGTATGTGATTTAAGAATATTTTGCCATTTAAAAATTCTCAGCTATCGAGTGTCTTGCAACGTGAAAAAAAAACAACTAAATTGTCTACACCAATGAAGTTTATCCACCATACATTCCAAATGGACATAAGAAATGCCGCAGATCTACGTCGCATCGTAATACGCAATAATAATGAAAAAAAAAAAAATCGATGGAGGTAAATGGAGTATGTGAGAGAAGCTCGAGCGACTTGCCGGAAGAACGAGAAATATAGCTTGCGAAGATGTCTGTTTGGCTTTCGCAGTCTACTCAGCGTGTGTGCGGATTCCATCGTTCTCAATTCTTACCAACCCTCTCGGTCTACATCTCGCCACACCCCTTTCGATCTCATGCCTTTCCCTCCACTGTTCTTGCGCTCGCGCGTCCAGACACAGTAAAGAGAAAAACTTATAAAAATTCTGAACGTGAACTCGAGAGCGTGTTCGGATTGTCTGATGCGAGATGCTCTCGCGCGAGTCTCCACCGGCATATCAGAAACGGCGCATGTACCCAGCTCCCAGTTTCACCTCTGCACGGTACTACGCTTCGTCTCTTTCTCTTCCCTCGACTCGAACATGGAAATCATTATCATATTGACATTAAGTCGGTGGATTCTCTCAACCCGTTCCTTTCCTCTTGTCCTTCCGCCAGAACGAACGACTTTCATGATTCACCCCACGCTTTTTATTTGGGTAACACGTTGACATATTCTCGGAATTGGGCGTCACCTCGTTTTCGAGAGCTTGTTAAGGAACTGCGGGTTATAAGCGCATTTGCACAAAGTACATCACTTTAAACATAGCTCCATGAAAACGTGAGTGTGGAGAAGATTTCGAAGTGCGCGAGCAGTGATCCATTACGTCACGCCATGAGAGAAATATCGTACGGGACAATATTGACGCTTTATTATCGAAGAATTATTTCCCGAGAGAGCAACGATGAGAGTGAGAAAGGAAAAGAGTGATTCATGTGGAACAGGAGACTCTTCGAAAGATAAACCATTACTGCTCCTGCTCGCTACATCGAAACTCTCGACCAATACCTCGTTCGACTCTCAGGAACTTGCTTTCTCGCTTCTATATATAAGAAGCGAGAAAGCAAGAAACATGGTAGTGGTGGTATATCTGGGCTTCACGATTCAGATATATTTCGTACAATGTACGATACGAAAAAGTTGGTAAAGAGACTTTTACTGCTTCTCAACTCTTCCATTACATTTTCTTCATGTATTTTAAACCATAAATGGATATATTCTTTATGTTCGATTGCACAATTCCAGAACGTCAAATGCTTGAACTTTTTTTTTAAGTTTAAGAAGTTTTAATCGGTTGTAGTATTGAAAATAAGTAAACGTAGTTACGATAACAATGGAAAAAGTTAATGTAAATATAAAAATTGCATGGACTAATAATTAATCATTTTTGTTAGTCCATGACTTTAGATTCCTATTATCTTCGCTAAAAACTTGATAATTTTTGAAGTAGGTGAGGTTAAAAAATTTCCGATGCATGCGCACATCCTCTTATCATGAATTTTTTAAGCCGCAGGACTTAAAAAAAAATTTTTTTCACATACGCTGCTAAAAACAGTATCCTTTTAAGGTAACATCAGAGGCATTAAAGGTCGTACTTTTAAGAGTAGGTTATACAGAAAAAAGGATATGAGGCTTGGGCGTGAGAAAAATTCTGGACTCGTGCAAATTACCACACTTGCTTTTGGCTCTTGCGGAACTTAACATACATCAAGAATTTCGCGTTTACGCCCTTGCCCTACAAATCACTATTTCCTCTTACACTAAACATCTGAACTAGTAGACGGAAACGCCTTATAGGATTAGATATAACGACGTATTTGGAGCCTCTTGCGCGCACGGATGAGAATAGCCAAGTCTACTGTGAAAGCGTTCTTTAATTCGATATCCGATGCTCCATGCTCATTCGTACGTAGCGAGAAGTCTGGCACTACTACAACGAGAATGAGGGTGTACTCAGTGTACGTTGAGTCAAGCGCACACCTTCGCTCGAGGCTTAATGCTCTTCCGTTGTACTTGGAGACTTCTCTCAGCATCTCAACTTCGTGAAGTTTGCCCTCGGGGGCACCGTTGTCTCGATGCCGTCGCGTGGGTCCACTTATCACTTGTCTTCCTGGATATTTCACCTGCAGCGTTGGTTTCCTTTTCATTTTTTGTTGCCAGAGGTAATGAATGTGATCTTTAATTGACCCGTTTCCGGTCTTGCACGTTTTTCGAATCAACATATATCGACAGCGAATTTTTCCGAGAGCAAAGTTAAAGTTGACTCAGATTCCAGGTTCTGGCATTTACACCACGGTATAGCTTCAACGAAGAGCAGCACATAAACTCTTCCCCCACTCATTCTATGTCCGCCGCTCCTTTTCTCTGTATTCTTCTTCTAGCGCATAGGCTTTCCTATATCCGCGGCCAAGGCATTCGGCAAACACTCGGGGTAAAGCCTGACGTTGCGCTTTTCCACTATAGCATATACGTATCCTCTGGTGGCTGGCTGGCTGGCTGGCTGGCAGACATACTTCTACGAGAGCGGCCTCGTAGTTTACTCCCTTTCCCATCTCCCCCACATCCTCCACCTCGTCGGAGACTCTTGGCCTCCTGGGTTTGTTGGGGCAAAAAAAGTTCAAGATACGAGATAGCGATTCCAGCCACCGTTACCGCGTATAAAAAAGTGCCGGAGAGTTTTCTACCGGGAATGGACAAGGTGAGACTGGGTTGAGCTCCCTAGGAATTTCAAGATATTGCATATCCTCGATTTTTCCACCAACAAGTCGCGTATATGTTCTTGTGGTGCTATGTACGTACACAGTTGAAAATTCACCATGTTAAAGGTGATTAGTGTGGACTAATCAGGCCTAATCAGGACTAAGCACTTCCGACTCATTCGTTATTAATAGTAACACTTTTCACAATATTTAATTTACCCAGATCAGTTAAAGTTATACGGAACCGATCTAAAAACTTTCAAAAGGTAAAGGTACATGTTGGGCATGAGTAAATCAAAAAGCTGCGAAGTCGAACTTTGCAAATTGCTTCCTCATTTTTCTACTTTTGACGAAAGTACCTCTATGAGGAAGTATGATGATCAATTTTAACTTGATTTGACATTTGCAAAGTTCGACTTTGCAGCTTTGTTTTACGATATCATTTTTAAGATACTGAAAAATGTGTTTGGTGTAAATCGCAACCCTTAATACCCGTGCGTTGGCAAGGGAGGACCGATAGCGTATCGAACCGCTTTTAAGTTGTAGCATTGGAAATTTTTTTAATAACGTTAAAAGTCCGTCCCCGGCAAAATTCCAAATCTACACTACAGAAGACACTGAAAAATGTGTTTGTGTTTAAATTCAATACCAAACAACATTGAACTCCAGTTATGAAGAACTATTTAGCTAAATCGGCGCAGTTTTTTCAACAAATTAAAGACTACATAAAATCTTAATGACTATATATATTTTGTCAAAATTCGCAACAAAGGGGTACAAGTACTCTACTTGTGTGCCAAATTTGAGTCTGATCGCTCAAACGATTACTGAGTGAGAGGCGATTGAATTTTAGAAGCCCTGCACAACGCACACACACATACATACGGACATTTTTTTCTAAATCACTTTTCTCGACGTTTTGGACCATTCTGGGTATGACATGAAAATCTCGAAAAAGAAAATGTCATGAAAAGAAAGCTTCCTCTATGAGGAAGCAAAATGAATAAATTGTTAGGAATCATTGCAGAATATGGTACGAATATAGTTAATAAATACATTTTGATTTTATTTACCTATTTCCAAGTAAATTATGATAAAAGATTTGTCGATATAATGCAAATTGACACCTCCGATTGACACGCTCATCGGTTGCGATTTGTAACATCGGATTTTTCAACAATGCAGTGGTTTACGGTGATCGGATGTAGAGCAAACACAGCCTTTCCCGATTACTTGTTGATATTCGTTATCGAAAGTGATTAGCCATCCTTTCGTTCTCATCTACTACATCCCCAAAACCATTTCCCATATGATTTCCATTTTCGGTAGTACCAGGCTACGAGCGGTGTACTAACTGCTAGCGGTTAACTGTTATCCGCCTGCGTGGCGAAGTTCAATCGTGATTGCCGCCGGCTAATCGCCCATGGGGATAAAACAGGGGTTTTCTCTCGCGTCGTACACGTCACCACTGTATTTCCCTTTAAAGTGGGAACCGCTGGCAATTTCAAAGTTTCGTTGTTGAGCGTTTTAATTGTCCCATCAGAGTTACGAGGTGATTGCGTAGGCAGATGCGTGGTGTTGTTACGAAACGTATTGAACAGATAGGATAGAACATCATGTAACGTAGATCACGTAGACACTGAAACTTTGGACCTCTACTTTATGTTCCGTCTCTTCATTCTCAATTTCTTCGCAATCTAAATGAAATGCAGAGTATTTTTAAGAGATTTCAACATGGATTTATTCTATTCTACATTATAAAGCCGATTACTAATGTCTAAAGAGAAAACACGAATTTCCAAGGAAACGATAATCCGATTACTGAGATCAAAGAGAGCAAAGAGCTATCGTTGGATTCTCGATTGCAGTTGTTACACAATACTTATGTACACATACGACAATTCAGATATTCTACAAGCCTATTGATCAAAGTCTCCTTCATCCCTAAGCTTCCAAGTTCAGGGAAATACGAGACGGCTGGAGGACAAGGAAAAAAATGCGCTTCAAGAATGAAGGGCACTCGAATTCACGTTGCCGAGTGAACCTAGAAGGACAAGAGAAACGAGAAAAGGAATGAAAAAAAAAAACGAGTTGAAGGATGCCATTTCCGGGTGGTGTAGTACCCCTAGTACCAGCGAAAAGAAACGTCGTCCGTTTTCATCCGGTTCTCAACGAGACTCTGCTCCTCATTAAAACATAATTTGTCTCGTTCATTCCCCTCCCTATTTCTCTCTTTCTCTGCATACTCTACCCACTGCTGCTGTTTCAAAACTGTACTCGGAAAAATCCCTCTCTAATTCCGCAAACCACCGGTGGGGCGGAAATAAAATTACGAGAATACCCCCGGAAAACTCTCGCATTTCACTGAGCTCCTGCGTGACACTAACATTCCTAACGGCCTCGTCATTGGTGTTTCTGTATTTCTGTTCTCAAAATCAACAAAAATAAAATAAAAATAGAAGGTGCGATTTTCGTCGAGGAAAAACGTGATTGCCGCTTTGTACGTGCGTAATTTATTCTCTGACACGCTTTATGGATATCTTCACTTGCACGTTCGAAGAAAGTAGGCGAAAAAGGCTACTTTGTGAAATGCAGCTTTTATTGATATTGCATGAGTGCTGGCCTACTTTGTTTTTTTTTTTTTTTGTCGACCTGTTTCGTTTGTGAAATAAAAACAAAAACAAATAATCTGGCCTCGCCGAGATTTCCTATTACTATAAATGGAAAAGGAGTTTGTTAAAAAAAATTGTAATTACTGGGTAGACGCGAGTTCGTATAATACCCGTCTCCAGTTCGATCGGTAATGAAAAAAAGTAGCTGGCGAGAGAACGAATGATGTGAGAGAGGAGTGATTTGAGAAAAAGAGAGAAGAGAGTCATTAGTCTAATTGAGTCAGGTTGATTGGATCGACGGAGTTGAGCTGTAGACGGGTTCACTGGTCATTTGCATGAACTGTAGTCACCCCCCCCCCCCCCCCCCCCTCCCAGAGAAATGTACATGTGTATGCCGAGACTTTCACTTGCAGTAATTGTACTGATTTGCGGTCGTTACGGGAACATTTTTGAGCTGATAATTCACCAGTAATCACGCGACACACTCGAATTGCGACGAATATAGCGGCCACATAATTTCTTTGACGTCTCATCGATCATCGGCATATAATCGATAGTAAATAATTCTCGAAGCATATTGCGGATGGACTCCCATCGCAATGTTTTATGCATAACGGAACCCGAATTCATCAGAGTTATGCTGGTCAAATTATTTAATCGTGCTACGCTAGACATCGACCGAATGCTATGTTTCTAATTTGTCTTTATGATTTTGTGTCAACTGTAGAAATTAATGCTCACGTTTGGTATTTTTCGAAATTTCTGTCTAATTAACAAAGTTGACGTAATATTCCTTTTTGCACAAAGCGAATATAAGGAAATATAATTTAAAATATGTTCCTTAGTCTCATTTAACATTTTATAGTTATTTGTACGTTTCTTCTGAATGAGATATCCTTGGGTTGCTTGGTAATAAGGAAAAAAAGACATTTTTTTAAATTGGGAAAAAAATTCTTTGTACATTTTGGAAATTTCTATTGGTTTCTTGAATTATCATTAAATTAATCATACGTCATACGTCACCCTGTCTGTTTCGCATCTTCTTCTTTCCTTCTCTATGGCCCTTTTTGTCATCTTTTTTCCACAGATACCTCCTTAAGACCCACCTCGTTAATTCAGCTGTCTTTCCTAGAATCCAGAGTCACACGTGTGCTCATCTTCCCTGCAATTTTCCAAATGAATTCCCAAAGTGCTCACCCACTATTATAATTTTCCCACGATTAAACCCTTATAAAGCACCTCCCGCCTCATTGCGTTAGTCAGTAAGTTTTCGAATTTCTACGCAACACTGGTACTCTGTCAGAAAGTTATTAATATTAGATGTATGCCCTGGTGTTACAATTTTGGTCGCTGAATATAAGGCCAACAAGAGTGTTGTTTTATAAAAGAATGCCCCATTCATTTACCAGTTTGCAAGAAGTTTGTCAAATTATTATCGTCTGAAATTCATGAAAAGACGAATAAGTCAGATGGTAATTTAGATTTTTATATTGTAGAGACGTTGAAATGTGAAAATATTTTAATTGAAAATTTAATAGCTTCGAATAAATATGTGAATTTATCTACATACTCAGTAGACCTGGCTGGTTATAATGCATTTTTCAAAATTAGTTGGGCCAGATTGCGCGAATAATTATCCAGCGTACGTCTATCGTACTAATTATCCAAACCAATGGAAACGAAACCTGTTAAAAAAAAGTGGACCTAGCCATGCAAATATATCTAGTTTCACCAGGGTGCAGCGTCTAAGTTAGCGGGATATCGGACCAGCCAGAGTAAAAACCCAGGATGGAGCCAAAGTCGGACACGAGAACATGAGTGACGCGACATGTTAAGCCAAGTGTCTCTCCACTCGGAGAAAGGCTATTGCCACGTAGGAGAGACAGTGCTAATACCGAAAGGGACCTGCGAGCCAGATAAATTTCAGTATATTCCCAGGAGCCGAGAAGACCCATTATAATTCTACCCTTTTCTGAAGCTGGACATCGGATACCCGGGAAAACCCAACGAGGTCCTACAGAGACCCGAAAATCATCCATAAACGAGGAAAAGATATGGTATACGTTTTTAGTATGTCGAATCAGGTTACCAATTTGGGTAGGGAAAAGTGGGGCAAAACTAGCCTACAAAAAGGACGGACATTTGTGCATTAAGGCGTGTAAGACAAAACGTAGTTGAATGTGACTGGGATGGGTCCCCTGTGTAAAAATTACATCCGCTGATAAAGAATTGTTTTTCAACCAAAAAGAGATAAATGCAATTATCTAACTTCCATCTCCATACACATTTATTTTCTTGTCGGATCAATCATGAAAGTCATATGCAAATTAACACATGACGAATATACTGAGGTAGTTCAAACTTAGAGCTCCGGTTTCCCTCGTAGGTTCCGGTTTGGCCGCTAGGGTGAATTAATACGTACGATGTGTTAATTCGTGAAAAAGATAACGTTATCGGCAAGCGTAAAGACGAAAACTCAAGGAAAAGACAACGAGGAAAGAATTTAAAGATAGGAAGAAGGAACTATCAAAGATGGAGAACTGACTGCAACGCATTTTGGTGGTTAATAAGAAGAATACTTTATGATACACCTACGACATTTGAAATTCAAATACCATGTAAGAATCTTTATTATGATATTTGTAACTACAAAAATGACTATAACTACACAACTTTTTCGGAGGATTTTTTTCTGCCCTACTATTCGATTTTTGTATCGCTAACGATTTGTAACTCAGTTCAGCGGCGATACGTTAAAATCCGCATTGTCTTTCTCGCTTTAACGAGGAAATGCCTGTTAACCAATATTTTATTTGATGGCTCGTTTTCCCGTAGGAATCGCCCGCATGGAAAAGATGCGGAGTCCAGGATGAAATCCAAGGCCGAATCCATTAGTCTGGGCACTCCAGAATGGAGTCCAACATGGGCAATTGGATCGGATCAAATCCCATTGTCTAGCCAGACAACATCCTAGACTTATAATTTTAAAGCTGACCGTTTTGTCCCATCTTCCCCTAAATATATTATGTTGAAATATTATTGCCACGAGTGGTAGGATAAATTTCAGGTTAAATTCGAGTATTCATCATAGTATTATTCATCCATTGAGTATACGACAACGACCAATATTTTGATTTTTCGTAATTTTAACGAGCATGGAAATATTGACCGTTTGGTTCACGAGCATTGAACCAATTACAAGCTGTGGTACGGGTGAAGAGTGAGGCACATCAAACTTATACCATAGTCGAGGCAGGTAAATCGAACCTTTCAATGTAATGGCACTAATTAAAACGGATCGGCCGTAATCAATATGGGTAATTAAATTCGTTAAAACCATATTAGACCTCTACCCCGCAGCGTGCACTCGTTAGACGCCTCGTTGATCAACGATGTTTGCATGTATCTCATTTAATTACCGTTCGCGATGTACTTGCGCGATCAGCGGAAAAATCAATTAGATACTCTAGAAAGAGAAGTGGTTGTAAATACACGTTACAATGTCTGACGAGTTTTTATTTCCTCTGCGAATGCATGTTTCCCTCGTTTATTTGATGCACTTACCGATAACGACTTGCAGGAAAAACGTTGATTGCTAATAGCAATTGGCTATTAAATATAATAAATGGTTAACTCAATGGGAATTTAGTGGAGGAATATTAATCGACATTTACTTCATATACTTTCTACTTCGTTATGCTAAATAAACTGTTAATTAAAATATAACTTTTATTTCAAAATACTGTAACAAGTATTGTTGTTAGAATTTTTGTATATCCAGAAATAGATATATTTTACGTAGATGCTCCGTAACTTTGATTGCAGGTTGATGGGCTCGTTTTTTAATATCCTACACTTTATTCTATTTGCGTAGCTTTAGATGTAAATAACTGTGTATTTCTGTTACTGTAATTTATATTTCGTATTTTTATTTTTAACTCAGTTTTATTTTATTTATTATACATAGCTTTTAATTTCCTCTGCTTTACTTTAATTATTCTTTTGTTGTTTTCTGCCATGTTTTTAAAAGATTGAAATATGTGTGGACCTTTGGATCTACAGTACGAATAAAATTGTATTCCCGTCTGCAACACTGAATGTAGAAGGGTTTTCGAATGCTGAAAAAGGAAGAATAAAGTTGTTTCTCGGTCACAAGTGCATCTCATTCGTTTTGTATTTCCTTTTTTCTGCCACAGGATAAGTGGAAACACCCACTGGTTTTGGCTCGCAAAATTCTCATACATATTTATCCAATTTTTTTTTCACCGCAGGCTATACTCAACCTTTGTATGCTCTTACACCCTTAAACCTCTACAAACACAACTCTCCTCTATTCATTCTACGAGTTATGCGTACACTGTCACGATCGCCGAGAACGAACCGCAAACTTGCCGATATTCTCGCTCTTCCTTGTTTCTCGAGACCCACAACAAATGCCTGACGTCGTTGGTACGTCAGTTTTTCTTTCCGACGCTGTGTTTCTCGTAGCCTAGAGCTCCGCAGTTACTATCTATTGCTAAGAAGCGATTTTATCGCTTTTCTCATTCCCTTCTTCTTGGTGAAAGTGAAGTTTTTTTTTTGTCACCTGCACTTTCTTCCGATACTTATGTCCCTTTTCCTTCAACAAACGTTTTGCTGAGACAAGATTGGCACCTACGCTGTTTACTGTCTTGATTAAAGCGTGAGGATAAAAATGACAGCTCTATTCCTCGACGTTCGAACGTGCCATCACCGATCCAGCATTTCGATGAAATCGCCAAGCTTATATCGTTTTCTATTGCCTCTGTAGTACCTAGAAAACCGTTGTACAGTGATTGGCCCTCTTGGGTAAGCCCAATCACCGATTATTGGCATTGTAGCTTCTTCTCTAGCACGTTCAAGAAGCCAATAGCTATTCCACTAACCCTTTACTACCCATACCGTGTAAAAGCTCACTCCAGACCGAACAGAGTACACAGTCGAGATGAAGTTTCGACACTGCAAATTGTTCGATGGACGAAACCCGTTCGTATATATACCCAATGAGTAAAGTCAGTTTAATCCCAGGAAAAGTTCGTCTCTCACTTGCTGGCTTTTCTTAAGAAATACTGAATTGACATTTACTTATATATTTTTTCTTATACTTCGCGTCCTTTAGCTTCCTTGAAGCATAACATAACAATGTTCACGTGCTATTTCCCACGCACTCGTTTGGCCCTTTCGTTTTTGTTTGGGCATCTTGACGGATGATGTGTCGTACGGTTGCCTGCTTGTGCACATTTTCCTTCCTTGCTGGTTTATTTACTTTCGCACCACGTTCACTCTTTATTTTTCATGTACACATTTCCTGCTTCCGGACGATTAAGATACATTAATATTTTTTGTTATGAAATTATGAAGAGGCGAGAATTTGCTCTCAGAGAAATGTTGATAGTCCCAACAACTATTAACTGTTAGACCATAAGACTGTTTTTTCATTTACATTAACTACTTCAATTGCTAACATAACTACCTTTAATTAGTGGTGGTTACGTTATATAACGTAAATACTTTAAAAAGTGGCGTGGACTAATAACTAATAATGGATGTCACTTGCTTCATATTGCGTGTCTTTGTTTATTTGTAAAACATTGGATGATTAGTTGTAAAAAAAATATTCAGGTTCGGCTTCGAAAGATTGTAGAAGATCCATTTTTGAAAAAAAAATTAAAAAGTGTCATTGAAAAAAAAGAACTAAAGCTCATTTAGCAATTACAATATTATATTTGGATCTGCGAATTTTTGGCAGATTAATCTGAGTGTACAAATAAAAATATAAATAAATGAATAACTCAACATAACACTGATTATGCTCACCGAAATGTCCTGCACATTTTTGGGGGTTTTTTTTTTCTAAGGCTCACACGGTTTAGGGCATAAATAGCTAATTGGTATATTCAATAAGAAGTAAAACATTTTATTTTTTCACTCAGGCGTAAAGGTGTAACTACGACTTTTATTAATTAAGGGCTTCGTGAAAAAATATAGCTACGTTGATTATCTTGATCGTGCTCAATGTCTGTCCATCTAAAATTTTATTCTATATCTACTTGTAGAATCGACTCTCATTAATTTACATCATGCGATAATTTCTTCGTCGTCAGCGTAACGAGGATCGTTACACTCTACTAAGTGAACTGTGAATTTCTCGAAAGTATCAGTGTTCCCGGACTATGAGATTGGGGATTCAAGTCCTCGAATTTTCCTGGTTGTCGCAACGTTGAAAACACCTGCTGCTCTGAACGAACGACATGGAAACTCTCGAATCTCCAGTGCACTTCTCAAGACTATTGTGAATGCTACCCTTATTATTCTTGTCCCTTCTTCCCTCCTTATGAAACTACGAAAGTTTTCACTCTAACGCGATTCTCGCAGTCGTCAAAAACTCTTCTCTACTCGACTCTTTTGGTTCCTTCTGCGCCATCATCCAACCGTGTAGAAATTCGACACTGTTCGCGTTGAACATACTTTTTACGAGACGGGCTTGTGCGATAAAAATATAAATGTGTGTAAAAGTTCTAAAATATATATCCTCGTCGATGTAAAGTGATCAATCTTTAGTCGGTAGGCAAGGGTCAAAGTTCCATTAAAAAAAATATTGCTGAAGTAACTATACGAACGTCAAGCTAGAACGTATGACATAGAGGTCATAAAAAGCTTGACTATAAAACATTTGATACTACCCAATTTTTTAGCGTACAGAGGAAAAGTTGAGAGAAACATTTTTAATAATCCGCGTTGTACATTTTTTTTAAACTTACGTAGTGATGCAAATGTTTTTTTTTTTCTTCAGAGAATGCATTTTTTGTTTTTTTGATGACTCGTAAATTAACGATTTTACCGTGTGGCAAAACTGGAAGAAAAATAACAAAAGAAAATATGATTATATAAAAGGAAAGAGGATTGACGTTCTTGGCTACTGGAGAGAATATCCGCGGGGGTGAAAAGTAGTTGTTGTAGGTGTGGGTTTCCAGCGCGCTTAGTTATCGAGCGTCCGCTCGTAAAGTTATCAAGCCACACTGTGGAAAGTGTCCCGCCAGATTACATCGTTCGTCGTTAAGCACCGTTGCGATGTATTCATGGCGATAGAATAAAAAAAATTAAAAAAAGAAAAACGAACGACCACGACGACGTGTATTTTCCTCGTCAACTATCGAAGTAGGAAGCGAGGGCGGGACCAGGGCTCTAAGCCGTGGTGAATAGAAACTTTTTTAGTATTACGGGCACGCGATGATCGTCGGAGATTGACGGAAGGGCTTGTTTCTCGAGGGTATTGAAACGGAAAACAGATGCAAACAATCGACTGGGAAATTTATTCGTCCGCGGAAATATAGGTGCATGAAAATTATTTGACGGGTAGTTCAGGCAAGACAAAACCAAATACCAGTGACATCCTGTCTTGTAAAGTAATACAATCTAGACAGAAAAATACTCACACTAGTCAATATTTTCTTAAGATGGTAAGTTTCAGAATAAAGTTAATAGGTAGGAAAAAAGTCACTACAGTACGAGGGACAGCCCAGGCTGAAGACCTCAGGTCTATGGCCTGATGACAATATTAGATATAAGAATGAATGTATTTTTAGTAAAAACCAAAGACCTCCGAAACAATGTAATTTATTGTCAATAAATGAATATACTACTACTATTACTACTTTTTTTTGGCTTGCACATTTTACAAAATAGAGTCTGGTGTTTAATAATGACCATATCCCAAACATAGGGTAGGGTTCGCTAGAGCCTCGCATCGATTGGTAATGATATATTAAATCTTCCAACTATTGAACAAAAGTTATATTACCTATTATAATCGTGTATCTTAGTGTATTACGCATTTTTAAAAATCGTCTATTCGTTACTTTTTCAAGGATTCTTCGTTGACTAAATATTATAAAATCTAATGAATGTACTCGTCTACTCTTCCAGGTTTTTACAACGCTTCTCAATTTCCTGCTAGTATTGCGAAATCGCATTTTCGCCGTCTGAGGCTTTAACATTTAGAAACCCGCGCGACTGCAGTCGAGTTCTCCACAGAATAGTATTCGCTCGAGGTCAGAAAATCTGTGGCCGATAGAGCTGGTGCCTATTTAAGTCCCCCAGTGGCAAAGCGAATAAGCTCTAGCACCAGAAATCCGAGGCACTTATGTTAGAGCAGTGCCTTCTCCTGGAAATTCTATGCGCCAGTGCTCAGCTGGGTGGTCACCACTCGGACGATAAGAAACAGCAGGGCAGACATCTCCGGAGCTAAACGCTGACCTACTTCCCATCAATAGGAGGTATTGGGGATAGATTTATTTACAGGTGGGGTACGAACCATCGGAATTGCAGAGAAACATTTATTGTTAGAAAAAATTCCATTGGTGACGGTCGAAAATCAAACTCAAGTTCGCCGCATTCGAAATAAACCCAGGCCTCATCCATTGTGTAGTCTTCGTTGGCGATCTTTGAATGCACTTTCATACCAGTTCATCGAAAGATATTGGAAAATGTACATAGCGAATGCACTGACAGTGCAGTAGAAAATGAATAATGTGTGGTAGCCTATGTCCAGGGAATAAG
This sequence comes from Perithous albicinctus, assembly GCA_964016905.1. Classification (NCBI taxonomy): domain Eukaryota; kingdom Metazoa; phylum Arthropoda; class Insecta; order Hymenoptera; family Ichneumonidae; genus Perithous; species Perithous albicinctus. The sequence goes on along the minus strand of OZ024695.1, from coordinate 16,437,361 downwards.
GTGGCATATAGAAAATGAGAAGCTCCGGAAGGTGAGGGGTGAAATGGGAAGTTGCTAGAAAAAGGCTCACGGGAATCCCGACGATATCACGAGGATTCGAGGATTATGGGCATTGGGATCGCGTTCTCAGTAGCTGGATTTACGATCGTTTTACGATGCTTGACGAATACTCTTCCCTCCTCCTCCTCCTCCAATCCCGCCCTTCCGCTTGCTGTTGAGAAACGAGCGTTTATTACGAGGACATTTTTTTCCAGTAATAAAACTTCTCTTCCTTGATTTTATTTAAAAAAAGAATCAAGATGAATTGAAAGTACGACAGAGAAAACTACAACTTGACTGAATTGTACCCGTCTCGGTTGATTGGTTCGGCACGATAGTTTACAGAGTCGCAATCGGGGTGAATGAGAAAATTACAGTCGCAGTACAGCGCAGAGAGTGAGTGCTCGGAGTATATGTATACAATATACCTGGAGACAAGAGGAGAGACACAGTCGTGAATTCCCAACGGGGCAGTTTCTCGAGGGAAGTCTTCGTTCGACTAACGTAGAGAGTCTACCTAAATCGGAGAAGGAAGCGACGATGCAAAAAGTGTCGTATCAGCAGAGGCAATGGTATACGGGAAGAGCTTTCTCTATTCGGCAGTTCTATGTCTCGGGAATAGTGGCGCGGTGCACAAGTCTTGCACCAGGTGCAACTTCTCTATATATATATACGCTATTTTCTATATACATCTCCATACGTGCGCTATATGTGTCTTCTAACTCAGGAAACAGAGGAAGTGCCGATACGTACGAAAACTCTCGGTGCAAGACGATGCTTGCCCGACATACAAATGCCAGAGCCCATACTGTACTAGTTGGCTTCTTCACCTAGGAATATTAGCTGCAGAATAGAGCGACGAATACCTATACAACTGTCACAGTCTGTAGTACCGTTTTTGAGAAAGAAGTGTTTATGTAATAAAGATTGTGAGTATGAATTCTGCAAGAATGACATTGACGTAACTCAGTCTAAAATTCTTGGTGTTCCCTGTTCAAATCTGGATTGTCACAAATTCGTCGATTTTGACTAGCTCAACAACTTAATTCATTTGGATACCTAATTAGAGTCAATACTTGTAAGAATTCGTTCGTACGAAAATTAGAGTATGACCTGCTCCTTGGGCTTCTCGAACTCGCGCAGTAGGGATTGTGATATATCGATCCTTTTCTACTTTTTAAAGTATTATATCTTATAAAAAGAAAAACCAAAAAATGTTTGCCCACATTATTATCATATGGCTAATCAGGTAGAACATAATATTGATGTGGTACTTGTATTAATAATACAAGAGATATTATTCATTGTCGAAAAACTTATTTTATTTATTTTTCTGATATATATGTCTAATAATACCAAAAATGTCATGCTTCAGATTCTTCAAAAGTAAATGCTCAATCATCCTTCAGTTTTTTCTTATTATCCATGTTATCACTCTCTACCATTTTGTATTTTTTAAATAAAACTTTTATTTGTTGTTTTGACGATAAAAATGGAAAGTCATTTTTGTATTAGACATGGTCGACTGTTCAAATCAATTTTACAGATATTTAGTTAACATATTAAAAAAAAAACGATTTCATTATAAAAACTATTGACTATGTAATCAGAACAAAAGCACTTATTTATAACACTATAGAACACTACACTATCGTTTTACTCAAACGGCCACCTGCGCATCTTACTATTGGTATATTTAATGATTATTTCCACAACGTAGAATATCAGATCTCGTACCTAATATCACTGACATTCGGAAATGTTTAGTTAATTAAATAATAAGTAGTTGCTTATATACACGGAGAATGATGGTAGCATATATACGCAAGATATCAAAGTCGATGAGGTATGGTGTGCAGTAGAGATCTCATCGTGAGACTACGGGAGACTGTAAGGTGCATGAGACCTCAGGGTCTACGTATATAGGCAAACACGTAACGTCATTACTCCGTCTCACTATGTACCATAGCAGAGTTGACTCTCTCGTAGAGATACGTTTCGCATAACTTGGTGGACGCGTGTTACGGACGAAAGAGGAACTTGGAAGCACACCACTGAAGTTCTGTATGGGACAGACCAAGTGGTTGTACATTCAGAGCCATAACGTAGACTACATGCGCAAGTATTCACCTAGCAGTTGAGATGGAAGCTGTATATCACTATAGTGAAATTCTTACTATATACGATGTCCCTTATACATGTAGCCAGAACATAAACGCAGGAGTCTTCAACGAAGCAGCATAGTTCGCTGTACATTCATGCATATCAGAAACACGATACGATACACAGCACTCGCACGCGTAGTTGCACGCAGAGCACCTCGGCATTTGGGAGTGTTCGTGCTTGCTGGCATACATTGAGAGATCGATTTATGGGATTTACTCCCTCACTCTCTCTCCCTCTATGCCATTGAAGACTCACGTTTTTCAGTTTCGTTTTTTTTTCTCTCACGCACCACCTCGTGTAAGTGAAACGTCGACAGCATGTTTATAATACCTCAGTCTTCTTCGATTTTCCTGTACATGCACGCCACAACCGACCTTGCTAAGTTATGCATTCCTTTGCCTAGTTGACTTCATGACTTTAACGACATTTTTAAGAAGAGTACCCAGTCAATCAAAGTTGACGCTCATTGATTTAATGGGAGAACATTTTTTCGTCCTCATAAGGAACACTTTGTGTTTGTGAATTTCTATTTTTCAAGATTTTCATTTCAGCGTGTTCCAAAATGTATGAGTATTAGAACTGAAAAATAAAAGCCTCTATAACTTGGGAACGCTTTGAGGTATCGAGTTATGAAATGTATCACGCTGATGAATTCAACGCTCATTGCTTGAACCGATTTTTCGCAAAGTGCAGTTGTTAAAATTTTACGCGTATTTTATGCTGTTATAAATATCAGTTCGCACGTTTCTTTTTACAATATTCTAGCTGGTTTAGAACTTTTCCATTTTTGGCACAGGACACACTATGAGGAATTCAATATTGATTACCGAATGATGGTGACTTTATGAAAAAATGGAAAATAATGAAAAAATAATGCTTAATGGTCTGTTTTGCATCCTTTTCTGTTGGCAAGCATATTACCACTTGTTCATCAGTAAACACGTTGTCGTTGGCGTGAACGACAAGAACTAGGTCGCAGACGACTGGAAGTTGAATACAATCAACTTCGTGAAAAGTACAGGATTCTCATGTTAGCTCCACTTCAGGGTCCTATTGAAAAAATGTAGACCCGATCAACCAGACTGAAATACAAAGTCTTTGTTGGATTCCACAGATACTTAGAATACCTGAAATGAAACACCGTAATATGTTACGTAGATATTATATCCTTTACTTTTCAACGCGATTTCAAGACGATACATACCTCTTACAATCGATGTGTTTCGTTGAATGTCATTTCAAACAAGGTCTTAAGAGAATACAAAACGTTCTTACAAATATCTAGTATATATATATATATATAAATATATATATGTCATTTTTATTTCGTGGTCTGAGATTCGAGAAGATTATTGGAGTACAGTAGAGCGGAAGAAAATATACTGGCTCGACCTCATTGGGGTTGAGATACTGCCCTCAGAGAGACCTTGCCCCCGCGGTCTTTCTACATCTTTTTCATTCTATTTGGTGCTGATCGAAGCCGAATAACGATTTGGCACCACGAGATACCGAGGATATTCAAAGCTGTAGCCTCTTTTACAAGAATATTTTCTCGCATTTTTATATTCGACGCTAGGTCGAGCCAGTCATCTCACTCTTTTTCTTCCCGAGGATAAAAGCACCGAGTCAGCCACCGGCGAAGAATAAATCATACATATGTATACAACTGTGGGCAGTCGCGTCTATTGACGGTTTTTAGAACAAAGCAACCCCCTGGATGACTGCACCTCCGTGCGGAAGGTGCTCGCGGTATAGTCACACGTACGCACGCCGGGACCATAAGTCAGGTTGGAAAAAAGTTACGGTACTGGCAGGGCTCCAGGGGTAACGGCGGCGGTTTTTGCTGCTTGCATTGTAACCAAGAGATAAATTTATTACCAGCGATGGCCTGATAAACGAGCCAGTCGCCACGTTTGGCTCAGTATGTGCGCTCGACTGCCACTAGTCGAGACTATCGGGAAAGAATCGAAGAACATCCCGAGCGCGAATTTCTTAGCCTTTCCTTCTTTGGCACGTGACTTTGCTCTCGACTGGATGAAAGAGTAAACCTCAAGCGAGGCATTAGCTGAATTCGAGGAGTGAAAAATCCATGCTAACCTCGTTTCCCCTTCATCCTTTTTTTGATTTTAGATATTTTGACATCCGAAATAATCCATCTTTTGGTACAAATGAATAAGAAAAATATACTGGCTTTTAACAGCTGTTGGATTGAAACCAAAAGCAGTTTGCCGTCTAAATGCACTGAATAATTATTTTTTAAGCAAGAAGAAGTTGTAATTAATATAAGTGTTAATTGTCGACTACATTCTTACCTAAATAAAATGTTTAGTGGCTTGTTACTTTTGGGCGGTTGATATTGCGGTGTAGTAGTGGAAGAATAAAATAATTTTGAACCTAGATTCTGGGAATTTATTATTCATGATGCTTATTGATGTGATTCAATTTGGCCGCAATAGATCGAACGCATTGCGCGCGAAATTTATCGCCGTGCGACGTGAAGTGAGACGGAGTGAGCCGCGGAGACACTCGTGATTGTCCCTAATCAGCTTCAGTTTCCGATATTTCGACTTTCGATGTGTCTTGTCTTTTTTAAGAGAGGATCTGATGAATGGAATTTTTCATACTTGTACCAAAAAATCTTTGGAGACTATACATATACATTCCAGCATTCAGATTTATCGTCAAAAAGATTAAAAAGCAACACGATTTTTTGGAAGACAGAATAAGTCAAAGATGACTTGTTCCAAGTGGTACAGAATGATGAACAAAAAACAGGATGTACTTGAGGGTTAAACAAATATTTCAACTAATTATTGTGGTGACAAACACCAAAGCCGAAATATCAGTCGACAAAATATCTGCGATTGAAAATCGAATGACAAAATATCTATGAAATTACTAAACGTCAAAAAAAACAAAAAGACATTCACCCGACACGAAGCGGAGTGAAACGAAATTTTGTATTATATTGTATTATTTAAATTATTTATTAATTTGTTGTTTCATGTCCGTCATTTTTTAAATTTCTCTCGGAAACAAAAATTTGAAGTACAAGATGTATAGATAAAAAATTGGGCTTATTGTTTATTGGGATATATTTACATTTGATTTCAGCGTATAGTAAATCGTAATTAAATATATGTTTCCATGATTTATGTACGGGCATTTATATTTTGTCGTCTGATATATTTTTGGGTCTGTTATGTTGTCGTATCTATTCCGCATGGTATTGCTTTCAATTATTTTAACGTTTACATTTTGTCGCAGATATTGTGTCTTTTAATCAAATGGTACGTACCCGTTATTACAAACAATAATTGGTACGGTGAAACTACTATTTTGCCCAATAGTCCTTAAATATACAAAACTGAATACGTTTGAAACATTTGTCCCAGACAAATCGCTAAAAGCCAAATTGGCTTAAAAAGGAGACTTATTTATTCATCTGCTTGTGTCTTAAAAACATGATACTTTCGAAGGGATGAAACTCCCACGGAAAGTGCACGAGAAGTTGCGCTGCGCTCCAGTTCTTCTCCAATTTCACTTCTATCACCAGCCATTCTAGCCATACTCTCGTATTTAATTAGTCCAAAGTCTAGTTCTGCTCTACAGTAAATAGTATAGTATCCAGTAGCGTTACCAGAGCTGTTATTGCTACTCGTACTGTACCTCACCGCTCCACACTGTTCTGACTCGTCGTTTTCACGCCATTCTCTCGTTAATTACCCGGGTCACGCGAAAACTGGGAGGGGCTTTCTGAAGAGCGTAGCTAGTACGCCTTAGTCGAAAGGCATGGACGACTTTAATCCACGGGCTCCTTCTCCATTTTCGTTTTCAAGAAACTCTAGAAACTCACAGTCATCGAACAGCTTCAAGTCTCACGGGGGTGCCGATTTCGTATCTCACACCGTAGCATCCACGAATTGTTACACAACAAGGGTTGATAATTACTGGTTCACCATCGCCGGTGACCACCTGTCACAATGACTTGGGGTGACAAAAACAAGATTGTTGACTTGGGTCAGTATTGTTTATGGTCTTATCAAGAGTCTGGATAGTTACACGAGGTCAAATGTTAAAAAAAAGGGTGCAAAGTCGAACCTTACACATTGCTTCCTCATTTTTTTTTCTTTTTTCAAACTCTCCTCTATGATAAAGTACGTTGTTTAAATAAATTAGTTTTAAAGAAATTATGAAGCACGGTTCGTATGCGCAAGGTTCGACTTATGACCTTGAAATTTTCTGCATCTGCAAAAAATGTACTTTACCAAGGTGCAGCGCCTAAACTATTAACTTGAGAAAAAAAAGTCTGCGGACATTTCTTTTCCTTTTTCATTTATCTTTCAACGGTTTTCTTCAAAAAATTTTTTAGACTGTTTTTCGAAAAAGTAGAGTCAATTTTTCGGTTTGACACGCGGTTACATCTTAGATATTGCTTGAAAAACAACATTTTATAAGACTTTTTTGTTTCTTTTTCGATTACCTAACAACGGACTTTTCGAAATATTTTTCCCGAATTTTTTTTTTTTTTTTAGTAAATGTTTTGAAAAAAATTACGAAAATGTGAATTTCTATAAAATCACCGATTTTACCCAAATTCAAAGTTTCAGCCCGTTAGCTGGAAATTTGTTCGAGATAGAGTGTTCACAGACATCGTTCGAAATCTTAAAAAATCCATAATATCAAAATACTTGAATCGTTTTTTTTTAAATGTATATCAAGAAGACTTCCTCTATGATGAAGCAAAAGAAATGAAATTCCTTTAAAGCTCTTGCAAATTTTGTTTGCTGTACTAGAAAAATAAAATTAAGTGTTTTAAAAAATGTAATGACAATTTTTTCTTTCATAAACAGCCACAAAAATGTATCTTGTAAAATGCAAATACAAATTTTAGAAAAATCTTTTTTGTACATTTGTACTGCTTTTTCTTTAAAACCCAACACTTAGAAATTCTTTTTTTGAAAAATTAATATAAAAATGTAGGCAGAAACTTTTTATTTACATTTTTTTCAAAGTACGTTTTGTACTCACCACCAAAGGAAAATATCGCCGATGGAGATCGAGATTTTTATTTCCGGTGACGTAGTTTCGTTGAAATAAAAAAAATATTGTGACGCAACGTAGCTCTACAGATACATGTGATAAAACGGTTTTTATAGATCCAATGTTTACATTCAGCGAAATGCTCACTAGCTGCGTCAATGTTAGCGAACCCGAGACTGGCTGTAGTGGTAAAAGTTTTTTTGCGCTTTTCTTGAGTGCTTAGGCGAACGCAGTGCGGAAGTGGAAGTCGGTTGCAGCTGAACGGGGGGTGACTGAACCATGGTAATACAGTATATGAATAAAAGAATGTTGGCAAAAGAAAAAAAATGTATATAAAAAAATGCAATATTCTCTGGTTGAATAACATATATTTACAGTCGACCATTTCGAACTGCAATCACCGCTGTAGCAGAACTTCCAACATGGTAAGTACGTGGAAAATATGGAGGACCAATGTATATCGACTGGGCTTATTTTTCTGGATAATAAAACCGTAACTGATGCCCAACAATGATATGAGAATATGGCGCTTGACTAAGAACTGGGATGAATAATATATAACTATAATATAAGGTTTCTTACGAGAGGCTCAGAGCAGATAGAGTCCAACAATTTTTCATTCACGTACTATATATTTATACCTCGACCGTCTGCATTCTATATCTAGTTCTCTAAGTAAAGTATTCTGCAGTACGCTGACAACGTATCTCGTGTGCTATTTACATAACTATCTCTCTCACAAGAGTCTATTATATATCTAGCACATAACATTCGAGTGTACATTGAAGATGTACTATGATACATAGTAAACGGAATATTTGAAAAGTACTTTCCCTATAAGCACTAAAGAGTTCATAGTAGTTTCTTTTGCTGTGAAAATGCATGTGAAAAATGGTCGAAAGAGCTGTCTCATCGACACCTGCCTAACGATAATTTTGACGACTTTTTATCGAGTGATTCTACTAGTGAACGTAAGAGAATATGGAAAACCCGAATGGTGAGTGGGAAATGAATAGCTTACAGAAAACAGAAACTGTGTGTTTCGGGGATTGAAACGTTTTGCCTTCTTTGTGGGCACAGAGACCTGCTTGGTTGTATTTACTTTTTGGACGTTTTGTGCATATATTTGAGATGAGAACTGTACCCGAGTCTGTAGACCGGCTGTTCGACTCTCTAAGCTAGCGTTTGAGAGGGATTAAACTTTACCACGAGCTGCAATTGAGCAGATTATATTTGCATGACGTTTGAGTTAACGTATACATATGTTCTGCGCGTGCTTTGGGCTCGTATGTTTTTCTAGGAATAATATAAGGTGAGACAAAACGTACACATACGTACACACACCTGAGAGAGATTGCGAGGCCGACAGCACAGCGAGGCAACAGCACATCAGAAAATACTTCCGCCACATGACTGCTCAAAGACAACAGTTGTCTTCGTCTAGCCCCACCCTCGTGTACGTGAAGTTGTCGTGACCATCTGAAACATGTGATTTTGAAAAATATTCAATAAACATATGAGGCTAATTGGACCCTTAATCGATTATAATCCATGTTATCTTTTATTTAGGAAACAGGACAAACGTAATTTAGTATTATCGCCTTATAAGAGATTTGCCACAGTTTTCACGTGGTTTATTTGTTTATTTAATAGTGTGGCCATTTTACGGCCCATAGAGCATTCGAGGTGAAAATGTGGTAAAAATAATTTGAAAAAGCTCTTCCCACGACATAATCAACTCGTCGTTTTATTCCAAGCTCAGCCGGTGCTTCGGTAATATGAAAGTATCGCCGAGTCTGCAGGGATTAACTTCTCTAACTTCCCTGTGGTCCTCTCCACTCTTTCGCAACGTATGCCTTTCTCTTGCACTTCGTGCGAAGAGCGCGTGAGAGCACCAAGTGCGGATTTTAATCAAACTATAATTAAGCCTCGTGGTGGTAGATAGGAAATAAATTGAATAGAAAAGTATCGCTCTTTCGTTGAATTTCTTCACAAGTAGCGATGTACTTTATTATAAGTACTGGCTGTTAAAAATTGTTACGTAAATTCACAACTTTTTTCCCTCACCTTATTCAGGCAACTTTATCGTTGAAAATATTTATTCACACTACCTTCGAAGATAGCTCTTTGAATTCATCGATTGGCATGGAAATTTTAAAAATGTCCAAAGTAGAATCTTGCAAATTGCCGCCGCATAGACTCATCAAAGGTACAAAATAACGAGGATATATGTCAAATATTGATATATAGTATATCTTAATTGCAAGTTTGATTATAAAATGTTTGTTCAAAATTGTATGCGTCACAAATATTTTTTAATAGCATGCACTCAAACTGGTTTATTTTCTTCCCTTCTTTTTTGAGAATTAAAAAATTTCTTAGACATATAGTATTTGGGATATTTCATAGTAATCCTTCTGCCTCTTTCCAGCTTCGATGATGTTTATTTATTTTTCATTTAATCCCTTGAGTAAGTAGAGTATATGTTCAAATTTTTAATTCTTTCTCATTTTTCGACTAGTTACGATTTTTTGTTGTAGTTTTCTCGGTCGAGTTTTTAGGAAAAAATTATTTCATAAGAATCGATCGTATTTTCTGAAGTATTGCCCCAACAATTTTGCCGTTTGACTAATTGGTAAAATACTTGACCTGCCAAGAACCAGCTTAGCTGTACCGGCCAGAGACTATAATATCAGAGGCGAGTTATTTGCACCACCCTCACATTTTACGATGCTGACATAGCTTATGAGGGAATTATTAATCGATTAAAAGTTTGGTCTGCTTTTCTGCCCGATGCAGTGACCCATCGTCCGAGAGCTATAGCAAGAAAACTTTATCGCTCGTTTATTTCTAAGTTGTAGAGTAATAGAGAGCGCGCACGTTCTTGATTGTCGTATACCGTTTGTGGCTATATCCGCGAGGGTTCAAACTTGAATTTAGACCGACAACGCTGAGGCTTTCAGCTTCGCACTCCAAATTAATGGGTGGTGATGACTGGGCGTTGATGACTTTATATCATTACAACGCGAGCGCAGGGCATTATAATTCTTCACTTATTTTAACTTAGATCGTCATAAGTGGTATATGGCAGTTTCGACGTGACCCTTGACCGATGCACAAAACAAAAGACCAAGGGTGAGAAGGCGAACACCGAGCCAAGGAGAGTATGCGCATTGCTTCTGCAGCCATTCATCGGATGAATGCCTTGGCGACACCTGCGCGGAGCTTACGGTTTACGAGTAAAGTTCCATCTGGTCTATATATGTACCACGCATATTACACCAGAATCTTCTAATTGGATCACGTTCTCCGTTGCAGTTCAACTTCGCGACCTAATCATTCGACCAATAGAATATGCGCGTGGTTCTCTTACCAAATTACCGTAGTAAACTGGATCAAGAAGACCCAATAGTATTACCTACAGTGACAGTGACATTGGGAAAAGTAATCGGATGTAAATGGTTTTAGTTACATTCTAACAAAATCATAAGTATAACTATAGACAGAAAAGAATGTGCTACATTTAGTATCCAAGTTAGTTAAAGTGACAGTCTTACTGTCGTAGCAGTAAAATTATTTTCTTTGTGTGAAATTATCTTGATTATCGTTATAACAGGCATTTCGACTTTCCAGCCTTGTCTCCATGGAAAAATGCCATTCAAGGTATGTTTTTCTACTGGAAACTAGAAGCAGTAGAGCATTTCCATTCTCATTAGATGCTCTGAATATACAACGAAAGGGTGATGCCAGAGAAGCGTGAAACCAAGGGCACAAAGACCCACTTCCGGTACGTTTAGCAGGGATGAGGAAAAGATCAGAGGATGAAACAGGAAGTCATCAACGTAAAAACTGGGTCGACTGGTGTACTGACCGTCTCTTTTCTTTTGATGAATATACGCTTGTGCTCCTGTGCTTAAAATCTAAAATAGGGAGGTCTTTGTTCCATTAATTGTACCACGACACGATAGCAAGAAGTATTTGTAAGTTGTTAGTCAAGACCTAGGTAACCGGTGACGAGCTGTTTTTCTTAAGGTTTTCTTAAGATAAATTTCTTGATGTCACGATAAATCCGTCTTGTTCCTATAAATCTCGTGTTCTCGAGTGGCCTTTCGCCAAAGAAACTTCAAGGCGTGGATCGAATCATCAATACCCCGCAGTGGCTTGGCAACTTTAATGTAATTACGCTGTCGCTTTGGGCTCGTGGCTAAATTGAATACATAAATTACTGAGATGTTTGAGGTCGAAACAGAAGCAGGTTGCGCTTATATTTATGTACAATTGCTTTCTTATTTGCTAGCACAGCGGATTATACTTTGTCGTCCTGTAAGGTTTCACGATCGAAAAGTTTTGAGTGCCCTTGGAGTTGATATTAATGAAAAAGGGAATCCCTATGTAATCATTTGCAACGAAATTTAACTTCACTCTGCTATACCACTGTAAAATCAGTTATACATAGAAACGTCCAAATGGATTTCCGACGTTAGTAAACTTTTCAAAGTGGGAGCAAATATATGCAGCACACTGCTAGTGTTAGTGCGTGGGTGTGCGAATCTCTTAGAGTAAAGAACTTCGGGTACCATAGTAAACTACCTTTCTCACTGCAACGTTGAGACGGCTGGGTAAATATTATAATGTGTACACTCGTGCGGGCGTAAATATGTATGCCACCCTCTTGGCTCTTGACGGAAAGTTGACGGGTCTTAATACATCTATAACGGGCCTCCTCTGCTTACGATGCCTCTATCCAGCTGTCTAAAAGATCACTCGCGACTTGTTTTTTGGCACTTGAATCTTCAGATTTGAAAACCTTTGGATTTACATAGATAACGATAGATACAGTGTGGTCTATTAAATGAATTATATTCGACAATATATATTGATTATAATTAATCATTTACGAATAGTTTCGAATTCCAGTATCATGTATACAAAAATTATCTCGTAAATGAATATTTAATGATTACAAGGAAACTCTACAAAAATCATTTTTTACTGCCTGGGATAACCTAAATTTGATAAAAATGGTCTTTTGTATCAAATTTACCTTTCGCGATTTCTCATTTATCTCATTGCTATATCTTATCTCTTATCGTCAAACCACTACGTCTTCCTTCAGCTCCAATAGTGCGGATGTCTCGTGCATAAAGCGATGCTTCTATCTAGGCTCATGCATGTTCTGTGAAAAAGAGAGTGGTATACCAGAGCAACAGAACAGTATCTCGTTCGTCGCCAGTACTAAGATGTTACTCCCATAGTCCGACCTGTTTGCTTTGGAAAGTCTCGGCATACAGTAGACATGTTCCCCGGCCTCTGCGCGTGACATTTCCGATTCCCGTCACGAATGTAAACCCACAAACCACCCGTAAGTGCTCAGACTGCTCTGAGCGTTGATTCAGACTGACTTGCATTTGAAAAAAGTTAAAAATGAAATGTTTGTCGTAGTCACAACTGCGGTTTATCTAAAGTTTGTCCATGTACGTGTTACTGACTTTCTGCTTGTCTTTAACTGATGAGATTGGTATTAGTCAAATTGAGCAAAATGCCAAACAGAAGTCCGCCAATAAATGACTTTCTTGTCTTATATCCCGTAACTATAATTTTACTTCCTTATAGAGGAGCTTTCTGATGTTGAACATTTTTTCGGATTTTTTGATCAAAATAAGAATTATAATGAACGATTAACTACAAACCAAACATAGGGAAAAGATGTTGGACAGGTTAAAAAAGCACACAATAGCCTCCCGCGTGGAAAAAAAAAGTATCGCGGAGACTCTCTGCGAGACTCACTGCGAGATCTCGCAGAGAGTCTCGCCGAGCGTCTGACGGGTCTCGCCGAGAGTCTCGCTGAGAGTCAAGCATGGTTCCCGGAGCTTGACTCTCGGCGAGACTTTTGGCGAGATCAAAAAAATTTTTTTTTTACTTGAATAAATTCTCAAAAGTCTCGCAGAGAGTATCGCCGAGACTATCGGCGATACTCTCGACGAGACTTTTGGCGATAGTCTCTGCGAGACTTTTGGCGAGATTTAAAAAAAAAAATTTATTTTATATTAAATTCTCAAAAGTCTCGCAGAGAGTATCGCCGAGATTATCGGCGATACTCTCGACGAGACTTTTGGCGATAGTCTCTGCGAGACTTTTGGCGAGATTTAAAAAAAAAAATTTATTTTCGAATAAATTCTCAAAAGTCTCGCAGAGAGTATCGCCGAGACTATCGGCGATACTCTCGACGAGACTTTTGGCGATAGTCTCTGCGAGACTTTTGGCGAGATTTAAAAAAAAAAATTTATTTTATAATAAATTCTCAAAAGTCTCGCAGAGAGTATCGCCGAGACTATCGGCGATACTCTCGACGAGACTTTTGGCGATAGTCTCTGCGAGACTTTTGGCGAGATTTAAAAAAAAAACATTTCTTTTCGAATAAATTCTCAACGGGAGACGATGTTCGTCGGTAATGATGTCCGCGGTAATAATTTCACTTCACTACAAAATGTAATCTCACTTTCATGGTTGCAGAGTTCTTCCCCCATTTCGATATCGTCCGTTACCGAAGACGGAAATGCCGAAAATTGAGCCGACGACACTTTTTTATTTTTTCTCTTCTTTTTTCCGTTGATTGCAAAATTCGCAACATTTTTCCGATCTTTACGCCATCCGGCAGTGCATTCTTTATTAATATTTTAGTGCTTCCGCTTTAAAAAAAGATTAGAGCAAACATTATAACCCCTTCCACAGATGTCATACGCGTAAACTTCGGGTTTCAACTGCTGTTACGATGTGATTCTGTTTCGTGGCCGAATTCACATCGTGAAAGCAGTTGACAACTGAAGTTTACGCGTATGACATCTGTGGAAAGGTTACATGTTTGCTCAAATTCTTTTTTGAAAAGCGGTAGCAGTAAAATATTAAAAGTGTGCACTGCCCGTAGGCTTAAAGATCGGAAAAATGTTACAAATTGCTGTGAACGGAAAAAAAGGAGCGGAAAGACATGAATAAAAAAAAGTGTCTTCGCCACAATTCCCGACATTGCCGTTTTCGGTAACGGACGATATCGGAATGGAAGAGGAACTCTGCAACCATGAAAGTAAGATTACATTTTGTAGTGAAGACGAACGAACATCGTCTCCCGACCCGCGAGACACTTTTCTCTCGGCGGAGAGTATCGCCGATAGTCTCGGCGATACTCTCTGCGAGACTTTTGATAATTTATTATAAAATAAATTTTTTTTTTTAAATCTCGCCAAAAGTCTCGCAGAGACTATCGCCAAAAGTCTCGTCGAGAGTATCGCCGATAGTCTCGGCGATACTCTCTGCGAGACTTTTGAGAATTTATTATAAAATAAATTTTTTTTTTTAAATCTCGCCAAAAGTCTCGCAGAGACTATCGCCAAAAGTCTCGTCGAGAGTATCGCCGATAGTCTCGGCGATACTCTCTGCGAGACTTTTGAGAATTTATTATAAAATAAATTTTTTTTTTTAAATCTCGCCAAAAGTCTCGCAGAGACTATCGCCAAAAGTCTCGTCGAGAGTATCGCCGATAGTCTCGGCGATACTCTCTGCGAGACTTTTGAGAATTTATTCGAAAATAAATTTTTTTTTTTTAAATCTCGCCAAAAGTCTCGCAGAGACTATCGCCAAAAGTCTCGTCGAGAGTATCGCCGATAGTCTCGGCGATACTCTCTGCGAGACTTTTGAGAAATTATTCAAGTAAAAAAAAAATTTTTTTAATCTCGCCAAAAGTCTCGCCGAGAGTCAAGCTCCGGGAACCATGCTTGACTCTCAGCGAGACTCTCGGCGAGACCCGTCAGACGCTCGGCGAGACTCTCTGCGAGATCTCGCAGTGAGTCTCGCAGAGAGTCTCCGCGATACTTTTTTTTTCCACGCGGGCTCTCTTTAAGAAAAATCTATTTTCTAATATTTTTAAACCACACATGAAATATATTTCTTTCTCATCATTGAAAAAAAATTGTTTTTTTTACAGAAAAATATTCAATAAAATTCTTATGAGGCCCTTACCAGAGGGCGAAATATAAAATTGATACAAAATTGGAGATGTTATGGAATTTTTAATTTGTTATGTAAAAGGCGGGCAAGTTCTATTTTTTGTAAATCGTCATCAGCTATTGAGTCAAATAATTATTTGTAACCGTATATATTTTCAAGCTCCTTTGGTATTGTATTTGTTCGAAATCATAAAAAGGGTTTGGATTGTATGGAATTTTAAATATTTCGAAAATATTAAATTTTAGCTTTGACTTTAGCTAACTGCAGCCAGCGTTACCTACTTTTCATAAATGAATGAAAGAATATTCAGCGATTCTTTGTGCAAAGTTTGGTCTACATCTGTAGAATAATTCAGACGAACCATTCACACATAAAGATTTTGACGATTTTTAATTTTTATAGCTTATTTTATATAATTTTAATTTACTGAAAATCACTTGAACAATACAGCTAATATTCTCCACGAAAGTGGATAATTCAAACCACTTTATCTTCATCCAATATATTGGATATTCATTAAGCAAGATTTATATACATACCATTTCATTATATTTGAGAGACATATCTCAAAGCGCATTCTAGTTTTTAGATAAAAAGACATTTAAAATGCCCAGATTACGATACACCATCTAATATAAAAGACGATGCATTTATTTTACTAGCCGCACAGCCTCGAAATGAAATATACTAACCCCCTTTTGATGTTGTGAAATTGCTGTCTCATTTTAGCTTTGAAACGTAACTTTAACGTTCATAGTGGTACGACTAATCCTCTTTAGCTTTTTCGCAACCCGCTGCTACTTCAGTTAATGGCTGCAGGTGCTATGTTGCACTTCGTCGTGCACGTGTATGAGTGCACTGTAATGTGCGGGCGTCACGTAGAAAATAAGGGTTTGTGAGGTTTCTGCCGATGCTTCTTTTCTGGGGAGGTAGAGTACCTTGCCTAGGGTAGTGTCAGCTGCTTCTAGTACACCTCTCGCGTATTCGCTTTATGATTAGTACCCTCACAAGGTTCAGTGGTATGTCTTTTTCACGTCAAGAAACCGTCACGTAGTAAATATAAGGTAACGCGAAGCTTTTCTGCTGTTGATGTAGTGTAGTAAAATGATCATCCAATTTAAGTACCAGCGTCGAACGTGGCTTTGAAAATCGAGGCCGCATAACGGTGATTTGTTACTTCGGTGCAGATAAATAAAATTCAAATTGTTTAAGCGCTTGTTCTCTGTGCTGTTTGACGGTTAAAACGTAGTGTCATAAAGCACATTCGTTTTGTGCATCGATATGCAAACTATGCAACTGCAACACACTTTTTATGATATTTGATGAAATACATTCCGACCAATCGTGGTCTACCACTATGAGCAGGACAGAACTCTTGTGGTTGTGCATACGCTACAACGAAAAAAAAAAATATATATATATAAATATATCAACGATCATTCGAGTATGCATATACTATCCCGCGCACTCCACGTTGGACGGGATAGTATGCCTCAAATTCCAATTTAATTTTCCCATACATCCTCACACATATGAAAAGGATATGGAACAGCTTCTGCGCGAGTCACATGGGCTTCATGTACACTTGCACTGCTCAATTTTTACGAGCTTCCGGCGTTTATGATTGCGTCAGTAGGTATGTGCATAGACACATGGAATATAGTATTCCGACGGTGGTTTTTCATGCGGGTGTGCTAATTCTGTTTTTGTTTTCCCACGGGTCATTAAGCCCAGGGGTATATTATAGTGCCCAACAATAATACTCGGCCACCTGTCGTTTCATTACGTTAAGCTGAATTTTCTCGCTACAACACCCTTTTCTGCTAAATAATTTTTATCTCTGCAACGGTAAAACTGAAAAAAAAATGAAAAATATAGATCGAATAAAAACATGAGGGAGGTCGTTACGGAGAATAAAAAAATATCAAAATCAAATCCGTAAAACACGAGGGTGTCGATGGAATGAAAACAAAGGCAATTTGTTTCGAATTCACGTTACAGCGTAACGTCTAAAATTAATAAATTTGAATGTTTGAGGATGTTGCAAGTAGAAAATAAAGAACACATACACCTTGAGTGGCATTCCATGGAGCGTCTCAAGTTCCGCATGATCTCTAAAAAGATTCATACATTTACAAACTATTTTAGTTTTTTAATTACGTAGAATTAAATACCGCTTTCTCATTTTCTGTTTTGTGTTTTTTCTTTATATTCGTCGTATATTGAAAACGATCCATAGAATAGCTTTGTATGTTTAAATTTGAAATGATGGTTTATAAACGTATTAATTAATATTTTTCCATAGTTTCCAATTTCACACATTTCAATCTACAGACAAATTGGGGTATAAAGAAAATTGTATGTAATTTCGGGTGAAGTGCATGATCTGAATATCAATAATAATTTGTAAATATTTTTGACAGTGTAGACAACTTAAAAAAATGTCTGAACCCTTTCTAAACATGCGAACTGTATTGCAATCGGATGGTCGTACAGGCGATAGGAGCCAAAGTCTGTAACCGCTTAACATCGTGATTTCACGGTAGTTTCACCTGGCTTATCTAAAGGGATTGATCTCGTAGCCGGGTGTAAGCGCGTTCGAGCAATTAACACGACAGCCGTAGAAAGGCCATCGCAATTCCTAGGAGAGTTAATGCTGCACCCTTTGCTCCAGGGATAACCTGTTTGTACTGTCAGGGCCAGAGTTGTATAGTGTTCTCCTCGTCTTTCAGTCGTGTCGGGGATCTTCCTACGGGGCGAAAAGCGTCTGAAACAAGATGGATTATTAGGCGTTCCGACGCTAAACCTTCAGTTGGCAAAGTGGTTTCAGCTTGTATATATATTGCAGTGGTATAGAAGCAAGATCCCACGGAATTGACACTTACTCCGCCTTTTGCTTTCTATCGTTTCTCCACGCTTTCGTATTTTCCTTCCTTCTTCCTATTCCACTCGAACACTTAAATTCTGATTATATCTCGTTTGCCAGATTCCGGCTTCGCGTTTCCTGTCCTTGTTCAGACTATCCTACGCCATTCGGTCCGGAAGTTCTCCTAATGGCGCCCGAATAGAGTATCTCTACTCACCGCTTACTGGGCTTCGAGCCAGTAACAAATTCGTCTGACAACGTAGCGCCCGTTACCACCGTAAACTCGAGAGATGGAGAAGATCTCGATTAAGTGTCTGAAGTGAAAGAGGTGGAATGAAATCGGGATGTCTATGCATTTCTGATGGCGAATCGAGGATTCAGCTATATACTGGCTAAGTCTCCTCTACCTATATCCATGCATTTACGTTTCTGTCTGCTGCTACGTAAAATGCTTTAATTTTTCGTCGGAAACATTTACTTTATATTTCTACTAACTCTGGAGCAAGTTTCCTGATTTTTAGCTTCAACAAGAAAGTTTCGTGTTTGAAAAGAAAGTAAATGAAAAAGTTGAAGTTTAAGTGCAAAGTGAAGTAGTAAAAATCAAATTTTGAAATTTTAATGTTGGCAAAAATTTCAAGAATAGTTCTGCAAAATGTGAAGAAAAAGATGGGATCAGAAAAAAAGGAAGAAGACTAAGATATGAATGGTGGAGTTATGGTGAGAAATGTTTGAGGCTAGGCTAGGCTAGGGTTGGCTTTTGTCGGTTGTGCAAAGTTTTCAACATTCCGGTTAAGACGGTTACTTGGGTCGAGGTATAGGGCGTGGTTCTTGGTCGAGACTCTCCGGGCAAAGAGTTATTCATCCCGGCTCGGCGGCCACTCGAGAGGTTGGCTGTTCCTGCTGCTTCTATATACGACTTCGCAGGACATTTGCGGCTCCTGAACTACGTCGAATGTAGCCCGCGAAAAGGACTCCAACAGGCCAGTTTTAATGAACTTTGCATAATGTTATTCACGAGACCTTACTCTACGGTTTACGCTTCCACTGGCTAACGGCCGCGCAGTGTGTTCCTTGCACTACTCAAAGCACTTGCATTTGGCTACTTATTTATGGTAACAAACGCTCTCATATTCGAGAGACACGATTCACAATTATCGTCTCATTCAAGAATGATATAATGTGATGGAATATATGAAGCCTTTCTAGTGTCGTGTGAACTCAAAATAGGTTTATACATTTTCTAATATTTTTTTGTGTTAAAAATATTTTCAAATTGTTTTAAATTCTTTAATCACGCACTATATCACCAGTAATCATAATCAGAAATAAAATTCTAACATTTAATTTACGTTAATGAACGTTCTTTTAAATTTAAAGAATCGCATACTGGCTTCTTTTTAGGTAGAGTTATCATTTGGAAGAGCTATATCGGGTAGAGATGTAAATGTGCAAGAAAATAGACGTCTATAAAGCATAGATTTTTAACGATGTAGACACTTATTAAAAAATATAACCACATTACCCTACTTCTGGTTATTGCAAAGTATCACCATACAATATTGTACTCTTTCTATATATACTTCACCACAAATTCGCCATGTTTATAGTTTGAAAGCATTGGAATGTTAAAGCCAGTCGAGTTCTGAAAGCACGCTCATTGTTATAGCTACGATTACAATCTCCTGGATAGCCCTTAGTCGTATTATTGCATTTCTGAATAACAGAGCTTTCCATTCAAGCAAGACCGTTGTATGTTATGCATCCTTTTGCACCTCGTTTTACACCCTTTATCCGTATATTCGAATTATTAATTCAAGATTTCGATGCGACTTAATGGAGAATTTTCATGAAGCTTAAGACTCCACAGAGACACGAATATGCGAGATAGAGGAGTATGTTTTAGGCTGGGGTTTTACGAGACCGTAAAATCTATTAGGTTTAACGGTCTCAAGGGCATTACACCAGGCACTGGGTTCGCTACTGGATGTACACTGGAGTAGGAAACCCAGCGTGGCTCAAGTGCTCTCGTAACTGTTATTATAAATACGTATAGCAGTGCCTTAGCCGGAGCACTATGGTAGCGGCGATGTTAGCAGTAGCAGTGGGAGCCTTACTGCTATGCAGATCGTTGCAAACTGTACTAACGGAACACCAAACACGCCCCTAGTCCGACCTTAACGAACGTGTAAAGGCTCAACCGTTTTTAGGGCTTCATTGCGATGAGCTACCACTTTATGTTCCATATTTCTTAATTGCCGGGTTAATAGGTGAAAATCTTTCTAGATCAATTACAACTCAAATGGCGAAGTCTGTCAACTTAAAATCTCGAATAGAGTATGAGAAATTAAATATTTTTCATTAAAATTGAACATTAATATATCTAATTGGTTTTTAGATTTCTTCCGAGTTTCAAAGTTGTTCTACTTTGCCACGCCCAATTTCAAGAACATCTCGAAGAGCTCCCGAGCCAGTTCGCAGGCGCCAGTTACCAGCGTGTCTACAACTTGAGCTTGAAGCTTCATGGTAGACGCAGCCAGATATTCGGACGCCGGGGAATTTCCGAGAAAATTTTTGGCACGGATCCCTTTTGACCACGATGGGCGTGGACAAATCGATCGCTGTACTCCAGTTCACTTGCTCGCACTCGCATTCGTCTCTGCCTTTCGTGGCTTCATTACTAACACTTCTACCCCTGTCACTGAAGGAATCTTTAGTAATGCTTGGCTGAAGACACCGTTCTTGCATAATTAGAAATATTATGATTAAGTTACCGGCGTATACTTTTTTTTTCTCTCACGAGTTTAATGTGCCTTCATTTCTGCGCTTTCTTTCTGAGCGGAACTAAAAGGTCTGCTCTGGTTCCTTGGACTAGGCCAAGGCAAGTAAAGCTCCAGGGAAGGTATATGAAGCTTTCATTAACCTTTCTCGTAGCTCCGGGTGAGGAGATGAGGAACTCGCGAAAGCCCGTACATAGTTCACTCGGTGGATATAATAAGGCGTCGGTGCGCCAGTACTTACTGTCCATCTATGGTCAGACGTCTCGATAAACTGACAGAATCGTTGGCGTTTTACTTTATTCTCTGTTACTGTCGACTGCTATACACCAGTAATATCTGTTTTGTGTACGTGTCGACAGCTATAACGATAGAGAAGCCAGAATAACAGCGAAATAACTGAAATACGTCGAAGGAAAAATGAAAACAGCGTTCAACAATGAAGAAAAGAAATACAATAACTCGGTAAACCTATTTCACGTCGCGCAGACCGTCGCAATCTCGTTCGTAAATGGAGACAAATAATCAAGCAGTGAAAGAAAATGAGAGTTATTAATATTTTATGAGGTTGCTGAGAACTATGATAAATAAAAATAAGAACCGTTGTGAGATGAAGAAAATCACAAGGTTCTCCTGTACTCCTTTCTCGAGCTCCATGGAGCGGTAAATTATCATGACTCGTAACAATTAGCTCGGGCACTCGAGTTAATTAATTAATTTAGTATCCACTTGACTCCACCACCGGCGATTCCTGACACATAATACCCACGGCGCATTTTTAACATCTTTATTTATTTTGTGCTATTTTTTTACATCATTTGTACCGGATTCTTTGGCTGATTCACGTACAGGAGTCATTGTTTTATGATTTGTTTTTAAATTCATGCGTCTTTATATATTGAGAAATATTTGCGAGATACGCAGTGAAAAACTATGGTAATTCTAAAAAATTCTGAAAAATTATGAAAATTTCACAAGTAGTGCTTGTGCTTGTACCTAATACCTGTGTTTCCTTGTAAATATAATCAAAAGCTTGTTAATGTAATCATTAAATTGAAATTTATATGTGAAAAACGTGATGGTCTTCTGCAGTTTCTGAAAAATCGATCGAGTCTTGAGTGTTAAGAGGGTGAGTGATAGACTTTCAGAAGGGGTGTTGGATACGGTATCCCGGTAATAGAGGAAGGAGGCGCAGCTAGCGCCCGAAGGTATCTCGTTAGATTCTTCAAAGGAGAATAATAAACTCTAATAGTGTGCTCTAATTACGCCTTCCGGCTACATCAACGCTATTGCAATCGAGATGCTCTCGTGTTAGTAGCATTTAAACCTTCCCTTGATCCTGTCGTACAAAGACGGCTAGAAATACAAAGAAACGAGGAACGGATTAACAAAGCAAACCATACATTTTTTTTGGGAAACGCTTATTACAAACCATATACCATGCTCAGAATCTAAAATTCAGAACACGATGTTAATATAACGAAGTAAAAAGTGTGAATGACGTTATAGCCACCATATACATATGCAAATGTTCAACCATTGATTTTCTTCGTTGGGAAACTCCCGCTGCTACACTGACGATAATTGCACTAATTACGTGACGTTTAGAGACGGATATCATGAGTGGCATATTTATCGGGCGTCATCGACCCCTCTTTGCTGCAGCTAGACGTGAGAGGCATGCGTGGTTTATAGTTGCTTTGATCCGCATAAGAAGACGGGTTGTCCGTCTCGGTGAAAAGTGAAAAATGGCCAAGCTCCAAAGTACGGTGAGAAAAGGTGGGTGTAGGACGGAAGAGAAGAGTTGAGGTGGCCTCACTAGAAAGAGGCCGAGAGTGCAAAGGAGCAAAGGCATAACGTAGAAGGGGGTGCTGTTGCCGGTCTCGTAAGATTGCCCGGCCGATTAAAATTTCATGCGGGTTCAAGAAGGTCGAGGGTGGCACCGCACAAGCAACGCAGCAGTAGCATTACAACCCTCGTGGCCCATGGCGGCGACGAGAGGGTAAATCGACCAGAGCAAAAGAGAGGCTGATAGAGGGTTGGAATAGGTGGCACTTTAACTCGAGCTAGCGATACCGTGCGAACATAGGACGCTTTCTACTACATCTCTGGCTCGGGGCTCGTGACTATACCATTAGACATTATTAACGCCTCTGTGGCCGTGTCCGCATGGCATAAAGGCATGGATAAAACCGGAAATAATTGCCTTTCTAAAATACGTTGCAGTTATTATTGGTCCTGCAAGAATAGTTTTTCGTTATTGGCAGCAATGCATCGTCTTCTGTCCAAAAACCATTTTACAGGGGCATAGACCTATTACTGTCAGATTGTTAGCAACTGTGTGGCCTGTCATACATCAAGTTTACACTATTGCACTGATAAGCAGTGCTAAATCTAGCACAGGATGATTTAAACCCTCAGCTGCATGCCTATACATGTATGTGTTCTCAGTTCAAACAGCGTATATCTTTATGGAAATTTATCTTTTTGCTTGTGTACAGAGATCCGATTCGGTATATCGTGTTACTTAATGTTTCACCTGAACGCTACGATAGCCTGGTTCGCCTTCCAGCCGGAAGCGCACCATGCTACTAGGGAAAGCTCTGACAAATTTTAATTAATGGCCTGGTCTGCATGGCAGAAACCAAGGAAGCTGGTGGAATGAAACTTCCGCCTACGGCATACTGCTTTCAACCGACGTTACATTCATATCCTACTCCTGACAGAATCATGCTGCTGCCACTAGAATTATATCCGACG
Source organism: Perithous albicinctus (assembly GCA_964016905.1). Classification (NCBI taxonomy): domain Eukaryota; kingdom Metazoa; phylum Arthropoda; class Insecta; order Hymenoptera; family Ichneumonidae; genus Perithous; species Perithous albicinctus. The sequence goes on along the minus strand of OZ024695.1, from coordinate 16,413,712 downwards.
ATATCATACTCCAACGCAACCAAACTAAGAATATATGTCTGATTAAAACTAACAGTGAAAATTCTTTTATCACGTTTAAAAGTATAATTTTCTTTTCAGGTACACGTATTACATGTAAATTCTCTTAATGGAGCGCAAAAATTGACAAAAATAATATTAAGGGGAATGTCAAGTTTTATCAAAAGACTCATCGGCAAATAATGGACGTGGAAATACATGCTGTACCATCTATTTGGATGGTTTAACTAATGGACACAATACGTGAAGTTGCCATTCGTTCTGGCGATGCTTGGCTAACTGGCAGTAATGCGGTATATGGAAGGCCTTCAATTCACTGGGAATTCGCCACCAGCTTCCTAACCCCTCGTGTTCGGTACGTCGAGCGTGGAATTAGGCACTTTTCCAGAAAAGTACTTAATCCGGCAGGCTGCTCGAGTTTAGAGCGGCAGCTAATTACCGAGCTAGCAGCGGATACCTGTGCACAGCGCACACATAGCTCTTCCTCTTTCACTCTGCCGTTTCGTCGTTGAACTTATCTTCATACAGGCTGCATACATTTCAGTTGAGACCACCTAGTTCATTCCGAAGGTACATTTGTAGGTTTCCAATGTTTTTTTCCTTGCCTTCTGTTTTACCTAACTTTTTAAACACGTACAATGTACGAGTTTTAAACACCACCGTCCAGTCGTTTTACACCTTTTATATAGCACTGCCCAGTATCAACAAATGGGACACAATTTACTGCAGTCTTTTAGGACCTATAAAACAGTATAATGATCAACCGGGTACCTCGGAGTAAGCCCGAGGTGCTTACCAACTTCAGTCTGTGTCAGCTAATTAAGTACCTGGGCAATTTGTATTGTTTTTCGTTCTCTCGTTTTTCTGTTGTCAATCAGTGTCAGCCTGCTGGAGCTATGTAATACGAATGCATTATTCTTTTGTTTGAATTTTTCGTTTTTGTAATAGCTTGGGCATTATTGCGTAAACATCGATGTGCCAGCGGTTTTCCTAAAAGAATGGAGACACTGATTGTGAGTGATCTTTTTTCTCAGCAACTTCTGTCATACGACCAGTGGAATAAAAAGTTGTAGTCTCTCTTTCTTTTTGCGTTTCCATACGGAATGTTTAAAATGTTGATAAGAACTCAGTATTATTCGTAATCAACAGGAAATTTCCGATCGAATTCGAACGTATAACTACAATGTGGAGGACACGAACATTTTACTCATATTTGAATTATCAAAAAATATAAAAAAGTTGATTTTTATTTACTTTTGAATTGCTAATTAGATCTCTGCTTCTTTGTATAATTGTCATCGACATTATTTGCTAGGAAGTTCTATCAGTCTGGCTATACCACGACACGTCCAACCTACGTATTACGTTAAACATTCACTTGCCGCTGCGTTAGGTCACGCTACCGAGTTTCCTGGCATCCAGTATCCGGCGGGACGCAAGTCAGCGGCCCTCAGTGATATTTAACCGAAGTTCGGCAAGGTTTCTCTCCAAGTTTCGAATCTAAATCGAAAGTAGATTGAATTCGGGTAACTAGTTTTCACAGTGTGCCCCGAGGGTGAAGAGCGACTGTTGGCAGAGAAGTGGAATAGCGGGACGACGAGATAGGCACTGAAAGGGGATGAGGGAATAGAGACACTGACGTTCTATCGCTCTCCGTCTCTTGCCATCTCGCGGGGGGTGGTGCAACCGCGATCCGGAGGCTCGTTTGTTTGTTCAAGTTCAAGATCAACTAGTTTCGAAAGCTTTTTCCTGGAAAACCGAACGACATAAATCATCCTTGTCGGGAGGAAGGGAAAGGGAAAAATAAAGCTTGGAAAAGACTGGTAGAATTACGAGAAATGTCTCGTCGGATGAATATCTTGTGGTACAATTTCTCGCTGCGGTTTTACAACTCTTCTCCGCTATGAGAGGGAGAGAGGTCGATCAATTTCTCGGTACTGTGACTTCCTTTTCATATCCGGTGTTTGACTACGCGTCCGCACCGCGTTTGATATATGTGTATTCCTGGGATCTGAGCTGTACATACTCTTCGTGCTAGCAGCGTTGTAGAAAATCATATGCAGGTAGCACATTTTCTCTTGGTATATTGCAATGCACGCAATGCAAACTTACCAAATAGAAGTGTTCTTAAAACATCGATCACGATTTATTAAGCTTTACATTTATAATCCCAAAAAGGATCCGTTATACGTGTACGGTAGAGAAGCGAGTGAAAGTACTGCGTAAAGAGAGATAAAAATTCTTTTTGTAAAAGGAAATATGTCGTTATCGTTACAGCAAAGTCGACAAGCAAATAAAGATATGGAACTCGTCGTCGTTTTTCTCCTTCCACTTCTTCGGAGACTTCTTCCCACTTTCTTCTTGAATATACCCTTTCGTTCCAGCAATTTTTCGAATGAGTGTTAAAGTTCCCTATGATATATCGTTGCCCAACCGGTATCCCACTCCTGTATATTCATCCTTACGCACCGTACTATACACTCGGCGATAAGGATATAACGATACAAATACCCTTGCGAACTGGCGCATGGCCTACACGCACACTACGTGCAGTTCGGTATATTCCGTGGAAATACACACACTCACTAAGATAGTCGGACGTATACTGTAGCATGTAGCGAGGAGAGTAGAGAAAGGAAATGGATATAAAGACTTTCGACTTCTTCCAGACGACTTGCTGGCGCCAGCATGAGTTCACTGGTTCCAGAATCTAAAAAAAATCTTTGGCTCCCGGACTGCTGACTGTAACGGATTAACACGTTGAAGGTTCGTTACAATTCGAGCTTTTTTGCTGAACATAACGATTGAAAACGAGTAGGGTTATGTAGGGTTATGATTTCGAAGTTATCGGCTTGTAATGTGTGCCCTCGTAGCATCAAGTCCATTCAAATTAACCTATTACATCCAACAGATAAAGTATATATGATTATTGGTAAGTAATCTTAGTCCCGTTATTCGTTTATTTATTCAGTCGTTCTTTCATAAAACTATGCTTATTCGAGATCCGGGCAAACAAAATGATACCAATGTATCATTAATATTGTAGAACCATTCACAAAAATTGATTGCCCTTTAACGAAAAGAAAAAAACAATATCCTTTACAGTCGGAGAAAATCGTTGATTTTGTTCCTAAAGTATTAATGTATATTTTTTATATCAAGCGTGACTAAAAGGGAACTTATTTTAAAGATGTTCTGCACTACCAAAATATTGAAATTTGAATTAGATATATGTTATATCATTAATTTGGCAGGATCATATAGTCGATGATATGTGACTGTCGTCTCATCTTCAGCAAATTTAGTTCCTCCACATTATAAACCCTCGCTCGAGTGAATATCGGTGATCGAAAAAAATGAAGGGACTGAAAAGCGGGAAGACTTTCTATTCAGTCGATGTTTCCGTGCCTCAGCGACTATGAAGGAAGCCGTGAACCTTTGTCCATGATGGCCGTGACCAGACCCCATTGTCCGTGAGGAAAAGACAGGCACTGTGAGAGGGTGGTCTGCCGTTCAACTCCATTTTTAGATCGCCCAACTCGCTTCTCTTGACTCGTCCCGTGATCATCAACACCATTGTGCCCTGACAGGTCAAAGGACGGGAATGAATTTTTCTGCGGCCACCCTCATGACTGCAAGAAAGCTCGAACTATTTCCCATACAATCTAGCTGAGAGATTGTATTTAGCTTACGAGCTAGATCAATGGTTTAACCGAAACTGCATCACTATTTTGTAAAGAAAATCTATTGGTGTCCTGATGGAAAGTATTATCTGTTAGGGGTTTAAGAAATGTTGATACGGAGGAGATTACACCTGATATATAATATCCCCCAATCTCGTGTACCATTACTATGCTATCGAGTGATACCACGTCGATACGCTATAAAGCAGGATGTAAGCGTATACTTTAGAAAAGGGAGATATATTTGTCCGCCGCATACAAGGCTGATATGCCTTCAGTAAGTTGCTGCGTGGGTGTAGAGATTTTCACGAGGGCAAGAAGTATCCTGGGAAAACCGAAATCTGAGGGCAGTAAGCGGTCAAGTACTATGTTTGTCACGAAGAAAATATCGAGTCAGGGGCCTCTGGACATCACCGAAATCCATTTTGGACATCGATGACCGAATTTAATCCCGTTTTCGCTGTATACTGTACGCAACTTCCCACATATATCAAGAAGCGCGGTAGTCCCTCGTGTAGCGCCTTTACCTCTCTGCCATAGCGATCGACATAACGCTCCAAGTCTCTCTTGCCGCAGCAAACTCATTTCTAAAAGCAATTCTGTATCCATTGGTTTACCAAAGATATGTTTGTCTGTATATTTTAATTTTCAGAATTTCTTTCATTTAACTCGGCACGCGCAACTTCACGTCGTATATGGTACACCCGTAACGTAACGACGCTTTAGCGCCCGGATCCGTCTAACCCTAGTACTTACAATAAGTTGTGAAATAAATTGAAAACATTCTGTCACATTCATATTGTTTACTTATTATATTTATTATAATCTGAAATCATGTCATTTCATAAGTATGTAAAAAATGCCCTGTGGAACACTCGGCAGCTTTATGAAATGTAGAAAATCGTGATTTCTATACCTGCATGATATTCAAATTTCTGTATAAACTCGTCATGTACTATAGTTATTTAAAAGAAATAAATTCATTTAATAATATGATTTTAGTTTATAATAAATGTCAATATAGACATAAATTTCCACTAAGTGTAATAGGTAAGCAACATGAATTTGATAAATCATGCGTCAGATATTTTCAGTTTATTTCACAAATTTGTTAAGTATGCATGACTGCTTATATAAATGGGTTTGTGTCACGTTTCGTTGCGTGTTTCTGGGTATTACTCCTGTCTCTATTACTATTACATAATATTACTAAAGTTATTTTTTTTTACCTTTTATCAGGTCTCTCATCGTCTTCAACGATTTTCTAATCGTAATACGGCGATTAGAAGGAACTGAACTTGGAAAGTTCTGATCAGACGGATATGCTTATCAACGTATTCCACTTCAGTTAGTAGCTATCGAAGAGAAGACGAGTTTAATGGATGGACGAAGTTATCGTTTCATTTGGAAGTCTGGAGATCAACAATCGTACCATTGTCTCCGGTTCCAGCTTTTCTATTCCAGTTAAGGCAATTCTCTATCAAAAGAGAGAGGTGAGTAAAATGAGAGATAGTCATTCTGTGTCATCCGGTGAACTGTCATCTTGGGTATATGTTTTTCGTGATACCTTTTGCTACGAGTCAGCGATTCATCCGTCTCCTGTCAGCTCTGAAAATTCTCCCTGTCACCCTTCTATAAATCTATAACTTATATTACGTACTATTAAATTAAATTACTTTCTTTTTCCATACTCGAGCCTGGTGGACCGTTGGACAAGTGAATGAGGGACGAAGAAACGAAAACTGTCTTAGGAATTTTGGATTGTCTTCGGGCGGTATACAATCAGACTCCTAGACGCTCTAGTGAGGAAGAAAATTTTTGCCGCGGGCTCTTTAGGGAACATCCCTTTTTGCTAGGTTGATCCAGAGGTTGTCGATTCGTCGTTAGTTTGCGTTCAAGTACCACTGTTCATTTAAGACGTACACAAACAATATCGCAAATAGAATAAATGTTCACAGGAATCTATTTCGAAATTCGGATATCAGGTGAAAATCCTGAGATGAAATCCCTGACGCCACTTTGACATCATCACGGTTGAAATCGAGTCCGGTTAACCGCATTTCCGCCGAGTTTGGCTTAGTAGGAGAGTCGTGTTGGCTCGGGACACACAGAAGTCCATGATTCCACAGGCAGTAACAGAAGAAGGGCCAGCGAGGGTCTCGCTGGTATTAGGTAAAACAGGGCAGAGACTAGACCTCACTTTAGGATTGCGCTAGGGGGTTCTGTGTCTCTTTCTGGTAAGGTTCGTCGGGCGAAGAGGAAACGCCGCTGAACAAGCGGCGACATTGAAGAGAGAAACCGTCTCAACCGTCGAGATTCCAGTCACGTGCGAGCCAACCAATGCTCTACGTCCGCCTCGCCCTTGCACCCGCTACCAACGTCTCTATCTAGTTCCTCTGTAACCATTCCACCCGGTATTCGCGTGCTCGTATACCCAGAGAACTAGCTAGTTCTCGTAGTCACTCGTATGCAAGGAGAGAGGAGAAATCCAAGAGTAGAGAGTATACGAGTGTAGCTGTAGCATTCCAGTTTTCCCTTCTGGTCCCCACACGTTTAGTTCCTATTTCCTCACTCTCTCTAGTCTACACCACGACACTCCTTTTCTCAATAGTACGCTCGTTCCCTTATTCTTTTATTTCTCTACTGTGCCTTCCAACCATCGTTGTATAGGTAACACCTTTTCTCAGACACAACCCTTGGTTAAGGACTTTGCTCCGGATGTATGAACTAGACTCAGTTGACTGCCAGACTCATTTGCCACGACAACTGTGGGTTGACGGAACAGGATCAAGACCCCAAGAATCTTATACAAGATCGCTCGTATGCTCTTTTTCTCATTTCGTGAGTTTTATGTGTTTACGTAGTACAATAGTAAGAACGTATAGTAAAATAGCATAAAGTAAATCCCGTCATTCGGTCGACCTACAAAATCTTCACTTCTAAGAGTTAGTACAATTCTGTAAAGTCTTTTTTTAACAGAGAAAAATCAGAGATTTCGAATTCCGGTCGAACTATAAATTCAGAAAACATGAGCAGGTGATATCACTTCTTTAAATCGTTCCTCTAGCAGCAGAAGCCGACGTGGTTTCAGTGTGAATCTACCCTCGTAAACATCGGAAGATCGATCAATCGAGAAACAACGAGAGGAGGTCGAGAGTTTTACTCGCTGGCTACTGCGCTTTGGCTGACGAGACGGTGATTCTTGTGCTTTACTATCGCTGATGCTGAGACGCCAGCAACTCTGGTAACGATTCGTGTGTTCCACTTGGCAGTCAGGAGAATTTCCAACTGCCCCACTGCCAACACCGCCAATGCCAGTTGGTTTGGGACTCGCCTCTGTTTGCACCACAGCTAACATACACACTTCTACCTCGTCGCTTCTCGCGTTCTCATTCCACCCCAAGGGTTTCCTCAGTCCTGCCACGTTCAACCACCAGGCACCAGGGAGAACACTGGACGGCATCGCCAGCAGCTCTTCTCTCCAGCAGCCGTACTCACTCATTCCACACTTTTTCTCGTTCAATCTATCTATGTGTCCGTCTATTCTTCCTTACTCTGTCCAACCCACATTCCTTTTTTGCTGTAGTAGTACCTTTGGCCGCTCGCTTCTTTCCTTCTATTCCCACGTCTATGCGGACTCCGCTCGCATATACTAGCAGGTGTGAGACTCCTTTTTTCTTCAACTGTGCCTGATCTCTTTCTATTACTCAGAGATATAGTTTCACATTTATCATTCATGATTCACATCCTGTGGTTATAAACTGAGTTATAATATTAGTGATATTGCACGGACCGATATAATATCTGGCTTGAGTTTTTATACCAAAAAAGCTTTGTAATTTGAATTAATATACTTTACTTTTTGCGCAAAAATGGTCATTACAACTTCTTTTGGAAGTATACGTAGAAAAATAATACTACCGAGTATCACCCTGCGTTTTTATGAAAAACATTATTTTTCTAAAAAGAGTCGTCCACGGAAGTACCTGGGAGCCCATAGAAGAGATCAACATCGGTCCTGTTACCTCGAAATTCATTCTCCTACATAGCAGAGATCCTTTCTACCTTAATACTTACGCGTTTCGAGGAAAACAGAGGACACCCTGCGCTACATTTTCCCAAACGAATTTACCGAGGGCTGGAAAACTGTTAACGATTCTCTCGCGTCCCTGAAGGGCTCCGTGTGGCAGAACGACGCGCACAGTGTGTTCCATCTACGAAGTGATTCTCCCGTATGATCGCATTATGTAAAGCTTCAAGCTTCTAGCCTTGAGAAAGCAGCGTTATAACGTGAAAGCTCTCATCGCTCGATTGAGCCCCTTATCGTGTCAAAGAATGCGCGGTATATCTATATAGAAATCCGTTCTCTCTTATCCCAAAGACCGAATTAATTCTCTATTATTTCATACTATCTCCAAATGTGAATAAGATGGCGGCGAAAAGGGAGCGAGAGATCAAGGAAGCTATGAGGTTGACTTTGAATATAAAAAAGCTCGTACCTTGGAGTTCTCTTGTTGTGAGGGTCAGATTTCAAGCACACGTGGCGCCTTCCACAAGACCCTGAATATTTTCGTCACGTTCGCTCCCGTAATACGTTCGACCGACCAAGAAATGAAAACCATAAATTTGACGGGTCGCAACGCACCTCCTACCATCATACACAGGCAAAGAAGACTGAGGGCTTGTACGTCTCGCAACGATGCGGATAGGGGTTGGTCGTTTCACCAAAATCGAATTGCACGGGCACTTGTGATTCAGCTTAGGAATCGTACACGCTTTGTGAATTCTTATGGTGGGTTGTTTCTTAGGGTTTACGAGTATTTCCAACAAGTATCGAAGGTACACCGTAGAGAAATAAGTCAAGAGGCGCAAAATTACCGACTCTTTTATATTAGTATATACAATACGTGGAAAAAAAAATCAAACGTACCCCCTCAGAAGTTTATATCAATCTCATCGCTGGCATGTTGCCTCATATAAATCTCAGAAATAGGGTAAATTGAATACATGCAACTAAAACGTGTAGATCTCATGCACGCGTAGGTTTTATACAATTCAAGTAGAGTAAAGAGTCAGCAATTTTTCCGTCAGACTTTTCCCATATAGAAAGGACTTTTTCTGTCCAGTCTGTTCAGAGCTGAAGATTTGAATATTTGCTAAGAATATCTATAATGTTTCTCTAGTGTTTTGGCGCGACTGAATCTGCAATTTCTCTCTAGCACGGCTGAAGAGGGTGAACGTGGAGATAGCACGAAACGCATACTCCACGTAATGTCGGAGACTATAGGTGTTGCTGCCACGTATCCACTATTTTCCGCATGCCAGGCGTGCTTCTAATGGGATTATTACGATGCACAAGCGAACGATGCTATTGTGCTTGCCCTCCCCTGCTTTCTCTGCTTTCTCTTGTTTTCCCCCCTTTTACCTTCAGTGTATCTACCGCCCACCCGCACCTCATTCCCTTTACATACTAATGTCAACGGGCTTGAATAACGTATCAACAGACTATGAATATGCGATGATGTTGAGAATGAAAAAAAAACTGGACGCTCCTCTGCAGTCTTCTTTTTTGTTGTCTGTCACATACGATCCACTGGTGAGAGATATCGTGTCCTCCTAACGTTAGTTCGATAGAATTAGGAGCTTGGCCTATTATCGACCTTTAGATTACAATTTGTAATATATATAAAGTATGTAAAAATATGTTAAAAATGATTAAATTATTCAATATACTAAAGTCGTGCAATATCAAAGCCTGGTGAATAATGAAGTCTATATTGGCAATTAGTGTGTTCATTACGTGGTACAATAAAATAAAATAATAAAATTTCATTCCTTTCATACCTGTTGAGCTGGTTAAACCAACATTTCACTATATTTGCAAATAATTTATACAACACCGACACAAAATTAAACCAAACGAGAGATATGGTTTTGGTATACATAGTTGAACCTTGATATTCGCCAACCATAGACATTTACTTGACTCCATAGTATCTGACCATTACTTGGGATTGATTGTCACTACTTCTAAGGGATACATTCTTGAAATGGTCAGTCATCTCCTGACATACACTGATATACATACCTGTTTGTTGTGTGTTGACTAATTATATATGTGGATCCCTCTGGGATTACGAAACACTGGCTCACGTCTAACATATTGTACGAAGTTGTACGTAACATTATTTAAGCACTAGTTTTTAACACTATAACTGTAATGAACTTCATTAATTTAACTTTTTATATCTATTCGCTTACATTTCTAAATGGCGAAATATATTTCTGAAGAGATCCATACCTAGAATGAAAAAGTAAAAAAAATTTACTCGAGGCATTTTTGTTAATTTTCCTTCACCACTCCTCAACATCGACCGGACATGGCCGACACGTAGCCGCTTTACTACAACGCAAGATATGAAAAAATTATGTTAAATGGTCTTGTGCCTGCATATCCAAGATATATGAGTGATGTTTCAATTTATCAGAGCGAACGCTTCGACGAAAGTAATTGGTCTGACATGAGATGAGATATAGGTGATATTGAGGGTGTGTCGTGTGAAAAAAATGCTTTTTTTTTGTCACGATTTTTCAGTATAAAACCGGAGAAGCAGAGCAGTAAAAAATGAAACAAAGGGGACTATCGATGTAGACGAGAATAGGCTGCCAAAAGCCATGTCCCCACGTCATTTCATCGCTCATCTGTAGTAGTATGTATTCTACCGCATAGTAGAGACAGATGGAGAGGACGGAAGCGAATCCGTCGAAACTTTGTTCGTGGTGACGGAGGACCCGCGTTCCCACAGGCTCTAAATGGTAATATCCGCGTCCACTGAATATCAAACCAAGGACAGACACGAATATTAAATTGCTAAACTCTCGCGCATTCTGCACCAACAGGGCGATGTCCAGGTGGAGAGGATATGCCCCAATGTACGGCAACTTCCGCCTCGGAGGCAAATCTCCCTACAGACGACAGTCATGCGATCAAGGGACGGATTCGAGATAGTGACAAAGATGAAAGTGGTAGTATATTCGAGACTCCTGGGTCATTGTCGTCAATGTGACTGTTTCTGAGTATATAAGCGGCGGAGCGTGATGTTCTACAAAAGGCAGTATATGAGCTCCATTGGTGCAAGCTTAATATTTCCGACCTCGGACTTTGAAATATACTGAAATGCAGATATGTGAAAATGATTGAGCTCTTCCATGACGGGCTGCGTCTATGTCTTTTGTTTATTGGTAAACACAGTTTTTCGTACTGAATCTTCTGAGAATTTGTCTGTGAGGTTCACCTCTGTAGTGATTTTTTGTCGCATGGCTTTTCTTTTTTCTTTTGGTAGATAACCGCATTCTTCGTTTCCTTCTCTTCTATTTATTCCAAGAGTCTTGGTTTCACTCACCCTCCTTCGCTGTAGTCCAAAAAGGACCGAGAGTTTTAATATAAAAGTACAACTTTTGCGAGTCGTGTATTAAATTAGCATGCTTTAATCTCACCTTTCTGAGCGCTCGAAGGAAGCGAACTGAGCCAAGGTAACAAGCTCTTCCGTGAGTGACGAAGTTTTCAATTGAGACTGCTTCGAGCTTTCGTTTTTCGCTCGTCTCTTGGCATATCTTCTTCGCTATTTCTTTCTGTACTGCGACTAATACTTTCTGAGACTTGAATACTGAAAATTAAATTATCGATGTAGACGTTGCTATGAATGTTACAAGAAACTCGTGGCACACTTAAACTTTAGTGACATTTTACCAGGTGTTGAACTGTAATTCACTTAAATTGTACGACTAAATGACAAATTGGGATGACCAACAAACCAACAAACAAATGAATACAGCACATTTTGGCGAAATTGAAAGTTACAAATAATGAAAATTACGAAATTGAAAATTATAAATATTTGTAATTAGAAAAAATTGTGATAAATAGAGTCTTGCACATTGCTTTCACATTATGTTATATTTTATATAGATTCCTCTATGAGTTTCTTTCTATGAGTGTCATACTTCAGATCGATTGCTGTGGTCGAGAAACACTTTTTCTGGACGTTTCAGATAGCACTGACTATTTTGACATTGGAATCTAAAAAAGGAGTGCTCGAAAACAAAACTTCCTCTATACGGGGCCAAATAGCTAAACTTTAAAGATCCTCCGACATGATAGAAAACGTAATCACAAGACCATCCTGATAGAATATTTTCTGTTTATAAAACTAAATCATCAAAAGTTGCAGTGCTGCAGTCTGTATTATATCCTTATGCGTATATGCTGCAGTTTGTATTCCCAGAAGAAATAGGAGGTTTTTCTCGTCTGGAAGATCAAAAGCCGATGCAAATCCCGGTCAACTATATACATAGCCCAGAATGTTGGCCGCAGGGCCACAGTGAATCGGAGCACTGCTTCGCTTCGGTGTAACTAAAACCAACGGCGGTTATGATCCTAGATAATACTGGAAACGTGTAGTAGGGTTGAGTAACGACCATTGGAAATGTTAGCCACACTTCCTCTCCTTCCAATCCCATATCTTCGTATACTCTCCTGTTACCGTTGCTGCCGGTTACCTCTTGTTATACATCGGGATTTCTCGAGAATCGTGCAGATTGGTTCGGCCGAAATAGCTACAGATTTATGTCCGTCGCTCTCGTCGTCGCTTCTGATATCCCGGTTATAGCTACTGCAAGCCGCACTCCGTTAACCGCCGTTCGAACAGAAACGGGTCGGGCCGACATCGATTCTCGATTCAAACTCACACTACTTCTCTCATGTAGGCAATAGTGACTTTCGACACTGAAACGTATCTCCATTATTGAATGCTGGGTGAACAATGGTTTTTAAACTTTCACCGTTCGTTGGTATCATTCTACTCTCTCTCTTTCTGTTTCCCATGTAAATACCGTTTAATCGCAGTGACACATGTGACGCTTGGGAGTTTTATTATTAAATGCTGGATTTAATTTTGTGGCTTTGTGCACAGTGTATATGTACGGCATTCATTAAATTAAATCTCCCGAGGGGTTTCATTTGAATGTACAGCTATATCCTTGCATATACTAATTTAAGCGATAACGGAATACCTGGATATTTTTTGAACGACAAACATATCATATGTTTTCGTTTGTGATATATTCTATCGGATAATATTTTCGTGAAAACATGACGACTGACTGAACAAACATACTCATAAAAAGGCTGGATTAGTTATGCGGTAGATGATTAATTGATTAGAGTAACCCAGTAATTGATTATCGCAACCAAGTATACTTGGACTCATCAATGATTTGGCTGGGTCTCACCAATGACTTGATTGGTCTCACCAGTGACTCGAATCTCACCAGTGTCTCACCAATTAATCGTCTGCCGAATATATATCTAACCGTTTGGTTGTCCTTTTTCTCCATGAACATAGACACGTGTACATGAAGAAAAATGGTCAATTGCGAAAACCACTTGTCTCGTTTGATACGTAGTTATGCAAATCGTTGTGACAATTTATCAGTTCTCTTTCCGTTTTCTTGAGGAACTTATTCGGACATAAAAAATTTAAAAATTGTTAAAACAAATGTAAAAGCTTGACAACGTCAGGTCATAAATATCTTTGTCTCATGTCGAACACTTGGTATACATTTACTCCTACATTTCAACGAGTGGGTTGTATAGACGAATAAAAGCTTGGCTCTCGTCTCGACGAAGTTGAAGGAGGCGAAAGACCAGCACCGTAGCAATTATGCAGAGGGTAACGGAGCCCTGCGCGTCTAATTATGACTAATTACAAGAATTAAGGCGGGTAGAACTCGCGGGCACAGGGACCAAGAAGACGAGAAAAAGTCTAGCGAGAGAAAAGCTTGAGTCCACGCGTACTGCCACACCTGCGATAACTCTTTTTACTTAAGAATTTCGAAGACGAGCATTTTTACACATGCCTCTCTACCTCCTCGACAGATTTGGAAATTTATTAAGCCGAGTGATAACACTCTCTGCAGTGAGGTCACTAATTTTCGCTCGAAACTATTTTTGAAGCCTCCTATTTTTATTGTTACATCTAAGTCGAGGGCTTTTCAACTAAATAACTCGAGAGCAATGACAGTAGAGAAGACCATGTCGCTCTTGTGACATGGTCTGGAAATCTTCAGAACCTTATCTTATACTAACGTATTTGGATGGGTTCGACGCACTTCGACGCAGTTGGCTTCTATCTCAGAGCTTTCAGTTTTTCTCCCAGCTCTCGTTCATTGGCTTATCGAGTTATACCGTTTCGCTCGTGAGGGTGTTGAGTGCACAAGAAGGAAGAAGGGAGAGAGAGACCCGACAGCCAACCCCCATCACAATCAGAACACCGTACATTACATGCTTTTTTCATTTAGCACCCTTTGCTTTTGATTCACCCTCCCTCACCACTCCGCACACGAAATAGTCTACTGTAAACATTCACATCCACGAATTCGTAAGTACGCTCTCATATGTAAACAGTAATTTTACCTACGATGAGATATGCAAGCGAGGCAACACATTATGCCTGTATCATTTGCTCTATGGGCAATACCGAAGTATACCGCACTTTATATACTGGCATGCACATATGGGTGCATCATATGGTTCAATGAGAAGAAGGGAAATATGTATGCAGAAGGCGGATATGTCGAGTTGGTACGCCATACGATACACGACCTGTCGCCGTCTGTTACGAGCTCCTGTGAAACGAGAACGAGTCAGCGAACCCCCTGTTTTAGTCCCATATGCCGTTGTATAACGTTGCAAAATTCCTGCTCGCGTGGCGTCAGCCGTGGACGAACCAGAGAGCAATGAAAGCTCCGGTGGCGGCGCAGCGGCAAAAGCTCCGTACACATAGAGTAGTTGTGGCAGTGGTAACATACCGTGCTGCTACGACCAACGACAGTATACGACAGTCCCACCGTCAGAAATCACGACGTTGTAATTTTCCGGAACGCATCCTGCTATCGGTATACACTGTCGGGATTCAGCTGGAACGGTACAGAACGGACTACCGTTGCTTGTATAGTACGAATCTTCACGCGTTCATAGTACTCCGCGTCAACCCTTTCAACGAGAACCTGTACAAGCGTGCATTGCAACGAGTATATATACGATGTTTCTGCTTCGTGTTTTCCAACTGTGCCTTCTTCTCTGGTTTTCTCTCTCTCTCTTTCTATCTTTCCTCAACCTCACCTCTGTTTATAATACATTTATGCATATCTGCTTCATGTGGTTTTCGTCAGAATGCATTACACTCTGCCGCTCGTTCGCTTTCCCAAGGTTATATTACGAATATAATAGTATTCGTCGCTCAACACGCCTCTTGAATCCTCGAGCTCTTATGCGTGTAACTCCTTGATGTCTTGTGTGCTATATGTTATGGGTAAAAGCACGAAGCTCTTTCATATGTCGTGCTTCGGTACTCCGTCATTATACAATTTCCTTCCGTATCCTCTCAACCGGAAGTACAATAGTAATGGCTTACACGTTACCTTGGAACATCAGAGGTTGTTATATGAAATGCGGGCAGATATTGAGGGAATCAATGAGTGATTATAGCCTAATAAAAAAAGGATACAAAAATTATTCAATGCGAAAAGAATCATCTGAAATTGAGGACATTGCATACACCAATTAATTTCTCTGCACACATGCTTGAAAAATCTATTTGAAGAGTGAAGTGGCCCAACCATTTACTTTGGATGAAATCGCTCGGATTCGAAAGCCGATTTGACAATATTTCATTCCAAAATATTCAGTACCTCAGTGATTGTTTATTGACAATTGCAACAATGCATAATTTTACCGTATACAATATTTTTCTGTTGAAAAAATAAATATTGTCATTACATTTTTATCTGCCTCTCTATAATATCTTCATACTGAAAGTCAAATGCCTTTGTCACAATTTTCAGAGTTCTGAATGTCCTATGAGACTCAGGCAGAATTACTGGCGTCGAGGCGTCGACGACTAACCTGTGTGGTACACTAGGAGCCTGCAGTTCTAGTACATAAAGCGGCTTGTCCGTCGGTAGTTTTCCGGAAGGCCGCTTGAGTAACACGAGATCTCTAGGAACTTGGTGTGCATAGCATGTCTTCTTGACTCGTGCGAGAAATAACTTTGAGCTTGTGAGTTTAGACAGCACGTTTGTTAGACATGAATGCAGTCTAGACCTACGTGTCTTGATGACGAGCCTGTGTTCCAGTGAACTTATTACATCGGTGCTCACGCACAGACATTCAGTCTGACTCATTATAGTTGCGACTTCGTATGCTCACTTTGAAACAATATATTTACCTATTTCTCTTTGTGTTATAATTTTTGTTACGGTCTTTCACTTAAGAAAATAACGTGCTTAAATTTACTAATGATAAAATAATGGCCGGTAATGGTTATAACAATATTTGTAATAATGGTAAATTTTATTGAATTTCAGAGGGTAGGTAAGAAGCAATAATATTCATTGAGGAATATTTCACTTGTTAGGTCGGCTACAGTAAATTTATTTGTTTTTAGAGTCTGTACATTTTCACAAGACAGCCAGCGATATTTAATTTTTCACTTTTCTCGACGTTTTGGACCATTCTAAGTGTCCTGACATGAAAATCACGGAAAATATAAAGCTTCCTCTATGAAGAAGGAAAAATAACAGATATTCGAATTTTCCGTCTAATGCGGAGCTTTCTCGTTTACATTATTAATATTATTCCTATATTGTTAATTTTTTTCTGATGATTAAAAAAGTTTATTTCCTTACTTAACAATAAAGAAATGATTTCTATATTAAATTACTAGACTTGTGGAGTCAGGGAATACAGTGTAACAAAAAACTGGACAAATAAATGAAACTGCAGAGCTAATCCATATAATTTTCTAAATTTGTTATGAAGGTTAAATACACTATAACGACATTTGCTTATTTTTAATCGTTATGATCTCTTAGGTCTCACTGAATCCACAAATCGTCACAGGTGTAACTGACGGACAGGAAGAGCAGAAGTGGCGCACAGGTGTGCTCCAGAGGTGGAAAGTGGAGGCAACAGCTCGCGCGTGCATGCATGTCCGTCCATATGAGCTCTTTCCACCGGTGGCGGTACTGCCGCGGCCAATGTCGAGCGAATTTTGCCGACTCCCACGAGACTAAAGCCAATGAAATTTTCTGTGTAATGGAAAACCTGCGCAACGTGCAGCTACTCTGCATGTCTGCTAATAAAAGTATTGACTTTTCTGGTTGTGATATATTTATAGTACTTACATGTCTATTTATAGTTCATTTGATATTTGAATATTATTTAATATCAGTAAATATGACGTAATCTGTTTCTGCCGCAAATATTTACATATTTAATTAAACAAACGTAACTTTTGTTTGCCACATAAATATTCCATTTATTTATTCATATAGAAATTCAGTTAAATCACAATGCATTTTCCGCATAGTTCTTTATTATGCCGCAAATACTTTGAATAAATTAAAAATCGTCGAGGCTTTTGTTAATGTTATTTGCACGTTTCAATTTAAGCAACCGGCATCCTGAGAAGAATAGTGCGGATCCAGCGACTAGGACTGTTATACAAATGGAACTACTTCACCTGTTTAGCAAGAAAGTTATTGTTACACTCACGCTAATGCGGCACCGTCCAGGCTGGCTTATTGTTTCGCATTGCCTGGTTTCACCGGGAGTCGGTGAAACCAGATATAGCAGTAGTAGCAGCAACAGCAACAGCAAAGGAGTCGAGGAAAGCGAAGAGAGTTGAGAGTCCACGCCTTCGCCTTCTCCTGCTTCTTAATTATTGTGCTACTCTGATTGCAACCGAGCGGTCGCGACGCAAGAGAACGAGTCTTTCTATGAGACCGAGTTTACCGAGTAATCCACGATTGTTTCTTATACATCTACTATTCGTGAAGAGAATTGCGGTCTCGCACTGGAATTACGCGGACGAAGCGTACGGTTCTCTCTTTGCTTCTCATTTTTACCGTTTTGTGCCAGTCGACGAAGAGTCGTTCGACCTGCGCAATGAGAAAATGGAAATCACTGTTCTAGCTCGCACGCAGTCACTTTATATTCTTTCTGTTTTGTCATTCTTATAAAACTGCTGAATCGTAAAACAAATGTTTTTTCTTTGCCGGAGAGAAATTTTATTTTCGTGAAACATTTGTTTCGAGATATTTATGTCAGCGTGTTCAGAATGTGCCAAAAATTAAAAAATGTACAGTTAGAAAAAAAGTCTGGATGTTTGCGTGAATGAAAGTGAAAAATCTGAAATTTCTATTTTTTCTACTTTGTTGTTTTTTTGTACCAATTTTCGTCGAATTGCTAACAATCAATAAGATTTTCCACGGTTTTGAATTTTTTCAATAATGCCTGTTGCACAAAATGTAACGGTAGGAGGCTACAGTATTTACTATAACTAAATGTGATAGGATAAATACATCTGCGGTATCATAAAAAGAAGTCACTGAAGAAACTAAAATTATTACTAAGGGGAATATTAACAATTAAAACATTCATTGAGCATAGATTCAGTAAGAAATTATCGCTTTCTGCAGGTGAAATGTTTCATTATGCACGAACGAAGCCACTAGCTACTATCTACAGCAGGTTCGATTGCATTATTGTAGCTGGTATCACTCGAAATAGCCTTCGGATGCTATAAACGACGGTGCTCCTGCTTCGATGTACATTCGCTGTCTCGAATATTTGGCCGGAGAATATATTGATCCCAAGCATAACGTCACCGATAATAGCCGGTTCCAGCTCCACATAGCTAGTCCTGCGTTTGCCAGATCCGGGAACACATAGTTCACGCTTGACACGCGCCGCATATTTGGAAGTGCCTTCCTCCCTTCGTCGATCGACGGACCTTCGAGGCATGCCGTATACGATCCACGTTGTTGATGATGATGCTGCCGCTTCTCGTCCTGACCGTTTAGGAATTTCCAATCTACCGCTATATCGCTTGGTTCTGCGTTCGTCGATATATTTACTATCCAACTGGACGTTCCTCTCGACCCTCTCGCGGTTTTCATGTACCTATACCTCGGCCACCCAATAAATTTCCCCTTCGTTATACGATCACATGTACATTCAATGCACTCGTATATGAAATTTAATTTTATTAAAAAATTATTATTATAGTAAATTCCCAGAACCGTGTATAAAAAAATATGGAAGAAAATCCATATTTTTTCAAGGCTACTTTTTATTTATAAAAACTGGAACTTCTAGAATTTGTCATTTGCTACTTGTCGTAAAAAGTAATTGTATTGCATAAGTGACATTCGGATAAATAGTACGAGTTAGGATTAGTGAGCTGAAACCAAAATTCACTGTTCAAACATTCGATGGCAAAGAATTTTCAAATATTTTTTTCCAATAGAATTGCAAGCAGAAAATAAACTAACTTGACCCCAAGGGAAAGAACACATTTTGTCCATGTGGATAAGTAACACATCGTGCCGATTCGTTCACGACCAAGCGATCGTAAAACCCAATACCTTCTTCCATGAGGCCCAGTGCACTAAGTAGGCCAGGTCGTTTTTATCTGTACTTCCTTCGTCGTCACTCTACCAAGGAATCGCATCCTTTCCTTTACCAGAGTCTCGTAAAACGCGATCTACCACTCTGGTGCACCGCTGTGGTACTTCTGAACTACCAGAAGATCCAGTGAAAGGGAAAAAAGGCGACAATCCTCGTTTCGTTTCCGCTTCGAGTCGCGGAAGTGTGCGGAGTATAGTCCGCGTCATTCAGCTTCCGTTACTTCAAATCTACTCAACAATTGGTAGATTTTACTCGGTCTCTTTTGCACTTGCTCGGCTCTTCCGTTTGACGTCTCTTTTCTAGTGAGTTCCCAGCAATGAATCATAATAGCCATCCGTAGACTGTTTCAAACCTCAAAGTCTATCTATATTCTCTCGTGTAGTAATAAAACTTTGCGATACCAGAATCGACATTCGCTGCTATGACATCGAAGCACGTTTTATCGGATCAACTTAGTACCACCGTTCATCCTATTCGCAGGAAGTTGGTGCAATTGTCAACTGCGAAGGCAGCGAATGGAAAAGGCGGGCTGTGTTCCGCGTATCATAGAACGTTATGCAATGTAATTCAGGTTATTAAGCCAAATGAGACGTGACAGGAGGTTTTGATCTTTGTGTGCATAAGTATAGGTGACCTGTATAGATCATTCCCCTAAATATTAAACAACAGCTGATATATTGATCTGTGCGATTGGTTTGTAGTTTTGTGCGTTGTTATTTTCATTCTTATTCCCATGTCAATAAAATCTCACCTTTACAAAAAAAAAAAAAAAAAAAATGATTTACGACATCGCAATGCGACAGAACATAAAAAATGTACATTACTGTTAAAAAATTTATTTACTTTTTTTATTTAAAAATTTTTTTTTCTGTATTGGTTTTTTAAAAACTTATTTACTTTTGTATTGGACAGAACAGAATTCTTCACTAAAAATTACAAACTTTTATATTGGGATCTCAACATTTCGCGATGGTATTACATGATTTAATTTAATTTTAATTAAAAAAGTTTTAAAATCGAATGTTTTTTTCACATTATATAAAAAGATTATGAAACAATTTTATATGAACATGATAATTTGATAGTGACATAAAAATTACAACGTGGCAACGACGCGAAATCTGAAAAAAAAGCATGCAGTCTCTGTAGAAGGTGTTGCTAATAATGTACATCAATGGCAACGCCATATGTGAATTTGAAGTACAGCCGTTTGTTGACATGTAGTGGAATAATCCATATAGTTAATATCTCCTTACTATGACGTATCGTCTCAATATTTATAATAATATATTGAATTAAACAATGAGGAATGTTTTTAAATTGCTCCGGTTTCGAAATGTGTCAGATGCCATGCAACATGTCTTACGGTATACCTATAGATGATAGGACATATGATCGTAAGCTGGGCTTCCCCCGAGGCGGTAAACTCTGCCAGGAACGGTGTGTGCACCAGCCTCGAACTGTTATGGACGCATTTACGTCCTGCTGCTCCCTACTCCCGGACGTATATTCACGCCTTGACAGATTACGTAATAGCATAGACCTATATCAGACTCCTTGTCTGCATGGTTCTGCAGCTTGTGTTTCGATCCTGAGAGTATCGGCTCTGTTACAGGTCTTGCTCGCTCGAGCTCCCACACTGGGACGATATTGCGTAGCCTATTGTAAACTGGTGGATGATATTTGTATTTCAAGTATAGGAGCACTATAAACTTTTTAATTTAAATATCTCTCCCAGGAAGACGATGGCTCAATCGTATTAAAGTTGAACAATTTCAGTCATATGTTTAGTGAAAATAATGTGAAAATGATGTGTCACATTTCTTGCATTTACACATTGTTTGTTTCATTTTTGAAGAAATCTTGGTGAATTTCTTAATTAGCGAATTTCAGATCACATTAGATTTTGTTGTGTTAAAAAAGACAAAATGGTAACTATTTGAGCTATTGAATTATCGGAAAACCAAATAGACGGAAAGCGTGATGCCAAGTCGGTTGTTACTCATCCTTTGCATTGTAGTCGCTTTTAACACTGTTGCAAGCGTGTTTTTTGTATCATTGCCACGCTAAAACAACACGCTTATAAGTGTGTGAAAATTAACGACGATGCAAAGGATAGGGAACACACTTCGAAACTCACTTTGGTTTCAGAGTCATGTTAGTAGTATGTTAAAAAACGCCAATTTAAAGAAAAATAATCAGCGATTTGTAAGATGCTACGTGGTCGCAACCAATGACAAATGGTCGTACCAAAATGTAGAACTTTCAGAAGTTTGGCTAACTCTATCAAGGACGGAGGCCCTCCCTCTTTTGGCCACCTAGGTGTGACTAGCAGTCATAGAACATGGTATCGTAAGGCAACTGACCACCAATAGCTTCCCTGGATATCTTTGGTTAACTCGCCCTTCACAACCCCTCGTAAATCCGGGTAGTCTCTGCTCCTAGTTTGTCCAATTTGGACAAATTTCCTACAAGTCCCTGGTGAATTGCCGGTGACCAGAAGGCTAGGTCGAACACTGTGACCTGTGCTGGGTCGCTCACGGCCGTCGTGTGACGGGATTCTCCTCAATTTGCATGCACATACACACAGTTATTGTTTTAAGTCCAAGATTGCATACACACATAGAGAACTATGCTGGTCAACATGCAGCCAAAAATTCATTCAACGCTACGCTATTGGTTAGTAATATTTACCATATAACCCGTACTAGTCGCTTCAGTATAGAAATACTTAGTCTAACTCACGTTGTATTTAATTATTTAGTGAAAAAAATAGATAAATATCTTGCATAAAATCTCGGACTGAAAAATTGGTGTATAAACAAAAGAGATAAAATAATTATGCTGAATAGAAAGAGGGAACATCTTTCTAGACTGGTTACCTAAGTTTATCCGGAACTACGAATAAACGGAGTTTTATGGACGCGGAATTAAATGAATCCACAAATTCTGAACATTTCATCTGTAAGTTATTTTAGGTTTTTGCGCACAATTCAGATGCTATGAGGGAACACACAAAAAACTTCATATCAATATCAGGCGTATAATACTTCTGCTTCTCAATCGGATGTTAATAAACATAAATAAAAACAAATAATATTTTTTAATATACGAATTACAAATTAGAAGACATTTTCGAATGTAAGAATTTTTGCAAAACAATATTTAAGTACTTAGTCTAGAACATAATATTTTGCAAATTTTTCTATTCCAATAAGCCACTTAAAGATTCAATTAAATTTGCTAATTCAGGTTATTACTCTACTCTCGAGTGTGACGACTTATTTTAGAAATTACATGGCTAATTTTAAAAAAATCACGGAATGTCATATATTTCTTTCGCTCTAAACTTCGCGACAGTGTTTTTATTACCATCGATGTTTCTATTGTCGTTGTCATTACTAGTAAACGAACGATAATTACTTTTTAATACCAGGGTACGATTTTAATTAAACCGCCACTCGGATGAACGCGCGCGACGAAACGAATTCAATCTCTCGGCGCCAGCAGTTTATCCTGGAACGTGCTGTGTCGGAGGTCCCTGACCCACATTTACCGTCAATCCCTGCGAAGCCCTGGCGACGAGAGGTACTGCGGCTTTAGTGCTTGGGATATACGTGTCTGTCTCGTCGTAGGTGCCACGGTAATATATAGCACGTCAGAGCGAGCAAGCTCTCACACAATTGCAATTATAAATGGCGTATATAAACCCTCAAGCATGAGGTACACTATGTAGATACCATAATATAGATTTTATTCGGTTGCCCCGTTTTTACCGTGAACAATATATGTCATTCAATTGGGTTAGCAGAAAAAGAAAAAGAATTATCCTTCCGCACTAACTTCATAATGTGGATTGCTTCATCAGGAAGGCTATGATTATACATATTCATTTAGGAACCCGAAAAAAAAAAATCGAGAATTAGATCTATGTTGCATTAAAAATCCATCGCAATTGGTACTTTGTAATTATGATGAGAGTTCACGAATTTTGCTCGACTTCACCCCTTCCTCGATTTTCCGCTAGGCAGTTAACCAAGTACCTAGAAATTATTCTTTTCTCCGTTGTAAAACTACGGGAATCCGAGTATTTATGGTCGGTTAAATGTAGTACTTCCGTACATGCAACCGCTTTATAGCCGCACGCTATTTTTCATTTTTTAACAAGTTGTTAAAAAATGAAAAACGTCGAATCTTCACAGGAAAACTTATATTGTATTTGCTCTTTATTCGGTTCCGTGTGCGTTTGCGGATGCAGAAGCGCCAAGAATAGCTGCATGTCTGGACATAAATAATTGTAAAAGAAAGAGTCTAGAGGACTAAGCACTTTGACCGTTCCGGAAACTTGTTTGAGATGACCCTCGCATGACTGGCCACTGTTGAAAGAGTACAACCATTTGACAAGGATAAAAGAGTGTACTGTGGATGAAAAAACTCTCTGAGTTGTGGAAAAACGCGAAAGTCTCAGTCCCAGCTGTAACACAGTGGGAGCCACGGTAGTGGCGGAGAGAAGAGGGGATAATACAATTTTTCTGGTCCCCCGGGCGGTCTTTGTGTTTTTCCTCCTAATGGTCCGTTCGCCCCATCGTTGTTACTGGTGCTATTGACAAAAGAAAAACGAGAGGAAAAACAGAGAGACTTCTCGAAAATTGTCTCCGATTCTGGCGCATACAGCTCGTTTTTTAAACGTTTGAATGTAATCGGAGCATTAATAACGCGGAATTAGATGAAAAAAAAAATTGCAAAAATGCACGAGTGAATCTTGTGCTTTCCATTGATGGTAGTCCTCCTCTCTCGTACTGAAGCAACCTGACGTAGAGATTCTCGGGATTTCGAACGGAAATTGGATCTCTCCTGGGACGCGCTTCGTTTCTTTCGTCACTGACCAAGCGTACCTAGTCGAATTAACGTACCTCGTGTATTACCATTGAACGTTTGCAGTACCCAGGGTCTTTTACGGCTTCGCGCATCAGTGACTAAATGGGACATCGTGATGAGCCATTATAAACGGTGCTCGACGCTTTTACGAAGAGAAAACTGGATCTATATATATATTACAAGTTTTCTTTCTTGAAAAAAAAAAATCATAAATTTACTTGCAATTCTTCAGAACCAAATTTATCATGAAAATAAAGTATAAAAGTTTGCATATTCTTTTTACAGATTCCAATCACTTCTACTGCAAACATTTCTTCTTGAAAAATGTTAACGGATAAGGAAATCATAGACGCGACCGATTAATTCAATCTAAATATCGAAGGTCCATTGCTGAAAAAGGTTTTTCTTGTGTAAAGTACAGAAGAGCTTTTGTTATTTTTAAGTATACATTCCTTAATGACAAACACATTTCTTTGAAGCAGTGCATTAGAAACTAGGAGTGAAAAACGTGGGCAAATAGTTGTATGTGAAACACAAAGAGAAAGTGACATGACAGTGTTACCGCAAGGAATGCGAATCCTTCAGATACGTCTTGTGTTTCCTCGATGAATTCTAGTTCGTGAGTGCAGTGAAAAAAAGAAGAAGAATAAGGTAAAGACGTGTGAACCAGTTCAGTACAGTACGTGAGAATCCCCGAGTTCATCGATTGCTCGCCTCTCTCGTGAAAGTAGAAAGAGGGAGTGTCACGTTCACGTGCCACAGAGCTTTTCGTCGTCGATAACCTCTTGCCGTCCGTTCTTCCGCTTTCTCTCGTATGCCGTCGTCAAAAAGGAAAGACGTCTCTATTTCCAGGAACGACGATCGTCTTCACGGAAAGTCTTCTTACCACTTGATCCCCTGGATCTTCTTGCTGAGGCTCGACGGTGAAGATTGCGGTTTCTTTGCATCAGGTTTAGTGCCCGCCGTCATGGGAACCAGGAAATTGACGAGAAAGTTTTAAAACCACATGTAAATCCATTCGTGATTAGTTATCAGGATTGTTTGGCGATTATAGTTTTTGTCGTCATGCCATTAAAACCATTAAATGACCGAAGATTTTTCTCTGGCTTACAAGAATTTTCGATGTTTTAAATAACAACATTGCCTATTTAATATCCATTGTTGTTGTTATTGCAATTTTTAGTTTGTAACAGAAACATAAAAATTTTGTTTAAAAGTGTAGATTAGATTAACCCAGCCATCCACTAATGTTTTTGGATTTGTCGATTAACCCTGTTGTTCATTCTGTAATGCAAGTAATATTTATAAAGTTGTTCAACATACTTTATATTTTACACATAACTTCTTGAAAAAATAACTGCAACTGGCCTTTCTATCCCTGAATTTTGAAAATACAATATATAAACCATTGTTGTGGTGTAGCAGATACTCTTTGGACCAGAGAATCGATAGATCGAGATTTCAAGTTCCAATACCATAGTTTTGCTGAGAAATAAAAATATTCGGACCTACCGTCGCTCTAGTGTATATGTGTATATAACGTAGTCCGAATGTTTACATTGTCGTCGAAACGTGATTACCTTTGGCATTGAGAAGTAAACTCGAGACCGAATGTATCGACACAGATATTCTACAGTTTTCCTGGATTCTATGGACACTATAAATAAGCAGTATTCATAGGTACATGCGATTCGATAGGGAAGCCGGCTGCAGTCACAATTGGGCGGTCTGGGTACTGACTCGGGCCGACCCTGTAATATTGAAAATGCACCTGCAGCCCGAAAAAATGTGATATAAGAAAAACCTATGACAAAGATGTATTTGCGCTGAACTCGTCATTCATTGGTGATTCTACTGTCACGAGCGAGGCGAGTAATCGATCGACTCGTGGATTCTCACACCTACTATACGGATCTGGTTCACCCTACTTATAGTTAAATAATCCATTCTTATTACAATATTTAACATTATTGGAATATTCTGATGGCCACTTAAGAATCTACCGGAGTATTGATTTGTCTTTATCATAAACATGATGGTGATTTCAACTGGATATTGGCGTCGCCGAATTTTAAGTGGCGAAAACAGTGAGGGTATATAAGTAGAGAGAGAAGTCTGCACTCTACAGTTCTGCACTGAATCTATGTAAATATATATATTATATATATGTATATCTACATATTTGCATTACAGAGCTGTAGAGTATGTAGACTTCCCCTACCGAATCGCATTTACCTATGGACACTGCTTACTAGTGCCCGTAGAACTTAGTACCTGCAGGGAAATTGCAGAAAATCTATATGTGGATTTTTTTTTTTGGTGGATTCGCTAGACTTGGCAGGTACACCATACAACAAAAATTGATTTCATCCAATAGGTGCACGACAAGTTCTTTTTTATTTTCGTGTTTGTTGCAACAGTAACAAGTCGTATTTTTTTTTTCAAATATATAGTTATAAACGCATTGTTTCATTACAATAGTACAGACCACACTTTTGGCAACTTAAATCGATTTATAAACGTTTTTCGAAAAAAAAAAAGAAAAACTTTTTAACTTAGCGAAATTCAAATACGTCGCACATATATGTACTTAGCGCAATGTAAAAAAAAGGAGTTGACTCCTTTACAGTACAGCTGTATTTTTCGGATTTAATATATACGCAAATTCTTAAGTTAAATTCGACAGTTTTTCCTCGCCAAACGACTTTTTTTAAGGGCGAACATTCGGGTAAACAGCGGAAAAGTACGGTGAATTTTAAGAATAATTATCCCAAAAACTATTTCTTCGGTTTTATTCAAATTTATGTTATTCTAAAGTATACATGTTGAGTTATGCTGACAAATTTCTTTATAAATATATATCGACTAGCAGCGCTTCTGTCGTAAAAAATGGCGTGAAAAATGTCCCTCGCTCGCACGGTCTGTGGTCCTCAAGATTACATGCAGTCGATTGATCTGAAACTAAAATTCAAAAAGATTCTGAAAATGTAATGTATGACGTCCTTCACGACGTAAGATTTAAAGAAAATACACAAAATGGCGGCCGATTGAACTTTACATTCATTTATCAGCCTTAATTTCCGAACTTTCCTATTCCGAAAAAAATATTGTGTCAAATTTTGGAAGCAATCAATTTCGGTCGAGCCGTCTTCTGAATATTTTGCGGACCGTCTTTGAATAGTATGTTTCGAGATAATCGCGTTTGAAGTTTGGCAAAGAAATGACGCGCTTGGAAACTTGGTCGCTCGCCAGCTTCTCGGTAAATCGCCCATAACTTTTACAGTTCTTCGAATATCAAGATAACATTTACACACGATATTCTTCGTATCCCAAGCTTGGAGAATTTTTTTTTCGAATAATCGATTTTGTTAAAAATTCATAATAATTACATAATACATAATTTTATATTGAGAAAACTTTTTATTTACTTTACCGTTAATCTGCGATTCTTGGCCCATACAGTAAGCCCTCCGCAGCACTGACAGCATCTTCTGCAGCGATCAGTGACTGCCTTCGCTGAATCCTCCCTTCACGGGTCGCGTTGTGAGTTGTGAGTTCTGACTTCGGCGGTACGGACGTTCAGCATCTTCGATCTCGTAATACTGATCAGCGTTTCTTCCGATCTTGATGCCTAATGCATCCATAACTTGGATATATGACTTCCAAGATGGCCATAATTGGTTTCTTCATGCTTTCCACATAATGGCTATTACGTCTTATCGCGAGATCGTAATTGTCCGTCAATTTTCATGACTAGTACAGCATCCTTTTCCATAGATTGCCTAATATTGAGGCCACAGGCCAGCGCTACATTGTTCTCCAATATTAAGTATAAAATAGTTGTTAAAAATATGAATATTAAAATTCAATTCAATTAACTGTTATAGATCTTTTTGACTGGCGTAAATTTAAACGCAAGAGGTCGAATAAATGAGCTAACGTGCAATGTATTCATGATAGCGAGGCTTGAATTCCACATAGTGTGTTAAAATTCTCGCGGTGGTTTATTGTAGCCGTGATTTCGTATAATACGATTATCGAGACGGATACCGCTTCGAAAATGTCATCGACGCTAATGGGCCCCTCCTGTTTGTAATCTCCTCGCCCCTCAATCTCTTTATACACGGCGCACATTGCTATGTAAACTTGGTTGTGAATTTACTCGGTTAAATCGTGACTGGAGTATGGTAGGACCGTTTCGTCATATCACGCTCGTCGCGCTAGCACATTGTAATGATGGTATATTCGTAGTGGTAGCAGCATTAGTAAAGGGCAGCAGCTCATCTTCCTCCCTTCTGCCGCACCCTCTCATATCAATTCGAATGATCGAACTCGTACTTTTAATGGATTTTTAATTTGCTGAGCTATCTGTGTAATGCTCGATCGAAATGCATTGAAAGCATTGCGGAAATCGAGAAAATAATTCGATAGATCCGGTGGAATGGATTGCGGAAGTCGTGACTACTTTCCCGGTGGCTCTAACGCGAGCTCTGCAGGCAGTTCAACCTCCCGCTCTCTCACTCTCAAACCTCTATTCCCTGCGCAAAAGCTCTCACTCCGAGCACTTTTGGTAACGACAGTAATTACACGCATGACAGCTCGCGTGGCCAGTCACTCGTTAGTCTCCATTAGACTAATTAATTGGTGAGGATCGAAGAATGTCGATCAGCTTGTTCGATCACCATATTCATATTTTTTATATCATATTTATTAACTAATTGAATATTTATTTGACCTCATTCGGTATACAACGGATGTATTTCTGTACATAATGTAGAAACGGATAGGATTCGATATAGCTTGGGTTGAACGACTTCAAAAGGACATAAATGAAGCGCAAAAGAGTTGTTCGCCGCCATGTGTAGAGGTGAGTATTGGGAAAAGAGGGTTAGGTGGGATGCTAGGAAGCAGCCCACAGGAATATAGAGCTTCGTTTCAGATAGCGATACTACACATGGACTTTCGGACGCACACATACATAGACATTGGTCTCATACAGTGTCACTCGCTGGGCCACCGTTTCTGAACCACTGATCTGTAGATCAGAGAGCTGTGGCGATCCCCATATTTTGCGACCCGAAAAACGTCAAAGCACGCTTTTCAATGCTGGGACGACCCACCTATACATTGTAACCGTTCGATCGCGCTTGACGCGGTCCCGTGGGTTCAACGGCGGTATGGCACACGGGGATAACTTGCTCGTTTTCCCTCAGCGTTCAACGGATAAGGGCCATACCCGAGATCTGTGACGGGTTCTGTTTCAAAGCTCCAACCAACGTCCAACAAACGGTGTACACAAAGACACATAATGTCTCTCATCTGCAACGTTGTTGAGGATGAACCTGCTATGGAATATGATCGTTTCCTTGATGTAATTTTCAGTCCCTCTGAAGATTGCTCGAACAAACATTCGTCTAGGAAAAGAGCATAAATTCATGATATTGTCATAAACGATTAATCTGATCTCTATATCTCTGACGTTTTGAAAGTTATATTCATTACAGTCAATACTTAGATGGGTGATCGCTTTGGTGATCCTCACGATGGGTAATCAGATGGGTGAGTACTTTGCTGACTCTGGCCCTGAAATAATGTAACCGGCCTCATTGAATGGTATTAGGGAAGCCTTTATGATTTGTAACGTGGTCCTAGTATGAAATTCCTATTGTGAAAGCCCTGTTAAAAACTAACAAGGCCCTATACTTTTCCACGTTAGATCGACAAAATTTTTTCACGCGTTGTTTCTGTTCATTTGCGAGTAAAACGTGAGTTTAAACAAGAACGAATCAAGTGATGCGTAAACCAAACACGATATCATATTGTAAATTAGTTTAATAACAATATTAACTTTCCCCTAAATTTTCCACAGTTAGAAGTATATTTTCAGGTATATCATTTACTTATATTATGTCAAAGAAAACATTAACTGAAGGAAATCCTAGAAGCGTCTGATCAGGATTATTTGCACATGCCTAACAATGAAGCCCTTCGTCAAGCTTCCTAATTGGTTATGCCTTTGTTCAAACTGTGCCGTTCCGTTGTCCCGTGTAGAGTTAAGGTGTCTTATGAAAGCTCTGATGTTGCTCTCTGTTCTGCACAATTTCGCTCATAGGTCTCCACACTTGTCTGGCCCCACATGGATACTCACTACTTAAGAGTGGATAGAGTTTTAGTGTGGCGCACGAATTGCTTCTCTCGCTCCATCACGTTTCCCAACCGCAAGCTCTGTCTTTTGGGTTCCATCAAATAGTGAATCCATGTGCACGTCCGCTCTGACTTTTCCCACACGTATCTCCTGCGGAATTAGTCGGTAAACTACAAAACAACAAAGTTTGCCGTTGAAATAGAACATTGTACGACTTGAATAGCGAGGTCGGTTTTCTCGTTGCATTTCAGTGGTCAGTACTAGGGTGAGGCTACTAACAATAAGTAGAAATAGGAACTGCGGTTCATACAATAATTTACGTGGTAAAGGATTTGAATGAAATTTATGTTAACAAGTTTTATGAAAAATATGATTGTACGTTAATAAATAGAGGAAACACAAAATTGCAGTTGTGAATTCTATACTATTATGACTGTGTAATTCACAGCCATAATAGGGCAGACCACTTCTGTCCACTTTAAGCATAACCCTACCATTCATATAACGATAAGTTTTAAATAAATCCATAAGAACACGTTAAAAGTTGAACAATGTTATCCGAAATTTATAAGAAATCGAATGATTATGAAAAGAATTTTATTTCGACCGTAATTAATCGAGTAGACGTTAAATGTCAACACTTGTTTTCACCGTTAGTGCCCACGAATGTACTATTTTTGGCCACTTGAAATAGCAATAATTATTGGGAACACCATAAGTCCGCAAATCTAGCTAAATAATATTTTAATCAATACATGGAAACATTTATCGCAAGAAATAATATTTACTGATAAAAAAAATATAGATGTCGATAACAGAACGTAAAATGTATTCTGATGGGGAGGTAGGTAACTGTCGATAATAGCTACGCCGTGATTATTTTCTCCTTTTATTAAATTTATTAGCATTCGTTTCAGCTATTACTGTTTTTCTTCGTTGTCTCTCCTCCAATTTTTCAACTTTAATCTTATTTAATTCCGTTCTCACTATTCTTTCCTCTTTTCTAATTCTCTTTTTCTCCTATTCGTCTTCTTTTTTTTTACTTTACCTTTAGCCAGCATTATCTCAATCTATTTATTAAATATAAATAAATAAATCATTTATTTAAGAATATATTATTTCATAGTTATATAATAATATTAAGTCTAAAACTACCAATAGGAACACAACTGACCAAAAATAGTAATAGCTGAGGTGCCAAATAGTACAATGATACTTTCATTGTCCTATTTGTAGTCACATCGTATTTAGAGTATATTAAAAGTCATTCTATAGAAATTTACACAACTGGCTACAACTGGTAGTCGTCAACGTCTAGAATACGATTGCCTGCGGCCTGAAACGTCGTCAATACAAAACGGCAGTACATTTAGCAGTTGCTTGCAAACGCAATTCACCACATGGCAGCTTTGAATAACGCGGGCTCTGCTGCCGAATAAGCGGCGTCATCATTCGGCGCATTTTCGACATTGACGGTGGCGTTCAGGCCTGAGCAGCAACGGTTCAAAATTCGCGATGCAGCCAGCTGCAGCCACACCGGAGCTGGTCATGCATTTCGAGTGAGTGTCGAACTATGTCGCATACT
Source organism: Perithous albicinctus (assembly GCA_964016905.1). Taxonomy (NCBI): domain Eukaryota; kingdom Metazoa; phylum Arthropoda; class Insecta; order Hymenoptera; family Ichneumonidae; genus Perithous; species Perithous albicinctus. The sequence continues at coordinate 16,381,871 of OZ024695.1, read as the reverse complement.
AATGCTCCATGTGCAACTCACAGAGGGTGAGTATTCATGCTATACGTACTTTGTTATAGTATTAGCGTTGCGGATCGCGACAGAGTGACCGAGATTTTGGAAAACGGGCTAACGTTCGTGATGCTCGCATCACAATCTCGTCGGGTTGCATTAACGCGCGTTGTTCGTTGATGTGAGTTGACATGTGTTCATCAATGTGCTGTATTAGGTTATTGCATATGCGTATACAGGTATGTGTGTATTATAGCTTTAGGACTGTATATACAGCTTCAATGCTGATATCAGAGTCCAGCACGTTGATGGCGCGCATAACATAACGAATGGTTAATCGATTCGTACCTATACTACCTACCATAATGTAACTGTGAGCTTTTCACATTGCACTCTCTCTATTTGCAACATCCTCATAATATTATGTAAATAGTATGGCCAGGTTGCATGATTGTTATAGTATGTCTGCTGCTCGTGTAGTATACGCGCATAGATATTAGGTAGATGGGTATTATATGGGTACTTATACAGCCCAGGAGTGGTACACCAGGTATGGTAAATACCCTAGCTGAGTCTCCGCATATAGCATACTCTCGGGCTTCATATGCGAATTTAAAATTCACAGCAGGTGTTCGCGGGTATCAGAAAGCGATAAAGGACGTGAAAACGGGCGGGCAGCTCATGTCGTTCTTTCGGATCTCTTGTAAATGGGAGGATCGAGAATCGAGACTCCACTAGAGAGCCTAGCGACCTGGCGAACGTCGTTCGTACAAGTTGAACTACCGCAGCATCGTTTGCCTCCACAAAAAGTCGTTGCAGCGAAGAAACGGTCTTTTACTAGTGTTGGAAACGTTTTCTCTTCCGCGGCAGTTACGTTTTGTCTGCTGTTTTAGTAATAGCTGTTGTGGCGATTTGAAAATATCCTGTGATATACATATATATATACGCTACGAAAGAAATCGGGTATAGGGTCGATTGTCATAAAATTCAATAATCGCTGTTTGAGACAACGACAATGAAGTGGAACGAGGTTCTCCATGCCGGTCTGCTGTGTCTGCAGACACCGTGTCATTAAAAAATGTAGCTTTTACGATTCAACAAACTAGAAAATTCTGTGACTTTGATAAGAATAAATTACTAAATTGAACGCGGTACCTGCAGTTCGCTTGAGTAACGTCAAAACGGCAAAGTTTGGATCTCTTTGTATTTCGAAGGCTCTTAAGCGTGAGAATCAGACGTTTCTCGTTAAATTGTCTGCCTTGTTCTGTTTGTAACATTCAACTGAACAAGAGGATTTTTATGTATTTGACGTTGAAGAGAACCTGTTTGTTACCTGTTTGTTGTGTGTTCCCTCGTAGCGTTCAATGTGGTCGAAAGTTCCGCATATATCCCACAGATGAAGGGTGCAGAATTTTTCGCGGAGAACTCTTAAGCCAGTTTTCGTTGATTCGTTCTGTCGATTGTTCATAAACAAATGGAAGAAATAAAAAATAAATCTCTTACTTTAAAAAAAAATCCCTTCCTGTTATCAAAGTGTTTAATCTACAAACCGAATAAAGTGTATTTACAGACAGGTTACTTCGGGTATTCGCATTCCACAATGCTCTTTTTCGCTGTCTGTAAAATAATTTAATTTTTTTTGCAGGTTACCATTGAATATAGTCAATAGTTTTTAATTATTGTTAATTTCAATTGCGGATTTTTTGCAGTGGAGATTTAAGAAATAGTGAGCATCAAGATATAATCGTCTAGGCATTGTCCTTAGCTTCCGAAATCATTGAATGCTTTGGCTAGACTGCTTGCCTGAATCAATTTTCTACGACTTAAAGTTTGTTTGTCAAAAGATTTTGGAGGTAGAAGAGAGTTTCGTTAAGAGTTTCTTCGTCTCGCCAGACCTAGCGGATTTTGGAGGCTGTTACAAATTCGTGCCAAGTTGAGCTTTCAAGAAGTCGGAAGGAAGGGCTACGTAGTAAGACATCAACGATTTTCTCTTTATATATAGCGAATGAAGCTGCTCTTGCTGGTTCTACCGAGAATGTTCTAACGTTCACCTAATGCCAGGTTTTAGGCCAAATCCTTGTGGCAGCTACTGTGGTTCCTGAAACTTTGTCTCACCCTGCAGTTTCTACTTAACCCCGTAGCTCCATAGCCTCAAGCGCTTATTCATGCCAGTTTGCTTCGCGTCGACTCTGAACCATAGTGTAGACTTCTCTACACTAGAGCTCAATGGCTGTAGGTCTAGTGTAGAAAAGTCTACAGTCCATAGTTCTCTACTCCATCTATTTAGACATATATATCTTTCTATATTATAAAAATATCTTGCCACCGCGGCTGCTGTGTAGTATACATAGGGTAATCCATGTCAAAAGAGCTCCCCCATGGGTCTCCAAGCCTGGGTTTTCCTAAGTCCCTCAAAATGTAGTAATTACAATTTGACAAAAATTACGCAAATGCAAATTTTTATAAAATATTATCGATTTTGCCCAAGTTCAGTACCAAAACATTGACACAGTTTATTAAAGTATTATGTAAAAATTTAGATCAATTTGTTGAACCGTTATCGAGTAGCATTTAACAACGAATGATTGTGTCTTTCTGTTTGTCTCTTATTATGTTAATTATGAAAAATAAAAAAAATATATATTGTACATTAGTTTAAGAACGGAAATATACGTCTTATGCGGTTGTGCAATTTTAAAAGAAATTTTTAAAAATATTTTATTTATTAAGAATGGTAAACAGTTTGTAATTTCGTTGTATATAATGCTCGTATTTTAATAGTAGATGCTTCAGACTTTCTACTAATTGTATTTTTTTTTAAGTCTACAATTTTATTTGCAATATTTAAATGCATCTAAGGATTGCTCTTCCCGTCATTTAATTAAAATAAGTCGAGTCGATAGAATTGCAACGTTATACTTGTTTTCCCACTTATAGAACGTTAAATGATAAAATGTGAAGACGTATAATATTCTGTTACAGAGGCAGCTCTTTTTTTTGTCAATAAAGAAGGAGAGAGTATGCGTGAAGAGAATTGTTCTACTTCGTGTAAACTTCTTCTCCGATCCTCGGTGCTTCTGCGTCTTTTCTCTACCATTACTGGATACTGCAAATGTCGATAACGTTTTGCGAGAAACCCACTTCTAGACTCTGAAGTCTCGCGATGCCCCACTAGGTAGGGTGGCTATCTTTTCGCTACTATAGGCAGCTTTCACCTCAGACCGGTAAAAGCACTTGTGGCTGAGAGAAATCGAGAAGCAGAGAGCGAGCTTTAGCATCAGCAATAATTAATCTATTGGAAAATACTATCGTTTACCCTTTCTGCGGGTGTAACTGTGCATTGAAGAAGCTCGCGCCACATAAAGGTAGAGGACACATAGAAATGAGTTTTTGCACGCTGCGTTTAATGACAGAAAGTCGTAGTTTGCTCACGGTATGCTTCTCTGTAGTATATTCGCTCATTAAGTAAACGATCGCGAAGACGTGTCCACGTGATAATAAGTGTCCCCATTCCTCCTAGTTACACCCACGTTGACTGCTAGCCATGCAATCAGCGAAGTATAAAGAAAAAAAAAGAATAATTATCCGGAAGTTTTCTTCGGCAAATCGTTTTCTTGCTTCTCAAAGTCATCAGTGACAAAGTGGTGTGTACATAAAGATACATAAAAGAGATACATAAAAGGAATTTCGGTATCGAGTCTTAATAAAATCGTGATTGAAACAATTATTTTTCTTATAAAAATAAAAGACGCGTATAAATGTATTATTTTACAGATATCATTATTTACATTTTGAGATGGTTCAGGATTTTTTTGTAGATGTCTGTAAGCCAAACAATGATTATTATCTGCCTTCTATAGTTTGTCTCCGAGCAAAATGACTCGATTCCTAGTTGAATTCATGCATTTGAAACAAAAGTCAATGTTATCCTACCCTTCTATGTTAACTTGGCTTTCTTAAGAACTATAATAACACGAAAAAGCAATTGAAGTCAGAATATAAAAAAGTCTGAAGATGAGGTGTCCATTATTCATCAAAGTTTGGCATAGAGAATTCACCTTTAACATTGTAATCTATCATGGAATCTTCGTTATACCATGTTACAGACTAGAATAGTCTATTAGTGAGTTGAAATTACAATTTAAAAAATTATACGCACATACACTCATCGAAATATTTTTTTCCGTACAAAAATGTTGTATCATCGGGGTTGAAATAAAAGAATGTATATTACTTTAATGAATAGGAAAAGAATTCAACGAATTGCCAAGTGGAAGTTCAAGCCTCTTTCCATTTGTAATTATTCGATGTTAATTACACGGTAAAATTGCACACGTTCTGCAGCAGCATCTGCGCTGTAATTTCGAATTCTTTAGGTCACGAGAACTATACGTGTATACCGCGGCCTTTTTCTTCTGATGTTTTGTCCGGGAGCGAAAACGAATTTTCCGGGTACTTTCATTTCTGTTTATATATACTTCGAGAACGTCGCCAGTAGCATCAGAGTGGCAAAAGTATCAAGCCTCTCGGGTTCGCCCGAGGGAATACCCCTGACTTCGTCCTCGCCGAAACGAATTCGTTGCTGCTGTTGCTGCGCGCCGCTGTTCGTGTTGGTAGAAGCGACACGGCAGGCGTGTCCCGACACTTGCGATAACGCGACGGCGATTTTTCATAGTAAAAACTTTTCCAGTTGTGAATTACGGCCGGTTAAGATAGCGCGCGGAGTACGTCGAGCTGTTGCGAAACTGACACAACACTCTCTGTACTGTACTGGTGGCTTATATGCGGCCATTGGTTTTATTTATCCTTTTTACTTCGTACCTGTCCTCGCCGGGAATTACTGCCTGGTGGGTTTACAAAACGAGTAAGAGAGCATGGGGAGGATCGTCGTGTCGACAATGTTGACAGCGTTGACCTTTTCGCCAATCTCTCGTTGTGTTTGTTGGAAAAGCTTTTCCCGAATAAAATTAATGAGGACAATATCCAGCATTGTATTATGATTTACTGTACTATCTTCGGAGTAAAAATATTTGAAGGTTTGCGGGGAATCTGACGTCTTGTCTAATCGAAATTACCGTTTTTCAGGTAGACCTGGGACTAATGTAATCTATATCTACCTAATGACTTGCATGCAGTCCACTAGATCAAACTGACTTCATGGATTCCGTATTGTATTTTAAATCCAAAATAGCTATACCGTGGGTAACGTTCGCAGGAATATCAGTCGGATTTGGATGACATTTGTTGCTATTGGGTTTTTAAGGTCACTGGTTTTTTTGTTTTCATTTCCTGGGGTCAGTAAGTCTCCAATTTCAGCGTCTATGACCGAGAGAAGAAAGCAGTCACATAAATTAAATAAATTCAACTTAATATATATTGTAGTAGGCAACATAAATGATTGGAAAGACTGAAAGAAAACGTTGATCGTATATAGTTGGGTGAACACGTGTGATGTAGGGACTGAATGGAATTGTTGAGATGACGAACAACCGCGGTTGACACAACAGAAGTTAGGAGGTTTAGTGCCACGACGTGTACCATATGGCCCGCGACGAAGCAGGTGTCGTTGGCATAATATCGATTATTTGTATTTTCTTATTTTTAAATTTCGTTTTCTGCACTTCTTTTATAATTTTTTCTTCAATTTCTTTTTTAGCTTTATATCGCCAATAATTCTTGCTCGAATCGCTGGTTCACTCTGAACTGCAGTCTCTGTACGTGATCTTGTGTTTTCCTTTCATTTCATTTCTCTGCTTTTCCACTATGCTCGTAATACGTGTGTTTTATCTGACACACAATAGAAGAATGACGATAACAGCATTCATTGCCTCTGAATGCCACTTGAAATGTGAACAAAGGTACAAAAGTCTTTTAAAAAAAAAATAGACTTTGAATGTGTGATCTTTGGTCTAAAGTGGGTGCACTACAAAATGTTCTTAAAGTAAAAGGCGCGAGGAACAATATAACATTTATCCAATAACCATAATATTTAGCGGCGTTTGAAAAGGCATTAAAAACGTCATATCCACTTGGGATTTACCAACTTGCATTATCGAGTTTCAGTGTGATACTCAGTTTTTTATGCGGTATTAAAAGTTTCGCTTAAAACACACTATGATTGATATGTAATGCTATGTCATATATGTCTGATATATTTGTGTTTGTATTGCAATGAGGGCGCACGCTCATCCCGGTGCGTTGTAAAGACGCTGAATGTAACGCGTACGAACGTGCTTTTCATGCACCCACTGATACTGAGGGGTTTATATGTGTAGACCAACAATGGAGAGGAGAGGATTGCAATGTGAAGGGACTGAAGCAGCTAGAGAACGTCATAAAATACACGGACGCGTATATAGATGCACCAACCTATTTCAGAATGATTCAGGGACTTGGTTATCTCGTTGGCAAAGGTTCAATTCTCTCGTCCCAAGGGGTTCCACACCACCATCCCTCAAAATGGTGTCCTATACACCCTTCTACCGTTTCATGTTCATCCTGACTTGACCCTCTTCTTTCTAAGTACCTATACATATGCTTTCATACACCTGTGGCCTAAGCCATTTTTGAGTGCATGCCTTTAGTATGCATATTCAAACTGGTGCTGATATATTCACCAGGACGTATAGGTATATTAAGCCCGGGAGCGATGTTGCACTGCCGTGCGTAAACACAAAACTCTCGTCAGGCTATGTACACCCACATCAACTCCATGATCTTAAGGAGGTTTGGTCGAAACCACATATTTGAATTTTCGCGCCTCAACTTTTTAAAATTATAGTTTAAGCAATTCTGAACGTAATCAGAAAGTTCGAAGTTTGGTCATTGACTAAATTTCCGAGAAATTAGACATTAAAAAGGGATGCATTTCATGAGCACTGATAGGGAAAAAGAACCAAATTTTAACTTTGGATGGGACGTTAATATACGTAAAGTAAACTTTCGAGAAATAATGTGTACACTAAACATTCCTTGACTATTCAAGATTCAGCCCACACTATGTAAAATATATCTTACCGGGTTTTTGAAACAGTAAGTACAATTTAAACGAAGCTGAATCTTACAATGTACAAAGTATCGTCGTCTGCATCAATGAATCAACGTCTGCATATAAAAAAAGTCAAATTAGCATAGATATTCTTTTTTTTTTTTTTACATATCTGCTAATTTATCAGTACTGAAAACCTACACGTATTTCTTAATGTGAAAAATACCGGCAAAAATGTCATTTGTTTTTATCGATTTTCAGAACTTTTATGATAGACAGTCAGTTTAGTAGCGATTGTCTGAAAAAAGTTTTCCCTGTCACGTGACCAAGCGGTTTCAAACATAGTCTCGAATACCTGAATGATCGTGGCTTATATTTTTTTTATCTCTAAAACAAGACGGCCAAGTGCTTCCAAATGTTTTATAATGTACCTCGTTTACGATCTTTTTTTACAACAGAATTTGATTAAAGTTCTAAGAAGGGTTCTTTTACTACGATAAAAAATGTATTTTAATATTTGCTTTACACAGGGAATGTCGTATATAAGGGTCTTTTTATCAATAAATTTTTTGTTGCGTACTATACGGTCAATCGTTTTGAAACTTCGCACATTAATTCAAGAAGCTTTAAATAACAAGTAGGTAAATAAAAAAGATCTAAGATAATTAAGTATCTCGCGTTAAGTGAACTACAGAAATTAGCTTAAAGCTGTTTTTGCTAAACAGAGTTTATATTACAGAAGAAGGGCATGAAATATCGAAAAAAAAAAATGTTTGCGATGCTTAGGATTTACTAATATTTTAAGTTGGGTTCTGGCAGTCACAATTAATACCAAAAGTCTCTTGGTGCAGGTTGCCTTTAACTCCTGAATGCCCGTAGGGCAGAAATCACGGGTGTTACGCTTTAAAAAATGATTGTAGAATTGTTGGCTTAAAAAAAGTGTTTTAATAAGCAAAATGAAAAAAAAAAGTGAAATAAGAAATAATCATTTGTATATTATACTTAGGAGATTTGTTCGCCATTGTGAACATTTCCGGAATCTAATACGCGAATGATTATTATATTATTAATTATATCATAATTTATTATTTATGTAATTTGTTAATTAAAACCCTTTTTAGTCAGGATTTTTTATATTTCAATAAAGACGTTATACTGCGTTCGATCAGTTGTTTCGACAAAACTGAATTTACCGCGGGCTTGACAAAACGACCAGTTATACGCTCCAGATTCCGCGAAACGAAACCACTCGTTAATCCGACGCTGCTCGGTGCTTAATCTCGTGGGACGACTCGTAAAGGCGCACGGATTACAGCGGACGTGCGAAGTAATTAATTTTCTTTCCGTGTGGAGGGGAAAGATATACACATAACAACGAAAAGAGAGGGTAGAGGGAGGATAGAGCGTGTCGGCGTATTGCGTCGCTGTTCGCATCAATTACACTTAATTCGAGTAAAACGAGTACGCAGTAAATGTACCAACTGGTTTGCTTTTTAAATCCATTTATAAATATTCGTTATTCGAGGTACGAATTAAAACCGAAGATTTTTCAATGATATGGTTATTTATTATGTTTGTAAAAAATATCACATTCTCCCTCAATGACTTTTGGTCGATTTATAGCTAATTCGACAGAGAAATATTATTAATTTATTGGGTAAAAACAAACGAGACGGTAATATGAACATTCCATCACGTTTTTGTCTTTTCAATGAATCAAATTAAAAAAAAAAAAAAATGTTTTATTGCGTACCACTCAACTCTCTGCCAACTGGCTCGTCGAGAGTTTCAACTCTGCACAACGGTGCTCGCATTCTAGCGTCCCATATATATATAGCCTATGGTAACGCACGGCATTGCCGCATACTCACACAACTAAATGCGTTTTAACGTTTACGGCAGTAACGACGCATACGCGTTTCCGAGCTTTTACATGTATATGGTAGTACTATAGGCCCGATATACTTACATACATAGTCGCACTAATACTGTAGGCAGAGACCACTGCAATTCCGTATCCAGGCCACCACCCGCAGACCGAGAGCTAGTCCACAGCAGTGAGTACGACCAGACCAGCAGCAGTGCGGGCTACGAAGAGATATTGTATTCCAACGTTTCTTTCTCTTTTCCACTTGCGCCACTCGTCCTCGCGCCCTATTTTTCGTTACCTTCGTCCTATTCGTTTTGTCTCGATCTTTTTTTTGTTTTTTTTTTTCTTTTTTAATTTCCTTCCCCACGCGATAATGACAATCTATGGGTTCACCCCGTTGCTTCACGGGTTTTTCATGTAAAATTCCAGTGGGCGAGTGGGGTTACCGGAATTCTCAACAAAGCCCCGTTGGCAATGAGTTCTCTCGCTGACCACTGAACAGGATGAAGGGACTGCGAATTCCTTGCCGAATGGTTACAAAATTCCATTGTACTAGGCGTGGTTTCGACGCAGTGTCAACTTAATAATTCGGTTGTATATTGTGCACCATCATATTGTATTCGTTTTTACTTCCATATGAAGGAAGCCTTGTTTTAATGGAATACATATTTTTTTTTTAGATTTGTATCAAGCTGAAGTACAATTGAAAGCTCTGTTTCTTAAAGACGGATTTATCAATCGAGCTAAAAATGTCACGCAGGTACAGCAATTAACTTCCTTTATATGCAATGTTCTACACAACAATCGAAAGACCTGTTTAGATTTTAGTAGAATTGTAGGAAAAAAAATTACGTCGCAGTAACTCACGTCTATCTTCACCAGTTGAACTCGGATTTTCTATAGAAACAATCGAATATTCATCTTTGTTGTATGTTCAACTTTACTAAAGTAGAAAGTTTCGGATTTTACAGGAATTACAATTTAAAAACAATTTTTACCACTTTTACTTTCAAAACGTTTGACAAAATAGAGCGGAAACTTCAGACATGTACGTAATCATAAACAGAAATAATGATTTAAATAATCATTTCGTGAAGGGCTTAAACCACGAATGCCTCTGAATGACCTATATTATTTTACTTATATATAGTTCTGATAACTTGAAAAATATAGGTGATGGATGTACTTTTTTAAACCTTGTATTTATAATTACCGATAGACAATATTTCTCTCGGTGCAATAAATGCTTCAATAAAGTAATCGTCTTAACTTTTATTTAGAATCCATTCTCCTAGACGAAAATAAATATGACGGAATTGCTCTATCTCTGAAAATGCATCGCTTTAAATAATGCAAAAATTAATCCGTGAAAGTCCTAATTCATGGCAAAGTGCTGTGCATTATTGGAAAAGGATTTTTTTAACAAGCTGGCAGAAAATAATTGGGATTTCTTCGAGCCAAGTATCCCACGAGATATCTCGTTAGTCAGATTATGCACACTCTGCAAGTTATAATAAGTACCGGAGATGGTGGGGTGCCTTGAGTAGCGGAAAACTTTAGAGGGATAATCGGTTAATTTGATTCGAGAGCCCGCAAGGAATTATTTCATCTCGAAGTCGGTCAGTCGGTTGTCGGAATCGAAGTCGACGCACAGTTTTACCAGCGATAATTTAATTACATTAGTATACAATCCCAAATATTTATAGCGAACATATTACTTAAGATATACAGCGCACATTCAATTCCAAAAATAAAATTATTGGACGACAGCTGAAATTGCATATCCATATCTTAGCAAGCTGTGACTCACGTTTCCTACACATCGTCGTATTTGTATAACCTTCTCATGTAAATATAATGAGAACCTTCAACTCCGTTGGGACAAGGAAGTCAAGACTTATGATCGAATATTCTTCTATTCCATTGCTCAGTTGTGCTTTATTCCCAAGAGTAGAATTATTTAAACGAGACAAACTCTTGTTCAGGATCAAGCAAAACTACATTCGTGATAGATGTATCTGTGCAATAGTCTTTGGTAGAAATTAGTTACAACTTAAATGATAAATATGATGGTAAACAACCAATCGCAGTTTATTGATTTTACTATGATGATTGACGGAAATATTAGGGGTTTTTAAATAGAAATTCAGTGAAGTAAAAAGAATTGTATCAGTGCAAAAATAATTTCTGCCCAGGCATAAACAAGATTCCAAAAAAATGAGAAGCTTTCATGGCTAAATTTATTGTCAGTTATCATTAAATATAGCTAGAGTGTCACAAGATCTTCATTTTCCTGATCTTTCCCTACCTGTGTATAATTAATGACAAATTGTATTCTTATGCATAAAATTAATTAAATATTGATCAGGTGGTATTAGTTTACAAACGTTATCTCTTTGGGAGAAATAATTGACCATTATTTTAATTAATATAATGAAATAGAATCAATATCAATCATTTATTCCTTACAATATAATATACAATACATCTGTATAGTTGATGCGACATATTTTATTGAGAATGTAGAACTGGGAATTGACATATAACTCATTGAACCACAATTAAACTCACATCGATATATGGACTAATTACGCTGTGTTACGTTAAATCGATAACTGATACGTCTTTCTACATCGTAAATAATTTATTATCAAATGCGATGCTCCTCACAAAATAATACAAAGTAATTCATTCCTAACGATACGAGAATCCGATTAAAATCTCAACTACGAGAGCAAAGCGGTAGACAGTGAGGTTGCGTATATGCAATACAACACAGCATGATAATAATATCTCTGGTTGGGGGATGTTTCTGCAGTGTTTGCGAACCGCCGCTCTTATCATACCGCTGTAAGCCAATTGCGCGATTATTGCGCGAATGTATTTCTAAGCCGCTAATTTTCGTTGTATACATGCAATGGGATAAAGCGAGGGAGCGTATTAAGAATATCGCGACGTTGGATACCCGGAGTGCAGCATGCTGCACATTCCGTGAAATAAAATTATCCCAGTTGGTTCAACGAGTAAACGAGAACGAGCGGTGTGTACTAGAATTTCCTCGTGTTTTTGCCTTTTTATTTCATTTCTTTTTGCACTCTTTCCTTAATTTCTTCCTCTTTTTCATTACCAAGATTAGACGGTGTGTGCTTAAAACGCAAACGGAGTTCGGATGAAGTGTTTTTAGGATACCAGACTCAGAGCGGCAGGGGGTGTTGAGTTGCCTCGATGCGCCGTTTCCCAAGCTTTCTGGCGTACCTGCTACACGGAAATCGTTCGGGTGATCCAAGCGTTAACTCAGACTCACTGCACCACCAAGGCGGATGGAAATTTTTCCACACCCCGAACAATGGAGGCCTTCTTCGAGTTGATGACTGATCTCGATACTGATTTTTTTTGGCGTGATTTTGTTCTTCTTTTGTGCACACTGTCGCCATTGACTCCGTTGTTTTGTTTCTAGATTAAACCTAAACGATTTCATGGAGGGACAAAAAGTAATTTGTTCTTTGCCGTGGCTTTTTTTTGTTTGCTTGAACAATTTTTTTTCCTACTCTAATATCCAGTAAGTGACATTTAACTGTTCGTTAGCGTTCTTACAGAGTAAAATTGACTGCAGTGTATTCTACACTTTGTATACCCCACTACAGAAGCATTATTGTTATTGAATGCATGGAACTACAAAAATAAATTTGACTAAAGCGCAAAGTGCTGCTACCTCCTTAAAAGGGTAACAACAGATTGATTGCTTTTTAACTATCCCGGGATCTGTGTAATGGAGTATAATTTATATTTTGAGGATGAATTAAAAATTACGGAAAGCATTTTTTTGTCTGGAAATTAATTCGTCGTTAATTTTCTTGTATTGTTGAGACCGTAACATAGAGCTGCGTTCACTAGGCAATGAGTAGTTTACACTTTGTCCATTTTAAAAGTACCATCAATCGTAGCAAAGAATACTTATTTTTAAGAGTTCTGTATATCTGTCATAATGATTCATGACTGAATTTATGTCTGCATTTTATGTTCTTTTTTATCAATAGTCATATACTCGCGATAAATTCTTGTATACGTCATTTCACAGTTGCTAATAGATTTTACCATGTACATTCTTCAGCCACATTTTTCCACACTTTATGAAACTCTCGACTGCCATCCTTTCCAACTACACTGAAGAGACTTACGTGGGAAACTTGAACTCGACCGACTTAGAAAGTTGCACTCTGACCTGACAGCATTCCAGCCATCTGAGTGCACGCCTGCGGCTTTACGAATGCTGTCGTGGATTTTATCCCGCTATGCGCGGTATTTTCTCGACTGCAGCTCACTTTTCTTTTCCCATTTTTACTATACGCTTTTCTGTTGCTGTCTTCCGAGCCCTTGCTTGTCGACACATTCAACGAGGTTTCAGAAAATAAGAGAGTACATTAAGGAAAGATTTGTCCCTCGGCTGTCCTTTGAAATGTTGATGTGACGATCATTCGTGGTCAGGTAAATTTCATTGGTAATTAATACACAATGAGGCATCAACGTCTATAGGTGACCGTTTTCCCTGTTTCAATCAATTCGCCGGAGTGACATCTCTCCAAGGGTATTTATCGCTACATCGGCTATTAAAGCAGTAAGCAGATTTATCTTTTTCAGTACTACAGCGAAAGTATAATAATCTGTTCATCGAATTTTTACCCCATTATCCACACTGAGTAAAAGAAAGATTTTTTAAAAATAATATAGATTTACGTAAATAAAATACAAACTTAATGTGTGAGTAACGACTTTAAATAAAATATTGTTCATATTATTTTAGATAATCCAAATGAAAGTCCTGAAATCATATAGATTTTATATGTCATTTGGACAAACTCTGTATTTGACTATCTCTCATTGGAAGTCGATTTACATCAAATTATTGCTGGCTCTGTAATCAGTGCTTTTCACTCGTAAACACCGCGATCAGGAGCATCAGCAGTTTGCAAATTACCCAAAGGTCGCAAGCGAATGGCGGTGCCGGAAGTGCAACAAGGATCAAATGTAGAATCTACATCATAAATTGCAATGCTGTGACGTGAAATAGCTCGACTGCTGGATACCCGGGGAGAGAATAATTAGCTATGCCATGTTAATTTTGGCTCGGCTTGAAGGAATCGTACGGGTGCATATAGGTAGCATCTAGCACAAATATCTCTCTATAGGGCGTGTCGCAGTGGCAGTGCTGCGTTACTTAGACATCCCCGTATTACTGCATACGTTGTTATCGGTGAATCAATTAATACCGTTCATTCGCTGGAATCGAACTGCACGAATTAACTCTCGGAAGCTTATGAGTACACATATGTATTATTGGACTCAATAAACCTAATTAACTATACAATGTAAACCTAATTAATGCATTCAAAACTTGCGTTTACATATTGGACTTTTTTTTTCGTCCCTGATGTTTACATACGTGTACATCTGACATCTGCCTGTTTGGTTATCTGAAGGAATGAGGTAAACTCGAGAATGACGTAATCATTTTACATACTGTTTTTGCCAATTAAATCTAACGTATCAGGATCATGCGAAAATATGATATTCATATTTTAATACAAAGTCGACATACTTCATTAATTTTTTGTACAGATTGATGAAATAATATAATTTTAGTTTATAATATGTGAATATATACATACATTTTTCATTAAGTGTAATAAGTAACATGAAGTTGAAAAAATATACGTAAGATGTTTTCAATTTATTTCACAACTTTATATGCGAGTATGTGGCTGCTTATGTAAATGTGCTTGTCACAAGCCTTTACACATTTTAGGGGGATACAAATTTTCAGTGCACAGTAAAACAAGAAAAATTCAGGCATGTAAAAATGGACACCAATTTACAAATACACGAGTGAACAGTTTGGTCGCCGTTTTTTTTATGCCTGACGTGAGTATGCAAAACGAGGCAAAGGGCACTCAGTGCACTTTGTGAAACGAACTTTTTCACGAATTTAACGCGGACGAATGAAGCCGTACATGCACCACCTGCAACACGAATTGGGAGTTCGAGGCCCGTGAACACTGTCGGTGAAATAATGTTTTCAACGCAGGCATGCGATGTAAGTGCTCGTTCGCTTCCAAAACCGTCCCTCGAGACCTGAATAAATTTATCAAAGATTCAAAAAGATAGAGGAGACGCGGTGCGGCACAGCAATGGTTCTCTAACTCTCCCTGCTTCACGTCGTCAGCCTGTACAACCCTGGTTTCCCTTGAAAAACCTCTTCTAGCAAACTTCTTCTTAAAAGTCTCAGGCTATAGGCAGCTAAACTTGGAAAGAGTTGTATCTTTTTATTTTCTCCATTTTCACCATTTTTTTTTTCTCGAAATGCTTTCCTGAAAATTATACCCTGAGGGCATGACCTCGAGCCACTTCGTCAACGTAATAGCATTTCTTACCAGAAGGTAAACAAACTTTCCCCACGCATTCGTTATCGACCAACGAGTAAAAGACCAAGACAAAAAGATAAAGTCTGACATTGAAAAGAGCTGGGTACTATGAGAGGTTTTATTAAAATAGTAACTTCTTATTTTTAAGTATGAATATTCATAACCTTAGGAAAAATAATTCATTTATTACTGTATGTAATATCATCGATTGACGGTGATCCATTCAAAGTCACTCTCTGCAGTATGCTTATCTTTGAATCAATGGGGCACTGTCATTTGTCTCGCCTGCAGTACACATGAGTAACATATGCTATGCCCATATTTATTTTTGAATCCTTGAAACTTTTTCCATTTCAGGCTGTTGCCTCTGATATGTTATACTGAGTTTGTTAGATTCGAGTGGACAAGGCTTCCCGGTTGTCGCTGTTAGCCTTCTTGGAAAGGATATATAAAGAGAGTGTAGGCGATACAATTGCGTCAAAGTTTTTTTCTATCAAGTTTCCAAGGTGCGCCAATCTGTTTAGAGCTCCTGCGGTTATGTGATGTAAAATCAGGCCCTCGTTGCTGTGTAAATTGAAAGGCTCATACGTGCCGTTTCGACACTGTTACACAAGCTCCCAATAAATTAGTATTTCTGATATATGATATAACTATTGTACCTTTGTCAATTTTTATTGTTACTGTGAGTAAAAAATAATAATTATCGGAGTAAAAAGTGATGGTTGACATACAAAAATTTCCACGATTAATGCTCACTTTAATTATTATCTAGACATCAATAATTTTCTGGTGTTGTCCTGAATTATTAGTCATAATAATTTTTTAACGGAGATAAAAACCGAGTGGAGTTCAATGAGAGTTCAGTAGGGTATCGATTTAAATACCGAAATGGTAACCCGAATATATCTGTAATTTTCCGCTTTAGTTATGAATTGCCCATTAGTAATAATTATTTTCTATATCGCTAAAATCCAAAGTATATTCAAAGTTCATTAAAGTATCAACTTGAATTCCGAAATTCTGTTAATATCTGCCTCTTGATAGATCCCAGTGACATTTGATTGTTCAGAGTCTAAATGATTTTGTCGGGTGAACTTGATAATTTATCTAATGGTATACGGTCGACAACGGTTAGTATAATGCGAAAAGCCTGAGGCTAAAAGGGGAGCTATGGTAACTCTATATTAGCAGCATAATAATATAGTATACCGCTTATATCCGCATTTTCGGTTTCGAAACAATCCTGCGGCTTTCCCGTGCAAAGGACCACCAACGCGATGCTGCTAATCCTGGAGCGGTTAATCTTCTTGTCAAACTTATTTTCCGGGCGCATTTTTGTTACAGTGTGCGTCTCGAAATGTTTGCACAAGCAATGCCGACTTTACTAAACAATAAAATTATTATTTTAATATTAGTAACTTTTCGGTGTCCTTCTAAAGTACCTATTACCATTTTTATCCGTGTGACTTGTTGCGCACTGACCATTTTCACCGTTACAATTAATTGTTCTCTCTTCAAAGTTTTGTTTTACGTTAATGTCTATCCTTTATCACGTTTAACCAACGTCGAGAAATAAAATCCCAAAGGTTTTTACTTCCAAGAGTTTCTGTTTTCTGCTAACGTAAAAACGTAGAGAGGTGTTATACCACCATTTTCTACATCCGATACGCTAAAGCATTATCACGCTAAAACGCATATCTTATTCGCTGGACCCTGTTATCTTTCCCTCGTTCTAGTCTTCTCCCTGGTCGCACGTGTCGTGTGTCGTCAGCGACCTCACGGTCCCCGAAGACCCCACTCTCTCGCCCACCTGTGTTTCCCTACTTTCTGAATTACGTTTCCCCTTTCTAGTCTTTTTGCATCTCTTGAATTTGAACAACCAAGGAATTGAAATATTGCACAAGTAAATAATTTAATAACCGAATAACTGAGCATTTTAATAATTGAATGTTTTTTAATTGAATGTTTGTTAATTGAATAAATAACAAATTATCTTCGGTGGTAATCCGAAATTCAGTTTTGACTGTTCATTGAGCAAGAACTTCCACCAACGAAAATATGTCTAAACCGCTCGAGACGTAACATGGCTAAAAACTGAAGTACTCAATGGAGAGCATTAAGAATTTATTAAGGAATATTAAGTTTATGAAGTTTATTAATTATTTTTGTCGCCCGATATTTTAAATATCAGCCCCTCAAGAGATTGACACATTGTGCATAATTGATTCTTTTCATTGATCGATGCCGAGAATTTATCAAATAGTATAAGATCGACTACAGTTAATACAAAGAGAAAAGCTCGATATTAAAAGGAGGTAGCTATGATAATCCCGTATTAGCAGCCTATATACTAATGCGGACCTCTTATATATCCGCCTTGACGCGTTCGAAATAAGCGTGGGATATTGCGGTACAAAGGGACCACTAACGCGGTGCTGCTAATCCTGGAGGATTGACCTTCTCGTCCAACAACTCTTGTCGTATTTTTAGTTCACTGGAATCTTTAATGCAATTCGATATTCTAGAATACTACGCTCGTTTCATCCACTGATATAGTTTCTACTAATGTCATCCCAACTCGCCCACCTCTCTCAGTTATCTTTCTACACACCAAAATTCTATCACGTTGCTACATTGCCTCTACCACGGGCAGATGACTGCAATGAAAATATTAACAGGTTAGCCGATTGATTGAAAACCACATATCACTCCCGACGTTTCATCGAAATTAACATTTCTATGGAATATCGGTGAAATTAATTAATTAATTGATAATCACAAATTTTCTAACCGAAAGAGATTTTATTTAAATATACAAATTTTCAAGTACTAGAAAATTATAATATATTTAATTTAATCTCTACCTGTACGAAAAAACACTAATGGTATGGCTAGAATACTAATGACAACTTATGAGTAACGATTCAGGGCCTCATGTGTTTCATCAATTTCCATTAGTATTTTCGCGGTTCCATTAATGTTTTTTTTCGCAAGGGTAACGGGTCAGTATATTAATTTAAAGTGTGCTGTGGTGAGAATACAAATTATTCTGAATAAGCCTCAGAGGATACATGCGTGTATTAGAACACATATCTATTTCTGTGTGTATACTCAACGTTTAATTGGCTGAATAGATAGGGAGGGGGACGGCTGAAGGCGACTGGCTGACTGGTTGTATACGGAAACCAGAAGCTTCAATCGCGAGCCAGGCAAAGTCGATCGTCAATTTGCATACTTCTCTAATGCTTCAACGGTGACCGGTAGAGTAGTATCCCGTCGAGCTTTTCGAGCGATAGAACGAGGGTGCGGCGAGTAAAATCCACACACGAGCACAGCCACGCGACACGTATCCTGGTCTAATTGCATTACAGAATCCCGGCGAACAGCTCGCACACCGGACTTGCTCGTTCCGCTCTCTCTGTCATTCGATCTATAACCATTCGCTATCTTTCTCACTAGCAATCGCAACTCTAGTTGCGCATCCTCCCGGCCGGCGATATCGGCAAAGGTGTGTACACACCGTAAAGCGATGCAGGAAATTACCGGGTGGTCGTTTTACCCACTCGCGTCGTTTCGATACCCGCTGGTAAGCCTATCGCTGAAACGATTCGCTGTGACGTGAAACGCACGCTGATTCGTTCTCAACACCGAAACCACTTCAGTTTAAGAGCGCCGGGATACGACGCAGCTTCATTAAATGGCAAATTTACGACAGAGTCTTTGCTACAGAATGCTTTGAATTCTATCGAAATTCCTCGCTGGCTTGACTACTTTGTTACTACCCTTTAATTTATATCCTCATGGGAGGAAGACAGAATGACATTAGAAAATCCTATTAACTGTATAACTTTCTAATTTTATATTCGACAATTTTGTTCAACTTCGGTCTTAAAGACTTTTCTATCTTTTTAAACGACGACAAGTATTATGGTGTATAAAAAAAGTATTATATATTTTAACCAGTAATTCGCATTGAAAATTTTAGGATCAATTACTCAAGTTATCTAAGCGACCTTTTTTTCTGCAAACGTGAATATAAAAATGCAATGTTTTATTAAGTCCAAATATATATGTTGATTTTTATCAAATTTGACTTCAAATATCCATGAACGTTATTTTGTCTGTGTCGAAAGTTATAATTCATTTCGTCAAATGTTTCGAAAATACAAGCGGTTTAAACTTGAAACATCCAAATTGTTATGAAATCCAAATACGTGTACAGATTTTTGTCAACTTGTTAGCGTAAAGTACAGGGACAATATTGATTTTTTTTAACTTTCACGATTCTATAAAATCGGAACATGTGCAGGTTCGGCTAAACTTTAGTACCAGTTTTCTTAAACAATACTTTATTTGATCTCTATGAGAAAGTAATAAGCATTGGGCTTTTCTTCTGTCAGAGAACTGAACGAAGATAGGATTGTCGGAATGTAATACCTCTCGACATATACTACATTATGTACATTCAAATCCAAAGAGACTAAGGTCCTTTGCGTTATGGTCACGATCGTGTCTCGAATATCGAAAAAATTTCTGAGCGGCGTTCCTCGGGCGAAGGACCACGTGAAAACGACTCGATGACCTTATCGAATTACACGGTCGACTGAGCAGAGGTCTTATGCCAATATAGGTCCTTGACGCCGAGAGATAATCGTATCGCGAAAGAAGACGCGGCAAAGGTATATAAAAATGAGTGAGAGGGTCAAATCGACGTGACTTTCCTGGCAGACGGGGTGAGATTCTCGATTGGAAAAAGCATTTGAGCGTATAGTATAAGGTACCTCTATATATGCTCTGCTGGTATACCTGCATACAACCAAACTCTCTCCATCCATTTTTACCGTCTACCACTGCTATCTGTATAGATATAGTATTTTATATATTTTATAAGAAAGCCCGGAGCACGGTTGGCGGAGTATAAACATTTCGGAAGGTGGATGAACTCCTTTCGCAAGCACGAGTGGTGGTAGAGAGGGTGAAGGTACGTGCATTCCGTGTCTAAGTCAGATTATACCATCTCTCTGGCTGGTTCTAGATAAACTATCTTGACGACATATTTTCATTAGGGTGGTCGTATTTGTAATCTGATCGTATTTTTATCGGGACACCTCCTAAAACAGTTTCAAATCAATAAAACGAAGAATTACTGAAATTATTTCAGATTTACATTTCAACACTTACCCCTTGACCACGGATGTTGAAACTTTTCCATTTGAAATAAGTGGGATTTTTCTGTCGTCGGAGTCATTACTTTATTGTAGTCGAATTCCCTTCCTCCATGAGTTCACTTTTGCATTAGAATTTACATTCCCTTTTCGTGAAATTCATATAATCTATTAAATATTTTAGAAAGTCGTTTGTTTGTCTGTTCCACCCAACTCTCCTCTCAGAATCGCAAGGGCGTAAGTACACCCCCCTCCAGAACTTTCAGATTAATAATCGTAAGTAAATAATATAAAAATTTGAATTGCCCGCATTTTGATTGAAGTACTGGATTCTTCACGTGAGCTTCGTGGAATCAGGGAAATGCTAGTAAACGAAGAGATGAATAAATTAAGTAGAAGGTATAGTTGTCATATGATTCGTTCGAACTTGAGTATCGCGTTTGACGAAAATCGATATCAAGCTTCTCGCGAGTCATACGAGAGGAAACGTCGTCCGCTCGACAATCTTATAAGGGACTCCGAACTATCGCTTCTTCCCCAAGGCCTGTGGAATCGAACGCGCGAGGTTATTGAAATACCATCACGAACGTCGTATTTAAGAAGCCTCGGAGCTTCTCGTATCGTGTACTATATAGTAAAATATAGTATTGTATGTAGTATAGTACAGTATAGTATAGGATATTGCTCGTGGAATTCCAATTTCGATGGGCCCGAAGGACGTCTTCGTCATCGTCGTCGCGGGTTTCACTCCCTTTGGCGATTACGGTTGCGCCTAATTACAGGGTAGAAATTCCTCCGACAAACTCAACGAGAACTCGACAGCGACATGCTCGCGCGGTGCGGCGTTGGGAAACGCGATAATTGGGGCTCTTTCCTCTCTCGATCCGTTCCTAAATTAATTTCTCTAGTTTCATTAATCAGAAATGGAACTGTCAGAGGTCCCCGCTCATATTTCGCGTATTAATTAATCCTCAGATCTGAAAAAACATGAGAATCATCCGCTGGAAGATGAGACGTTCGAAGACGTTCAGGTATCATAGACGTAAAGATCACACTATAAATACCCAGAGCATTGTCAGCCGAAGGGCTCGATGCTGTTTTTGTGCCGTAACGTCTTAGAAAAAAACAATCGTTTTTACTCGAATCTGCTGAATTGTAGCTTAATCATTCTGTAACATGTGAACCTACGTGATGTGAGGCTGCGAAAATTAATCCTATGACAACTCAGAAAAACTAAACTTGCAACTTTGTTAATTTATTTATCTTGTCTGACATTCCGAACATTCGGCATGTAATTTTCTAATAGTTTTATAACATGAAGAAGGAAAGTCCAGTAGAATTGCGAAAACAAATAGTTGCAGATAAAACATGATAAACGTGCTTTTAGATTTTATTAAAGCAACTGTAAAACCAAAGAGATATCTCTCGTTTCGACCTTTCATCTCCATTTGTTTCTGTTTTCGCGGGAGTTTCAGAATAAACGAGAGTAAACGAAGGTTTCGATGCATCGGTAAAATGCAGCTTGGGGATTTCCTTTGGCACAAAGAGTCCCGGATAGATCCAGCTGTTTGAAGCAGCAGAGCGAAGCAAAGCTGAGCTGAATTGAGTGGATTCTCATCTGGTGAAAACAAACTTTCCGTTCCTGCCTTTAAATCCCGAGAGTGTGGTTCCTCGGGTTGGAAGAACATTCGATTATCGATTCATCAGTGCGGACAGCGAGATGGGGAATTCGCATTCTAACGGGAATTCAACAATTGCTTTTTGCCACTGTCTTTTAATAAACTTTTGTGAGACGAATGACTATATCAATTGCCGTAAGCAAGTGGAAATAACTTTTTTTCCCCGAGATTCATGAGAGGAAGTGGAATTCCTTTTATGGAAGGTGAATGATAAAACTGGTTGAATTCCAGGCCACCTCTCTCGTCAATTAATCTTGAGAGATAGCTATGGCGAGGGAAAAAGGGGCGTCCAGAGTATGTAGGGATGGTTGCACTTCATCTTCTTAATTCTCGTCACTCCGGGAGCACGCCAACTCGACTTTCCGCGCTCTACTCTTTCACTGCTTCTTTTCAGTATCTCCCACTGTGGAGCTTCTCTATATAGGGAACGAAACCACCACAGCCGAGATGTCTTTCATTTTACATCCTCGCTCTTCGTGGTCGTAAAGGGCCCTCTCGTTACGGTCACCCAGGTGTACACGCTCGCCGCCTACCTGCGATCGTTTATCGGTTGTAACTCCGGCTTCCTGGTGAGTAGTTGTGTCGCCTGTGCCGTGGTATCCCAGTGTGGCTTTATTTCGCGTTAATTCGGGCACTACCTCGCTGTACGGCGAAGTAACGAGGCCAACCGACAAGATCTGAACAGAGAAGAGGCGTTATAGGAAGTAAAGCGAGGGCTATATTTTTCTTTACAGGATACAGATACTAGAGAGACGCTATTGCGAATTAAGTCGTGTGTGCCATGTGGCAAAGACTATTTGGTGCCAGTATACGACTCAGATGCTTGACTTAAAAAGGTTTTCATGGTTTTATAGAGTGCCTACACAATTTCGTTTATATCGTTGCATTTGCATGATTTCTCTTCATCATGTTTGCACAACGCATACATTTTGATGCATGTTAACATTCATGGATGTCAATCAAATTTTCATATTAATCAATGGCGTACTGATTAACATTTTACTAGTGGCCGATTTCGTGACTTAGATATTCAATTACAATACCTGCGATGAAGTAGTTCACATTTTCAAAACGATGTGTTGTGCTCTAACTAGAATCTCCATATTTCATAGTACGGTAGAAAATCATGATGTGAACAACATAAAAGGTAAACTAGTTGTACTGACAATGTTACAGCCAAACAGAAGAGAGGCGGAAATGTATAGTCTATAACTGCAGTTAAGCTTGAGCACCCCTCAATAAAGATAGATAGACGTTTGCTGCGCATGCAGTATCATATAGGGAGTTGCAGCAAATGCACGAGGTAACGTATTGCTGGTATCGCGATACAATCGGCATTTGACATTGCGTCTGTTACCGCGATGGTATTTCCACGCTTTACCTGTTCCACACTATATGGGACGCGAGAGGTCTCCTGAAGCTTCGAGCAACCTGACGACACTCGAGGGATGCACGATTTACGTTACCAACGGGGGTGCTCTTGGGCTGGCAAGCGACCTACTAGGTGTATATAGCTATATTGTCACACACATACAGCCCACTGTACTGCAGTGAGGATATCATTGCGATAGTATTCTCTTTCCTTGCTTTCTCTACCTCACTCGCTATGTATGGACATAAATAAATCAGACGATTCCGCAGAAATTTATGCCCACGAATCCCAATGCCGGTACGCGTAAAGTCTATGAAATACTTTTTTTTTTCTTTTACTACTCTGCGGGAGAATTTTATTTCAGCATCCCGACAACTCCGCGGGTAGTCCTGAAAATTCGAGTAGGTATCCTCATTCACTCTTCGCTGAGAAGATTAAGACGAGTCAAGTGAAACGGTCCTTGAAGACGTGCCCGTGGAAACTGCGGAAGAGGTTTTTGGCCCTGCTGCTACTGCACCGCATCGTTTTGCAACGGTAGTAGAGCTCTCGTGGACTCACGGGGATAGATTAATTACTCCTGGACAGGGCAGTGTTTAACTTTCAAGCCACAACTTAGCCTGCTGTACCCCTGGTATCGTATACACGTAGTATACGAGAAACCGCGGGGCGTCTTACGTATACCATATCATATAGTAGTAGCAGACGTAGTAGTAGTACTAGTAGTAGTAGTAGTAGTAGTAGTAGTAGTAGTATATATATATATATATCTATGCAGCCGCGCACCATAGCTTTACCTTGTCCCTCCATGCACTGTGCCCTATTCCTTGCACCTCAGAGACCAGGTTAACTGTAACGTTCCGTGCACTCGGGCACACTATAGGGGCACACTGCTGTTGCTGCTGCTATCACGAGACCAGCGCGCACCAACTTAACTGCCCCGCTCGCGTGATTTATGGGCGGTAGCTTCTGTCAGGAGCCAGAGCCGAGTCGCCTCTACGTAGATACGGCGTAAGTAATTAGGCAAGCGCTAACCAAAGCGACTCCACGCGGCTTTCCCCACCTCACCTTTCACTTTGCTTCGTCGTATGCACGGTCCAACGAACGGATCCACAATGCCTAAGCCTCGTACTCGCGTATAGTTATTACACTTACGTCGCGAAGTTATGTGCCTCGGGCTCGCGGTGGACCCTGTGCGAATGCGAGAACCCGCCTCTGGCGATTAATCACGTCCGTTTTCGTCGTTAACGTTAGCGTATACTCGTTTGTGCGGATGAGGATAACCACCAATTTGGATTCCTGGCTATGCTCAAGCGATCTGTCCCAACGGAGGACATATAGGTATTCACGGATGGTCCCTCTGTCCTGTCTTTCTCGGTCAGTATTACCTACATTAAGGGGCCAGGTAAACTGAAAAATATACAAATAAAATAATGTTGCGGATATGAAATTTTTCATCTTATTAAAATATACAAATTGAGAAGTACAACAAAAATGTATATGTTTCGTACGTGAAATATGCAGTTTGTAGCTCATTGTGTATGTTTGAATTTTTTTACATCTTGTTTTAACGGTGCAAATACTTATTGCATGACAAAAATATAATTATTTCAATGATTTTATTAATAGTATTTATTGCTTCTTTGTGGCAGTGATTATAAACTATCGTGACAGCCATAAAAAAACGCAATTTCCAACTCTGACAAAGGATACACTGTCCGTTGACACAAATCTGAATGTTTCTTTGTAAAATGAAAAGGGTTTTGAGGGTTCGCTACTATGGCGCAAGATCGATGTGGATGATCATTCTTGAGAGCAATGCAGACCGATTGAGCGGAATACGTTGCGAAGAAATAACGATATTTCACCGTAAACCGTGCTTTTTCTTGTCAGTCCGTAGACCGCAACAACCATGTCTACTGACTTTGACCGATATTCGCGCTATCCTGGAAATCTCGGAGTTTCCAACTTTGTCGGAGAACGAGAGCAGAGTTCTTTTTGCCGCGAGTCGCGCCCTTCCAATTTGTCTCCATCGGCGTCCGGCACCGAGCCAGATCCACGAACAGAATCAGCAGTATTATCTATATATGTTTATACCTTCCACATACCCTCTATACTATACAACTCGCGTTTCGCGAAGTTTCAAGTGAAGACCGTTTGTCGGAAACTGTCGACGAAGCTTCGACGCAGTTTCGCCTCAACAATCGTGTCGTTCTCGCTTGCGTTTCACCAAGTCTCTTCGTAGTACAGTCGTTGCTCCGATTCTCGCTTACTTCGCTTGAGTTGGACGCGAAATTTGCATCTGCGAAGAGCAGCTGGACGAGCTCTCCGACGAAGCACTCGATTGAGAGTGAGAGGAGGCGACACGAGCGTTTCGTTGACTATTTTTCATGGAAAGCAAATCGAACGTCGAGTCTTGTCTGCAAGAAACTTTGCAAAATCGATGAACAGAATACAGACATAAAAAACGGTCGCTTGTCACTGTCCCGTTCACTTTACTAGCAATAATTTTTGGAATTTATCGAAAACTATTACGGCGAGTGTCATTGAATTGACTAAATCCATGTTACACAAATTTCCAGATTCTCGACTTCATAGCGATTTCACCCAGATACATCAAAAGCTCATTGTTGCATTATTTTATTCGCTCGAAAGCTATTCCACTATTGGTCTTTTTTTTTGTCATTCGGTCTCACCTCTTTGAAATAAAAAAGAAATCTCGAAGATTTGGTAAAGTTTTTCTGACACACCAACGTCGCGCACATTTATGATTCACCGCGATGAAGAGCGACGACTTTGGAATCGTGCCAGTGCCTGTACCAGAAGTGGCTTTCGATTATCGAAAAATTTCAGACTGCCTCGTTCTACGCTGACGCGAATGGCATTGCTATGAAAAAAGAAGGACCTCCGTTTTTTTCTGTCTCTGGCCGTGACACATTCTGGTTTATCGTATCAGCTGGAGAAAAACGCACTTAACTCTTTCATATTTATTTGTTCGCAATCTCATTTGTATTCTCAAAATCCATGGAATCAACATGAAATACCAGCATGCCAGGGTTATTAACTACCAAAAACTGCGTGAAGATAGCTTCCGTTTCTGCTGATGCCTCACTTGTTCTTTCAACCAGTCACCTATTATCAGCAATTTGTGAGTCTTGATCTGCTTTGGCCTCAGCCCCTGCGATTTCTTCGTAGTTCTCGTTATGAGCGCTGCCACCGTAATGGCATCGGCCGTTTGTCAGGCTCTTGAAAGCCACATTTTACTGGGGTGAACCCCGCACGGCGATCGTGAAGCGTGGAGCTGCAGCAGCGAAGGAATCTTTGGAACGGAGCCAAAGCCAGTTCGGTGAAGTGTGCTGCGATCTACAAACGAAGCCCCCATACTCCCGATAAAGGAACAGGTTCTTTTTGAGGAGAGACTCTGCTCCTGCCTTTCTACATATACACGTATATCCGTATTTTCGACGTTTTCCGTAGTATCGGGATATACCTATTCAGACATGTATCGGTATGTACTGTGCAAGCTTGCTCTGACTTCTTTCCCCAGCTTCAACCTCCTTCCTCTCTTATACTGTACACTACATTCCCCTCGCTCGACTTCTCGCTCTGCCGTTCTACGAACGTCGACGATCGTATTTACCTCAAAGTATAATATGCACGTCTCGATATATCCTACGGACTTTTACAAAATTTGATTCTGATTTTGTTTAATGTATCATGTTTTCTGTCACGCACCAGTTTATAAATAGAAATACAGTTTGAAGATAAAAGTATCCGATGTATGAGGATATAAATATAAAAAATTCAACGAAGGCTCATATCCAACAAATCGAGCAAGCAGTCGACTCCGCTTAAGAATGGGTTAGTTCGTGAGGAAATGCATATATCTTATTGTTTTAGCAATTATTGTAACAACTGTAGTACCTAACCGTGTTGTCTAAAATACGAGAGCATTTTTCCCCTTCTACAGTATTTCTCTGTAATAGTTGTCAATAATATTACTTTTGAAATTAGTATTTAATACAAATAACAATTATACATTTTGCTTTATCCTAGAGGAAGTTTTAATTTTATGACATTTTTTCTCGAGATTCTCATGTCAGGATCCTCAGAATGGTCCAAAATGTCGAGAAAAGGGTTTTAGAATAAAATGTCCGTGTGTGTGTGTGTGTGGCTTCGAAAATTCAATCGTTCCTTACTCGCAGTAAAAGTCAGGGGGTCCAGACTGAAATGTAGCTAGCTTAAAAGTTCGGCGATTTAGCCAAATAGTTCTTCATAACTGAATACCCGTTCAATGTTATTTGGTATTGAATTTCGACAAGATCAGTGGTTCAAATTTTATGAGGTTTTACATTTTTCGAAAAATTGACAATAATTTTCTTAAAACTTGACCTGGCGAGCCAGGTCATTCGGCGTTGATTGGTACATAGTTTCGTCACAATCTGTAACGTGGTCCAGATTTTAGAGGTTTTTGAATTTTTCAATTTTCTATAGTTATAACTTCCGAAAATATTGAAACAATGAGCAAACTTTTTTTATTTCGCTCGATGCGCAAGGTGCAAAACTTTCGTTTCACATTGTGAAACGGGAGGTTTACAAGCAACCCTTGTGAAATAAAATTCTGTACGATACTCGTGCGAAAAACGTTCTATCGGACTAATTTCGTAGTACTATTTGCACATAACTAATGACATTAAGGAATGTTGAGCATGAAAGTTTATTACAATTGAGTTAAGAATCTTGGTATTGTTATTGTTAAAAAAGAATCTACATTAAGAATCACTAAAGCAATATAGTTACAATTTGGTACAAAAATAAAACAGTGAAAATTTCTTCTCTATTGCAATTTCCCTTAAAATATATGTGACCTGGTCAGATTTATGTTAAAACTTTGAAGTATAGTTTGTCAAAAATTTATAAAAATTGGTCCTTGAAATGTAAAAAAAAAGTTGCAAAGTAGCTTCCTCATAATTTTTTATCTTGCACAAAGCTTCTTTTATGAAGAAGCCAAAATTAATCAACATACTTCGTCATACAGGTAGGTTTGTAAAAATTCGAAAATTATGAGGCAACAATGTGAAAAATTCTACTTTGTATCCCCTTTTTAATTAAATAAACAGCAGGATGAATAAAAAGTCCTTATTTCGAGGCCATGGTAACCAGATGAGCGAACTCCTGTGCAGCTCTAGGACTTGCTATACACTGAAATATTATACAGCGGAGCAAGATATGCCGTGAGTCAAGGGAATAGAGTCTCCCATACACATAAGAACCCTCCACAGAAGTTGGGTTTTGTGAGCAACATAAGGTTCGCTGCAAAGGCCACAGCATCGGTTATGTATGTCTCTTATAGATTCACTGTATATTTATGTCCGCCTTTGGTACATGCAGTACAGAATAGTATGAGAAGCAAGCGGGCGAAAAGTCGACGGTCCAACCAGTGATACTGGTTATAGCTGTTATTGAAGAACAGCTGGCTTCCCTGCTGCCACCCCGTAACAACGACGTCGAGTTTAATGAGGCGAGTGAGCAGCCCTTTCGACGTGCTGCTTCTCTAGCCTGAGTTGGTTTTCCGTGCACCTCTTGTATACAACGGGTTCGACGCTCTTTGGCAAAAGTTTACTTGAGCCATTCTTCCGGAAGACTGAACCACTGATCCGTTGGCGAGTTTGTGCACCTGACGTACGAGTGAAAAGAGACGGAGGTTAGAGAAACACGAAAAGTTCCACTCTAGCTCAAAATTTTGATACGAAAGTCCAGATCAAATCCCGCCTTGACCACTTATTCTCCTTGCGGGCAGGAGCTACAATTTCTCTGCCAAGTTATCCGAAGCTCGCAAGCTCTCGTTAATTGATTCGAGGAAAAGAGATATTGCAGGAACATTCATCACTTCCTGTCACATGGAGCGAACCATTCTCTCTGCGCTCGATATTTCATTGATACACGTAGCATGTATAGTTATAATAAACGGCAACGCTGTGATAAATACCATCGGGATTTCAATGGATAAGAGCTTTCATTCAGACGATTTAGAGCAGGCTAAAAAACTGCGACGGTTGTACACGTTCATGCAAAGCAATTACCAAATTCCATGGTATTTTATATGGTCGAGAGTTTTCCTACTGTAAGCGCAGTGCACCGCAAGGGCTGTGTGGTGGGTACGCTATCGCGAGCCGTCGGAGGCTGCTATCGAAGTGAGCTTTTCCCACGACCGACCGAGAGTTATCAAAACTACACCCCCCGCCCCCCACCAAGCTTACGATGCGATAATTCGCAGTCTGAAGGGTGGTGTTCACGTGAAACGCTTGTCCACTACGTGGAATCTGAAATTGTGAAAAATTCTTTCTGACAAAGAACTGTAAGCGCTGTACTCACGTTTCGCTGAATTTACACAAACACTGTCGATCTTTTTCATTGAAATAATTGGTCATTCAAAAAACCACATATGGTAATGATAATAATTCACTCTTGTTTCTATAGTATTCAAGCGATTATTTCATTCACTTGAAAGTGAAAATAGTAGGGGATCTTGATAGGCAATACTAGTGGAGAAAACTTCAAACGTAATCATATATTTTTCAAATGCTAATGTTTTAGAACAGTGGTAAACATTTTGATAAATAATCTCGTATAATCGAGAAATTTATATTAATAAAATAAAATTTGAGAATGCCAAAGTAATTTGTAACTTCAATATAAAATTTACAACTGAATTGTAGCTGAATTTAAAGAGGAATCGTTTTCTGTGGAGTTCCCAAAAACTTTTCAAATATTGTTTACTTTATATCGAAAAGTTGTTAAAATTCCTATTATTCGTAAAGGGAAAAGAAAACGAAAACTAGTTCTTTCCTATTGTTACTGTAATGCTTTTGTGTACAATAAGCTACCGGTCAAGTATTTCGATAAGTACAATCAATAAATTTGATACAGCGATGTTAAAGTTTGTGAAACTTATGTCGTTATATACTTGACGAAGATATTACACGATTTTTATTTTTCGATAACATTTATATTTCATGAAGCTGTAAAAGGAGACCTCGTACGAAAAGCTCTTAATCTAAGACGATTACATTCGTCACGCAGTACCATTTACGTTCCAGTGGAGCAGCGGATATAAGGGAGAGAGAGATGGAGCTTTGCTGTTGAGGAAGCTCCGTCGAAAGCTCCTGGAGAAGATCGATTCGTAATGACTGGGCGCGGTCTCTATACACTGCACACTTTACCCATCCCTTTGACCTCCCGTCTAGCTCTTCCGTCGACTAGCAGGTTGATCGGAACTTGTAATCTGAACTATTAGCTTCCATATGTGTATACATATAGATGGGTGTTCTACTGCTGATTACAGTATTCCACTTAGTAATTCAACGACATCTCAGAAAAATTTAACCGATGCAACTATTACATTTGGACTGGAAGAAAATAGTTCACCCCGATTTACGATGAACTGATAATTAAATCCGTGAGTATACGCGTATAGGTTATCTCTCTGTGACCCAGATGTCATATCATTCAGTGATTTCGATACTAATGCATGTAGTTGCCAAAGTCAAATGTCTTAATGATCCACAATTAGCACCCCAAGCAATGACATGGAATCTATTTCTGTCTGCATATCAGTCATCCGTAAGATTCGGTGGTCTGATAGTGATTCCACAAATTAGCGGAACCATTCGTGGTTGAGACGTAACGTCGGGTCGTAAAAGGAGCAATTCACAGGACATTCCGTGAGAAATCGTCGTCGTTCTTGCCACCGATCTTTCGTCGTTCTCACTCCGGAATGGCTATGGCATTGGTATATCTATGTGCGGCCGAGGATTAGTAATCGGATCAAGATGCTGGACCCGCAGTGTCTGGCACCGAATGTCCCACGTAATTAATATAAATGGGGATTCAACTCTCATACCTTACTGTAGCAATTAAGTGCAAGTTGTCTGGAAGAAGTTTCGTAGACAAATCGATCATTCCTGATGATCATGTAAACGAAAATATATGGGGATTGAATGCATACGAGAGGTCTTTTTGTGTTCTATTGTACTTTTGGAGCTTCGCTTAAGTCGCACTGCCGTGATCTCATCGAAAATCAATGTGTGGCCGAGGGTTACACCAAGATGCTGAAACCATGCAGTCTGGCACCGAATGTCCCACGCAATTAATATAAATGAGGATTCAATTATGATGTGTAATTGAAGCAATTAAGTCCAGCTCATCTGGATAGAATTTCGAGGATGACTCGATCATGGGATCCCTTAATGTCCATTTAACATAAAATGTATGGGACTGGATGCATATGTAAGCTCGGATTGTGTTACATCGCTTTTTCGGGAATTCACCGAAGTTAAAATGCCCTGTTTTCTTGATACGAAAACCAATGCATAGTCGAGAATTAGTAGTCGGGTCAAGATGCTGGAACCGCCCTGTCCGGCACCGACTGCCCCACGTAAATAAAATAAATAGGCTTTCAACTTTCTCGTCTAACTGGAGCAATTAAGTTCAAGTAGTCTGGTAGAAGTTCTGAAGATGAATAGTTCATAGAGTACCTAAATGGCCGCGCAAAGAAAAACGTATGGGGATTGAATTCATAGGTGAGCTCGGATTGGGTTATATTGCATTTGCGGGGATTCGCCGACGTCGCACTGCCGTGATCTCTTAATCAAAAATCAACGTAGGCCCTCTCGCGCAAGTTTTTGGTGGCTAGGAGGAATGGGAGCATACCACCGTACGTACTACACGCCGAATTGAAATATTACCGCACGAAACGCGCAGACGAGAGGCCGGTATAACGTCCAAACGATTTGGCGACCAGCCAGCCCTCGAATATTCTCCCCTGCCTCTGCTTCGCCCATCGCACTGACTACGTACCAGGTAGCAGCAGCTAGTACTATACTCGCTCTGTTACTCGTAGAGAGTACAAGTAATAGCGCAGTCCGCACGGACCCCTTCAATGCAGCATCTTTCTTCATCCGCTCCTGTGTTCTACCAGATGGAAGTTTCAGCTGATCCACAGAATTTTTCGTATAGAGATTCTCATCTTGCGGACTTTAGATTACGAAAGAAAAGAGAGGGACCTAAATAGCATTGGAAGGAAGTAACTCAAATGCATGGCTTACACAGTACCAACAAAGTTTGCGAAATATGTTTTATTTAGGTCTAGTGAAAACTTGACTCTGTGCTTCTAGAGAACACTTTTATCCCTAGGGTCATGAAAAATCCCAACCTTCCAGAAAACAATGAAATCCGGAGGGGAGCGAGTTTTAAACTATGCTTTAGTCTGACGTTTAAAGTTTTACTAAAGTCAGTGGGATGCTGCAAGAGAAAGTGAAAGAGGTGGTTTCAAAACATCATTCTTAGTGGCATATCCCGTTGAAAACTTTCACCCGTGTTTCATGATATTTTATACACGTAAGGGCAGATAATAAATCAGATCGAATAGCTGAAGGGAAACTCGAAATAAAATACAGCATATGGTAACAATAGTCGGATACAAAAATGCTATTATTGATCATTCCTATAATAGAATCAGATGGTACTGAAAACTTATGAATGTAACTTATGTAGTATTAAATGTAAACTTATCATCTGATTGCGTCCACCTTAAAAAGAAAGTCAAAGCTCAATTTAAATTAGCAACTCATACATTCCGTGAGCCTGACGAATTTCTTCAATCTCCGTAAACGTATTCCGGAAGTCGGTGACAGATACTTTATTCAGAAAACGATTTGAGGATAAAAAGCGGCCTCGTTACTCCACATGTCAAGCGGCGCAGTTGGAGAGATTCAGTTTGAAAGCACGCGATATAGTCAAGCCGAAGTGTGCTAGAAAGTTTATTAGAAGCCGGTGCCAAATCTTCGGTATGTGGCCTTTCGGTTTCGAGATTGAGAGAGCAAAAGACCAAAAGCGTTGCAGCGTCAATTTACCTCGAGCACCGAGAAAGTTTCGCGGCCTTGCCAAGAATCATTAGTCACGCGGGAGAAGAGTGAGCGAGAAAGATAGAAACAGGAAAAGGGGAAGCTTGCTGATGCTTTTTTCAGCTCCCACCATCGCACCCCGTTTCTCATACCCGAGCTTCATGTCTTCTAGAAAACTTCTATGGTAGGCATCATTAATTTGGATGAGGGAAGCCGCTCTCTTAATCCCTAGATAAATCTCCCCGGTCGTTGGCCAACAGGCTACTGAAAAATCTGCTGCAAGTATCGGTAAAAAATAGTGCTGGTGACTGTGCAAGATCAGACGAATACTGCTATAGACCGTGTGCCAGACAGATGGTTAAAAAAACTTTTCGTCTATTGATCCGATCAATCGATGCTGGAGACATCCTTTTTCTTCTAATAACCAATATATTCCATCGTCATGTATACAATTGTTATCTCTTTGTGTACACCGTGAACAGCATCCAATAAATTCTTGAATGATATCAGACTTTGTATGCTGTCCAGTTCGCAGTTTTTATCCCCTCAGAGACACGGCAGCCTTCAACGCGAATAAATATAAGGCTGATTGTGGAGAGAAGTCAGAGAAAGTCTCTCGTTTTGCTTCAAGAGTGTTATATCAAACGCGGATGGTGCCTATATACTATATGTTACTACTCGTCTGCGGCGAAGAGCCCGACGATGTGCTTGTCAATATCGATTCAGCATATTGCGGTTCTCGTTCTTGTGTTGCCATTGGAGGCTATATATGGAAGCCCTGGGAAGGCACGATTTCTCGTACTTGCGAATGGTTTTCGCGAGCAAGAAAGATGAGAGAACCGTGACGGCCGTGTATGATGCGGTGAATTGGGTAGCGGAGGCTCTTCCTGGGTTGTCGAGTGGGATCGAGGAAAACTTGTCGAGAGACAGTTTGCGGCCTACTTGCCAAAACTTGGTCGCGAACAACAGACCATCGGCACGTTCGAAAACACGACCAGCAGTTAGTATTGAAGATACGATCATACTACGTGCGGTGACCTGGCTTGAACGTCGATACATTGAAGATATATTAAATTGAGAGAGCGTGTCTACCGGCTAAAGTGTCCGATTCGTTTGTCTTCAGAGGTGGATAAAGCATCCGATTCAAATTCAATTGTAGTACGGACGCTTCACATGGTAAATTCATACATAATATCATGAATTTATAAAAAAGTATTTTGGATAGGCGTAAATTATTATCCACATGACTATGCTGTGATGCCTCTGCTCTATTGTGAATCTCTCATATGTTTTTCGACAGTTATGAGGTGTAGGGATAGTGATGATATTTGCATTCAACGTGTATTTGTTCATCTCTGAACAATCGATACTGACCCTGTTAGATATTTTACTCCAGTGTAAGCGTCGGATTGGTTCACGGCTCTTGGACCTATGTAGTTGTCTACATCGCTATCGATGGTAGATGCCTCGTCGATATGGAATATCCCGCGTCGTTTCCCGAACGACGGTACCTGCTTCGACCCCGCTCGTGAAATTCATGATTCAATCTTCGATAGTTACGTTAGATAGTAAATATCTAAGAGCATTTTCGTTTTATATACGCTATGGCGTTCGAGGTATAGCTCGGAAAATTCGAAAATAGAAGTGAAACCAAGTTATCATCGAATTTTAAGTTTTGTGCAGCACTAAACGTGATTACGAAACTGTATAAATAAAAACGGCGTAGAGTGGAAGCTATGTCGGTGCAGTGGTGTATAGTCAGAGAAGCCAGTGAAGAGAAAGAGCCGAACGTGAGATCGGGAGGTTGCATTTGACTGGCACGTAGTCAGAGGGCGAGAAAGCAAGTCGAGTGAACGGGGGATGGATAGAGAAAAACGCGTGTAGCATTGACGTATGAAGCTTTTTACCTTCGCTCGGTGATGCCATAAAAGTCAGACGCTCGTATGCCCACTGACGCCCACCCATGAGGGACGTGACCCCTTTCAAAGTGCCCCGTGTACACGTGAACCAAGCACCACATACAGCAGCATTACCAAGAGAAGAGTGAGAAGAGCCAACGAGTCCGAGAATCAACTCCCTCTCTCCTATTGGATAGCAACCTCCTGAATCTGACCTCATACTGTGAATTTGTCAGTGTCGAGCTTGCAAGCTTTCTTGTTTGACTGCAATGATACGATGCATTCCAATCTTTCTTCCATTATCTTTTTTCCCCTTCCTACATATTCTGCAAGATTCTATGCAACACTACGAAAAATGCTTTTAACATGTTTCAATAAGTTCGAGATATTGCTAACCGCACAGATTAGCTACATGAAAAGCTATTTAAGCCAGCTAGTCTCGATTTTCTTCTACGTTGTCCACAAGGTCTATTCAATTTTTTAGATATAAATCAGTTTTAAGTGGTGCTGACATTCACCGTTCTTTCTTATCATCGTATCCTACCTTAGTACAGATCTTGTGGAATGTGGTTCACACGAATGAAAGAACAGCTGGAGGGTGATGACAGAAACTTTTTTGATTCTGAGGTCATTTCTAATAAAGCTTTAAATTCACGACGACACGCCATATACCAGGAAGCTCCGTCTCAAGTTTAAAAGATCTCTCGAAGTTGTTAACCGTTTCTTGATGAGCTTCTAACAACAGTAAAGTTTTCACGGCTGCTTCTGGCGTTTACTAGAATAGGATTGGTTCCGATGTCTCTAGTCTCTCGTTATTTTTCTCTTGGCAGAAAAATATCTCACCCTCCTTTCTCCTGTTCTC
Source organism: Perithous albicinctus (assembly GCA_964016905.1). Classification (NCBI taxonomy): domain Eukaryota; kingdom Metazoa; phylum Arthropoda; class Insecta; order Hymenoptera; family Ichneumonidae; genus Perithous; species Perithous albicinctus. The sequence continues at coordinate 16,345,725 of OZ024695.1, read as the reverse complement.
GAACGATTATCACATATGGCAGAGAACAGAGGGGCGCCGAGTTCAATTTTATCGCATCATGCATAGTACAATCAGTACCGCTGGTGCTAGATTGTGCATAAAAGCGCCATTGTTACGAAACTATTTATCGTAAAAAACCCATACCTGTGACCCAGGCCTTGGGCGAGTGGTAGCCGGAAAACATCGTTACGAAGTATATCGAGTTGAAGCTTATTTCCGGCTTCAAATTTATGGCACGCGAGTAAACCACAGTCGCTTTCACTCCCTCAACCTTTGCAAGCGAATTGTGAGTGAAATATCGATATGAGCGAATGGTTAGATCCAGTAAAATGCAGCAAAATAGAAAAACTGGGTACCATATTTTTTCACCATTGAATGAAACGAGCGAATACTTAGAGGGTGACAAATATTTTCTGCCCCGTCGTACTAAGTATCAGTATGATTAACTTAACCATTATGCCACTTAATGGTGGCATATTCATAAGAAACCCGTCAATGCTAGTAATTCTTTCTGTGTGATGTTTTGCATTCTCATAGAGGAAGCTTTGTTTTCGTGAAGATGCTTTAAAATCTTTATAAATAATTGTTTACCATATTATAGAATAGTGGACGTGTTTGTACATTGCCGTATCGTTACAAAGTACTGAGGCCGTAATCGGATCAGACCCATTCAATAGGACTCAGTTGAATAGTTGATGTGGTAAAATAAACAAATCAATGAAGTATTATAGGCAAATTAAATGAAAGATGTACTGAGTGAGTTGTAGCAATCCATAGCTCTATTTACAAGGCACAGAATACCCACTATGTATTAGCAGTTGCAGTGAGATACATATTGGATAAAAGGTGGTATAAGTATGCCATTAGTCTATTTATCAACTGTTTAAATGGAGGATACGAGAACTGGTTACCCTGGATAAAGGTTAATGCCTGAAATATCTCGATGCAATCCTTGCACGTTGCTGTCTGCAGCTACGGGGAATGCCGGAGGTGGTCTTGACGATGCTAGCAGAGCCCGGCATCGGCACCCAGCGGACCAATGCTCTCATTTATAACTTTTAATTGAGTATTAAAGTTTCTGGTCGAATGGCACTAATCACTGCTTCCACTATACCACTCCTTCTATATCTACATTTTTTTCTCGTTTTCTCTATCGCTCCTCGGCTTGTCTCCAGAGAGCTCGGTCATCCGAGCCGACGTTTTGTCAGGAAAACCTCTTCTCGGCGACTAGTCGATATCGATTTCTCTTTCCGTCCATCCCACTTCACCTCTTTCACAGCGACTTTAATGGAGGTGTCGAAAATTCGTAGTTTTCCAATCGCCCTCAGATCCCGACCGTTCCTATTGAATTTCATCTCCACACAGATATATCTGGTGATCTTTAAAATATAATGGGACACTTCACTTTGTGAAACCGCTTTTTAACAGATTTCAACCAAGACTTAAAGTCAAGTATACTTTATCTACGGATGAGGTACGAGCATTGTCTATCACACTTTAAAGTCTTATATCTACACGTAGGTGCTGCTTTGAGATGACCCCTAGAGCAACGTCTACGACCTCGTAAAGACTCTTGTCTCACCTTCACTCAAAACAGTTTTATAGTATCTGAACCACCCTCTTGATGTCCTTAATAGCAAGTTACTCTGACGTCGAGACGAGCATAATATGAGATATCTATATTACCGAGGAGCATTCTATTTTTATTATTGAGAATAATGTAAGTTGATAAATATACTCGTTGGATAACTTAGTAGTATTACTTCCTGTAGTTATGAAACATAGAATTGATACTGGTAGGTTTTTCTGTACGTCGTTATCTTTATACAGACTTCAATGTATATAAGTATACATTAGAAGATTACAGTTCACTGCAAATTTATATTCGTCGATAAGTCTACGGTTTCATACTTAAAACATGGACTTAGTACATTTTGGGTATAATAATAATCCGTTAATGTCATTTTCGGAATGTATATTAAATGAAGAATCCTCCAGGACAGAGTATTTTCTGTAGACTCATTTGGTGGATCTACTACTGCCCTATTGTAGACGTTGTTCTATTTCTTGCACAAGATAGATACACGATAGACTATCACTGTATATCAGAATTACAGTTACCTGGATCGCCATGGGTATGATCATTAATTACCCATACTTTAGCTGCTGTTCTTCGGTTACTAGACACTAAATGCAGAGACACCATAGGATAAGAGGGGTATGCAAGGGAATGCCAAGAACACATGATTGAGGGGTAAAGGATCCTAACCCAGCTTTAGATGGTTATGTTGTCTCAATCCTACTCTTCAGGACTGGACAGTATACTCTCCAGAGCACGGTCTGTGATCTGAAGTGCTACTATTATTTTCTTCCAGTGTTGTACTTATATCCGATCCTGCCTACGATGCTATTCTGCAGAAAGAAGTATAGTTGGGTCCGAGCCGAGACAAAAGTGAGGAAAAACGCGAGATTCGTCGGTCGGGTGCGGAGATTTCGAGTTAAAGACGAAAGCTAGGTTGCTCCATGGCGGACGAGCAGTGAGGCACTTAAATAAACGAGGTCGTTTGTACTTTCGCCTGCGTTGGTGCTTTGTATGGGTCGGGCCAATCCCGAAACGACGCCGTCGGTGTTTGGCTGCATGGAACGGTGGGGTTGTCTGCTCTGGCGTCACCCTCTGCTATTCCGCGTTCCAGAAAGAGAAGACTACAGCCGCAAAAGCTGGATGATTGTCATCGTTCCTGTGAAATTACCCTCTGAACTATCTACACGCCCTTATATACGTATATACCATAACGCCCTAAACATACAAACTAGCCACTTATAATTAAACATTGTAATCTAGAAAAGCTAATTCCGTACTGAACAATGGGAATTCCAGGTGTCGGGTGCATTTGTTACGCTTCGTTTCAGGCATAATTCAATGCTTTTTGTACTTATCTATTTCGCAACTTGACTGTGGATGGCAATCATGAACGTAAACAAGAATTAATTTCAGACATGGAATTTGCCTCTAGATGAAAGGTACTCTTGCCGAGCTCTTTGAGAATCCAGCAATGTTCAGAATAGCATTCTTGTTACCATGTAAAAGGCCTCCAAGGGTGATCAAGGAAACGCAAACGAATTCTGTCACTGTAAAAGGTTGTAAGGTGAATAGCAAAGAGGGAATACATAGGCAAGGAGTTATGCTCCTTGTATCGGAGTCTCTAGGTGGTCGCCGTGAGCAAAAGACCGGCATTATTCACTGGATGGAAACCATAAATATGAAGTTTTGATAAAGTCTCATAGACGGTGGCTTCTTCCATTCTTTACCCTCTGCATATTGGCACGCTAGTAGCATACTAGTATAGTATAGGTTCACACTCTTCGCTGTAGCTCGAACGTTCTTCCCTTGGGCTACCGCGCCTGACGTTGTGATCTTGGTACCGGGAGTTGGAGGACTCAGAGCCACGCTTTACCTCACACCTCTGCAAAACCATCCTATCGGTTGCCCTTATACCACAAAAAGGACGTATATTTTCCAAGCGAGAACCCCATTATCGAACAGACTAGCCCGTGCCGAAACTATGCGGCGGCACACAGCCTCGTTATTCAACCGGGAACGCGAGCCCACTACACTAAAACTGTATATAGCTCTCGCCTATACAGTTGGAAATACAAAACTCCTTTTCAACCCTCAAGATAACTGATCCCCAGAGTAAAATTCGTAAGACGTAAAAGATCGACCTGCCTCAAAGATGCTGCTGCCCTACCTTCCGATATTTATATCCCTTGTACGCATAAAAATAAATTTCATCGTAATTTAGATGGAATTGGAGAGCAAAAGGAAGATCTTAGAGTAAATTGAAATAAAATATAAATTGTGTATGGCTTGTGAGAGTGAACACAACCAGGAGAATGAGGGGAGCTTATGTGCTGGTATATGGTATGGGACTTAATGGATCCAGCTCGTAAAAAGAAACGCTGGAAATGCTTACTGACCTCGCTCTGTACTTCTAACTCCTTTGGCTCCTGGCCGAGAATAAAAGATTTCGACTCTACATGGACGCCGAGTGGTATATAGCGCTCTGGGCTGTGGGACAGCTATATACCCGTCGCTAAGCTTACGCAATGGTGAATCGTATACCTACCCCCGTAGTTCTTACATGGGCTTGCGTAGAAATTTGTCTATTCGCTGTAGCTGTGCTCGGTTGTATCCCAACTAGCCCGCGGTAGAGAGGAAACAGTTTTGGCCAGTTGCCAGCTAGTGTTCTCGACGCTAGCTGGCACACTGACGTCAAGTCGTTATCGTCCTCCACTATCTCTTTCTCTCTCTCTCTCTCTCTCTCTCTCTCTCTCTCTCTCTCTCTCTCTCTCTCTCTGTTCTCGCAAAAATTACTACGAAACTTGTTGGGGTGGAGTCGCCATTAGGCACTATCGGGCAGTCGGTGGGTACAAGCACGCTGCGTGGCTTTTCCGTGATGTTCCCCAATTAAACTTAGAAGTCATTCGTTGCGCGCTATTGAAATAAAACTTTGGTGAACCTCCTGCCCCACCTCATTTACTAACTATATTCAGTTACACAGCTTCGATGCTAATGTTGTTTTCCAGCTATAGCATCACAAACCTTCGTTCATTATGCTGCTTCCTATACATCGCGTTTATTAATTATATTTACTGCCCAGGTTGATATATTTGGCTACATACAATTTCAATTTCTCATAACTATTATTCAGCAGTCTACTCGTGTTTGCAATTGTCGGGAGAACGAGTTGCAATTCTCATTGACGTGCCACATGTTTGTAAGGGGAATCCTCAACTCTACCGTCACGAGACTTCTGTCGTCAGAGGGTATAAAAAGCAGCAAGGGCCAAAAATAAGCAACGATGGATGAACTGAAAATAGAGGAATGTGAAAGATGGTCTTGTGAATGGAGTTGGTAGGAAGCTAGAAGACGACGTCACTTATCTTTTTCTCTCACATTCACTCTCACTCAATGAAATAAGCTGAGCTTGTGAACGTGTCGTACAATCTCTACTTTTCAGATATGTTTATTAAATTTGGTGATATTTTTCCCTCATCTTAAGATTAATTTAAGTATCTCGCGATGAACTATTAGAGAACCTTTTCTTTACAAGAATCGAGTGGAAACAGATTCTCATTTAGAAGATAATTAAAAAAAGATTGAATCGTTGACGTACTCGAGGACATCGACCGAATTGACTGCTTTCAACATACTGGTTTTTCCGAGGCTTGAAAGAAAACCGATTCACACTTTTCTTCGTAAACTGTCAAAAGCGGAGATTCTTATACCGAAAGGTCGAAGCGTCTGGCGGAGATAAGGTGATGAAATGGGCTCGTGTGCTTAGTCCTCAAGGTTGGCTGATTTCTGATGCTAAAGAAATGCGGTTTCATCGAGCGTCAGAGTACTACGTTCAAGAGATCGAACAACGGATATAAGGCAGAGCGAGAAGGGAGATTGAATGCGTTCGACCATGACACGTCTTGAAGAGACGCAATTCACAGAGACCAAAGTAAGAAGTCGTGGCTCAGGAGCAAAGAAGATTCTTCGACGACGGTTATCGATATTTATAGTTGAAACGAGATGCTGATATCCTCTTCCTCATCGAGTATCGCCAGTGGTGGAATACACAAGTTCAAGTATAGAAGAGTATGCAGGAGTAGATGCGATTGATAAGTCGCATCGGTGTGAGGAATATTTTCACTCCAGACCCAGTAGAAAACCATCCATTCCCTTTCTCCTTGGGGATGCGACTCATCTTCATCGTGAATGACACATATACGTATATCATCTGGATATGTGAAGGTAGAAATAAGCGATTCACGTATGAGATAAGACGTGCCTCCGGGTACAAAGTAGTATAATAGGAACATCTTCAACAAGGATTGTTACACAGACGATTTAGTACTTTATAGGCAGTGAGAGGAAGATTTTCGAAGCTGTGTGATGTCGCCTCAGGCCTCAAGAAGGGTTCATCCCTCGACGATGGTTCCTGAAGCGTATACAATCATTAGATTTTCTGATGTATTCTTAAACAAGTCTCGTGAAAGTTATCTCCTTAAGAACTCCGTTGTCGGGAAATTTCTCTACATACAACTTTAAAGAGACTTTGTGCTTCTTTGCAGAAGCAGTTAAGAAATATTTTGGAAAGGACGAAGATAGTTCGGTAGAAGCTCTCTTTAAGAAGTCGAGCTGATAAAATGGTTGAGAAAGCGAAATTGTGGATGTGCAGATAGCATTTGTAGTGAAGAGGTAGATGGAAAAACCACAATGCTCTAAAGCAAGTACGACGTACCACACGACTGAGACGAGAGAATCAGTTCACATCACGGGGGATTCTCGATGAATGTTTCACGTAATGTACGTGTCGGAATGACGCGACCGTTTATCTGGGAGATATCCAATACGTTGCGGAGTGTGTGTTGGGCGTAGAGGCAAATCCATAGAATCGCAAGAGGAGGCGCAACCGCATCGAGGCAGTCATTCGCACGTACGGGCCATTGTCCCACGGGAGAAACTACTTAAAAATGCATCTTGGATCCTTACGAGCTTACCAAGACGAGTCATTTCCAGCGTACTTCAACCTCACTGTCTTTTCCAGGTGGTTTTACTCCTTCGCTTGACGTGTGTTAGGGTACACGTCTTAGTCGTTCACTTTACTTGAGAACGTAATCGAGATTTAAAGAGAAATCCGATCAGTAACTGGAGATAAATATATTGTTGTATACATTCTCTCATATCAAGTCTCACAGTGTCATTGAATGTGTTTCGAAAAATACAAGTGAAGTTGAATACTTGTTGAGACAATGCAAGAACAAAGTAACCATTCAATCCATTATCTATTAAAAAGTAAACATATTAATCCAGAGAAATTGCAAATAGAAATATCGGTAATTCAACAGTTTTCAAAACCGTAATTTTTGCTTTGACGACGCTGATTCATATTCACTGCGTAAGATTGTTGACAAAAGATCTACGCATGCTAGAGTGACCATTAAATCGAACATTTAATTTAATGGCTTTTCTTGTTTTGCTATAGGTCGCAGTCTCATCGATTTCCCTGCCCAAAGTGTACAAATCTTTTTCTGATGTTACATTGTTCATCCAAGTCCATTCAGGATTGTGCACAGTCGCCATACGCACATTTCATAATGTGATGAGAAAGTTCAAAGAAAATTACCAGGCATTAGTAAAGATATATATTTAGAAACTAATTTATAACCATAGTTGGACGAGTATATCTATAATGAAATAATTATAGTGACCGGTTTAAAAATCGATTATCGCTTATGAAAACTTTTAAGAAAATTATATTGACAGAACACCCTGCATGCGTATACACAATCTTATATGTACTATATATCTATCATACCCGAAGCAGGAGAAAGTTGTGAGCTGAGTCGGAAGACCGGAAGTGTAGCGACAGGAATCGAGAGTAAAGTTTGTCCATTCACCACACTCTCTCATCTCATACTCTGTTACCTATATCCATGTACTGGAAACATTGGCATTGGTCCAGCTCAGATAAAACTTAATATTTTTGCTTAACGAGGCTTGTTTTATAGCCGTAACGTCCCAGTTCTCTTAATTGGCTCAGAGGCCACGTACGCTTCTGCTTTCGCATACTCTCGGGATACCGTAAGTACATATATGAAAGTACGGTATATAGACCTTCTATACGCAAACGATACGACAATGCAGTGTATGTATACGTACGCCTACAATATGTATAGCGTGTATATATATATAGCGATAGAAGAGGACTGACACTTCTATAGGCATATTGCCACGTAATAGCTTCGCATCGTCGGTCCCACCCCAATTGCCATCTCTGTTTCATCTCCCTAACACTGCACCTCTTGCTTTCTCCGACGTTCGAATTCCAGGCAGCCTCCTGCGCGATACCGCCGTTACTTCCTCGACATTGTTTCGCCCCGGTTGAGTTTCTCCCCCGGGGCATCGTCGAGCGCGACCGGCATGCTATCTCGCAATTAGCAGTCTCGATTCACTCTGGCTTGCATGCATATATTCTACCTATATGAGTATGCGCCGGGGAATCGAATTTCACTATCACCACACTAACAACGAGATACGCGAACACCTGCACTAGAGAGAAATTCGATTGACTAAAGTACCCGTAGGTGCATTCTTGAGCTGTCTACTTTATATGTTTTTCTTTTTATATTGAGCGGTTGGTCGTATTTCAAAGAGCGAGAAAAAGTACGAGGAATGTGGTGTGTAGCTGCGGAATCGTGTACGGGACAAGAGAACAGGCACGGATGACTCTGTCAGCTCTTTCGACTTCGCTCTCCACCGCACACTTAGGTACCGGGCTCTGGCCGACGGAACAGATCCAGCGCTATACACGTCTCCCATTACCATTACAATTAACCTCGTACCGTGGAAAGCGTTTATCGATTTCTCCGTTCTCCTTTGTATACTCAAGCAAAGACCCGTGTCCCTTCAGTGATGATACGTCGTTTTTCTCTTTTCAAAAAAATTCTACACATTCGGTAATCGCATAAAATATTTTGCACCTCACAAAAAAAAAGATATATACGTCCAACCAATTTTTAATACAACCTCTTACTCAGCTGACACACAACAGGGGATATGTATCACATTGTGTTAATCTGAAACGCTAAAGTATGTTCAAAAAAGGATTCGCATAAGAGACACAAACTTTGATTCAATGCCGTCTCTTTAGTTTATACCAATCATTCATTTTTACTATGTAATCTACACAAAGCCAGGGAAGATTATTGACACGAACTTTCTACAAAAAGTTATTTTCTCCGGTTATAATTCTTCATTTTTATTTTCGCCTGTCCCACACGGAATAAAATTCTAAGGTTACAGTGATTCCACAGGAGAATTTTTTCTCCCCCTCAAATACCAACGAAAGTCGCAAAAGAAATGCTATATAATCCTGCGGAAAGAGAGTCATCCGGGAGAAGAGGTAGATGTGGAGAAAACTGAGAGAATAGAGCATGGTTCTATCTCAGCTGCGTGCTGGGGTGCGCGTCCCTGTGTCCCTCATGTCGTTCATCCCGCAAGGGGGTGAAACGAGACAGTACAGCCCGAGTAGCAGTGTGATGGTAACAGAGGCGTCACACGTAGAATGCAGACATTCCAGACCCGTACACTGACAAATTCATTCGCGGATGAGAGTGAAAGCGCAAAAGCACGGCCAATCTGTTTAAAATGCCGGACTTGTGCAGAAAAGGGGCACCGCGAGCGGGTTTGGATCCACGAATTCGCGTTGCCAACGTTGCCATCAACGATGCGCATGATGTCTCGTCATTTTTTATCTTTCCCACCACGCGCACTATTATTCTCTATCCTTTTCTTCGTTTTTTTCATTATTTTCTTTCCTGCTCGTACAAAAACGCTTCAATAGCTCGACTGACAATGCACGCACCTCAAATCCTAATCGAGTCATTTACTCATACAGCTGAGAGTGACTTCCGTAGGAATTTTTTGGATTTTCACAAGCACGGGCGCTATTAAATTGCTCTAAAAATCGTGCTTTTTCAAGAGAAGGTTTTCAGGAAATTTACCGAACGCTTTGTAACGGAATATTATAGTGCTGCACAATTGAGTAGCATTATACGTGGTTACAGTAAATAACATTATCGATCGTGAAGTCCTTTATGATTTACACGCACGACATTAATACCTTGTTTAAATTCGTTATAGTGATTATCGGGGAAAACATAAATTATTGCTAGAGCAATGGCTCTGGTAGATTCTAGGTGCGTTGCATTGCATATACAGCGCTACGTTTAATCTATTGTTAGTCCTGATGACAACACGGAGGTAGGGAAATCAGTGTTGGTGTTCCACGAGTAATCAATAGTTATGGTAATTATTGCATTTTCACCTAAATTTCCATTGGAATTTGTGTACCTATTTCGGTATTCTAGAATAAATTAAATTCAGGTATAGTCACCGTGGAGAAGTCTACGCGTTTAACAATTTGGAAGTCAATGGGAGAATGATGTTAGCTAAATTAAACTAACTGCAGTCGTTGATTCGTAATTGATCAACTTCGAGGTTTTCTTATTGAGGGCCGAGTTTCCTGAAAATCGTGAAAGCAAACCTGTGTTGCAATTGCACTCATGAAAGTTTGGGACCCAAAAAATATCACACAACAAATACAAACAAAGGGGACATTCTCATAATTATCTTTTTGTCCAAATTTATCGATGCAAATGCTTTTACAATTTTAACTTGTTGTAAATTTCAGATAGTGCTGTCGGATTCAATTAGCTTTGGAAGCTCTTAACTTATTCCAAATCTCGCTCCTTCTTATAGTTAGTTGTAATTCTTCGATATTCTAATGTCTCAAATTTACTGTACATTTTTTAAGTAATTTGTAGTAAAGTGCAGCGTCTTAGCTAATAACTCGCAATAAAAATATGCATTTTACTGATATTCTTCGAAAGCCAATAATCTATAACTTTCTATGAAAATGTACAACTATGTACTAAAATATTTTGATTATTCCATCAAATGGATTTTTTCTCAATAATTTCTGTCAATTGAATTAACAAAATTGCAATCACTTACCACAAATGATAGGGTTAATATTTCAAACCAGCTGGATATTGCCCATATAATGCTGTCTTCAGCTAAGTTAATTCTTTGACTCAAACTTTTGACTTATATAAGTTAGCATTACATTAGTACGCGAATAGATGCATAAGAAATCAAAGAACCTATCCTCCTTTCAATTTTTTTTTTATTCAATTTCAGCTAGCTCTGCCATCACAAACTCCTAGTAATTCTACACTCTAGTGATGAATAAATTGGTTATTAGACCGGATAAATTGAATCGGAAGTTCTCTCCGGGTGACCGCTTTTGTTAGGTATAGGCCGTTTAAGTATAATATTTCTCATTCGCTATCTCACTCGCATGCTCGAAACAGCTTGTAAATAATCGTTGGCTACTGTCAGTTCGCTTTTCCCGTCTATCTCACTCACTCCCGGTAATCGCTTACATTTGTAGGCGAATCCTGCTCATTTTTCTCGTGGTAGCTAGGGGCTCCGACAACGATGGTAGAATCTCGGTTTCCGCTTCGCGTGAAGCCGGCAGCAGGACCAACGGGCGTTTCGGTGGTCAGTTGCGTCCTCGAGCTGCTCGCCGCTCTCTCCTAGCTACTATACCCCGAGCCACGAACACTGCTCATTTATATCGTTTCCGGAAGCTCGCCTGTCTGCTCTCAGGACTGTTGTAAAGCAGGACTACCGAGATATGGCCGAATGAGACAGCAAGCCGTGGAATTATTTCCTTAAGAACCGCATTTGTCGGGAAATATGACTTTTCTGTATTCTGCGTAAAGGACGAACTAGCCCCTCGACCCTGTTCAACTACCCCGAGATAAATAATTACTTACATAATATTATACAATCTTTTCCCAACGGTATCATGTAGCATTACAAAAGACCATAAAACGCATACATCTGTTGTCATTATTCTAACGTGATACATGATGAAAGCTGTCATCAATTTGCTTTATAGTAATGTAATGCTCATATATTACGTAAAAATATACTTCCTTAAAAAAATGTTCAATTTTCATAAGTATTTAGCCATTAAAAATCTTTTTGAAAAATAGGAACATTATTTTCATCACAGAAGAGTTACAGATGATTCCCACTTCTTGGTGACATAATCAATAATTTAGTTTTACAACTAAATAATAAAGAGTATAATATTTGTTATATTGTTGTTCTTTGCACAGGTCTATACGTCATAAGCTAGGACGTAATTCTGCCGCTGAAGAGTCTAACCAAGTTTCTTCCAGTTTAAAGGCCGTTTTACGCTCGGCTCACTGAAGTGTTAAATGCGACGAAAATTACGTTCAATATTTTACCTTTTTTTTTTATGCAAGTCTAATTGACCAGAAAAAAATGCTGTGAAATATGAAAGTGGAGAGTTGAACCAAAAAACTTGGTGTACCGTTGGGACCGGCAACCCGTGTAATCTTCTTTTTTACGATCGCCAGGAGCTTTTCGCGTGACGAAACTGAGCATTCTCGCATGCCGTCAGAAAAACATTACGTCGCGCGATGAGGCTCTCGAGGCACGAACGAATGCTGGCTCGGGTGGGAACATTTCAACAGGGCTTGTCGAGAGATCCCTTTTACTTTCTCTATATTCCTGTGCGTCGTAAAGTTCTGCGATATATTTTTCCGATCGTCACAGACTCAACGATATGGCACTATCACCGCTCAACCTGCAGGAATAGTCAGCAATACAAATCGGAGATCCCGCGTAACACAAGTTGAACCAAGCGAGCAGGGCACATAGCAGCCCAAAACGAGATTACGTGGAGCAAATCCATTGAATGCGCGAAATCGTCGTCTGTTGGTAGTAGTACGAGTGTGGTTATCGATGGTTTCGACGACGTTCACTGGGTGAGACCGGCAGTACCGGGATTATCGACGTACGATCGCGCGTGAATAATAGTTCGAACTAGCCGATTATTCACACCGTGGTTCAGCTGCTGTACACAGAGATATACATATATTGAATGCTATGCGCGATATCGGCTATTGGCTCGACGAGGGAGCGCGTAACGACGACATGAGGTTTCTACCAAAGGATGATCAGAGCATAGCAAGGACCGGCTATGTTTCGCATTTCCACATGTCGCCTATCCATACTCGTTGCAGTGGGACAACTGCATCGAGAAGAGACAGTTCGATATTCTTCTCTCTGTTCATACCTACCATTGATATTCGAGACTTCAACGAAACGTCAGCATGGAATGCGCTATCGTTTTCACAACTCGTCGAGGACACTAACACGAACAACCACGAGTACCAAACATAGTGACAACACTGAGTGGAATAGCCGAAATCCATTATTTTATAAGCTTATTTAACTCTGAAATTCTATCGCTGTCATATTTTACCATACCGGACATTCGATGTTATCTCCAACATCGATGACCATTTTATCTTTAAGCGGCATTTATCAAGTGTACGCCACGGGTGATATGTTATCGTTAAAAAAGAATAAAATACAGAAGCCCATATGGAAAAATGGATAAACGTAATTTAAAAAAAATAGTACATTGATCAATATTGAATCTGCTGCGTAATAGGCGTACATTATTTTTTTGATGAGAAACATTTTAAGCGTATCTATTTTCACCAAAAGTATTCATAAATACCATTTCGTTCCTTCTGGAAATTGAGATGGCTAAACGTATTTTTAACGGCGATAGAGACCGAGAACAATGACGAAAAGTGTCACAAACCTATTATATCGTCACTATAGAATTCCGTTGAAACTAAACGTATTCCAAGAGATAATTTCCCAGAATACGGTAAGTTCATGAGATGAACAAATTACGTTTTTTTCCAAATGTAACGTTGAGTTGTTGATTGCTCGAATTGTATTTTCAAATCTGATTATTTGCGAGGTGATGATCGACAGTGATGCAAATACGAGATATTCCATGTCAAGTCAAACATATTTCACTCAAGATGTAAAAGCTCTTCAGAAATTCAATTTAAAATGCCAATATGATTTGTTCCAGTTAGCTGTAGCGTAATGTATTCACTTCCCAATAGATTCTTTCATCATTTTACCTTAACAACGGACGAAGGCCACGATGACCAGAGATATAGAAGCTTTTTCGATGCATGTCTATGTCAGGGCGACACAGAGTACGCCGGAGAGAGTATGTTCAACCAGCTGAAAGTAGTTTCTGATGGACACTGGGTGCAGGGGAGCTTCAACCACTATCCCATCACGAAGCTCTCACGCCTGCTGCTGATGTCGTGAACCGCATCGAAGCTCGCCCTTCGCATTTACATACCATTTCGAAATGTCGCATTGCCACGAGCACCATTGCACTGGTACAGGAGCTACATCAGCTAGACGGCTCTCGACTCTTTTCTCGTTGCTCCAGAATACTCCTCGACGTCGTTGACTCGCATCCCTTCACCCGTCCTAACATCGCGCTTTCCTTGCTGACCTAAAAACATTGCACCCCACCCACTCTAGAAACGTGTGCTCTGACACTGGTCTACTGCGCGAACACCAGAAATAGCAACATCCAGACACCGAGAGAGTGCCGAAAATTAAGTCTGCAATATTAATTCGCTGGGATCTAGCCGCAGCGCGACAACACCTACCCACCTCGACGCGACGAGCGTTACACTACACCTCGGCTTTACTCGTTCAACCTCTCCAGCGTGCTGACACACTACCGCATATACAGCACGCCAGCACCAGCCCAATGAACAACCGGATGCAATTTTTTGTCTGACTTTAATAGTGCCACAGAGTAAGCTGCAACTGTAGAATAAGAGGGAAAAACATTTCCCGTATACACCGTTAATACAATGTATCGTACGAGTCTATTAGTTGTTATAACAATAATTATTCGGTGGAATAAACGTATCGGAATGTAATTAATATAGCGGTGCTTTGACCCTGTGCATTTATATGATATATATATAACAACATCGTAAAATTATCCCTTAACGATGGAAATGAATATATTCCCGCGGATGCAATTTATACGGAAGGAGAGTGATGTTGTTTTGTAACAATTCATTCATGAAAAATGAGTATATTAAAGAGCTGTTTGTATAATATAGTAACAATATGCGCAGATCAGTAAGGGTTCTCATTTTTTTAAGTACACGAGTAAACGTATTCGATGTCAAGACGAAGGAATCTTCGAGAGTGTAAGAAGATTGTTCGCGTCGCTTACGCCGCACTCGGCGGTATACTATACAGGTACATAAGAAGGTACGGTGACAGCGGAGAAGAAGGATTATTTCTGCATTGCTCTCCAAGTTTAAACTTTACCAGAGGCAATCGTTCCACTCCATCTCGACGACAAAGCTGCTGTAGCTCTCCTTGGTAGGAAAATAAGCTCGTTGCTTCTGAGTTCACTTGGAGAAAGTCACGAAACCAGTAAGAGCTAGACTCAACGCCATCTACTGTATATATATATATGCCAGCAGGAATATTTATCTAAACAAACTGTAGAAATAAAAGATAATTGTTATGGTAACTAGAAAAGTGACATGACTATTCATGAAACTGCGTGGTGTTCGGGTCGGGTAAGCGCTAAACTCGCAGAAGAATAGAGATATATGAAGATGTAAAACTGCCTGAGAGATGCCACGGTACGCGTTTGCTCCGTGGGTTACTTCGTCGCTCTACGAAATTGTCTGCGGCTAACAAACGAGGCAAAAGTTTTACCCTATCACGTTATACACGCACAGAGGCATATAAAAAAAGCTTCTGGCGCCGAATAGTTTTAGCTTTGAAACATGACTCACATAGAACGAAAAGTTTCACCGCAAAAAATGTGGGTAGAGAATATCGTTTATAAAACGCAAAATAATTTGTGCCTAACTTAAGGAAAAGCGATCTTACTATTACCTGAAATTACAATATAAAACGTAATTGTATTGATAAACTGTTTTAGAAGGATAAGACATTGCATTGAAGGGAATACCACTTTGATGAATAATCCTGAAAATGAGGCAGAGCTTTTCGAAGAAGGAGAAAGATCGTGAAAAAGTAAAAAGTGATAAATAGCAGAAACGAATGAAATATCAGTGGATTGAACGAAAGATTTTGAAAGGGTGGGTTGTCAAAAACAATTCAAGTTATTATATCGACAATAGCAATATATCGACGATAGAATATCACATATACCGGATAGCTGGGTCAACACGTAGAATGGCAGACAGGCAGAACACAATATGAACGGGTTAAATAGGCTTTGGAAGCTCGGATTTATATACAGTCAAGTGGAAAATCAACGGGGGAGGTAAAGAGAACATAAAAAATTAGCAATCGGGAGAAATAAAACAGCGTTTACGCGCGAGTGGCAGAATAGAGAGAAGTAACGAGGAATGTACCTTTATTAGGTGATTCAATTGTAAACTGCCGGCAACGTCGCATAATGCTAGCGTAACTAATAGCTACGCTTTAATAGGGACAGCAGTGTGGTTTAATTCGTGATCAAGAGCGCTGGAGGCCGAACCGTGATAGGTCAGTGTGGGGCGTCTTTATTTTAAATAACTTACCAATAAAAAAAAGTGATCCTCCCCTTCCAAATGAGCCAAAAACGACGCTAACCGCCTGATTTTTGGCAGTACTATATATTTTATATAAAAAAATATATTTATATAAAAAATTCTAAGAGGCTGTCCGTGGGCTTTCTTTGGGTCGAAAACTAACGTTTAGAGTGGTGGAAGCGATAAAATTGTTTTAAAGTTCTTTCGCACGTATCATTATACACTGAAATAAAATATAAAATGTTCTCATTTAAATTCGTTTTCGTTGCAGTGAATGCATGCTGCGCTTACTTGGCAGCGTGAAAGTTACACGCATAACCGAGTAATTAGTGTGGTACACTACCCATCCCGTTGAATTTGAAATCGGACAACACTAACGTACATATCAACCGAAACGTACATAAATGGTGCGTCGCACATGGCACCGTTCTCGGCATACTTCTCTCGTACCGGAATACCAGATATATTTTCTTGTTTACCATAGTCCCACGGCTCGTAACGCGTGCCATGGCGAAGCTTCTATCTTTTTTTTCGTATCCACAACACGAAGCTTTCGTTCCGCATGGACGATGCATGTAGTCAACCCGTGTGTGAGCCGCAGTTTTTTTTCCACCGCGCCTCCCTCGCATTTTCCTCTTTCCCGATTTCCGTAAGAGCGAGCCCTCTGGGATTGGAGTCTACGTGACTCACTCGCTCTACGAGAGAAATTCTCTCAACGCGTACCATGACTATGGCTCGAATCTCGCCTATGTATATATATCTGTGTACCAACATGCATACTACGCTCTTGGTATATATTTTTTTGGTCCCTACAGTCAGACCCATGATAGTAATACAGCTACAGATGCGTTTTTTTTTCGAATCACGCTTCATGCACACCGCATAAACGAGACTCAATTCTCTCCCTCTCTCTCTCTTTATCACCCAACCCTCATCGTGTAGATATAAATGTGAGTGCGATGCGAATTGAAGGCAGACCCGTTCGCGATAAAAGCTCGTTTCGAAAAGAAAAACATAGCGAATAAAATGGGAAACCATCACTGTCCATCCGCGCATCCCGCGTTCGTTCCACTATCACTCCTGTCCGTTTTTTTCCGAATTTGTTTCCGTATACACACCAAAAATTCAATTGTCCTTTGACAACCTTACAGTCGACCGATACTGTGTATTCGCTTAAAATGATAAAATCGTAAAGCGTAACGAAGGAGAATGAAAAAGAACAGAAAACTGCAATCCCGGTGCTTGAGCGGCCTCGGTCTGCAGCAAAGTAATTACTGGCGCAGGCTGTGTCTTTCAGACCAACCACACGCACCAACGTACACTTTTCGGGTTAACCGACCAATTTAATATGTCCTCGGGTTCTTGGTACACTGTAACCGAGGATACTCCCTATGTTTTGTGTGTTTGTGTGTTTTCATTTAAATTTTTATGAAAAAAAAGAATTCCATTATGCGTTTGCGTAAAACAATTGGACTACAAAGAAAAGTTCAATGATGACAAATTTTTTCATTTGACGTAAATATTGTTAAATCCGTACCGAAAGTGCCACGAATATGTGTTTGATAAATATCGATTCTTCTCACTAACTTGATTCATAAGTTTAACCTTCCAGGGAGGAGAAAAAATATATGATTTGGGGATAACTTCGATGCAAACTTATTATGTAAATAGAAGAAAGCTTCATTAAACAGAAAAATGCATTTTAAACAAAAACGACGAAAGAAATACATCGGTTAAAAAATGAATAAGGAAAATGAGTATACAGGAAAAATCAGATACTTGATGGATTAATACTGATACGCAAGTCGAGATAACTTAGCGAAAAAATATTAAGTTCAAAATATTATGTAGACGTTTCTAAGAGCATTAATTGTAAATACCTTTTTCTAGAGATTTTTTTGCCATATTGCATTTTTTCCTACCTCCCAAGGCTTAAACTCGAGGTGATGACTACATACTTAATCAACTGTGAAAAAGATAGGCTCCAACAAATCATCCTTAGAGGTCGCTCTGGCGACATCTAGTTTTTTGTGATATCTGGTAAACGATGTCGCAACAAGTTTTGTCGGCGATTTTTTGAGGTCAAAATACTCACTTTTGCAAGTTAAAACAAAGAATTTGGAAAAAAAAGATTTTTTTATATACACACTAATATTTACATTTCTATCACAAACTCGAAGAAATAAATATTATATGTATTACTTTAATTTCAGGTTAACCTTTTTACTTATGTATCCTCAATACAACATCGTTGCAGAAATACATGCAGTTCGATTGAACCACATTTCGCTGAGACGTTATTCGGTGAAAATTTAATATACTTACAAAATATCTGCCCGGTGCCGTACATCATAAAAATGAAGTAGATATTCCGGCTTCAGTGTGAAGACACTATAGCTTCTGGGTTAGAAAAGCGCAAAGAACCAGTTCAAAAAGCTCTCTTCAATATCATTGCTATTCGAGCCCTTTGAAAATCGCATTCAATCAAAATATTGTCAGAGTCCAAGGGTATTAGTTTTCATTACCTTTATATCGTAAACGAAAATGTCAAAGGGATCGTTAATTATTCATTGCCAAATATAGAAAAAGCAATATCGTTATTTTGTCAGAATGCGCCTTCAAATAATAATTGAGAGGAGAAAGAGCAAGTCGATGCAGCTATCGGACGTACGTTTCGATGCAGGAAACCGGAATCAATTTCCGAACCCTCCAGTTAAATTGGTTCAATAGTACTAGTGGATGTTTACATTGGAGCTTCACCAATTCATCCGCTATTTCAATTAATGCAGTAACTAATGTGTGGTGAGGGTTTTTGGCTCGAGTTTCTATCTCACGTTCCCGTGGATTCGCTAATCAGCGCTCTCCGTAGAGATATATGTAAATTTTTGCTGCTGGGCTTCGTGCGCGAGATACAATTCTATCATATAGCTTCACGAGCTCCACTTTTTTACGCAATGTAACTTGTAATAGTGAAACGGTGTTATGCTTTTTAGCCCTACCGCATACATTAGTTCGTATAAAAAGTGTTGGAATATACAGCGATGTTTGCCGACTCAGTGTATTCGTCTGGAATTTCGGCGGGATTACTACGGTAGTCTCTCGCAGTGGCCTCGATCGTTCGACTAAATGTTGAATATTCAGAAGCTTTTACCTCCTGCAGAATAGGAAGGGAGAGCATGGCAGGGTTCTCAGCATTCTCCGCAGCTCTCTTGATAACGACGACGTCCTCTGTAGCCCTTCGATAACCGCAAGATTAATCGATCGCCGATCGAGCGAGTCCTGGCTAGGAGAAAATAAAAGCCAAACCGCATCACGAAGTGGCCAACGAATGCCAGACAAAACGACGCAAAAAACGGAAAAAAGGAAATGAACGGTGTAACTAGAACAGACTGGTACAACGGCCAAGCAATTACAGCAAAATGAACTGGTATGCATCGTTGCTGTTGCTTCAATATCAGAACATTTCTAGAGGGCAAAATATATATATACGTGATATCACTTCCCCAAGCGGATTTTCTTTCCGATGCCGGTAATTAAATATAAACTTCCAGCTGATAGAAACTCATATTTTTATCACATAACTGCGGAATTGCTTTTTGTCGGAAAACTTATGTATTAGAAAAGGCCAGGCAGAATGTTACTGACGTAAACTGTAAATATAACGTCCACTTATAGGTGTGGCATTTGTGATAGCTATTATCCTCAGAGTATCAAAAAAAGTTAGTGTAAATGCAAATTTGGGAGATGGATGTTGAGCGTTGAGTTCATGAGTATGTAGGCTAGGTTTTAAGTCCATATACCAGTAACATTTACAATTTAAAGCGGATTCCGACTAAAACTAGTAACACCGAGCGAAGGATTACATAGGCTATTGTTCGTCTCTAAAAATTAATATGACATGTAACTAAATGGGTTTTGAATAAACAAAAAAATGATGTGGTACTAAATTTAAAAAATGCAGTACAATATCTGTACATCTCCATTTGAGCTTCAAATAGCAAAAGAAAAACACAAGTGCGGAAATGCCGGAAGCTTGGAACAATCAGTTTCAGTGTCACTCGTCACATTACCCTGATGTAACAGCACTTGGTCTGATGGAATACCAGCAGCGAAATTCCGAGGGATCGTTGAGTTTGAAGGGGAGAATTCACTGAAGGGATGTAACCTCGTTGCGTCTGAGAAAACAGCAGACAACCGACTGGCATCAATCGACGAGACTTTGGAGGCAAATATCTATAAAGGTGAATAAAAACTAAAGAAAGAAGAGTAACACGCAGCAGTTGGTGAAGTAGGCGGAGCTGAAGCAGGGATAACGATAAGCGACTTTATTCTACGAGCAGTGCTGGCAATCCATTGAATCGGATTACAAAGTTGATTTATATCCACTCTGTTCGTTGCGGGACACTGTGCGAAGCTCGTATAGCCCATGCGACATGGGGAAAGAGACTGGAGGGTTTATTTTATTCGTTGGCTTGGTAGAAGGGATTAAAGCGAAAACGATGCCGAGAGTATGCAAATGCATCCGTGGATACTTTGTCTCTGTAACTTTAAGTATGCTCTCTCTCTGAGTAGGTGTTGAAAATAAAATCTAGGGAGGTGGTAAACAGAAAAAGATATTAAAAATTCTACAGTAATTAAAGTCACTGTTTAATTCTAGCGAAGCTCTGATACCAAATCCTTACTAACTTTCTTTCATTTACTGATGTAACTATCTATATTTCATAAATGCTCAATGGTATCTAGACTGAATGTTACAAAAAATTTACTAAAATGTATCTTAAGTTTTGCAACATCTTCAAGGGTTACACTCAAATCTAGATTACTGTAAAAAAATTACTATAATTGTTTGTTAAAAATGTAGACAACATTTCTTAGCACATTGTATAATAAGCAAATTTGATATTTTGAATCGTATATAACTCCATAATAATTACAACAAAGTATGTAACGTTGCCGAATATTTTTACAATTATTATTCACTATGCAACAATAACGTTGCTAACATTGGCCCTTTTAGATGTAGAATATTATTAATTCGTCGTCTGCCAAAAGTTTCCTACACAGAAGAAAATGAGGACAGGGTGAAAATCTTCAATACAGGGAAAAGCAGTGCGATTGATCCAAATGGTGGATGACGATAGGGAAATTATACGAAAGCCTCGAGCAAGCTGAAGAGAAAGCTAAAGAGGAAGGTAAGTATCAAATCCACGTTCGTCAGGAGTAGAAGGATGCTGTGGGCGTTATCGCAACGTTTCTGTTATGTCCTGGAGTCCTTGAACTTGTTGCGATTTCACGCGCATAGAAACCTCCTGTTTGCAGTGGATCTACTCAGCTACCCTTTGTGTCTACCACGACACCCTTCTGTACCGAATATCTCCATAATCTACAATCCCGCGATATCTCTATCGCGATTGATGACCGTTTACTTTGTCTTATTCGCGGCAAAGGTCAATTGGCGTTAGAAGAGATCGTTCAATGAATAATACGCTGCAGCATATGGTTATTTTTTTTTTGGATTCCCGAGATTATCTGACCTTGCCTAACTGTCATTTATTAGATATGGTGAACTCACTGGAGGCTCTAAATTTCCACTGGGTTTTTACATGTATCAGTACCAATTCCTCTACTACTAGTATTTGGATGTGTTTATCCAATCGATTTTGTCGTTGATTGTCGCTCAACGTGTACAGCTATTCTGTACAAGAATAATTCAATGTATAATTTGACTGTGATTTCCCTGTACATTTCCCGCCGATCGCTAGATATTACGCATCTCGATAATGGACAAACATTTGACGCAATGATGGCTACTGTGTCAACCGTGAATTTGACGATTCACAATTGCAAAATTCAACGAGGGACAGTTTGTTCCGGATCTACCGTTATCACCCAGAGGAATGGAACGCCTAAACTTTGTGTCACTCGGTCATCGTACAAATTGGAGATGTCTGTTTTCGCTTCATGAAGTGCGAATATTGTTGCTATTAATAAAGTCATACATCGTGTTGTTCTTCATTGATGTAAAGTCGAGTTCTATTTGTTATCATTTGACAAGTATAGGGCTGTGTTACACGTCAAAGTTGCAGTTTCTGTTTAATTTCTTAGAAACCTCCTATCTGACGCTGTGAGGAGTCTACAAGTCATTGTATAATCAGCAACAAGAACTCATCGATCACGCTAAGTTGGTCTATATCGATTATGGGGATGAAAATTTTGCGAGAGTACCGCAAAGGAGTAAATGGAGGAGTAGCTACACGTCCGTATGTGCTCGAATAGTTCGTCGATAGTTCGGTAGACTCGACGACTGGAAAGCGTATATGTCGACAGGTACAATGCACGCTATCATACCAAGTAGATGCGAAACTACACAGTATAATACATGATATGTATACCTTCGCTTCTCTCTCCGTTACACCATGGGGTCATATATATATACATGTACGTATTTTACATAGTACCAACGACCTTTCACAAATTCCCCGTGGGAAATGATCGATGCACTTTTCCGTATAACGTTCATACAAGAATCACATTTTTCGAGTAAGTGGGTTCTACCCGAAGCACTGTTACGTGAGTTCGGAGCAAACTGCATATCCTGGCTTCAATCTGATTGATGACGTCGATGAAGAAAATCGTGGAAACTCTTGTGAAATGGGTTGAGACTCTACTAGCGAGTTTAGTAACCTTTGTACAATGCCCATATTGGTTCACCCACTTGTGCAGTTGTTAGGGAACTGCATTCACTTCCAATGCCGACACAGCTGGTATCATCTTGCATACCCCACTAATACCCTCCGAACTCCCGAGGCAAACCACTTGCGGCTGGGAAACAAGCCCATATACCCGCTCAACGGCATCGCACCCGTTTGCCAGGCTCGTCGATCGTCGACGTGAACTTGCTTGTGCCAGAGATACGGCGGTGGTAGCAGGGTATCAACCGCCCCGGATTTCGACAGCGAACAAGGGTGGTTGAACCACCGCAGTAGAAACGAGTGAGGGAATAGAAACGGCACATGTTAAGCCAAGAGGGATCAGGAATCGAACCAGAAGTTCGCTTGACAAAGTGCCTACCGGATATCCGTTACGTGCATGGGAGCAGCGGAAAGCTCAGCCTGAGGACCAATGCCGGGTGAATCAGGAAGGTCCTCTCGTTCCTTGTCGTTGAGGCTGATATTGAACGTTATACCTGCATATAGCCGACCACTGGGACCTAGTGTTAAGCTCCGTTTAACCCCAGCACCATCGGTTAAATCTGCTTTCCATTCTCAGCCCAGGTTCAACCAATCCATTCTATAAATAAACCTCGGTGGCTACTGTGCGCTAAGCACGAATCTGTGGATTCGCGGGTATATGCCTCATTCGGTCACGGAGGCGTTAAAAATTGCCTGAATTCCTGCCGGCGTTCCTTTTGCTTAATCAACCGAACTAGTGATCACCACTTTACCACGTCTCACTCCTGTTTACTATAGTATAACGACGCTACACTTGGTTGGATGGCCTTGTTCGAAATTTTTCATTGATGTATCGCATCGCTTGTTTTATTTTTTCAGAACACTAGTTCTGCACACCGAAACAGGGCTTATGACTTTGACGTTTAGTTAGCACACTACAAAACATGTCAACTATATTGTCAATTAAATTTTTTTGTGATACCATAATCATTGAGGAGACTACGTCAACTGGAAATCCTAAAGATAAAATTGTGTTGCAATTGTACGCAGGTCATCTTGCAACTTTATACAAAAATACTACTTGGCAACCAGAACAAAAATGAAACACTTTCAGAAGTGAATGTTTTCTTGTGGTGCAGTTCATTGGCGCAAGTTCATTAATCGCTAGAGAAATACGCATTCCTGTCCGGTTGTATGAATTGTACGAATATTCCTGTCACAGGAACATGCATAAAATTACAATAAGATCTGACACGTCAAATTTTCTCCATCGCTGCAATCGGAGCCGTATGACTATTTAACAACAACAAAAAATTTGCATTGAAGAACAGATGAACAAAAAAATATTTCTCTTATGAAATTTTTTAAATTTTTGTTAGGTTTGTGAACTCTACATTTTATCTCAATAAAGTTCACACGTGTAGTTCTAATCGAATTTTATTTCCACGTTTTTCAAGTGATTCGATCCCTTCAGATGATAACAATATATTTTTGAATTGTACATCCATCTTCGTTACACTAAGTTTAGAGAGTACAAACATAGGCCATTTACACCATCATCGGTATATTAAGCATGTGGACAAATATTTTTGTATTTTTTCTAATGGTCGTTTTGAATTTGTCGTTTACCGGATGGCTTTTATTCGAAATATTTAAGCCAGCCACCGTCAGAATGCTATATCCCGATAAACAACAGACTTTTCTATATGAAGATTCCTCCTGCTCATAACATTCGCGTAATACTGCGTTTACAATGCTTAATGCTTCCTCATTGATCTGTCACGCCGGACTCGGAATCATGAAGACTTTGCTGAATAATAATATACAGTAAGCAATATCGCACGACTGCTACAAGCTTATATTTATATCTTCTTTTTATATGTATAAAAGTGTCACAGTTCCATAAGGATATGTGAACGACTGTTTGTCACTCGGTGACGTTTTTCCTCCAGAGCATTCTTGGCAAGCGTTACATCGCTGTAAAGTAGTTAGATATGTTGTTGGCAGAAAGGAGAAAGAGTGAGAAACAAGGGAATAGACATTTAGTATAAAATGGAACCGAGTCATCAGTTATAATATATTTTCTGATTCCGTTCATCTTCGTTTACCAAGTTTGTCCCCGTCTCCCCGGGATGTAAACAATACACATGGAAGAAAATTCGGTATTGAATTTTACACCAAACGATTGGACCTATTATGAATATACATTCATGTTGAAATTAATATCGTTTGGTGCTGATTTGTAATATTTCGGTGTTGCAGATTTACCTCCACTGATGTGAATGCGCAACACCGACTACAAATGCAACATCCATTTCAATACCACTGTTCACTCACAATAGGTCAATTCTTTTGATGCAAAGTTTAACACCGCACTTTTATCGTACATTTTTGTAAATTTACATTTTTTTCTAAGATTGTAAAAAAATAAATAAATGAGAATAAATGGTATATACTCGCACGAAGTTAAGTCTTTATGGTTATGTAAAAGCCTCTCTTGGAACATGAAGAATATGTGAATTGAAGTCCTATCCTTCATAGGTCTTTATTTTTTTAGATATATTGGCGACATGAGTACATCACCTACTAAATAAAAGAAAAATGATCAAAGTACTTTTTTCACAATACTGTTTCATTTTATAAAATCCCGACAAGAGCCACAACGACTTTTGCGGTAACTTTTTCCAGAAGAAAAACCGCTAAAGATGTTTTCACATAAAAAAAACATCTCGATGATTGTGAGAATGTTCCACGATTTTGACGATCTTTTGTCTTTCCTAAAGGATCAATAAAAAAAAATGACGTCTGAGTGTTTCATCAATGTTTTCGAGAATCTTTGAGATTGTTATCGTTGACAGTCAATAAAAGAACAAGCGCAGCGCGATCTTCGTTCACGTACACGTACAAACTATGAATAGAATCGAGCAATCGAATAAGAAAAGAAAATCAACCAAAGTTCAAGTTCTTTGCTCTTGTTCGGGTATCGAAAGAGGCACATCTAGCTGCTGTAGTATGGTCTCGTGTGTAGGAACACTATATTTCTTGCGTTGAAGACGAGAAGTTCGACCAGCTCACTCACTGACTAGACTTTTAAAAGTTCGAAGTACACCACGCGAGCCCACGGCCTGCTTTCGCTCACGCCGTTCTTAGTGAGCTGGTCGTGACTTTCGGCGCTATAGGTGACGAAGTAAGAGCTGCGAAAACCGTTCCACGCTCACACACTCAATACTCGCGCTATTTCCAGTATAACGGAGGATAGTTAAAAGCTCGTTCGAACTTCGGTGAGTACGTCGCATCGCCTGCCTGCGATCTTACACGTCCAAAACTCTTGAGCTGCTCTTGTACTATGTTCACCCATGTCGTTAAGTAAACTGCGGAACCCTAAGACCTAAAACTAACTGAGCAACGGTTTTACGTTCATTGTCTTCTTACTACATCTTTAACTATTGTCATGATGATATTCTTTGCATATGTAAAGATAATTGCCAAATATTACATATATTTTGTTTGTGAAGTGAGATTTCTTAATAATAAATAGAGAGCGGTGGATAACGGTTAAAAGACTGAGTGCTATTTGTTACGTCAAATTACAAAATTTTAATCTCTTGCTTAAATAAAATTATAAATTTAACTCTGTTTATTCCTTACACAACAACAATTTGCTAGTAGCAAGTAATGCAATTTTTTTTTTAAGTTTAAAATATCCTCTGGCCTTTCATGTCTTCAAATTAACTGCGGCGCTGACAAAAGAGGAAACAACAGGCATTTCCTTTTTTTAAATTATCCTGACATTCACGCTTTTCAGGAAGATGAAGATAGGAAATATAAAAGTGATAGAAACATTCCGTTGTCTACGCTGAGACAACGTTTACACACTATTATTTCTGAATCCGTTAAAAAAAATTTTTGTCCGTAAATTCTTTGGAATAACTCGAAGAGTTGGAATTGTAGTTTTGTTATCCAATCGTTTACGAATTACACAAAGATTTTTGCAGACACCCTTGTCACTCGTGCGACCCGGCATCTCGACCAAATTGAGAAGAGAAACAAGGAGAAAAAAAGAAAACTCCGGAGAAGAAAACGGAAACCTGTGCACCTCCACACTCACAACACGCGCATGAATCCTGAACGTTATCATCCACGAGCCCTTTTATATTCAGACGGGATGCCGCAGAGCAGGGTAACAGAAGATAGAGCGAGATAGAGAGCCATACCGCAGTGTAATCTTACGATTAGACCTCTACCGCTTCTCTCTGTACTATAGCACAGCTATATCCCGGGGCTAAAGTTTTATCGTATCTCGTATGTTTATGTAAATCGGTAAGCTTTACGTGCCAATCACATGCGCATAAAATAGCACGAAGAAATGAAAATAAAAATGAAAAAAGAATAGAAGTTGTATTTTTTAAATGCAATACTTATCTAATTAACTGATAAATCGTAACTATAACATTACTCAGCACGAAAAGATTTTTTTTTTAATAATAGCAATCAGAAAGTTAAAAAAACATAATCAGCAAAATCAATAAACTGACTATAAAAATAAACTTAATTTTCGGGTGAGTACAATGCACGCGAAATATACATTGAACTGGTATTTCAAAAGAATTTTTTACACGGTAAAATACTGCATAATTACATAAATGTATAAATTCATTTAAAAATGAATCCTGTATTGAATTCTTCTTTACGATAATTGGATTGTAGCAAACATTTTTTCACTTTTGCGCATAGTTCTAAAATT
This sequence comes from Perithous albicinctus, assembly GCA_964016905.1. Lineage (NCBI taxonomy): Eukaryota > Metazoa > Arthropoda > Insecta > Hymenoptera > Ichneumonidae > Perithous > Perithous albicinctus. Next base: position 16,318,251 of record OZ024695.1, on the reverse strand, counting down.
ATTTTCGACTGTGCGCGTTCGTGGTGCAAATGGCGATAGATAATACAGGCCGCAAATGATAAGGGGAAAGAATTGGGACGTTTCGCGGTTAAAGCGGTTGCGTAACTTTCAACGGGCGAGTAATTTAACAAACTGCACGTGGTTAAACCTATAGGAGTATCAGCGGCAGTAACCGCGATGCATCTCAACCTAATTACGCTCGGATAATTTGGCGTAAACTATTATTTTAAACACGTGCAAATTGTGCATATTCTCTTGCCTGTGTCTAATAGCCCGAGGCCTGTTTGCCTCAATTATGCGCAACGTCGTATTATATTACAGAAATCAAATATTCATTGCACGCTTCATCGTGCAATCGTTAATCTCCTAAGGCTATGTAGGTTCCGGGTTAATTTCAACGAAACTCACCGTTGCTGTCGAGGTTGATTTTTCTCAAGGCAGCTCGTTTTCGAACGCTCCATGCGACTTCCTGCCATCCATCGCGAAGAAGAAACCCTCGATCACTCGACGGCAACTTCGTCGTCGTTACGTCTATGGAACGATCAGTCGCCGGCCGGCTACTTGACACTACTTTGAGTCAAAGCACGAAGTCTGGAATGGGCTGGGGCAGATAGAGTCTCGTGTGGCAATGCGGCATGAGAAATCTTAAGATGTCGTCATAGGGGTCCGTCGATCGGTCAAAGTGTCGCGAAGGGTGTCGATACCGGTGACGGAAGTATTGGTATTGGAAACAAGAACCACAGGAACATCGACGACGCTAGAAGCTTCCGAATAAAGAAACGGTCCGACGACATGCACAAGACCAGTGGATGATGACCACATCCCGTCGTCCTCGATCGGCCAACGTTCCGACAAGCTTTTCAACACCAGAATACACATTTTTCTACGTCATATTTTTTCCCACCTTTTGACACGCACGTTCTATATATACTCCGCCACGAAGACTCTATTGAAAATCCGAAGAGCACGCACACTTCAGCTCCTGCATGAAAAATAGAATCTCCAGAAGCCTCAGATTCCCATCGATATTCAGCACATCACTATCAACATCACGATTTTCGTTTGCTTCATTTATTTTCTTTTTTTTTTCTAACACTCTACCTCATTTTCTGTTTTTATTGCTAAAGACACGGATTTTCACTATTTCTCAGCTTATACCGATATAGTAAGATCGAACTTTTCTTTTTTGTTCCGGAATCGTAATTGTTAATTGGAATCGTATTATGTTTTACATAAAATTTTAATCGGCATTGAAAAAGTGAAAACTGCATTGTATCATTTTTTTTTTCATGTCTAAAGGTTCGGTAGAGAAGTTTGAGACTATGATAGACACCGTTTGCGCGCTGTTTCACGACTATCTCGCGCTCGTGGGAGCGCGCTTCGCAAGGGGCGCGGCGTAACTGAGAGCGCGGAGGACCGAGCCTCGCGCGCTATCGTTTCACCCTCGCTCGCGTCGTCGCGTCGCGTTCTCTGTCGCTCTGCCTTGCTGGCGCCGACTGAAACTCTCGTGTACGAGTCCTCTTTCGCGCACCCTCCTTCACCACTATATTACTCACTCTTTCTGTGCAACCCTATCGCTTCTCCTGCTGCCCATCCTGCGGGTGTTGCTACTGACACGACTAGCTTGATTATTTCTTTAAGTGCGTAAGCATTTACGGCAAGTGATGAAATTTAATTCTATAACAAAAAAAAAAACATTACACTTATTCAAACATTTATATTGACTAGTTGACTATCTTGACTATTATATATTTTTTAATAGAAAATATGATTTTCAAATCTAATTATTGTGGTATAATATTAACACAGTTAAAATATCCGCCTAGTCCGTCAAGTTATAGTGGAAAACATTTAGGAATATAATTGTTTATAATCCGAACTTAAAATAGCCAAAATTGTTAAAAAATAGTGAGTACATCTGCGTGGAGTCACGAATATTATGTGAAAACATCATTAGCAGTTCAGGATTTGATTTTCAGAATTCTATCGCAGGTATCGAGATTTTATTTGTCGAAAATTCACAGACATATGAGAATTGGTTTGTGATAGCTAAAATATGATACGTAGGTTTGTGATTTTAAATTCTGAAGCCCTTCATTTGAGGTATCCATAATTATAAATATAATAATAAAAATTTCGAACCACCGAAAAAAGGAAGGTTCCAGGTTACACTACAATTCTTTTAATCTTGTGATGTAAAGTCGGAAAATGACATTTACTGGCATTTATTTATTATTACCACCGTCTTGTTGCTAATATCATTCCCTCATACTGTGAAACTAACATGTTCATTTAAGTCCCTCTAAGAACTTCATCAAAGTTGGTTTTTTTGACAGCAGAAAGGCTGTAAAGCTTTTTGAGGACATTTTATCCAAACTCACTTTTTTCCCGAATGGCCGATACACTTTTTGAAGACATCTTTTCCGAAAAACCCTCCCTAAAGATGTTTAAAAAAACAAGTCGTCGTCAAGCATTGGGGTTACTATAATGAAGCAGTTAAAATTCGAACTTAAATAAAAAACGAAAGTTGGGATCAGTTTAAAAAGGAAGTTCGAATTTGAGATCGCACTTGAGTTCGAAGTTCAATCTCAAGATCGATCTAAACTCCGAACTTACATTAAAAAATTGCAACCTTTAGTCATCAATGAAAGACCCGAGAACAAAAATGTAAATTTTTTAACTATCTTCGATCATCCAGTTGTTAAACTGGAATAGTGCGTAAATCAACCACAAGTTTATGACAAATTGAAGATAAGTTTAACATTGAGATTCCATTCCAGTGGTATGATCAAAAATTTATGAGCTATAGATATATTGTTTTTTACTCGGGGTGGCACAAGCACGGAGAAATCATGGCTGTAGTTGAATCTGCATCACCTTATATAACGTCTAGCCGTTGATGCATACAAATGTATATTTAGTTTTATCCTTCAATAGAACGAATGAATTATCATGAACAAGATATTATTTTTATTTTGAACATACGTTATGGAAGGTTAAAACATCATACAGCAGTATGCGGTACAACAGAGAAACTGAAGAGTGTCTCATATCAATGAACCGTCATTTGCGGCGATGACGCCCTCTCACCTCGACATCGTTTACGGTATTATTTGCCCATCTCTCGTTGAATTGTGGGAATGGAAACATCGACATAACCATTGAGCGGGTAAACCCGAGACCCGAAGACTGCTATATACAATCACTAGCAGTACATATCAATGGCAGAAGAAAATAATTTCAGAAAGTCATTAAAAGTGAAACAAAAACAAAAAAGTGTAATGTAACTGCACTTCTCCTTAATAATGTAACGTTGAAAATAATGATGTTACTGGTAAGCCATATTATAAGGATTTCGTAACCATCGCAACGATATTAATATTCGGTCCATCGTAAAAGAACCAAATATTATAAATGGAAATTTCAAATTTCAACACTAGAAAATCCCAGGTCCCTGCAGAAATCGTTGAACTATAGTCGTATCAGAATAAACGAAATTACCATAAAAAATTATACCATTTTTTAACGTTGAAACATCCTCTCGGATGGGGAAGAAAAGAAGAGGAAATTATTTAAATAACTTATGGTATACTGAAAATATTAATAACCGTTCGTTCACTACTGCATTTGTTGCTAACTTCAACTTGACTGGCATGGTGTAAGACGACTACCTTAAAGATGCTGGGCTGGCGTTTCGTTATAATTTCGTTACGCTGAAAAATATACATATATACGTAGCACACTGTACGGTAGATTGAGTGTAAATATTTTATGTTAGTCTCGCGTCTGTCCCTCTTTACGTCAATAACACGCGAGTACAGCTCTAGTCCCTCGTATCTTCATATCAACTCGTATCAGTACCTTTCAGTATCATGACAGCAGGGACGATGTAAAACCTTCAACAAATTCAACGCCTGGAACGGATGGTGAAGGCGCGGCGAGGAAAGTAGAAGCCATCAGGAAGGTCAAAAAAAAAAAATCCAAACCGAAAACGTCGCAGATTTTCCCACGTGAATACGAGAGGAGCGAACATAAATATTTTATGCTCTGTACACACGCTGCGCACCGCAACAGTGACGACAGCAGCAATACAATATCTCGGTAGCCGAAACGTCAATAAGTCTTTGGTGCACCGCAATCACTGATTTCCTAGTGGCTATGCAAATGTGCGAGTTTTCCGTCCTTTGCTTTGCTAGTTCAAACCCCTATCTCGTTTTGTCCCTCTTTCTCATGCACAAGTGGAATATAACATAGATGCTGTACCGTACTCATAAACGAAGTCTTGGCATCAGGGTTTACTGTGCCGAGTCTCCGCGTGCCTTGAGCGTCTCTGGCTTTATGGTTGAGTCTCAGGGTATGGACATTGCTGTGTATGGTGCGATACAGTCTTCACACTCCTGTGTGAGGACTGATGAGAAAAGACGGCACAAGACGATAGGATAGAGTGCTTTTCTTGGTTTGCCTCAAATTTTCTACAATGTTGTGGAACCCATGTCCTTCTTCTATTATTTATGACTACCATTTTACTTTGCTTTCAACGTTACATCGCTTCATGGATATTGTAGGATCCCGTAACCCTGCTCACTTAGACCATTCAATCTTTAAATTTCTTATGAAGCGACTAAAATTTATTTTTTAATTACTTGAAATTGTTTCGCAATACCTGTCCACTTAAACACATGCGTCGCACACCTATTTTCGGATTATATTTCTGGAATTTCGGGAGAGGGTTATTGTTACGTATTTTGGACAGTTGCGTTTTGGTACTTTAGAATTTATCTAAATCATCCATAATGTGGTTGTATTTTTCTATCACAATTAATTTACAGCTCAAACAATAAGCTGAATTAGACTAATGTTTAGCTTTCGAAAGTTTCTCTAGTTCCACCATACTGACCACTGTCATCTACAAGGATTAGAACAACTACCAACGGTAATCTGTCAGTGTTCCTACGTAGTTTATGGAGTGAATTTTCTGCCGGGACTGCAAGCTGCTATATGGAAACTGTTTATAACTCGAGTTTCGCCATTCCATTTAGTGCAGTGAAAGGCAAAGGAGTTGGTGGATCAATTTTGAGACAAGGGACGTTAGAAATAGCTCGCTCAGAGGAGAACAAGATGCAGAATGTACAAGGGTGCACATAAGCATGGTTTGGCTGCGCATCGTTGGTTTGCCCTCCCACGCGGTTAGGGAAAGGGAAGAAGAGACGACCATTTGTCAGGATTTCGTAGGTCACGTACCGTACCGGTATCCTCTTGGTTTGCCTCGTTCCACCACCATCTTCTCCTTCTCCTTTCACATCTTCTCTAACCGAGCTCTCTTCACGTAGTCGTCGTACAAACGTGTCCCGTCTATGTATAAGCACAACTGCAAACGCGCTCTTACCCGTCTACGATTACTGGCTACCGCGGAGGCCGAGCTTATCGTACAGCACGTGGTGGGATAGCTAGCTCACTCTCTGCCTCCGTTCGGCTGGATTCGTGTGTTGAGAAAGCTCGTTATTCCGGCGGACTTAGACTCGAAAGGTATATATACCGCGGCGTGGTCCTGGATCCACAGTGGAATACCGTCTGGTTGACGAATCCAAGAGAGGATACGGAGCCCAGAGAAAGCTCTAGAGTCAAGAGGAAGGGGAGGACATTTGTAAGTACGAGGACACTCCCTTCAACTGCCCGCTCTATAGCTCCTTCAGAACTACTGCAGTGGAAACTTCACGGGAGGGAAAGAGGAAACGATAGTTGTGTTCACCCACTGTGATAACGTCATTAGTACGAGATACCAAAACACCCGACGAATTAAGGCCAAATCCAAGATGCACGGGAACAATAATTATGTGTCATTCTAACAATTAATCTATTCTTGAAGTATATAGTATACCATGGCAAATCTGGGAACACAGTTTTGCTGCTGTCCAATAGAATATTTAATAATTCATATAATCATTTCTTAAGCTCCTTCTATTAGATTCTAATAATGTAAGGTTGTCTGACTTAAATGATTTGATTTACTAACGTGAATCACATTCCTTAGGTTTGCCGAGGCAGCCAAATACCACTCGTCGAGATTACTATTTCATCCTTCATCACAGATATAATGTATTTATTGAAAATACCATACATTCTTTGAAAAAAATATGTATGCAAGCAAAGGAATGGACTACAAATAAGCAGTATCTTTGTGAGAGACAGAAAATGAACACATATTTTAAACAAGATTTTTTCCACAAAATGTCATATGTGCGCTAGAATTTTTATACAATCCACACCATTTTCAGTGATAGGATCTCTTCAATAATAATTCATTCATGAAATAATATGGATCGGTTGGAATAACTATTTAACAATTGATATGATTTACTGCATAGTAAAATGTCTATACAAAGTTTATATTTGCATGCAGCAATAATGGACTAGTGTTAACTGATTGATTTTGGTCGAACAGGGGATTCAAGAGAAATATATTGTTGAGCGTAAAGTATAGCGATGTATGTTACGGAGTGTTTATATGATGAGTATTCGCCTGGCTGCGATAGAGGAACGTCAAGTAAATTGAGTGTCAAGCTGATTCATTGGCTTCATCGCGAGTAATATAGTTAGTTATACACCAATGTATACAGAGGTACTCCCAAATGGAGATAACACACTGCCCGTACCTCTGCACGCCTAGCAGCTACTATGTGTACAGAAGGTACTCCGGTGATAAATTTCGGAGATGGGGTCTACCGGAATAGATCACTTCCCATTTCCGCAACCGTGTATCAAGAGACGACGTAAAGTCTCGATGTCAGGTACTAAGGCAATGCGGCATACGCTCTACCCGTCCGGCCCGGATTCCACCTGGTATCAAAATGTAATCCTATTTTTTTTCAAGGGTTCTACTGGTTTTTGGGCTAAAAAAATTGGGTTTAGCTCCACAACAAATCGGCGAAGACATGCATAATTTAGTTTCGTTCAACACGCAGTATGTGACAGAATCTTTAAAAAAAAATGTTGACGACATTGACCGCCAAACCCTGCAACCGCACCAAAGTAGAAAACGCCACTGAATAAGCCAGCCGTATTATAAAAGAGTATTACTGTATGAATCATAATTTTTCATTTTTCGATACTACGCTATGCTGTCGGTATATTTGGTAAAACAAGGAGCGACAGTACTAGAGGGGTTCGTAAGAATGGATCACGATTGGAAGCCTCGAGCGTATCGGAAGGAGTTAGATGCTTAACTTCGTTCACACTAAAATCTCGTTATATTCCTGTGGTGTCACTGGTGCAGCGCTGGCGTTCACCAGGTTCTCTCCAATGCAGTGAGGGTCACTTCGCACTTCAGCGAACTACCAGGGAACGGAGAATATTCAAGCCAGCTTTTGATGCCTCCGCAATCTATATGTACTCCCGAGAAGTGGTAGACCAACCGATCCTAGCAGTATCTCGATTATTCAAAGATATCGATGCTGTCGACATGTGTTCACCTCCAAAACTCGGATCTTATATGCGGTAGGTTACCTATCTACCAACCGGCAACCCTAAAATCACATTTGAATGTACGAGCTCTACTCTGAATTTTGATACTCACATTTTACGTGAATCTTTCGCCTAATGGCAATATTAATGCTATTAAAAACACTCGCGAATCGATTTCATCTTATTGTTTTAGAACCTCCAAAAGCGTCTGCTACTGATTCGAGGTACATTTAATGTAGAATAAAACGCGCTAGGCTATGATGTATTCGCGAAGGCACACATGTATAATATGTACAGTGGGAATACCGAACGTTAGGGGCCGTCGGCGAGCACTATTAATAAGAGTTTCGGTGGATGGTATTCCGCAGTCAGCGTTCGCACCGTCCTGTACCAATCCTTCTCATTCTTGCTCGTCTACTCTAACCCGTACCACCGCAACCCTCGACATTGCTTGCGCACAGCCCGTACCATGTGAGGGGCACGATACGGGAACATTTACATTGATGGATCGAGCTCTTTGGATTCAAAACCAACGATTCTCACGGAGCTCGTGGAAAAGGTATTGACGGGGATAGCGTGTCTGCGATTTTCTGTTGTCGATACTTCTTCGTCGCAACTGAGAACACCGCAAACATCGACGTTACTGTCAACGCGAATAAGTTACTGTTTTTTCTTTTTCTTCAGTAGCGTTGCGAGTTCTAGAGGTACCGTGGTACCCAAAATAAGTGATATTGAGATTTGTATGAAATGTTATGTCGAAATAGACAAAGATTATTATTATTATGCGAAAAGAAACTTTTAACTAGATTAATGGAACTTCTGGTTACTAAAAAAGTATGAAAAAATATTGTTACAGTGCTCAATAAGAATAAAAACATCCTGATGAGGACTCGGACAGGAGTCGAAACTTCGAAAAGAAAATAAGAACAAATCTTGACCATTTCATTGCCGCTACCTACCTACCTATTAATGGAACTTCACTAAATAATTTCGTGATATTGCCGATTGTGATATTAATTGAATCGTCAATGCGTCTCTGACTGCATATAATATACGTTAGCCTTTTCGCTTACCTCGTTAAAAAACACTCCGCGTTCTCGCATCCCGATTACTGTCCCGTCAGAGGATACCGAGCGCCCCAGTCAACTCAACCATAATTCTCTAGTCGACAAAATGGCAAAGAACACGTTCCACGTCGAGTTTTAAGACAAAGATTGTGCATATCTGCATGTACAATTTGTTGAAAAAATGAAGAAAAGAAATGTTATTCGCCAGACGGATATGAAATGTCTTTTTAATAGTAGAATTGATGATCAATATTGCTAAAAATAGCAATACTACCGAATAATGAAAAGTATAAGGGCAAAACTATTAATCTGTTATTGAACGTATTTTTAAGAAAAACGGATGCATCGGTGATCCTTGCACATTATCCCTTCATTGTTCTCCACTTGTCATAAGAAAAACTATTCGAACAATTCAAATTTATAGAGATTGGCGAGAGCCAATTTCAATACCGATCACAGCCGATATTAGTCGATTAGATTAAAACTATTTAATCCGATAATGTTGAAATATACGAGCCACAGTGTAAAGAGACATTTTAAATAGAACTCAGACGAACGTAAAACTTTCATCACTTGATGCAATTGGACGAAAATTAGGGAAAATACTGGGATTACCCTCTAATATACCTGTGATATTTCAGCACCATACGTAACGCGCTTTCGAGTTATGGATGTTCCAATTTTGCAGGTCACATATCCGTTTAGACATTTTTGTCTGAATATAAATATTTATGTTTGGAATCAATCTGAGCGTTTTAATATGAAAGTCTCGAAAAAAAAATCATTCAAAACAGCTTCCTCTGTGAGGAAGCAAAATATAGTTTTAAAGACCTCGCATCATGTTTTTCAGCATTTTAGAGCCCAAGAAGTGCAGCTGTTTCCCGTTCTCGGTGCGCGATTCTCGATTGATCGTTTACAATAAAAATGTAACTATAAAGGGTTACGTATCGTGTATAACTGTGCTGGCTGGTGTGAGTCGAAAGAACAAGTGTCGAGAGCTGGGTTGAGATATTATATGAGGAAAAATAAAGCTTTTGTTCGCGATCGACCCGTTCGGTCAGCAGCTCACTACCACGTATCCTACCACAATCGACTGTGACAATTCTTGTTAAACGCTTCGGGCGACGCTGTTATTACGTGTATAATTGTCGTGTTCGGATACGCCGCGTATTTAAACGCTTACGGTATACGGTGAGTATGTTGCCGCATCGCTATAAAGCTTCGAATATCGTTCTTGGATATATATGCGTATACGCGCTTCCTGCTGGAATAAAGCTGACTGATGAGTCGCTATATATACTCGCGGGTCATGAAATCTACCTCACAAACGGATGAACGCGCGTGCGGACCTTGTTCGTTACGATAAATCCTGGACGTCTGGACTCCTGTCGACTCACAGGTGGCTTCCACATCTCTGACCCACGATCGATAATCCCGCGTTCATTAAAGCACCTGATATATAATTTATACATATTGGAAACCGTTTCCAATACATTGTGAACCAAATAACGCCGAATAGTGAAATCAGTTCAATAATAAGCCTACAATTGGGTGATTGACGATCCAAGCATTATTTTGCATCAGATACTATCGAATTGGAAATCGTTTAGGAAAATGATTAAATTTTATTTAAATTTTCAATTTAACATAAAATAAGCTAAAACATGATTTTTTTATTGTTTGGCAACCCATATCGAAAAATTATATAGGCTTGACTTACATGTTAGACTTGCATATATTTACGTCAAGAATAGTATGTTAATTATTGTTATTTTGTATTAGCCAATAACTTTTGAAAATATGTTTATTTCGTATATAGGCAAACGTTTTATTCATAATCGTCATTTATTTTCCTTTCTCTTAAAGAATATGGCTGAGAATTCAGATTTTCTTAATATTCCTTTGTATTATAAGATTAAATTCATAGTGTATTTATTATCAAGACCAGAAAATACCTGTGCGATGTAACGTGGAAAACGATGGCCCAGGTGTGTGCCGATTATGCTGGGTTGAAATTAACGGGAAATGGATACACGCGTAAAGCTAAAGGTAAAACCGTAAATCTCCGATCCGATGACAGGAGGTCAACTATATTCTGCTATACCTTGGTATATTATTAGGGTCTCCGCGGTTTACGCTACTCGTACCGTGATTACAAGTACGCGTGGGAGGAGAACATGTTTCCAGCACGTAGTAGCAATAATGTGTATTGCATTTTGAGCACCCTATTCGACCTGCATTCCGCGCTGCATCGCTCGCACTCTTGTCAGTACACGAGCAATCATTCGTGATACATAAATATCCAAGGCGGCATAAACAACGACAGCAGCGCGTCAATTCGTTCGTCGTTGACGTGGCGTCACGAGTCGTCGACCTCTTGATTAAATTCACCCGGTAATACTATGCGTACAATATACAACGTATATATCGGGCAACATTGTAAGTCTGGAACTTCCATTAGTCATATGTTCAATCATTGTACTCGTATACGACCGATTTTCGTAATTGAAAAAAAAAAAAGAAAGGATTAGTTCCGATTTAGCAGAAAGTGATTTAGATTAAGTGACAAACAGTACATTTTGTACTACATGCACAGTCCCCTTTTTCGTGCTTGTAATGTGTGGCGAAAGTGACACGTTTTAGGTAGGCATGAGAAAAAAAGTCTGCGCATGTGCAATGCCGCGCTCTCTTCTTTTCCGCCCACTGTTTACGTTCTAAGGCGAAAGAACTACTTTTTCGCACGCTGCAAACATAAAAGAAGAAGATTTTTTTTCTATTTTTGTTCGTCTTTTGCTAAACAAACACGAAAAGAGCGGCTCTCTGTGCGTGTGTTACAAAAAATAATTTGTATAAATAGGTCGATAAATAACTACCAGACTCTTAACTTCTGAGTTTTATTGTATGAATTATCGAAGGAGATGAATATTTATCTGAATACAGAAATATAAAATTGTCTTTGTCATTAAATCGAAAGTGTCCGGTAAGCAGAGACAAATGGGACGACAATATGGAAAGCGAATGCGAGACAAGCGTTTACTTCTCTCAGTGACTAACAGTAGTCGCACAGTGAAAGCGATGCGAAGCGTCCAACGCCGATACAATAATTGTTATTCGAGGTGCCCGGAGCCACCGCCGATATTGCTATTGGGGTGCACCGATGCAATCGTCGCTCCGGGCCGAGGTGGCTCAGGGAATAGAAGCGAGGAAGCGAGACGCATTCTCTACATATACTCCCGTCGAATTGACGAGTTTCTCGCGCGCGCTGCTCTCGCTCCCCTTCGCTAATGGCGTACAATGGACGAGCCATCGTTGTACTGTTGCAACGTATGCAACCTAAACACAATAGGCCCCAGCTTCGACAGTGTTTCAAAGCGATGAGCGCGCACCTATCCCGTCATGATTCAGTGAACGATGTGACGTGATTCGGACGCGGGTCTGTTAAATTTTTATTTGAAACCCTCTTCGACTAGCTCGCATCGGACTTGATGTTCTCGTGTCTGAAATGCAAAACTGCGTCTCTTATGCTTCTACGTCAATCTCGGTTGCAGTAGAAAGTTGAAAAAGGATCGAATAACGTGTTCAACAAAAATTGTGAACGTTGTTATTTGATCCTAGTACTTTCATTTGTCTGCTCAAACATTAGCATGAACCTAAAGTTCTTTTGAAATACTACGAATTCGGCAACCGATTTTATTGCGACGTGTTTCATTTGATATGGTAAACAGAAAATTCGAGAAGCAACTGAAAACCGAGAAGAGAGTCGATACCGTGACAAGTGAGAGAGAAACGATAGTGACTTTTGCTATCGGCAGATCGATCTGTCGCCATATGAAGACTTTCGTACTTTTTACTTTTGTAATTTTTGTCATCAAAACGATACAGCGTTTTTTGGCTTGCACTTAGCGCGTTTCATCGAAGCTTGAAGATTACTACTTGAACTTAACACGTCCTATTAAAGTGTGATCAGTGTGATGAGGGGAAATGAGGTTTCTGAAAAGCCGGGAGAAGTCGTACGTCGATTTAAAAACTACTTTTATGTAGCGTGTCTAGTCAAATCGTAGTCATTACTTCTCGGACGTAGCGTGTCTGATTAATGCCTTGTCTTTACGCCTTGGACGAAGCAGGTCTGATGGAAACTCGACCATTACTACTTGCACATAGCATGTCCGATTGAAGCTTGACCTACACTACTTGCACGTAGCACGTCTGATCGAAACAGTAACTTACACTTACTTTGATATAGTCGATGAAATAAGTAGTTTCAATGTTGTCGTTAATTTTCGGGATACAGTGTGTATGTCACACAAACTTTACAGTCGAGCTGGAGGCATTGCGAAAACTCCAGGCATTACGAATTTGGATTTCATTTATCATTTTCTTTCCCCTACGCGAAAACCGCACCCTATCTCAAGTCTGTCCTTCTCTTACCTTTCATAACGACTTCTATATACTAGGTCATTGGATTTTCTACCCCTCTCAGAGAACTCGAGTTGGCATCGAAAGAGCGATTTGTGTTCTTGCTACTTCTCGAGACTTCTAAGAGAGCAATGCTTCTACCGTTACATTGGTCTATAAGTACCGTAGAGCGAACGCTCCTCTACAATACTATCGAACAAGTAGCACTTTTTGGGGTAGTAATTCCCCTCGTCTTCCCGAAAAAAGCGAGACTAATACCATCGAATCTCGACTCAATGAAAAATCGAGATCGAATTGAATTTACCCACTCTGAGTGTACGAACTGTAAGGCAGGTTGAGTGGCAATAAAGCGGATGATGATTATACGTCTCCTTACATCGCACGATACTCCAACGCCACTATTAATGCCGCTCTTTAAAAAGAGTTCTAGATTATTTCTTGATGACAAGAAAAAGCCACTTTTGTGCTTGAATTATAAATAAACATTTCTCTTCTTTTTTCCGTTCCTGTGTGGTTCGAGTTACCTGCCTGACGTTAAATCCGATTCTCTTTCTTCGCCATCGGAAGCTGCGCGGTCTGTCTTATATATAGACAAAAAGCCGCCGAAGGTTAGGGAAGAGCGATGGCGGTCCCCGATGAACTGCTGCTGGATTGCCCTCTCGTTACTTCACAGAGCACGAGATGTAATTGAAAGATTCTGAGATCGGTTGCTTTCTGTTCGCATCCACGTCCGGGAAGAGTACCAATGGCAACCCTCAATCCGCCTCTTCTATACGTCCTGCACAATTTCTGTACCTATCTTCTTCCTCTCACTGATCCCGCTTTTCCACAAACGGTACAGCTCTTTCCTTCTTGTTAGAAATCTAGATATAATTGAGAGATGGGGAGTAAATCCGTTCTCTAATTAAAAGTTTGAGTGTCGAGCGAAAGCGCCCTCGTCTGCTCTACTGACTTCCTGGCAGACTTTCCCCGCTTTCTTCGCTTCTATATGTATAGTAGTTCCCCTTGCATATCTGCGGATGACTGAACTGAATAACGATTCATCGATTTTGTAGTTAGTCTATATCGCTCTTCGATGAATTTGATAAGTAATAGCCATATTAATCTTGTACAGTAATCTGTAACGAAAGACTGTAAGTATATTTCATATTTTTTACATCTACTGTCTTATTTGCACCTAATTTTACAGCAGAAAAAAAATGCGTAAAATGATACATAATTCGCAATTTATCGAGATCTAATCTTTGAATTGTGCTTCTGCTCATTCAAGGCTAGTTTACCATAAAATCTATGTAAATTTAAGTGCAATCTCATCCATTATCTTCCGAGATACCTGTTACCAAAATCTCTGGAAAACTTATGGAAAGTCGGCGGTAGTTTTAAAAAATGTTACACTATAACTTGAGTAAAATTAGTTCTAAAGTATTCTTGACCAATCCGACTATGCTATGCTATGTAAAAACTCCATATACACCCGAAATCTCTATCTGCACTCCAAATCTCCACCTACACCTGTTTTACAACCCTGTCGATCGCCACGCGAAGTTGAATAATCGTGCTTTTGTGTAAATGTGAATACCCGCATCTACTATAGATTCACGTATAAGTGTGCGAGTGCGAATTGATGCAGAAAAAAATAATTGAGAGATCGCGTTCAGAAAAGAAGAGAATGGCAAAACGAGAAAGCTCCAACATTCTCCTCCACAAACCCCACCAGTCTTCTACTCTTTCGGTCTGAGTCGTGTCACGGTGAGAGATTTATTGCGACGAAGGGTCCGCGCGCCCGCTTGGCCGCACTCCAGTTGCTTCCAACAAACGCCACGCTAAAGATTGAGAGCTCTATGCCTATACCGTTTCTTTTGGATCTCTCTCACTCGCCAATTTCGAAAAATCCTCCCAGAAGAAGGTAGAAACCACGGCTACTTTCTCCATCGGCCAACTATGAATGGATGCCCAATGAAACCGGGGCTGCCAACCGAGTGAAAGATGTATGTTCAGCGGATTCGAGAGCTTATTCGAACCACAATATAGCACAGTAGATAAGAACTGAATGTATTTATTTTTTCGGCAGACTTCCGACAGTTAAGCAGCATTTCGTATTCCTACTCGGATAGATTACTATTTGTACGCTGGCTGGCAAATACAGTTAGCTTTACTTACAGGGCCGACGACTATCACAGATTTTTCGCATTTTCACAGTATACCCGTGTGAAAATGATATATAGTAGGTGTCAGATTTAGTCAGTTCCAATCAGGGAGGGAAGGCTCGTAAAAAGGGGGAAGAACCCCATACTGGATATGACGAACCTGCACTGCATTGCATATAAAAAGTCGACTCGAATGAAAAAGGATCATATAGGTGACATTAGCGCATTGGTTCTCTCTTACTCTATACTAGAATAATCTGGGTTCGATCTCCGGTAATTACTGTACTATATTTTTTTCTCTTCGATATTGTATCGGGGTATTGTCACAATGAATACCTACACTTCCCCAAAACCTTCGCTAGGTAGTTACACGGGAAGCAAAAATTACGAAGGAAAGTAGTTCGTAATCCATTAAAATCAAACTTCTTTCTGTATACTAACTCGTGTACCTTCAACGTGTGACAAATTTTGCACGGATTCCTTTGTGGAAAAATTTGTATCAGATTTAGCAGCGACTTAGAAGTGTACTTGATAAGCACTTGAAATTTGAAAATGACGGGATTAGCAATAGTAATGTTTTGATAGATACATTCGGGATACTAACGTATACCGAGGTAGGTGGCTGCACTTGGATCGAGGTAATTACGATGCAACCGGTAGACGAATCTATTGTATAGTACGTAGCTTATCGTAGAGATGGTAGGCAGCATCTGTTGCGTACAATATTGGAAAGAAGGAGAAGCTCTCGCTATTAGATAGCAAGGCATATACAACGACCGAGGGAGTGAACAGCGCGGGTGGATGCGGGAGATGACTGAAGGGGCGAGTATAAGCTTGTTGCGTGGAGGAAAAGCGAGACAGAAGAAAAGGCAAAGGCGAAAGGTTGTGGACGCCGCGGAGGGTGTTTTTCCAAGCAGCAATAGAGCACAAGCGATCCAGCACGATAAAGTTGCTGGCGGAAAAGTGGATTTTGAACTGCTGCCCGTACCCCGTGCGCCCACCTCTCTGCGCACCGTTATCGGATGCAAACTCAATTTGAAGTAAACTGCGAGACCCGAGTTTACCTCGGTGGATGATGCAGCGTAATAGTGTAGTATATATACACGCTTCGCGAATCGGTGAGCTGCGAGTGAACTGCTTTTGTTGCACTGGACGCGGTTTACCATACAGTCGGTCGATAAGATGCTATGCCCATGTGGAGGATCTGTCAGAGCATTATTCATACAGTTACTCCACTTCATTTCAAAAATATAATTCGCTATTATTTAGTGGTTGGTGCGCGAATAACGCGGAAATGTACGATGGTTTCGTGAGAGCGTTCAAAAGTTACGAGAGAATGAGGATTGAGAAAGACCAACACGTTGGAACATCATTGTGGGCATAAAATACCACGAATAGTGTGTAGCTACACGTCCCGAGGCGCTGGGGGAAGCTGCATTATTCACGGGCCCCTTGGCCACCTACTGCTCTTCGACCTGAAGACTCTATCTCTTTTTACTTTCATTTTATCCAGCTTGCCAAGCTCGAAGTAACACTCAAAGTTGTTCCACGATACAGAATAAAATCGACCCGGACGCTAAACGTCAAGAAGCTTTTATTCTGGGTACCTTCACCCAAGAATCCCCAGACCGCAATAGTTTATTTTTCGATGATCGAATCATGGCTGATATACATGACATCCATGGTGACAGTAACTATTACAAAACATTTTTGAAATTTCCGAAGTATCACTACAATTACATTTTTTTTTCGTGTGAGGTTTCTGATACAAATACAATTGTATTTATGTTTTCATCACAATTACGTCATTTTGAGTAGCTTGTAACGTCATCAGAAGTCTGTCGGATCATTTAATTAGAAAACAAATTACGATTATGTGAATTCAATAATCGTGCAGCAAAAAATAGAATTGATGGGTGGAACAATATTCATTTCTGGTAGTTACTTATCTAGTAGATATTTTCTTTTGTTTTACGTTATCTACGTTTACTTTGCCATAGTTCATCGACCATATTGCATGTATGTCAGGTCAATGTAAAAATATGGCAATATTGTGTATTTCTCAAAACGAAGAATATATTCTGTAATCAGCTTCCACAATAACGAACCATTAGGACAACTAATGTCTTAACGTAAAAGAACTCATGATAGGACGCACTCTTGTCTAATGTTCAACCAGACGAGTCTTATCAAGAAGTTTTGATGAAGGCTTCTCGAATGTGCATCAGTATCGTAGGATTACTACTCGCCCGCGTAATCAGGACAGATGCCCGAAGATCAAATCGATTTTATGGAAACTGTTATTACCGGACATGCAGTAATAGTCAATAGCTATAGTATATAGAGACTGTTCCAGTTTAGTAGAATAGACGAGTGCACGCGGGCGGGCTAATAGACCGGTAACAGTATAAACATTTCTCAGGGGTTTGTCGTGTGCGCCAAGTACCCTGACCCTCGTTATCTATCCGTCTCGCTCACTCCTTTGTACTTCACCCCTCATGCCACACCGCTTTGCAAGTTAATAGCCCGTACTTTCAGCCCGTAACTTCGGTGGCGATCTAGATAAAGCTGCTTTATGAACCCAGTACCCGGATCATGCTCTCTTCCTCGCACTATCCCCTACTACACTCTCGTAGTCACTTGCAGAACTGAACGAGTTGGCCAACCAAGAGCAACGGTCAGCTACTACTTCGCTACTACTTTCGCTGTCTCTACAAACCGTGCGCGCATATACCCGTTGGTGCTGCCAACCGACCGGGGTAGCAGGTCCTCTCGTCAGCTCGCTGTTTGTCGTTTCTCTTTCAACAAAAATAGAGGCACTTACGGTCGTTTGCATTTGCAACACCCAGTCCGCACTTGTCACGCGTTGGCTGCCCCCGACACATTGTTCAAATCTCTGGTGTTGCACCGTAGAGTGTATTTTATTTTATATCTTTTTTTTCTTTATCACCTATACGACATGTCGAGTACGCGCTTGTTATTTTCCGCTTGTTGACACGTGCTCACAACAATGAGGAGTTGTTGGAAGAAAGCAGTTAAAAATTAAACGATGCAGCTTATATAGAGTTCTTCTTCTGTAGAAAAATATCATCATTTTTAAAGCGCGAAATAAGAAATTCAACAAAAAGACTCTGCTTTAATTAGTAAACGTCGAATGAACCGGTTTCAAATGTGAAATTGTCTCAGAAAGCTTGGATTATAATTCTTCTTTAAAATGCCTACGGAATGTTAAGTACACGGGTTGTTGTAGTAAGTTACGACGTTACAGTGAAATTTGTCAAGAGACTCATCGTTCTCGGGGTTTAATTAGTAAATAGGTCTTTAACCAAAGTTCAGAATTTCGTCCGGATTCCACACAGACTCAAACCGAGGAAAGAGTACCTTCGTTCTGCTCGCTACTCTCGTCAAGTATTCGTACAACATAATTCAGTGTCAACGGATTTCGTGTTTAATTCTTAAAAGAGAAGGGAGGAGACACGAGAGTGTGGCGGGAAACATAGGACGACGGCAAAGTTGCACGCGTGCTGGATGAGAACTTCTAACTTGTAGGGCGAAGAAGAAAGTACTCGGAAGACGACGATGCTGTGCGTGTAAGTCAAGTTTACAGACTTTCCCCCGCACTCCTCGATGAGCGTTGCTCTTTCCTTTCGACGCAATTTCCAAACCTGGTAAACTTCCTCCGATTTACAACCTTATCAAATATTAATTTAATTATAATGACATTTATTTCCCGTACATGACGAGATGATGGACGGGTTACAATATTTTTCATAAAAAAATTCCGACTGAGGGAGCTTATTTTAAGAGGAATGTTCTATTCTTTAGTATTCACAACTTTTCCGCTATCCATGCACTTGTTAAAGCCTTCGGAGTGAATTCGGGTTGACGAATAGTCCGGATAATTTGGGTATCCGGGAAAACCGGATAGTCCGTATATCCGAGTAGTTCGCATCATCGGGTACTTCGAGTACCTGTGAGCATACCGGATTGTCCAGGTATCCGGGTATTGGCGAGGTTCGGATATTCGGGAATGTTCGGATTGAACCAATATTCGTATTTGAAGCATCGGATTCATTAGATCCGGATAGTCCGCGTTTTCCGAGTAGTCGATAAAGTTCAAGCACACTGCCCATATGGTTCTGCATTAATGTACAAGATTTTATTTGAACATGTACCAAATACTCATAATATCAGGAAATTATCTTATTTTGTACTGTAAGAATTTTTGCCTCAGTGTGGGAAGGGAGGAAACGTGGAAAAAATTTCATTTCGCTGAGTTCTCGAGTATTCAAGTCGCGAGGGTCCTTCCTCTATCCCCCGTCCATCATTTTTCGTTCCAGTAGGTATTCTCCACGGAAAGAAAAACATCCGCTACTTGAATTTTAAATAAACACTTGGGTCTTACTATTATTATCACGAGATTATCAGCAACATTTTGATACATTTTTTTATTAAGCCGGTAAGAAAAGGAAAATTCATTGTTTTCATAGTTAGTTATGAAATAATTTTTTTTTTGTTGCAGTGAGTTATATGACGCTGAACTATTCAACTTATACGAATTAAAAAACGATGCTTCTATCTATTTTTTTAATTCGAATTCTTCTCAATCTTTTCTCATTCCAACGGCCCTCCCGTCGAAACCCTCGAGAATTCGCAAAAATTAACTGACTCCTCTTGCCACCATCGATAAAAACTTCATTCCATATCCGGCAGCTCGAGTAAGCAGGATCCGTAGTGGGTGGCCGCCTCGCAGCGCAGAAACTTTACCGGCAAGAAGCGCCTTACTTCGTTGCTATGCTCGAAGCAGGAACAGCCCCCCGAGTTACCGTTGTGGACTTAACTTTACAATAGATTTATGCTAATACACATTCTCGCTAGTCTTTAACGATTTGACGGCGCATGGTTTCCCGCTATCCTAGAAGCCACTGACTTTTAATCGTGAGATTACCAGGAGCTTTATGGTTGTACAACGACCGTAAGTGTAATGTTGCTTCTGTCGTTATTTATACAATGATTTATACGGAATTATTTGGAATTGAGCTAAAATGGATAAGGACAAATGGATAAATGGAAAGGTGCTATAATAGAGTAGATAACAAGATTGTGAAATGTTATAGCTAATGTATTTAATATTATCGGGTGTGACATTTCTCTAGATTTAATTTTTGTTATGAAGAGAGAACCATTAAGAGAATAGGGGGATCCTCTCCCCTTTATCTGATTATAGAGAAGTACATTATCTCCCTTATTTATTAAGGCAGACAATCAAGTGTTAAAAATAATATTATTCGGTCGAGGGTTGGATCTGAGCAAATAGGGATGAACCTGATGTGGAAACTCAGTTCGCCAAATGCTTTCGTGCATTCATAGGTTGCAAGATATCCGTACTTTTTCTTGTTCCTTCATCCTCCATTTCTATACTTTTTCCCCTGGGAAAGAAAGAACGCTCGGTATCTGAATGCAAAGGAGGCACCCGGATTATTTTCAATATCGTCGCGCTGAGCCATGCTATCTATCACGTAGACGCGCAACACCCTTCATCGTAGCCGTTTTTGATCTCTCTTTTTCTCTCTGTTTCTATTCCGATGGCTGTTGTTATAAATTCTGTATTGCCATTAAAAACGTGACACGTTTTCGTGTGCACATCTTATACGATTTTAGGCGACACATGTTTCAAGGAGGCGTAGAGATGGGCCGAGTATTGGAATTGTTGCATAAAGTAGAGTCCTAATTTTTCTTTGGATATGACCTTAAAGAAATTCGTATCGAGATGAACGGCGGAAGCGGACACTGAAGATCGACATTTTTTACGTTAGTTCGATCTTAGAATCATCTTAAGTTCAAAGTTCGATCTCAGGATAATCTTAACTTCGAACTTCGACCTCAACAGCTTAAAAGTTCGATCATTAAAGAAATTGTGAGCTACCGCAATCCTAGAAAATGGCTAATGTGTCGGGACGGTATTAGTGGACGCTTGATTTCCGATTCGAGTAGAATGAAATGAAATCATGGTGTAAGAAAATTGAGACTCCACTGTATCACGTATGGTCGAAACATCCCACAATCAGGGGATACGAAGGTTGCAACAGAAGAAGGTGCGAAGAAATAGAATCATACATTGAAGTGTACCTTTAACATTATCTCTCACCTGTCTCAAAACTGAAAAAGATTCGTCAGAGAAACTGTGGCAGGCGTGGCGACTTAAGGTTTGTTACCTTTGTTGCCACCATTGGTAGTCTACAGGACTATACCTTTCTGTTAAATTGATTCTCCCTAGGTATTAAATAGATACAACAATTACAAGTAACGTGGTAAATTAAAAAATATAGTTGATGCTATTTTTATCATATTATTTATAGCTATTCTTCTCTCAGGATTCAGTTGACTGTTAAAACTGATATTAACATATCATATCTTCATTTTCATTCATCTGATTACATTAAGATGTTGTGAAATGTATAGGTGCTATAGTGAGTTATAACCAATGACGCCCACGCCGGAGTCAGATAGAAATACTGATAATATGATTCACATCGTCTTAAATGAGGTCGGACGAATAGGAGATGAAAATCCTGAGCTAAATACTAAATCACGGAATGATGGCTTGAATCGTGACTTGCAATCTATTCGATAAAGCAAACGTAAACTGGCAAGACAATCGCAATGATTATGCAAACCCCGTTCAAATATTTAACCGTAAACTGGAGATAACTGCCGGAAGTGAAGAGACGCGAGAATAACATAGGGATCAAGTTTGCGCAATGTATAATGTATCTCACTTGGCAACATTACTATCCTCTTGGATATACACTATTTACATTAGTGCGAAAGCCCTAGAATGGGTTTGTCGTAGCGTTTTGAATGTACCGGGTGTGCCGATGGGGATGCGTCTTGCGGTTGTGTAAGCCAGAAGCCGCGGGAAAGGTCCAGGCGATTACCGTGCGCAACGCGTCGCTGTGCCGCGCCACGTTACGTGACCCAAATTCCGATGCAGTACACCTCGCGGTCACAATCCCCTTCTCATTCTCCTCCTCATACGTCTGCGTCGGTAAACCATTATATTTCCATGAAAAAATATCATAATTTCTTTCGTTTAAAGTAAAAAATTACGATTTTAAAATATTTATGTCATCAATAATACAAATATTTAAACACACCACGGAAAGAAATTCAGCTGGTAGTATTATTAAAGGTTTGTCTGTCCTTCGAATTAGAAAACTAACTTGAAAGTTCATTACTTTTTATTTCTTATGTTCTGACAATTTTTTTTTCAACCAGTTATCCTCCATTCAGGGGTTAACAGGAACAATAGTATGGTTTTAAGTTTCCGGAAAAAGAATGGGTTTAGAAATAACGTGAATCTCCACAACGAAGAAGGCAAACGTTTATTCAAATTAAACCGACCGTATTTATTTAAACAATATTGTTTCTCTGTTAAAATACTTTCGTGGCTTGTTTTTTCTCGTTTTGGATCACCAAGTATCGTTGCACCACTTAGCTCTCCACTTGGTACAATGACTAACACGATTCGAGGATGAAGTTTTGAAATCGCGATTGAACGACAGTACGACGCCCTTCATCACCCTACTGAGCGAACCCGTTGCCGACACGAAATTGTGAAACTCATTCCCGCTGCTCCTTATTTCCTTACCGACACATCTCTCTACAGTAGATCGGTATGGCTGTTAGGAGTTACACTGTTAGCTACCCGGAGACCATTGTTATCTGATGTTATACAACTTTCGTAATACATACTATCTATCTGGTATACACATTTGCGGTGAATCACATCACCAGAGTAGAGTGATAAGTATAAGCGAGTTTGCTGCTTAGTCATAATATTCCCCCTGCAGAAAGGTTGCACGTTTCAATCCCCCCATCAACGTCTGTTATCAGATATGGCACCTATGGCACCCTCTCGTTTTGCTGGCTTTCGTAAATTCGTCAACAACGACCTGATTGCGGAGACGTTAATCTAAACAAGTGTTGATAACTTTCATCAGGTTATTATCCATTCGTAAACGCAACACTGGAATACCTTCCCCCCAAGCCTTTATTATTTCGTTTTTTTTTCTTCTTTCTTTCCAGTGGCAGAGGAAACCACTGCAGGAATTTTTCGGCCATTATTCTTCTCGGCTCGTTACGCACGCCCGCCGGGGGCTAATGAATTGCTTAATTAATTTCCACACGGATGGTAGAGAGGCACGGGGAGGGGGGAGGATTTCGAACGGTAAATCAGTCGACGGCAGAATACACCAACTCTGTGCCCTGCTGATTCTCTGACTGCAACAGCAGATACAGCTCCGGAGCTGAATGATCTCGAAATTACATTTCGACCATCAAGATATTTTAGTAATATGGATTCTCGTAATTCGTGAAACGTCGAAGCTCATCAGATTCGTACGTTCTGATTAATTTAATCTAATGTATCAGAAAGATTGAATTTTCGAAAAACTCAAAACACTTGAGTGCAAAAAATTCTTCCTTACAAACACAATGCCACAATTTCACTGACACTTTGAAAAAATTTAAAACAACATACACACCTACAGATTGGTCCTAAAATGTATACACAATTTATTGTTATCCCTAATTGATTTATATATTTTTACATTTGGCAGACGGGAAACCAATGAACAATATGGATCAGACATAAACATAACCTATGAATAACATTAGCATCCCTAAAGCTAGATAGGTATAAAGATAGTGAATAATTCAAAAATAGTCAATGATTCAACGGACGAGAATGTCATTATATACTTGGCCGTCATTGTTGCTAGAATCGTACGTCTTATACTAGAAAGTGATTAAAACGTTACTTACTCATTCGGGATTCATATAATTCATAAGCGGTCGAGCTTATTATACTCCGGTTTATTTAATCTCCGGTTGAATTAATGATGCCATAGAACTAAGAGACAAACCATTGGATTTATGTTATGAGAAATCCACTATAAAAGGTGCTTATCTCAGCAGGTTCTTAACAGAAATGGTCACACAATGAGTCTGCAGACCGAAAAAACAAGTCACTGCTTGCGTATTGGAACACGCAGAGGGTCCATAAAGTGTTTGAGAACACTATTGTCCTTCCATAAGTATTGTCATAACTTACGTGGGTTCATGCTAATCACACAGTCGCTCGACTGAATTTCACGGTAGCGCGTCCGTTGCTTTGGAGAAAAAGAAATTAACTATTGAATTAATTGTACGAGGAACACATTATGCATACTGCTTATCTCGACGGATACTTGCTGCATTGTATTCAGTCGGGGTGTGCAAACCGGGTTGGAAACAAGCAACTTGGTATAACGCACGGCGTATCCATAAAGTGTATGTGGCAACAACGGTGTTAACGAGCTGGTCGCTCTTTCATTTTCTCTCTCACTCGCTCAGAACTGGTGCTGGCTCAAGAGCATTGAGAACCAACCTCAAGGAAGTCCCTGTCCCTGTTAATGCTGTAGCACGAGCTGGTGGCTAGTGGCGTGGCAACGGCCCTTTAATCCTCGACAGGCCGAGGTAAACCGCGGACGGTCAAGCACATTCGAGCACCACCTTGCATCGTCCTCTTCTACGTAACCATCGAGCCCGGCATCTGAACGTGGTTTCGTGGCCTAATAGTGTACACCACAAGAGCACCAGTCCCAGTATGTATACTGCATGCTGTGATCCTTGACAGCCTTCTCAGTCGTCTACTCCAGCATAACAATGGAATGTCTCTTCAGAGCCGTGACACCTCTTGATTTACAAAGTGTATTTTCGTGTGGTTCGTAAACTGCGTTCAACGGGCCAATAAAAAGATTTACATGAAAACTGTTAAATGTCGCAAGCTGAGGTATTATTATTTTGCGTAGGATATAAAATCAACTCTGCTTCGAACTGCGGTAATAAAAGGCAAAAGCCTCGTTTAGCATTTGATTGAGCTATCGAAATCGCACAAACATCAAGTAAACATCACAATCTTGTCGCGCAGAGATTCTGTTCGCAGCGATTTATTTTTTTTTACTCGAGATATGCTTTATCCCACCTCATTTAAGATTAAATACTTACTATTTTCGTTAACACTAATATGATGACTTGTACGTCTGTAGATAAATCGCTTAGTAATCCTGCACTTGCATTTTTCAGATTGCACGTTTAATTACATATTCCGTCACTTTCTCTACATTATGGTGCATATTAATCGCCGAAAAAATATATTTACATTTTTTTAAAAAGAGAAATTGAATCTAGCACCCTACGGATAGTGTTTTGTTGCACTACGTCTTAGCTCACTCGGCCATTCAGATCATACTTTTTTTTTTGCTTATTTAAATAACATATGTATGAAATATGAAATGAAATTACTGTAATATAGTCAAAACTTTATAGACATATATTATTGTATCTGATGTAAAAATAAAAGCACCTTCAGTTATTTTATACCGAAATCGGCTGTATCGAATAGGATACATTGTAATGTTATTGTCATCTATATAAAAATATTCGACGAAATTGTTTGATTGTTTGCGCGAATTAGTTTGTTAGTATTTGGGTGGCCGACCACCTGAATGACTCTAACGGTCAGTACTAGGATGGGTGATCATCTGGTTATCCCTAGGAGTCAGTACTCGGATGAGTCACTGATTTTTAGGAAAGCTCTAAGGTTGTAGTAAAGCCCTAGTTTGTTTTTGTTCAGCCCAGATATTAGGGATTAAGCCTTTATGCGTTGTAACGTGGCCCTAGTATAGAATCCCTATTATTCAAGCCCTGAAAAAAAACTAAGAATGCCCTATAGCCTCTCACGGTTACCCGACTAAATTTCTGCACGAGATATAATGCGAGTTTGCCGATAGTAAACTTGGCGTCGAGACGCTATATACCATGTCTGTTGATGACACTTCAAGACGATTATTGATGGAACGTTAGGATTACAGGTAGTCATATTGATTGGCATACGATAATGGAATTTACGAGCTACGTGTACAGGCATAATTCAATTTTTCTCTTCCATATTCGTCCTTCTGATGTTAAGTTCGACGCAGTGATAGTTCGATGATCTGAAGAGTCAACCCGAATCGATATGATTTTACTTGAGTCCAACACTCAGCAAGGTGTTTTTATTCCCTACTTCCCTCTCCCATAGCATACATACAAAAATGAATTATTGTTTCAATTTTATTATTAATGACATTAAATTATAATTGTAATATCTAACTTTTTGCTTCATTCAACAATCTTTTTTGCTGGATTACTCAGTCATTACATACGCACTATCTTAGTTCCGCTTAAATTTAATTGGACCCAATTTCAATTAGATTGCATTTCAATTTTCAATATTCGACTACAGCTAATATTTACTTCGCACACGTCTTCAACCGTTTGAAGAAGTATGTTGCAGGGATATTCAGAGTAATTATATTATCATTTGAGCGATTTCATCGTCACCCCCGGTTTTCAGCCCCGAGGTTTTCTGCGGTTGCATAACAAAGTCCTCGACAGTCACGAGAGATGAGGGTGAGCGTTCACCACGGTAGTTGTCCCGGATTCCGGCAGTCTCTATGAGCCTCATTGCTACACAGACCCTCAAACGTAAGAACTAGTGCCGCGTGAATACACTGGGTAAACTCCGCATATAGAGCTTGACATCGTGTACCGAAAGATAGAACCGAAAGGTGGTTGGTGTTGAAGGCATGAGAGTCTAGCATGAGCCATGTCTCGACGCTCAATCTATCTCTATCGTGCATCCTTCTCTCTTCATCTCCTTCCTCGCTTTTGCTCGTAGCTTCGGTCTCGAGGGGCTGTGGGTATATACGTCCAGAAGCGAGAGACATTAATTACTCTTATCTGAGCAAACAGCGGATCCGTTACGGCGTCCGTGGCGAACGCGCGTTCCCGGGACCTCTACCAGCATCGCACAAGTCCCTCCGGCTTGCCCCTTTCCATCGGCTTCTCACTTCCTTCCCATCTCTGTCACCCTCCCTCCGCACGGAATCTGTCCCCGTTCGGAGAACCTAAAATTCTGCTGCTTTCAATCTCGTCACGATCGTGTTGACCCACGGTCATCCTCACATCTTGACGACAGTCACAATCACCTTTCTGCTTTAGCACTCCGTGTTGCTGATGCCGCATGAAGAATCGGCTTTTCGAGGGATAAATGTGAAATGAATATTTATGAGACATCCTTGCTTTCTTTATATTTGAATTCAATACATGACACAGAGTTTAGGTCAGGATCATTGCAAAAAATCGTAAAAGCCCTTCACACTTATGACACCGCAGTAAAGTCGTCATAGCATAAATCGATGAGCTAATTTTTCTTATTGTAAATTCTTCTTATCGATGTGATTAGACAGCGCTTTTGAATACTTATGTAACGTTGAAAAATTGTTGTAATTACAAAAGAAAAAGAAAAAATAAGTGAAAATCTGAAATAAGCATTCATCACTTACTATCTGCCTCTTTAAATGTTCACTTATCACTTTGGTGGCAAACGAATATTTATAGATATTTAAAGATTAGGAAATTGTCAACAAAACCACTATTTATCGTCGACTTCCAGGGTTCTATCTGTAAGTACGAATCGTCGGAAACTCTTTTCTTCGCGTTGTTCTTGCGGTAAACTTATGTACGTTTATAGTAACAAAGTCAAATTGAATATGGTTACGAATTATTCAAGAGATTGTCATCGGAGTCATATAATAGGAACATGTACTATAATATTCGGAACAATGCGGCTATGGTATTTATTCGAAAGGTACTACAACATTGGATTCCGTTACTACAACCTCGCGAACCTTAGCGTGTACGGTAATCTCTACGTTGTCGTCTTCGTTGTCGACATATGCTACGGCAATATACACAGGTCGGCCCCGTCACCCAGCTTTCTGGTCGCGTTTACATCCTTTGGCGTCTACTTCCCTCGCGTGACACCTCACTCAGCCCGAAGTACCTACTTCCAGATCCGCAACAAACTTGTGTTTCTTGCCAAGTCCCTTCTATCGCTCGCCTCTTACCAGTACACTCTGCAACACATTCGCGTGAATTTTACAAATAAGTCACATCCTGTCGGCCGACAAATTTTTCAAAAAGACTTTCACGGCAATGTATGTACCAATTAAATCGACTGTACTTAAATACAAAAAGCCTGTGGTCTATAGTACGCGAATTGCATCTTGATGGCAATGGCAAAAGCAGTAAATCAAGTAACATCATGAGACATTCCGGACTCGTGGAAAACGTATTAATCAAAAGACCCCAGTTCTCGGTGCGGAGCTCTGTCGCGAAGCCAGCAGAAGTTTGAGGGTTTGCAATGGCCATGGAAAGCTCAGTGGTAAAGCCCCGAAGATATCGTTGCGCTCGTCGTCGACGAGAACAAGAAACTGGCTGGTTGGCTCCGTGGAACGGTTGCGGACCTTCCTAATTGCCCTCTTGTGCAATCATAACTGTCCCGAGACCTCATACATTAGATGGGTATTCTTCTATGAAACTTCCCGAGCGAACATTCGTCATCAGAACATGCCTTCAACTTTTCTACAAGATTATCCGTGGCATCCAATTGCTTGCACGGAGACAATTTGATAGAAAAAGTTATCATCAGAAGTACATTAAACATTTTTAGGCACAGCATTACAGTTCAGTGATATTAGATTTTAGCGTCTTTGAAAAATCTAGATGGGTGCTGGAAGGATGCGCAACGAAGTCGTCACAAAGAAATTCACTTCAATATCCGCGTGCAATAACTAACGCTCCTTTCTTTTAGAATGTTACACGTTTCGCTAGACGTTTGATTTTCCCATTTTAAATAACGCTTAAACGCAACAATAGATAATAATAAACACTTATGCAAATAATATGCGTATCGCTTTTTGACAATAAAATTAAACAGTTCGAGATATTTAATAGTTGTTTGGATTTTCGTTTCTTCGCAATCTTTAATTTTTTAAATAAATCTCGAATATTCGACTGGTTGAAGTGAACACTACCGGAATTATTTGAAGTCCATTTCTTAGACTCTGTCATAAAACGCGATTACGAACTGGAACTTTTTCGAAGTGCAAAAGTCGACCAAAAATTGTTGGTGTCCTCTGGACTACGGACTTCGAAAAATTTGCAGACGTTTGACGTCACCAGTGAAGTTTCTTCATGAAAGAAGAGATGTGATTGGTAGTAACGTAATTTCGCGACTTTATCGATGCGCAAAGATTGCATGCTTATATAGGCCGATCCAAGTCGCATTTTTATTACGAGGGGCTAGTCGGTCCTTAGACTGGGGGATTCGAAGAAATGCATCGCCACAATGGACAGTATAAAGACCCTTTACTTGCACTACTTTACCGCCCCTCGCCGTCGCGCTCTGCACAAGGTGCGGTAGACAATACTTGAAACCTTTGTCACCATACTGGACAGTCATTGATTAAAAGAGTTTCTTGACCCCTCTTTTGCGATTAATAAAGCCATTACATCGCCACTCCGTTTTCCAATTAAATTCAACGTCACATTCACACGAGACAAACTAAATTTCACTACTATATTTGTCTTTAATGCTAAGAAAACGTTATTTATGTTCGTAAACACAAAAAATCCTTAAATTCTGACTTAACATAATATTAAATAACATTAATATATATAATGTTTCTTTTGTTAAATGTAAATATGCACTTATTTGCTATTAACCATTGTAGATATATTTTGTATGAATTTTATTTTTGCTGAATTTGGCTTTTCTCACGAAAAGCATTACGATCCTTTAAAAAGTTTAGCACAATATCAAAAGAGTCCTCAGAAAGTGTTATGATCCTCTTGGAAATGTAGTGAAATGGTGAAAAGTGGTCTATTCCATTTCAACCTACATGAGAATACCGATTCCACCGTCACTAGCAGAGAATGAAAATGGGCGCTGTATTTCAGCCCGGCTTGAGTACCTAGATTTAGCGTGTCGTATTTTATTGATCTTTCAAATAAAGTGTTTGTGTAAATGCGAAGATAAATGATAGCAAAGACTACATCTGTTATAAAAATACTCTAAGAGACGGGGTATACATAATATAGTGAATACATGATGTTTACTTATTACTTATTATTAAACAGTAATTAAAAAAAAAAATTCTGTGTGTTGAGTGCAAAACATGGTATCACACACTTTACTAGACCGCACAGAAATGCATTACGCATTCAATTCCAAATCTCTGACTGGCACTACAGTATCAGAAATTTTAGACACTCGATAACCCATCTGTCCACCAACGCCAATTGGTGGACAGGTGTTGATTAGGTTCGAACTGCTCAGACGAGCACTCTGTAACCGTGGGAATACAACAAGAGCAGTGCATTAAGAGAACGGTGGTCACAGTGATTGGACGGGCAGAATCTGAAGACAGAGATACAGTGACAGAGCTAAAACGAGAGAGGCAGAAACGGGTGGAAGCCTCGCACACTCTGGAGCTCGTAACGTTGCAATAGCACCGAAAACCCGGTATTTCCCCGCTGCATCCTGGAACAATGGCCCAGATATGCGGTCTCGTATCATGAATATTTAGCGTAACGAAGAGGAGGCTGAGAGAAGACCGTTGCACCATGCTAGTCTGTACGGTTCTCGGGCGCCGAATGGGTAGAGGAAAGTCGGCAAGGGTTGCCAGCGAAGCCGGATGGTCGACATTTACAACGGCCGCGGCTAAGAGATTTCCTCCAAATGGATGTTGTACCGACGAGAGCTATTCGACACGGTACCAGCATTAACGCCGCACCACAATTTCAACCATACACCAATATTATAACACTGTCAATATTATTGCATATATTACTACATAGTATACACGACTTGGATGCCACTGCACAAAGATGGGATGAAGAAAAAATAATGAGTGTATTACAGGTAACGCATCTCGGTTATACTCACGTACTTCACGTAGACCGAATTTAAAAAAAAATCCAATAATCCGGCATAAAACTTGGCCCGATTACTTTTCATCGAACTGGACCCACTTTTTGTAATTTTGAGGACTTAGAAAAAATTGGGCCTGGCCTACATCACCTTCTCCCCCCCCCCCCCCCCCCTCCCACCTCGATTGTCCTACACGTCGGCGACGGCAGCGAGATATTTTTGTAGTATATATACATATACATATATACTATAAAATCTAGTGCTATCCGTGAACACGCTATTCGGTTAAACGGCAGGTGATAAACGGCTCTTTAAGCGTGGACGCTTAAAAAGCCAGAATCTCTTCTACACGGCGATCTCGTAGGCCGAAAGAGAAAGAAAGAGAGACAGACAGGATACAGAAAAGCCGCCGAGCGGAGCTTCAGCGTCGAGCTTTCGAGTTTTTCTGATGCGCGCGCGGCGAGTGGGCCGCTTGGCAGTTGGCCAGACAGTGCCTCGGCTACTGATCCTTTTCCATGTATTAATATAGATATATATACTAAATACATATACTTTATACATAGGCACCGCACAGACGTATATTCGGTGACGGCATATAATATCATGTGGCAGTCTCGACGGTTATGTACATGTACTATAAAATACAGAGACGTGGAAAGGACGCGCGCAAAGGTTGAATGTGCTTAATGGCCTGCGACGTTGGCGAATTTTGAGCGAAATTATGGCGGACCGTGTTACCGATGAGCCCGACAAGCACCATTAACAACGCACTTAGGAAGAGGCTGGACGAGCTTACCGAGCAGAGAACAACGGCGAGCCTCGATCGCCGAACTAGAAAACTTCACTCATCTGGGGCAGCCACTATATGCAATGACTAGAGGTTCTGAGAGGTTGAAAGGTGAAATCGACTTTTACTTCCCGCTGGGGAAACTGTCTTCTTGAGCTTGGAACGGTTAGACACAAGCAAGAAACTCACTGTGTCACTATTAGCGCTTGGTAATTTATTGATTTAGTATTGGAGTTAGGTGACCTAAAAGGTAAAAGACGATAAGGGATTTATGGGGTATTTAACCCTGTTGCCCAGATTGACAGATGTTCTATTATTACCTTTTGTTGTCCACTCTAAATACTAATAGTGTAAGAATCTGTTATATGAAGGGTTCATATTATTATGTTCTTAAATTTTATGTACTACCATATTTAAATTTTTTTACTACGGTTTTTAAGTATATTTATTAAGTATATTTTTTATACGGTTTTTAAGTGAAGAGGAGAAGTGTTATATATTAGATTTTGAAGTAAAGTTATTGATTCATTGACTCCCGTAACGTTCAAAAGGATGTTGGAACCTGATATATCCCATATAAAATGCGTGGATTTTTTCACTGAGTAATCTTATCGCGGTTTGATTCATTCAGCCATTCGTTAGCAATAAAAAATATTAACGTACGAACATGCTCATATTCGAATCTTATGTCGTGTCAGATGTATTCTAATATGTCAGTGATAGCCGTTTCATTAGTTGACTAACATGACTAGGATCCAAGCGTACAAAAAATTCGGCGATAAGAGACCCAATTTTATAATTATCAAATAAAATTTATAATTAAAAATAAAAAAAATCCAAATGTAAATGCTACAATAAAGACCCGACTGCTAAATCTTTAGTCGACAAAAATGATAAATCAATTTAACAGACTAGGTCTTTAAAAACTATTGTTGTACGCCTGCAGTTGGCTGTTTTTGTCGCAGCTATTAAGCCAAATCTTTGAAAAATGTCCGTCATGTTTAAATCACCCCTAATTCAGATATCCAGAAGTGAAATGCTTTAGCTTATTAAACGGCTCAAGCCCGTGTGCTGTTACGGCCTAAATGGCCCGTAAAGGCTCTAAAGTAGAGCTCCTGTACCATCAACTAGCTGCCGACTTCAATACGGTCGACCATTTCACCTCTCGCGTCTCTTTATTGCATCTGTCGTCGTGGCGCGGTACACCCTCGCTCCGTTAAGATCTTATCGTAGAATTAAGTTCGATTCAACCATATGTACTTAGCGCGTGTATACTCTCTTGATAAGATCCGCCTTGAAACTCCGTGGGTCGCGAGACGTTCAGCCTGCGATACCCTCTGCTTTTATACTGCCACTACGAAAACGGAGACAGATAGAGTCAAAAGCTCATCGTCGTCACCAATGCGACCTTTACCAGTAGTGGTACCAGACACGGTATCGTGCTTCGAGCGATTCATGTCTCTCTTTCCTCCACACTTCTTTCTTCCCTCTTTCTTCCGGTGCCTCTACCCTTTTCCGCACCCAATACATGCTGTACAGTCTCTACTACATATATTTCAACCATTTGCCTTTTCCAAACCTTGCTTCCCTGAAACCAATTCCGCTTCAACAACTACGACTTACGAATCAAACATTTCATTTTGCAATTGAGCGCTTGAAATTTAAAGTGTCCGGCAAATTTCAAGAAATTCTACTATTCTCGTGCGGCAAATTTCTGCATGCTTTTCCGCTTGGATCGAAATTTATCGAAATTGCCGAATAGTTCCATAATAAACGGCAATCTTACAGGATTTAATTTACATGTAAATTGCCTCGTATATTCAAGCTTAAGTGGAGTTCTCTCGGGAGTCATTCGACTCATTCACTCGCCCTTTTCACTCCTATTCTACCAGGCTCCAATTTTCCTGTGCGGTCGACCACTGGAGAGTGTAGCGTCATGACACACTTTTTCTTCATGCACACGTTTTCACAAAATAAATAAGTCAGAATGCCCCAAGAATGAGGTGTCATTTAAAATACTAATATAATTTTTTGTTTCTGAAAACACTGTAAGTTAGAACGTATCCTACTTTTAGATCCCTATTTTTCTTATTCAACCTTCAAAATTACAATTCTGCAGAAGAAAATGATATTAATTCTCCGAAGACCTTAGTAATTTACGTTATCGAAAACGACACGACGCCAAGTATTTTTATTCTTACGAATTCATAGGCATTGGAATTTTTGCGGATCTTTGTTATCTTGTTAATGTTTACAGGCGAAAGATAGTTAATTATGACCCTGTATCACTTCGCCCCATTCTTCTCTTGAGAAATGTATGAAATAAAATAAATCGTATAGGCATACCAACAGCATACGATTTATCCAATACTAACGCATAGAGGACGATTCTCCACCAGGAAATTGTCGAGTTCCGAAATCGAGAAATTCTATAACCACTGAAATTGCGACTTGTCGCGAGATGGTAATTTATCGAAATCGTCGAACAGTTCCAATAAACTAGAATCTCACAGGATAATTTCAGTGTAAATTGCCTAGTGTATCAGGTAATTAGGGTTGTACCAGTGGTGCTAGTTCGTTGGTTGGTGTCTGTAGCGACGATATCGAGATTTACGGTGGCCCAGAAGCAGGAAAGGTCGTTAACGAGTTCCTGGTGTGCGAGGATTGCGAACAGCTACGTTGAAGAAGGATAGTGGAAGAACAAAGATTGGAGAAGTTCGCTTCTGTTCACATACTGTTCGGTGCTGGTGTAAAGTCTGTGCGGCGAGCCCACATTATTCTCCACAAATCTGTGTCGAATAGATCTTCGCCTGGATCTATCTGATTCTCTTATTGCGCGATGTCTTACCAATCTTCTCTCCAAAACACACGATAAATTACTTTGTGTCAATACTTCAATCCATATCCGAAAAAAAGTTTAAATGCAATCATTTTTATAACAAATTGCTGCTATAAAAATACCGTACACGACACTCGTAGTCGAGTGGATGCCAAACACTTCACAAACGTAATTGGAGTGGTCCTCGATATCGAATGACCGTGACTCCGGAATTCAAAAAATAAATTAAAAAAACTGCTGTTCACTTGGAAATATATGCTCGATTTTGCATTGCAGCGTTGGCAGAACGGTTGTCCGAGTAAATGAGTGACCATGGATTGGCGTGGTCCGGTTACCAACTCGTTTGCAGTCGTGTAACGTTCGTTACACCGCTAACCTAGGAATCACAGGCTTCGTGGACCCAAAAGCTATCTCCCGTGTCATCGTGGTAAAGGATCACAACATAGCTGTTGGAGCACACGCAATCTCGGTTGCAACCCCCTTATTGGATTCTGAGAGAGGGTCCACAGAGTGTAGTCTCAGATCCGATAAGATATATAGTGTAGTAGACGTAGTAAGGTCATTTAAGTTTGACATGTCGACTATCCAATCCAGGGTGTGTCATAGATGTATATCTTACTAAGTGAGCACTTGAGACAAGTCGCTTTGAAACCTTGCAAATGTTGTCTTTTCGTCCAAGAATCGATCAATGCACGAACAGAGGACTCTACGGACGTGAAGAAATCAACTCCAATATTTTTTTTTGTTTCTCCACCAGTTGTCTAATAGCTTCTCGTAACTCTATATAGCTGTTTTTTCTTTACTCCACCGTGAGTCTGGAGGAATCCGAGAGGAAAGGTTTATCTGGACAACACAACTCAACCTTCGACCCCACAAACCCTCTCGTGCTCATATCCCTATATGTATACTACTGACTCTACCCGTGACTCAGCGCCTCATACATGCGTTTCCATCCACAGGCAACACTGTATGCACTACTAACGTAAATGTGTCCCTCCCTTCTTTAATACAAACACAAACTATTACTACCACTGCTATATCAGTTGATACTCTATGGTACAGTATAATACAAACACGCAAATATACACGCAACCACCCATCGCCGAGTTTCCCGTGTAAACCATAAACAGTCCCGTGAACTTTAATTAAAACCCCTTCAGTTATAGGTAATTAATTCAGAGCGCAACCTACCTCTCTGTATACTACCCTTACGCCTAAACTCAGTAGCTTGCAGCACTCTGATGCACGTCTGCCACCGGGGATACTCTGTGTTGCTGCTTTGCGTTCCAAACATTCACCTTACGACCCACCGACATGGTGTAAGCTCGATCACCTCCTTGCCGACACACTTTGAGCGGAAACTCTACCGGGACCGAAATACGGAATTAATTTTGATTAAGGGAGCACTATCTACCACCGCATTTCATATATTTTATGATTTGCTATGGTTTACATTGTTTAATGAACTATGAGGAGAGACGAAACTCGCCGGAATTTTGAAAAATTCAAATAAAGGTTACGGTAGGAGCGGCGATAGATCGATCAATTAAGTTTATAGAATGTGCGTCCTTGTCTAAAAGTAAAAAAAAAAAAAAATAATGAAAACATGATGTATAGGTTGCCAAAAATCAACATACCTCATAAAAGTCCTCGTTGGAATTTCTGTGTGTATCGAATTAGCTTAACCTTACAGGAATCACATTTTTTTTTAAATGCTTTCACAAATTCCAATTTTTTTCCTACGTTCAATAACTTTAAAGAAATTGCTATCATCCAAGTGACCGTTAGAGTCTCCTTCAACCCAGTATTGCAAAAAAAAAATCAACACCGTTCAAATTTGTAGAGCCATATCAGAAAAAATTAACGTGCCTATATATATGCTCTAAATAATTTTTGTAGTTTTGTTTCCTGCTTAGTCGGACTTTGCATCGTAAGCCGACTAATGCTCACCTACATAGGCCATGGAATTTCACACGATAGTATTGTGTACGGAGTATGATATTTGCCTGGAGCAATATAACGATCGAGTGCAGATGATTGATCGTAGGGTGTGTCTGGCAACGAGATTGGTAGAGCGTTGTTGCGCGAGTGAATCGGAGAGAAATCCACACAGAACCACACAGTGTCACCCCACGGCCCTGTCTATCCGTCATTCATAATTTAAAGCTCGTTTAGCGTTGACGATATTTTTTCCCCGGTAGAGGGACGCTCGATGTTGCAGAACTGCGTGTGTCGATATTCAATCCGTCACTCGACTTATGAGACTAGGAAGCGAGAAACTCGTAGTCCGCTTTTTTTTTTATTCACGAAACAAACGATAACTGGATTATTGCATCAACGTACGTATGTCGTTGCTAACGGCAGTACCAATTATACAAATCAGGACTGTCACACCTGCCACGCAGTCGTCACCCTTGTTTTTTAAATAAAACTCGTAAAAACCTTTACGAGATTTCTCCTCCCGCTTGTCACTATGCCGAGCATTAATTACCATACCGGAAACGTTGTCTCACCTATATGTGCCGCCTACTAAACAGCACGCATGTGCTTCTAACTAACTAACTAATCTATAGCGTGCCTCACAGCTTTGCAATGATCCCATCCGCCAATCGCACTATCACCATCATCTCTATAAAGTTCAACCTTATGGTCCCGTCTATGTCGGGAAGATTAGTTAAGTTCTTACTCGATGATTAAGTTCTTACTTGATGCATTCCAATCATGTGCATTGCCCAGAATTAAATGCCGATTTCTGTAATTTAGTTTTTTCGATTCGCTGTATATTAAAAACGGTTCAACGTACAAAAAACATATTTTAACATAAAGCTTAGTTTTTTGTGTGTACTTTACATTAATAGTTAATTTATAGTCGCCCAGAATCACTTTCATCACTTACGAGTGAAATAAAGTAATATAATTTTTTTTCACCATTCTGAGATTGCTCTAAATGATTAAATTCACCGATTAACTGAACCGTTGAGTCATTGGTTCATAATGCTCTGTTAAGTCGTAGTTCGGCGTAAACAAAAAGTAGCTAAAGAACCGAAATTACCCATATTTGAATCTTATATCATGTCAGTTAAATTTTGATATGTCAATGTTTTGTTAGGATTTTGAGTATCCTTATTCATAAGCTTTATAGAATTAATTTTAAAGTATTCACGAAACATTTCTGCATTGATCCAAATTCGTAATTGCTGCACGATAGCAAAAGTGTGTCATCGCTTGGACGAATTTCTCGAGTGTTCTACGTATACACGAGGTACGTTTGCAATGGAAATTTCCTTTCGTGAGATCTGCAGTCGGGTATGAGGACTTCAGATCGAGCAACATCAGAGCATTGCACGAGCACAAAGTAGCGATCGACCCCATGACGAACTGACTGAATTATCAAATTTGCATTGTACTCCCGTATATACAAATGGACGACGTGTGTGTGGATGCAGGGTGCCGATGGCGGCCCGTCGCTTTGATTGGCAAACAGGGGATTTATCGTCGACGCACGAGAATAGCAATTGGTTGGGTGGTTCTAATGGTTGACGTCGAGGTGCAAATGATTCCGTTAGTTTACGGATTCGTATAACGAGCCCTCATCCGTATATCCTACGTAGTATGTCGATGCCTAATGTGGATACGTGCTGTTCGAGTACAGATTTCAAGCCTGTATAATTCAGGTATATGTGTGGCTTCACACAATACAATGGTAGACTAATTTTGTTAATCCGTTGTATTGTATTTAGTAGTTTGTTAGAATTTTGCTTATTTATGCTTACAAACAACACCAAAAATTGAAGCGATGGCGTATACATATTTTTACAATATATGAACGGGTTATTCACTAAAAGAATGCAAATAATATAATCACATTAACTTAAGAAAAAACTCTATCTTTATTTTAGGGGGAGAAGAATATTAAGAGGTATTGTCCAAAGTACAATTTTAATTTCTTTTTATTTAAAATTATTAAATGAAGAAATATTCGAGAAACCAGTCTCACTTAAAAAAAATAAAACAGATTTTCATACGGGGTGAAGTACGTGATTTGAACATAAAAAATGATTTATGTATGTCCTTGAATCTCCAAATATTTCAAAGAATGTTTAAGTTGCTTTTGAGACCGCATAACACCCGAGTGGCCCACTTCCCATGGAATGCTTCGTATACAGTAATTAGGAAAAAATGTAAATGTGAATTTTTCCAGAGTCTTGGTCAATAAATGGAATCTGTTGATGTCTTACGATCTGATATCCATCTCGTCAGCTGTGTGTACCAATGAAGACAGAGACGCAGGAATGTGAGGTAGCCTCGAGGGTGTAGTAGGAGTCCGACGAAACAAACTTCCTTGGTTTATAATGCAGAAGAGGCAACTCAGAGGATACTACGCTGTATTGTAGACACGTCACTTTAACTACCATCGTCCACAGCACATCTCCATCTTCCTATCTAAGGTACCTACTAGCAAACCCAACCTCGTTCTCCTTCACCTCCTTTTCACCTCGTTCTACTCCCATCCCCATGAGGCAACTCTCTCAGCAAGGTAGTCTCCAGGGATGTTAGCACACATAGAGCTTTGAGAAACCGGGAGAGCTAGGCTACGAGTTTGAGAGAACTAGCCCACGAATCCCAAGACAATTTGTCGAAGTAAGCAAAGGCTAATGAAGTGGTCGTCGGAAACTCTCACTTGCTACCATACAGTCCGCAGCAGCAGACACCTTCCGGATGTTCACAGTACTTCATACTCGCTACCGTGATACATTTAATCTACAATTGGTTACCGGGCCAGTTTTGAAAAGCCTCGATGGTGCGACTAGGAAATATTAGACTACACACATTTCCCGAAATGGTATAGTTCTCCCCTCCTGATACGTTATATGCAAGTGGTATATGCTTACCGCATGTGGTATAAACGGGCCGCATGTTTACGCCAAAATCGCATCAAGTTTATGATAGGGGAATTCGAATGGCCAATCTACGACACCTTGGTTTTCCTGAACACTCATGGATTCGGAATGAAACCTCCCTCAGCTATTGCATGAAGCGAAATTGACCATGAGGGTTCGCGGGCAAGACTTACAGGGGAAGAAAAAGCCATACGCTGAAGTCTATTCTTGTAGCGGACCGCTTCTGTAACTTAGACGACTTGGGGCTGCCTACGTTTGTCGGAAGCTCAACAATTGTATCTCTTACCATAAATGTTATCTTCAGACTACCTGCGTAAAGTAGAAATTCGTGAGGGTTGCGCATAAAGATCCCATACATATTGAAGTCAAATACAATTTTTTTTTAAACTCCCGACTGCAAAAAAATATAAAAGTTACAAATTATTCTTTAATAGATATTCAATAAAAAATGATATATAAAAAGTCTAAGATAATTCATAGCATTGTTAAGAGAATAACTGTCGAAATTTTTATTACACTTGTAACAATAAATTTCAATTATTTGTTTGTAATTATTCAACCCAAGGATATTTTTACAACCGTCGGGCGACGTCTTTATCTGAGGTCGTTAACTTGTTCGTAATGTGAAACGACCAATGACTTTGGCACTTCCACTTTCACGTCTCCCATAAGTAGCTACTCTGAAAATAGCTATTAAATAGCTATATAGTTAAATAGTAACTCTAAATAACTATGTCTGCGGACTCTCTTAAAAATAAATGTTTTAAGTTTCAATCGATTTCGAATCTACCGCTGAAGTTCTTTTCGTTCATATTCAGATCATCCATAACTTATTTCCATTTAAAACAATATGTCAGACTAGAATGGGAAGTATCGAATGATTATTATAGGCAAAAAAATAGTACGGAACAGAGTATCGCGTTCTACTCGTACTTACTCCTAGAAGGTATACACGTCACGCGGTGTTTTTGCAAGAGGCAATGTAGAATAACATCCCACGAACCTCAACCGACAGGAGAAACAGGGTCATACACTCGCATTTTTTTCCTGTCTTGTTGGAAAAGTAACTTTCATACTCCTATACAACAAGACGATGTCTCGCTTCTCCGTTTGGTGATCCCATTCGACCTTACTCTTTTACTCCCGCATGGTTCACGCCAGTGAGATTCAGCCCTGTCTTGCACCCAGCACCACATTTTCCGTACTGTAGGAAAAGAGAGACGAGCTTGGAATAGGGGTTGAAAGAGAAAACGCGCGAGAAGTGCTATCGCCAGCGGCGTCTTTTGTCTTGACTTTTATTAAGCGTCATTTTTCAGGCGTCCGCTTTAATAACGCGACCTCGCAACATCCAAAACGATCTCTCGCTATGATAGTGTCGCTCTCCGAGCAGTCAACCCCTCTTCTATCTCGCATACCTTGCTACGTGCTCGGGGTCCACATCGTTGTGCCGAAATGATTCATACGAATCGTAGTTTTGCCGAAAAATACATTGCTGAATTGTGATATTACCGACTCGTCAGTTTGCCAAAAAACACATTCCCGATCGTCAGTTAACCGATATGTCAAATTGCCGAAATTTAATAATGCCAAATTATTGAGTTTAACAATTCCACATTATTAAATTTCGATAATTCGACGATTCAGCCAAATTACGTTCGGCAATGCGACGATTCGGCTATGTATTCTTCGGCAAAATTACGATTTGGCAATATAATGATTCGGCAAAACGGCAAAATGATGCGGACTCTTATATGTTGTATACGAGTTTTCTACGTGGACAAAGCTGCCAATGATAAAAAAGTAATAAATGGTTTTTGCGAGTTATTTAAACAGTTGTAATTCTTACTACTTATTATTGAGTGCTCTCTTTTTTCTTTACAAATTACAGTAAAAAGTGTCATATATTTCTTGTATGATATAAGCCGTCCACAAAACTTGAATTTGTTTCACCGCGTACTCTAATGTACAGAATAGACAAATATGCTCCTTTTACAAGATATAGTTTTCTTTCTTATATAGAAACAGGAATGAGTTGAGCAACTTCCTTTTACAATAATTTCTATGTTTTTAAAATCTTTTGCTCATTCAGTAATTTATTTTCGCTTCTTGGTATTGTTCCCAGTAGTAATACATTGTTAATTTAATACGATAGTACGCCATTTCAGCTCAATTCTTTTCGCAATCCACTTTTATCTCTATCCTCGTTCCCGTCCTGTTTGTTTTCATTTTCTATGCGAGAGTCTATCATCGGAAATCGTTTGTCGTACCTCTAGTTTGTAGGCCTCTCGCTGCTGAGCCTCGAATGAGAAGAATAAAGAAAGAAGGTGAAATAGTAAAAATCGTCGCCACTCTTTACCGACCCTACACTCGCTGCTTCGTTGAATGCTCTCCCTCTTTTTCACTCTTTCGTTTTTTCCACTTGACGAAAAACCCTCAACGATTTCATCTTCTTCCTCGGCATCGCAACTCCCTGTGCTTGAGCACCCACTCCGATTAATTCGATCCGACGGCGTGGAACGATCAAACAACAGTGCTGAAAGCTAGAATCGAGAAAAGAGATTTTGTGTGAGAATCCAAGGCAGTAGAAAGATCCCAAGAGCTGCCACGAAATCGACGCGAGAGTTGATAGAGAAACGCTCTCAGGATGTTCAAGGGTTTGTGTGAATCTGCAACGATAGGTTTTTCATTCCTTTCTTGTCTCGTCGTACCTGAACCATCGACGACGATCGTCCGGGTGTCTTGATGGTGATGGAGTGGGGTAAATCGAATGTGGTTCAGCAAGAGAGGGACGAGACAACTGTAAAACAGGGGTGAGTTTGATAGACGACGCTCTGGTTCTCGATTGCAGATGCTACCAGGAGTTATCCTCTCGTTGGCCTTCGATTGAGCTCACCCGGAACCTTTTCCCACTCCTACACTTGTGCATCGCCTTCTCTCATCGCTTGCCATCTCCACGAGAAACTCTCCGCGGGCGCACGTGGTTGCCCCCTCTTGAATAAGTTCTCGGCCCATCCCAACGTCGCCATCGCCGAAGAAAGTCGAACGAAGGTTAACGATAGATCCGTTAGGCTTTTGCCAATCGCAATTATATCTTGGCTAATTGCCAGTTAGCAGCACGTTAGTAATAGCAATAAAATCTCGCCAATGGTAGCCTGCATATAGTCACCGTGCCGCAATCTTCAATCTTTCTCGAACTATCGAGAACTTACTAACGTCAACCACGATATTGAGCCACTTTGACGTTTGCGCAAATCACTCCTTCCTGGTTCATTGCCAACCCTGATTATCTTGTCGAACTTACCTCTCACTCCCAAGGGTCTGAGCGATTTGATAGAAGATGACGGGCAGGGTGTTAAAGGGGGTCCAACATCATAATACTCATCATGGAGATTATAGTGAAGGAGTCCAAATCCCTGCGCTAAAGTAGGGGAAAAAGGGATTCCGATGCGCCGAAATAAAATATTTCTAGCAGTCAACAGCAGTGTCGCTGTTATCGGTTTAAGGCTATGCAACTTAAATTGTTTGTAAAGTGCAAAGTTGCGGCGTTTCTATAAAGATACAAATTCATCTTAATTCTCATATACCAAAATATGTGTCAGTTACATTTTATTGACCTACGTGTTTAAAATTAAAACAAAGAGCACTTGGCGCAGACATCATTTAATTTTTATACTTATTCATTACCATGGTGATGATTCTTATTTTCATACATTATCTCTCGGAATGACATAACAAATAATACCGCGGTCATGCGTCGTCTAAGACGATTATAAAAAAAAATACAGTATCTACGATTCGTTATCGTGGGTTTAAAACATAAAAAATACGATTCCAAGTTGTTCTTAAAAATCAGCGTCGACGAATGATCGGACAGGTACTCACAACGACGCATAAACCTTAATATAAGTGGGCCTCGAGTCTAGTGCATATGGAGATTGCTTTAAATTTGAATATTGTAATCACTGGCACGAGAACCACCATTACTGTATTAGGTATAGTTATGCGAGAGAAATGAGGGCCCGCATTCCGGGCGCGTTTTACTTGATTAGAATATTCCAAAGATAAGGTATCCAATGTCTGTTATTAAGTTCCCTTCTCCTTCGCATATACCATCTCCCTCTTTCCTTTCACTCAGTTACGCTCTTAGGAACCGGAACCCAAGAAACCCTTGGATTTCACGGTATATAGCGGTTGTACGTAAGCGGAGGGTGAGCGAAAGCGATAGAGATCGATCGCTGACTCGCCAACTCGTGAAATGTGGTCTTAGATGGCGCGGTATTCAGGTAGCTAATGTCGATCCACACGTGGTTCTGCGGTACACCTATAACTGCCACTGCACTCACAGACCGGAAGCTACATTGGATGGCCTCCACGTGTGTATTATTTTATGTTTGTGCTCTCCTTTCATGTATACCTAACGAATCCCAAGCCATTCGTTACGTCTTTACAACCATATTTACACTGTGCTAAAAATCGAAGTACAAAATAAGCCATATACTGTGTCGTTATGAATATATATTGACAATCATATCAATGATCGGTGTCAATTTGCATTTTCAACGCATTCCCCTTCGAAATAGAACAATAAAATTCATTGACATTTTTGGCTTTTATTTGTACCTTAATTCTGCATAGATTGCCAATATTTGTATGATTGTTTATTGATTTTCGTTCACTCGTTCTGATTATAACTGTTGAAAATGTTCAGCTGGGTGCTCAATACACTCGGTTTTATGTACTTCACTACTGTGAAAAGTGTTACTACTAACACTAAATCGAGCAATACTAGTCAAAAGTCGCATGTAACATTTTGAATTTTAAACTATGAAGATATTTATTAATAGATACATAATCCCAACCGTAGGAACCCATTTTAACAGTGATGATGTTTCATGGTTTCTCTCAATCGCAACGTTAAGTTACCTTATCAAATAGTTGATCCACTGATCATCTTTATTGAAATACAAAGCTATTAAGCTAAGCACTTTAGCTATAAATATAATAATAAACAATCAAGAAACGTATAAATCTGCGTTATGTTTCAATAAAGGTAAGTCAATGATTTTTCAGTAATGTATTAATATTTTAATTTGCAAGAAAAAATGCATAAACATAACTTAATTGCGCAAATAATAATATTTTTAAGATAGCACGAAAATACAGACTCAATTACTAAAATCGATGTAATATCGATGTAACTTCGATGTCCATCTGAGCACGGTCATCAGAA
Organism: Perithous albicinctus; assembly: GCA_964016905.1. Classification (NCBI taxonomy): domain Eukaryota; kingdom Metazoa; phylum Arthropoda; class Insecta; order Hymenoptera; family Ichneumonidae; genus Perithous; species Perithous albicinctus. Next base: position 16,273,541 of record OZ024695.1, on the reverse strand, counting down.
GTGACGCGTGCTGGTTCGACGCTGATAATTTAGTCGGTAGAACTGCTGGGGTAAGAGGTTCCTGACGGAGGAGCCTTGCTCTATCTGCCACCGTGTTACACTAGAATATTGTCCTGTTTAGTTTACTAGGGTATGCACACTCCGTAACCGTATCTGTATTGTGTATCGGTTGATAGCTTCCAAGCGAACGGTATCGTAATTGCAGCCCTCCTTCATTACCGGTTAAATATCAAGACCAGCGTAGAAGCAATACCAGCAGCTCTCAGGTTGCTTTTCCTCCGTACCAGTATGGAAACATCATATGTTCTCTCCCACCATCGTGGTCTAATTTTCTCGTTAAATCCGAATCGATCAACTATTAGGTATCGCAGGAAGTTTACATAATATTACATCTAATTACGATGATTAGAAAAAAGTGTATTGATTTAGAGAGAGTTTAAGAAGGTTTACTTTTGCACAGTTATGTACTTTTTAAATACAATTTCTTTGATTTGCAATCTACATTAATGATGAGGTACTATTTCGTTCACTCGATCTGTTTAATCTTCTCAATTAATTTACTCCAATTATTAGTCCCATTAACGCCCTCATAAAGGGTTGCTTTCATGCTAATTACAACTGCTTTTATTCGTATGACTAATAATTTTCTCTGGTACGTTAACTTTGTCAAGCTGTCAAACGATTATGCAAATATACCGTGAGAGACTGTCGGGTTTACCGAATGATTTAGGCGGAACATAGAGCAGTAATGCACGGTGATCTGGAACCGGCGCAGCGTGAGAGGGAATCGTTACGAGAGTTGATAGTAGTAGAGGCGTACAGCGAGAGGGTGAAAGCCCAATAGAGTGGACTGACACGAATGAATGGGATTGAATCCAGCACAGGAAGTGAGAGAGAGGCTATAAATCAGGTGGATAATGGACTCGGCTCGGTGAAATCGTCCTGTGTACAGTACGTCACGTTTCTAACGCCTTCGTTCACTAATATTCAACATCATAACTTTATGTTTAGGCACAAAACTTCGATGAAATACACGACGATAAAAAACCAATATTTAAAATGTCTTTCGCAATATTATAGTGATTTTTATTAACACTGTAAAAGCGACTATTGAAATATATTCATCTGAGATTTTAAGATTTAGATCGAGATCATTTTGCTCTTAGTTACACTTTGTGACGAAGTATATGCATCTGGAGAATAGCGCCCTATTTGTACACTTATATTTGGTATCAATTCCTCGATTGGTCGGTAATCTAGTGTGCTCAATGTTGAATTTCCTTTCCAACACCAAATACCATCGGCCGCTTATATATCTGTATGGGAAATTATCCAATTCGCAACCTCTCTACGATTGGTGAAATTTGTACGTGTAAACTATTGTAGGTACTAAAGGGATTGATAAACTAAAGGTCGTCTATAGAATTGAATCTTTGGCAGTAGGGGGGCGTACGAATGGATTATCAAGAGCTTTCGTTGAAAATGTAGGATCCTATACAACTCTATACTGACAATCTTACCAATGCTAATTCTAAGGTAGGTGGCAAGCTTACGGTAGTCTTTACCGACGGTGCATCCTGAGCTTTCGGCTGCTGCTGGTATTATCGTACATTACCGGCATGAGATAAACTGAAAGCTGCATTTCCGTTGAGTAGAAAATGAAATACTACATTAACAAAGAAAGTCAATGCACTCAGGAAAAAAACGGCCGAACGAATGATCAAAAACTCCTTGAAAATAGAATGACTACGAGATTTACAAACGCATTTTCTATTTTATAGAGTTCTAGAATGTTTTCCTCAGATGGAACTATTTCTCTATTTGCAGACTTAGGAAAAATAATCAATAATAATCAAGATAATTGAAAATTAGTTGCAATATTAAAATAACATTTACCTTATATTTAGTCTATATTTAAATTTCAGATATGCTACTTATAGGCAAACAATTAAAACTATTTCAAATGATTAATCATAGGTCATTCAGTTGATGAACCCATGGCGTATTATTAATGATTATTAACTTATTATTAACGACTTGTTGCAAAGTTATTGTTGCCAAAGAAAAGTATAAACTTTTACACGAGACCAATAACCCTTAGTGTAGCTTCAGCAAATATCTAATGACAAATTGTCTACGTCAAATATATGAATTCTGAATATCTAACTCCAAAATATCTAATCAAGTATCTGATTTTTCGAACTGCTGGACTATTTATTATTGATTTATAAATGATTAAAAGCATGAATTTTATTTATTTTTTTCACATCTGATTTAAATCACTATTAATTACATATGGAACGCTGAGATGTACGAGGAACGTTTTTCGAATAGTCTGAATACAGAGACTGTGTAATGTGATTAAAAATAAAATAATAATATAGAAATAGTAAAAATATTTTCCCACGAATTTTTTCTTCTCCTGAATCTGCTTTCTAGAAGAAAATAACTTTGCGAAAAAATCAAGTTCAGAATATTATTTGCACATTTTTAAGAATTAATTCAACAAAACTCACTTTTTTTAGCGATATTTTTTCAACATTGCATTTTTTACTACTTTCCAAGGCTTAAACTCGATGTGCCGACCACACAATTAGCTGTGCAAAACATAAACACGGGCAGATTAACGTCAGAGGTCGCTCAATCGACATCTAGTTTTAGCGATATATATATAGGACGTCTAAAAAAATGTTGTCCGCAGATACTATATGTGTAATATCGAAGTCAAGACATACAATTTTGCAAGCTAAAACCAAGAACTAAAAAATAGTTTTTTTATACACCCTTGCGTGCTATTGCTGTGTGCATTTGATTTTTATTTATCTGAACATTTGCGACGTAGTTCTAATAGTATTTCAAGCGCAACAGGTATCTCGCCTGTGATTATAGTCGTTAAAGAAAGTTGTGCCAAAATACAAAAATCATACGAAGTATTATCATTTTCTCACGTTCGGGCGTTAGTTTCGAAATCACAATATAAGTGATTCTTTCTAATGTTTATAGTATTAATTGAGTTTTATGTCTATTTAATGATTTCATAGTAATAAAAATTCCTGGCGACGCCAAGTCGACAATAAATAGCGTATAAGCCGATCATGATTCACGACAAATTAACCATATGTCTATGGTAAGTACGGCATAAGTCGACATCATGACAAAAATTGACTATACCTTTTTGGATCGTCCAGCAGGATAACATTCTAATTCATCAACCATGGATCAAGTTTTGTTGACGTTACTATAAGCATTTGTAATTGACATTAAAATACAGATTTCATGCGTTAAAATTTTGATTCTTATTTGTGCATATTCTGGAATTAAGTATTTAGATATTTTGTCGCTAGATATTTAGTTACGTAGTAAATTTCAGACTTATGGTCGACTTAGCGTCGACAAGACAAGTTGATTGCAACTACTGCATGAAATGATCAAAAGTATTCGTCTTCGATCACAATTCTGGGATTGTCAATATGGCTAGACGAAACAGGGATATTTTTAAAAAATTCGGTATCCTTTTAAATTCTATACTTATTTTAAATTCCGCGAAAGGAAGGGTAAATACAGAAAAAAACGCAGAAGTAGACTTTGCCTTTACGAATATTTATTGTACGTGTTACGCATTATTATAAACTGATGGTTTCAGACTCTTCTGTAGCGATGTCAAGAAAATATTTCACACAAAACGTCTCTTGTCTGTTAGCATTCACGTTATGCAACACAGTTCAATCCCGCAAAGCATTCGAGCACTGGGTATAATAATTGTCAATAGTAATTATAGTTAATTGTAATTAGTATTTACAGTATGCTATACAGATATAACAGTACGTTGGAGCGTTAGCAACCCTCGATGTGTCTTAATATCACGTGCGCCGCAAGTTGACTCATCTGACGTTTATACATGAAGGGGGCCATTATAAATCTCGCGTGTAATACTTACACTTTAACACTGTCGTTATTCATGAATTTAATATACACACATCGAGCTGGAATGAATGCTTAATCGAAGGTCGCTTACAAGTAGATTCGAAGTATCCCCGACGTATTTGGGTTGAAAGCCCTCTCCCTCTCCCTCTCCCTCTCCCTCTCCCTCTCCCTCTCCCTCTCCCTCTCCCTCTCCCTCTCCCTCTCCCATTGACATTCACATTCACATTTGCATAACGCGAACGTGTCACTGGGCGTCTATGGATTGTAATGTTCGACTATGAAGCTTCGCCTCTCTTGACGCCCGGACGCTGTGTATGGCGTTTTCACAACAAGTAGATGGTCGAGGACGACGAGTATGTTGCGTGGAGAAAGAGCTGGATCGCGGTTAATACCGTGAATAAGCTGCCATGGGCCTCGTGATAATTCGTTCTACCACCGTTCCACTGGTCGTGATGCACGGCCGCCTGTTTCTCGCCTGCAATCAGACAGAAGAAAAAAAGACCCACACACAAAATGAAAACTATAGAAAAAAGTGGAAAGAGGCGCTGAGTGAAGAGAGATTCTTTTTTCATCATTTCGTTCGTTTTTTTATTACTCAAACGCAAAGTGCATGCCAGACGGTCATTGTCGTCGCAGAGGTATAGCGCGACGTACGAGGAGGGTCGAGAGCTTGGAACTGAGCTTTCCACTTTTTTATTTTTTTTCACGCCTTCTCCACTTTATCCATTTCTCTACCTTTTTAGTTCCGTCGCGTGCTACTTGCGCGAATCGGGGTGGCAAATTGTGCTAACCCTTCTCGCGACTTCACTCCGTTGCTCTCTCTCTTTCTCTCCTGTTTTCACTCTCATGCTCTTTCTCGCTTCCTCAAGGGGATGTTGTAATTTCCTTTGGCTGAGAGCTCTCTGGAGTCGACAGACACCAGCGCAACTCGATAAGTGAGTTCAAAAACTCGTGAAAATTAAATGTCTCGAGGCCAGGGGCTCTTCTCACGGGCCAACCTTATGCAGGGTTTCCAAATGGACGACCGATAAGGTTATGGTGCGATATCGAATTAACGTAAAGGGTTTTCAAGTCGGAAGTATATGTAACTTATAATACCATTGCATAACCTATAGTCGGCATTTCGTGAATATTATTTGTCCTTGCAATCTTTTCACTATGAAAACAAAGTTTACATTGTTTTTTATTTTTCCATAGAGGAGGATTTGTGACGGTGAATTTATTTTCCCTTTACATTTTTATGCAATAGTACTTTTAAAACACCAAGCAGTCAGAAAATCCCATTTAAAAAAATGTATGTATGCATATGTAGTCTACAGGCTTTTTATGAATATATCGCAAGGTTTTTATTCTTCGATTAAATATATTAATTTGTCAATTTCAGAAGTTAAATGAATTATAAAATCCTATATAATACAACGGAATTATATTCTAATTCAACAATAAGTTATTTGTCAATCCGACAAAGTAATTGGGTTAAATAATACATTCTGGTTTTTTGGGAAAAGTGACTTCTTTAATTTACGCCGGAGGACACGGGCTAAAAAATAAATGCTCAGTTAGAGCATCGATATTTCTGATTTCTTTCATTCGGGATTAAAAATTTATTTAATAGACCAAGACTACCAGATCTAATCCACTTTTTACGTTAACTAGGTAACAGTGACGCACGTTGTCGCGCGCGTGCGCTGTCAGTCGCGCTGCACGACTCTTATTTTCAATTAACAACATATTAACATTTAAATAATTTCATTTAATTAAGCCAGTTTTATTAAGATTTCGAACTTATTTCCAATAGAGGATTCCGAATGTCTGCATTACTCTGTGTTGTCTGCGTCGCTGTATCTGACCACGTGTCAGTGTTATCTACTCGGTTTCTGGTCTTAGTCATGCGGTAGACTGTTTGGAGAACAGTAATCATTCCCGTGTTGCATTCATTAGCATGTTGATTAGTCCTGTGGTAGAGTGGCCAGCAAGCCGCCCACGTCGAACTGATACTCACTGTATTCGCGTGCTCTGTCTGTCGAATGCAGAGCGGATCTACAGCCGCAACGGAGCACCTAAGCCGGTTAGAGTACCAAGACGACAGGGTTATGCTTGGCATGGCAAAGTGATTATCAAACTATCAAAGTTACGTGCACATATACACTGCAACGACGAATATTGTAGTACGCCCGAGAAGCAAACATCATTATGAACTTCTCCTATTCAGCCATTGTCTCTTGCTGCGGCGAAAAATGTGGAGATTGCAGAAAAGGGAAAGAAAACTAACGAAACGACCGTCCAGCGACACAAACCCAAACTGCAGCTGCAATTAATCTGGGTCCAAATTAACTTAGGATTAAATCTCTGTCGTAATTATTCACGTAGCATGGCTATCTTAATTTTTTGTAAATAAAAATAACAAAAGACATCTGCAATTAATATTTTCAAACTTCTTCGGAATTCTTTTTTCATACTACACAAAGATTTTGCAATGTGGAAACAAAAGACAGCCGAACATGTCTGTATTTTACCATTGAGAACGTGAATGTGAACCATCGTGCTGGTGAACTGCCCGAGCGAACATGTATACTCGCCGCTATCAGTCTTTTTGGCGCGATCAATGTGGAAGCCAGTCACCAATTCGTCGTTCGACCTGAAACCAAAATGCGCAACAATATGAAAGTCGAGTCTGAGAGGTGATGAAAGCAAGGTGACCATAAAAACAGCTAACTCGCGTGACTTCACCCGACCCATTCTATCACTGGTACTTAAATCACTGTAGAAGAGGAATGAAAGCCGTAATGTCTGGCTTTGTGTATAAGGAAACTAGTATACGGCGGTTTCCTCTGCAGGGTCAACGGTTTCGTGGTTGCACGCTGTTTGGCTTGCGACACGCTGCCTCAGCGTTGGTTGCTGTTTCACCACATACCAGTATAGATGCCACAGCCAGAGGATTCTCCAACGTGGACCGATGTTTACACGCCAGGTGAGCATCCGCAGTCCGGATGACGAGCCCAGACTCTCGTCCACCTCGTCCCACCACTCGAACACAGTGATCAGAGTAGATCGACGAGTGTAAACTTTGCCAACCTGAGCCATTTCCTGACTGAACAGTGTATACCAATTGGGTGCCGAACATCACAAAGGGCGGTTTCGCAACTCGAAGACGTTAAGCATCCTTAGTTAGGAGGATGAAAGCTTTTGATCGTAATTTCATTTTCACGCCATTAGACCATAAATACCTTTGTATATGAAGCTTCGGATTTAAATTGATTTACAGTGACTGAGATTCAGTTTACAATTATTTTACCTTTTTCTATTTTGTTTCCTCATACAGAAAGCTTTGCATTCATGAAAATTTAGTTTATTCTAGGTTTACATGTAAGAATACTCAGAGTAGTCAGAATAAGCCAAAACGTTGACGAAAATGGTTTGTAATTAATATCCGTATATGCGTGTGCATTTACTCTATTTACGAGATTTTTTTAGTTTATTTATAGTACAGTTGATCTGTGACTATTACGTTACATTACACCGGAAGCTAAGTTTGTAATTTAAAAAAAAAATTTGTTTGGTCCGACTTGTACAATTTTTTAAATATCTAGCTGAAATTTGATGTACAAGTAGACGATTACCAGACAAGGTTTGGGAATTAAGTTGGCGTTAATCCGTTTGGGGATCGACATTTTATGGCATTTGGATTTTTTTCAAAATATTTGCTTGCCCTCTATTCTTCTCTTTGACCGCACATATTTTTCGCAGTTGCAATTATTTCGTACTCTAAAACTACTGTCAACAAAATAACAACGGACTGTTGCAGTGATATCTAGAATCCCTACACTCATGTAATGCAAAAAATGTAAATATATACACGAGAATTTTTACTGAAAAAACTGAAACGCAAGAAAATTTAAAAAAGAGACATATTAAAAATTCCGTCGCAACTTCTAAATACTTATCATCTCAATGGTGATTTATGAGGATTTAACTTAAGACGATTTAACAACTAATTGCTAAAGGCATCGGGTCGACAGGTAACTCAAGTGATCCCACACCGAACGATGACAAATTGCTTGTCTAACTATAGCTCTCTAACTCAATTCATGCTCACCCGTTAATGTGATAAACGTTGACGTGATCAGGCAGCATCTCGCCGGACTTCTTCCACGATGGATGAGGAACTCGCGATTCCGGCCGAGCGGGCCTTACTATGCAAGCCAACTCGATGCCACTTCCGGTTTTGTAGTAACGATCGCGGAGTTCGTGACCCGCCTCATCCACGACTCTAATGTCCGGGGCTGAAATATTAATAATCACGAAGCCTGTATTACACAACATAAAATAGTGAAAACGAAAAATCATGAAAAAATGAGAGTGTTTACGTAATCGCTATACTATACTCGAAAGTTGCATGAAACTTTAGTTTAACTTTTCTCGAGTACGAAGCTGTGAATCAAAATGTTTACGATATATGATATACGTTCACTATATATCTCTGATGATAAAATTTTACTGGTGCACCCGTTATTTTTTACTTTTGATTGCTTTGCAGATTGTTTTTGTGTGTGCCAGACGAGATTAATAACCGGACACGATATATTCCGAGAGGCAGCGGCGCCTCTGATCCTCGAAACTCGCTCAACGACCCATCGATACGAATTCGACATTGGCCAGCGAACGTCAATTGATTTTAACGTTCGAAGGCTATACAAGAGGACGTGAGGGTTACAAGTACTCGGTAACTGGTATAAGTGCTATAAATCGTCGTAGGCGTAGATAATGGAGGACGATAAATCTCCAGTAAATTTCGATCCTTTTCAGCGCTGCACTCTCGATGAGTGTGTTGGCTTGTGTTCTATACTGGCCAGGAACGCGAGGACATCCCTTGCGCGCATTTCACCAGCAGCCCATCGATGCTGCGACGAATAGTCCCTACGAACTCAACTACCTCAATCTCCGCTATACCATACCGGAACGGAGCAGCCTGATACCGCCCAGCATACATCTATGCGCGTGATGCTGTACCTGCAACAACAGACCCAGCCGCCTAGGCTTCATCTCTGCAGGTGAACGCCGGAGCCCGTTGATCCGAATTTATCACATAGACTACACAAAATCCGTACGCACGTTAATCATCAGAGTTGCACGCGTGTACTCGGCCGAAGAGCGATATATATTCCGTGGTACGCGCACCTGACAGAAGGCTCGATGTCTCCTGCTGCGAGCAACGGATGGTCCACGCTATACAGGCAAGTCATCGCTTTGCCAGATTCGCACGTGGTCATTCAGCGAGATTGTTTAGTTTCTCGATGTGGACATGCTCGAATCGATGCTGCGAACTGTTCTACTGTCTGTATTTACCGCTGCGAACACGCTTTCATCCTCATTCCCTAACGAATAATCGTGAACTCTGCATAGTCCTGATAGCAGAAATCCTGGTTCGACTAATTAAACAATCCCGTCCATCCAAATAACATTCGATCTTGCTTGTAGCAGCAGTGATTATACGCTTGTCGACCACGAGGTTTAATGTTTTCAGAGAATACGTGGATATATATATATCAACCAATGCAGCACCGAGCGCATTGCTGGCGAAAACTTCAGTTGTACTTTGTTTACATTTTCATTCCGGTGTAAATGTCAGCGTCCGTAGATTTCTGGCTGGCTCCTAATAGTCGATGACGGCTGTCTGTAGTCAACAGTATTATAGCTTGTTTCCCTATGCGCGTTGAAAACATGTAAGTTTCGCGTGGTATCGAAAAGGCGTCAACAAGTTTTTGACATTAGCTAAAAACTTATAAACTACTTCAAATTTTTTTATCGCGTGCTGCACCTATAAATACATTTATTCATTACATAGTGCGTTCAAAAACCGAAACATTATATTAAAACATTCTTTGTTCGTACCATAAATAGCGAATCGAAAAAAGAAAGTAAAATAAAAACGATTGGTTTTTAATTCTGAGTATAGTGCGTGACTAAAAATCTGCAATAACGAGTAAATGCACTTCAAACTCTAAACATTTGTAAAAAACGTGTAAACACATTATGACATCACGTGGAACAGGAGTAGCCCAATTCCCACGGAATGTCTCATACGTTAAATCATTGTTAAGTATCTAGATGTATGTACTATTGGGTAAGTAAAGTATAAAAAAATGTAAACATAAAAGAAAAATAGTTTTCGCCTACTTTAACAGCTGACAATATTCTTCTTTAATTACTAATTAGTACTAATTAGTCGAGGCGGTGGCGGTAAGTGAGAGTACCCAGAGAGAAAAGTTTAATCGAAAGTCTGCGTACGCCGCCACCGTAACGTGAGTGGTGGCCACTCAACGACGCTTAGTCTTTTTGTAGGAAACCAGGCAGTCAAACAGGCAGTCGAGCTTCCAGCAACAGAAGCAAAAATGCTCGTTCCACCAGCAGAAGGAGAAGTAACGAGGCCGAAGCACGCAAAGTCTAGCCCCCCGGAGTCGAACCGGCCGTGCCGCTTACAAATAAGCTGAGAGATAAGAACTCATTACGTGCAGGACAACTTTATTCTCGGGAAAAGGAAAGGGAGATGTAACCGGGCACGCGCCACCAGCTCGTGGAAAAATCCAAGCAAGCCTCTCATTGTAATTGAATCTTCACGAGGATGGAATTTTAATCGAGTCTTTCTCGCTGCATTCGTCGTCCTTGTCCTCCACTCACCTATTTCCAAAGAGAGTACGCGAGACGTAGTCAAGCACGTCGATCTTCCCGTGGGGCGAGCGTAGAGAAGCGTATTCGAGAAAGCATTCGGTGCACTCTTTCGAAAAGTTCCTAAGAATTCACGTTCAACAACTGTATGCAATCCTCTTTAGAGTAAAAAGTCTATCCGAGACGCTGTTTATGAAATGAAACGAGAACTGAGTGAAAGAATAGCATGTACGATCGATCAGAACTCTTTGAGAGAGAGGGAGAGGCACGGAAGATTGGTGGCATAATGAGCTTCGATGAGTAGGGGTACTCATGCTGAAGACGCCTGCAAAAAACTTCTTATTGTAGCATAAGCCATTGGCGACTCGACGTTAATGGGACGGTTTAACGATTTTTTTTTAAAGAAAATGATTAATAATATTCCTGGTTATATATAAGGGATAATACAATATCTTGTATAATATAAGGTATAATATCTTGTACGACAAACGAGTTTGTAATTACTTTGAGAAAAACGAAAATGGCATAACGAGGAGGAAGAGTAACCGTGGAACGGAAGAAAGAGGGTAAAGAACGAACGGAAAGAAGAAATGGGAGTGTGAGACGGGATTAGGAAGGGATGAATTGAAACGACGAACAAAGGACCACTCGGGCCCGGACCGTCCAGCGCGTCGACGTTGAAGCCCGCCGTCGCTTTCCTCTTCCACTTCTTCCTCTTCATCGTCGTCATATCGTCATCGTCGTTGCCGTTCTTAAGTAAAAATGGCACGTGGTCGGGAAGGGTCACAAACGAGTGGACAATTTTCACTCTCCACACTTTTCCCTCTCCATCGTTCATCGTTTTTTCTTTGTTTTTCCTCGGTTCTGGGCTCCACAAGCTGTGGCCCACTTTTTTTTTCGTAACTCTCGCTTCTCTGCCAGCAAGCTTGAAAAAATCTCAGTCATCCTGTAGCTTTTATACTGAATGAACGAGCCCGGAGCTGTTGCCATCTCCTCTCTTTCGCTCTTTTACCATATTCCTTTCTTCGTTCTCGCTCTTTATCTCGCACGCGGTCCATGGCTCCGATTCGTACCCGAAAGCTTCTCAAAGCTTGCGCGGGTTCCGTATAAGCTCGTAGCTATACGATGATAGCTGTGGGCAGAGCGAGAGTCCGCGCACTACGGTAACTCAGATGTTAGAAGCGCGCAACCTCACGGTGTACCTCGTGGGTTTTACGACCCAGATGTAATTTCATGTGGTATAGCAGAGACGCAAGCCTTTTTATGATCATTCGAGCTTAGCCATTAAAGGGCAGGAATCCTAAAATAAAAGTACTTCCAATGGAGTGATTTCAAAAGGTGTTGATGACAATTCAGAAATTAATCTCAATATCCCAGTATCGTGCTTAGTGACCTTGATCAAACATTTTTTTCAACGAAATTCCCAAGACTTGGCAAGAGAAGTAAACCAGGGGTGATATTCCCTCAGCAAAAACTCCACAAAAGTTTCTACGTCGAGCAAAGTAACAGTAGCAGGAATATAACTTTTCCCGGAAAGTTTTTCGATGCTGGTTTTCGTCGAAGCTACAGCACGTCGTCGAAAGCTCGTCGGTGGTCAGGGCTTCGAGGAATAAACGAGGCGACGTATACTGGATATTTTATACAGCATACTATACTTTGGGGGATACTTAGACTCTGTGCACCGAGAGGCTTCCGATTCGGAGACTCAAAGCCCAGCAGGAAGACGAAGGAGGCCGCTGAGCTTTTTCAGCGTCTGATCAAAAGCTCTCTCTGCGCCGGAAGCCAGGCTTTCTTGATGCGTTCGACTTTTTCTACGGAGCATACAGATACGGAAAGGCTCTGCAGCAATTACTAAAATAACTGTACTCTGTATTTTATTGAATATACTTGAAGGAGACCGAACACACACATACACAATAACAACAACTACATAACAAAATCACATGTAATGTTATGACATTGTGTATGTAACTGATTTTCAAAGGAAAGAATATGACTGCGAGATTTCGATATCCTGGTCAAGGTCGGATCAAACACATACATAATGGTTATGAGACGCAATTTCTTGTTTGTTTTGTCATTATTTTTGCATTATATTTTAGATATGCATATTACCGAGTACAGTGACATTGGTGACGAGCATCGTCGGTGGATGTGTGTTGACCTCGCAGACATACTGTCCGCGATCCTCCTTTTGAACTGCGGCAATCATCAGTCTCCAGTTATTTGGATACTGAAAACTCACGCTGTAGCGCGAATCCGAGATGTGAACGTCCTTACCGAGTGTTAAAAGGAAGGCTCTGTCAGCACTCTTCCTCATCCACATTACCTAAAACATCGAACCAGCCCAGTTAAAAACATCGAATTTCTTGATTGATGCAGCAGAACTCAGATTATAATAATCGATTGCCATTACCAGAACGAACGAACGAACAATAAAACAAGTTTTTTCAAGCTTGAAAATGAGGTCCGAGACCTATAAAGAAATGAAATAAATGGTATATAACCATTTATTTCATTTCTCGCGAATATCAACGCGTCTATATACCAGTTCGCAACTTTCATAAATCTTTGGTCACCCTAGTCGAAATTCCTTGTATAGCTGCCACCTGAAATACCCGCTGTCGTGATAAATTCACTATCCGTAAGAGACCGAATGAGAATGGATTGGCGAATAGCCACCTTGAAATAACGGTTCTGTCAAGAGGGATAATTACCGTTCTCTTATCGAGCATCGCGATTCTGCAGTCGAGTATCGCAGTCGCACCGAGATGAAGCACAACATGCTGTGATCCGTTGATCCATTGGCCCTCGGCATTTTCGAAGTAAGGGCCCCAGTGCGTAACATGATGATGCCTCAGGTGTGGCACACGGAGGGGAGGTAGCTGAACGTTGATCTGTTCTAGGATAACCAACATAAAGACAAACGAGAATCGTTAGAACGAGAAACTGACAAGCAAACGAAAGTTCAATAATCATATTATCATTTTTATCATGTAAACGCGAACACTTTTTCCGAGATATCCTTTTTTTTAAGTACATCGAGTATCAGTATCAGTTTAGAGTTTATTGTTGCAGGACGAAGAATGCGAGCTATAATGGAAAATCGTAATACCGTAATAGTACGGAGAGGAGTTTAATCGAGTTGAGATAAACAAGCGTCCGTCCCGTGGGCTATTAATCCCCTGGGGGTGTAACTCGAGCGAGGAGAATCTATCTACACCACAGTGAGCGAGACGCGGGTGAAGGAGTATGAGAGACCAGGGGATGATGGTCTTATAAACGCTTTCAGGGTCCTCGAGAGAACTGTAGTCTCGCCAACCTCTCTTTTCCGCTTCTATAGACGTGCGCTCTCTTCTGCCCTCTTCAATGTCGAGACAAAAGATATGATTATTTTATGACACCCTACACACCAATGTGTCGGAAACGGACAACATCTTCCTCCGCACGGCAATCTCTGGCATCGCGCCTGCTCCCTTTTTATAATGCCAAAACGATTAGCTGGCATAATAAACTGCGTAATATGTCCAAACTTGAACTTACGTGAGGATATTGCCCTCATAGTCAACCCCTTTTCCACGAAAACGATCGTACGTGAAGTGATTTAACTCCTCGCCAAGGTTTTTTTTTTACGAGACCATTTAGGATCCATTCGATCGATGCCCATTCGACTCGATCAGCTCTCGATTTATAGTAGGCTACTGGCCCAACCCCAGAATTCCCGGCGAGAAAACGACTCCACGTCTGTACGTAGAATGACTGGTAATCATATAAAAGACTTTCTTCTACTCAGGAACGATTTGTTCGAATAAAAATCATATCTTTGCCGTCCAGAGGCTTTTTTTATCATCTCCCGTTCCAACGAGGGATGATCTTTTTTATTTCCGGCACGTGATTCGTACCCCTCGGTCACTTTGATTGACATTCAACGAATGACCTGACCACCCTCCTTTATTAATGATCGAATCGGTTCACGTCAACGACTGGTTCTACACGTCGAAGGGGTATTATGTTATACGGCCCACATGACTCGAGCACTTGTTCAAAATGTAATTACGCAAACTTCTAACAAGTCTAACATTTAGTTGTATGAGTTCATATATATCTGTTTACTCCGAGCATTTACAAAAATAATATAGAAAAGTACATCACAGTAGTATATGTTGTTTAGTAATAATTTTGTCTCAATAAAAATAAGACCATACGCTACACAAAATGCTACAGAAAGATAATAGAATTCCATTTTTTGTTAGTGAAAACTGGATAAAGCACAAACATAAGTAAATATTCATCCTTATCAATTCAAGGAACTAATAATTCGTAAAACGAGTTATATTCCGCTTATCCTATCCGCTATAGTAAATGATCAGTCCTCGAATGCCGTTGCGGTGCATAGCAGGGAGGAGGTGCGTGATCAGCGCGTATATCCATTACGTTGGGGCTGGCGCGAGTGAAGCTTGTAGAACGCAATACCACGACCACCTGACTCCAACTTGCTTCACCCTCACGGCAATATGATTTCATTACTTAATACCCGCACGGCGTTAAATGCGGAAAATCAGTATTCCCACCTGGCAGTGGCTTTACCAGTCTCGTATAATAACGAGACACGTACATACATACGTAGAGTAATTCGCTCGTTTAAGTACCCAAGCTATGTGCGCGTATTTATCGGGATTTCGAGCAAATGTATGTTGCCAGTCGATCGTTTAATTCGGGGATAGATAAGGCAGACATCAATAATTTACACCAAATACGACGAAAAATAGGCATTTAGTTCGTAAAAAAAACAAAATATCGATGATTATAAAATTTAATGGAGAATGTATTTTCAATGAGGCGGCGCCTGTAGACCGTGATTAGTGTAGGTTCAGACAGGTGTAAGCCAGGTATAAACCATGTAATAAGCCTTCATGGCACAATTTGATACGCGTCTCGCCGTCTCGAGGATAAAGGTTCAATTGCTTTTTTATACGAAAGCACAATTTTGCCTGGGGTTCTTCGCCCGACGGTGGCTAGCAGCGGGTGTGAGCTTTGGCCGTGTATCCCGACTTTTTCCACTTTACCCAGATGCTTCAATGGGATTTATGTGGAGCCTTCGCCTGCTATAATACAGGCAGTATATACTTGCGACACTCGCTGATGTTAGCACAGTTAAATTACTGTTTTGGTAGCTTATAGCCGATTAGTCTTAGATTTTCGAGTATTTCGGGTCATCACACGTGTATCAATTTAAGGAGGGTGAGTCAGAATAAAAATAAAAATTATTTTCAGAGATTTACATTTTCTATTCTAGTCATCCAATAAATATGGGATTTTTTTAAAGGTCCCCGGATCAAAGATATCAACTGTTTTACAAATTCTGGAAATAATTTTGGTAATTACAGATATGGGCCTGTTAAAGTTTTGACTTTACTTAACATTTGCTCTGCTTAGCTGGTGTACATTGTTATTACAAACAAAATGAGGCATCATAGACATGGATCCTATGAGTGGTTAATTCTAAATCTAGAATTTTTATCAATAAAATGTCAATGTATCTTTTAACTAGAAACTAGCCGTTTGTCAACTTCTTAAGTACATAATATTGCGGTTTGCTGTATTCTGTAAATGTTTTTTTTCTATGAAAAGTAGCAAATGTGCCGATTTTTCTTTTTTCAAATATTTTCAAGTACGTATCACGCACAGAGAACTAACATAAATTTAATTATCAGTGGAAAAGCTTATCGTAAAATTTCCATTTTTTTTCCCGCCATCTAAGATTTTAACCTTTTGTAGTCTGGTCGAGTGAGCTTTAGTCGCGAAGTCAAGTGTAAAAGTAAAAATGTTAAGAGAGTCAATTTTCCGGGAAACAAGCGAGAAAAGGTCAAGGGTTGGTTTCAAGATTAGCCTGGTGAGCTTTTAAGTCCTTGAAGTTGGTAGAAGCACGTTCGAGTTTCAACTTGCGTCATGGTGGTAGTGTATATGAACGGCCTGGTGGGTACTCGAGGTGAGGAATTACCCGAAAAGCTCTGCAAATCGCCGAATCGTCGACCAGCTGCGTATAACTACCCGGATTCTTAACGTCTTTCCAGCCCTTTTAACTTTTCCTTACAACTTCTATGTAAAATTGCGTCGATCAAGTAGCTTGGCACTGATCATCCGCTCGTAAATTATAGAAATTCTCCGGCATTGCGGAAAGTAAAGTTTTGACGAGTACTGACGGATTTGCAAGGAGAGACTTGAGTGAGTGAACAACGTGAATGCAATCACAATCAATGAAGCTGTGTCATCGTCGGTGACGGTTAGAAAAAGTTTTGAATCGGTGATGGTAGTAGTAGAGGCCTCGAGGTACAGTCGACAACCGAGATTATTCGAGGAGTGTCGAGTGTTGGCTTTCTGGGGAACGAGTGAATTCAAGAGCCGGTTGAATTCGAGCCAGTAGGCTGTTAAGGATGAAGTACCGAAGGGTGGGAGAAAAGCCACGAAGATACGAGTGAGGCAAACGGTAGAAGTAAAAAAAAAGATGACGAAAAATGAAGAGGGTTAAACGAAGCCCAGAGAGTGAAGGCGCGAAAGAAATTTTGGCTGTTATTATCGTTGACGTCATCGTCATCGTTGGTGTTGAGTACTTTTCTGCGTCCTCTCTCTTTTCACTTAATCCGTCGTAAATGAAGTTGAGATATTTTGGTGGTAATTCTGGTTCACCACAATTTGGTCGTACTTCTGGTTCATTAGAATTTGACATTTCGGTCGTACAGCCAACTTTTGAGGGGATCGAAACACTAGGGAAAATACCTTTACGAGATAAGGCCTTTTCGAGCTATATTAGGACGAGGAATTTTCGCAATGTCTAAAGCAAAGATTCCTGCCTGGAAAACAAACATTCGGGAAATCGACGTGATTTTCTCCTCCATGCCTCAGGGCAAGGAATATCTGCGTCTCTCCAATGTAGGGTCAAAGTTAGAGCTTTCCAGATATTAGGCCACAGTCGAACAACAGTTATTGGCATACAGTAGGCGACTTCTGATTCATATGTTTTATAGGCCATTCGCCACGTGATGGCCGACCTTTGGTTCGAGGCCTGTGACTGTATCGTTTACGCTATGCTATACGTATTCGGCATTATACCGCATCCGGCGCTCACCCTTTTGCGGTTAATCCATCAACCGAATCCGCCTGGCTCTCACTCGTCTCATCGGCGAAGGGTTGCAAACGCGCTTCGTGCTTTTTCCCATTGTTTTATCCAATTCCGTGGCGGAGAAAAGTGGAAAGCTATTTGCAATAAAACCGAGCAGATTTCGTGAGGTATGCCGCCTAAGAGCGATACCGACTGGAAAATTAAGTAACCTACTACTGACACCAACTCTTTTCTGCTTCTACTCTGTGTACACAGTTACTAGCTTAAGAAAACTACGAGAACAGAGGAAATCAGCTCGGAACATGCGACGTCTTTGTCGATTTTCTTTTCCTAGTGTCGTAGGACCCTGAACCTGTGATTTCAAACGCTGGTGTACCGAGCAGAAAACACAAACTTTCATATCCGGCGAAACCAATTTATAAGAGTCAATACCCCGCGAGAAGTGTTACCGGACTTCCGGTATAATTCGCAATCTCAGGGTGGGTCATTGCGAATCGGCAAGATGGTATCCGCTACCGTATCATATATATATATATATATATATATATACATACATAGGCACATGCTTGCACAAGTCTCGGCTTCGAATTTCCGAAGCTCGTTTTCCGCACCAGCGTCACGAAGAATCAATTTTGTGGTATGAGAGCCGCAGGCAAGCTAGTCGAGCAGAAAGTGGCTATTGCTCCTTCAACTTGCAAACCCTGCTGTGTGTGGCTATGAGCACTCAGGCCTTTGGTATACATCGACCCACGTTTTCTCTTGTCGCGCGTCTGTTCAACAAGAAAATTTTATATCGTCACGTGTTATATTGAAGATCGATAAAATATTGATCTAATTTACCTTAGAAAGGTATATTTACAGCTCCACCACATGACAATTGTATCAAATTATACAGTCGCTAATAAATCCACCGAGTTACATATCTACCAAAACATAGGCCTACGAGATCATCTATGTTTCATTATAACTCTATTATATTGCAAGTCTACTAGACTACAACTGTTTCAGAATACTTGTTTGAAACGATTAACCTATCCTTTCATCCTTTCGACCAGACTATTCGTCTTGCCCGCCGGGGCTTTTTCTAGTGAAGTTATTATACTTTAGTAGTTATATCCGGTAGAGATGGAAATGTGCCGAAATGAAAAACTTAACCGTCGATAAATGTTATCTTGTTACCTTGCAATAATATTTGATAAAGCACTAATTTGTCTACGGAGAAAATAAACTTCACATATCTCTAAAGCCTGAAGACGAGTCTTTATTTTCCCTCTCTCGGATCTTCCGACCAGTCATTTTGAAGATCTGTAACGCGCCAGCGGGCCCTCTGTTGGTGTGTAAGTAGTAGAGCTCGGTTTACGGGCAACCGGGCGAATTTCCCGAGGCGTCGGTGTATTCGTGGCGGTCGCATCACCGCTTTCTTTTTCGGGACGAGCATAGTGGAAGCACAGAAGGAAATGCCATTACGATTTCCGCAAGTTGTAGAGGGACTTTAGCCCGTCTTTCACCGGCGCTTTGTCCCCGGAAGAAATTACCCATCCGTTCCTGATTCGATTTCGCCAGACCGCACGAGGTTAACGGAGCAGAGAACTAAATGTCTTCGGCAACGGTGGTGTGCGCGACTTTCTCTCGCTTGCTTTCGTCGCTGAGCTTGAAGTGCGGCAACTGCGTAACTTCCCTTCCCCCAAACCCAAGCCTAACTCCATTCGTGCTGCGAATTACCGTGAAAAACGAGCAGAGCCGAAAAGGGAAGAAAAAAAACACACATTCTCACCTTCCTGACTCAAAATCAAAATATCAACGAAATGATAGATTTTCAAAGAAAAATTGACCAATAATCCTTAGACAATTTTTGTTTTACTCTGCATCAATATTACATAGCGCTACTCTAACAGACTTACTTTACGCTGATTTACTCTAACGATTTAACCACACTCAGTTCTGATTACTAGCTGTAAAGTGTTACGTGTCATAGTTTTAGAATGAATTTCCGATCTGAGGCACGTAACTCGTGAGGAATTGAACATTGTTTTGTTGCCACTGCTCGATGAAAAACGTGTAGGGAAACGAAGTATTGGAATTATCTCGGCTTTCAATTAAGCGAACGAGGTCACTATCTATATTTCACTGCCAGCTTTCTATAGGCACATTTGAGAGGCATAAGTAACCCAACCAGGTCTCCAGTGTCACATAACTTTTTATAATCACGTGTGCAACCGCATGTCGTTTTCTTTAACGATCGTGCAGTCCTATAGACAAGCTGCGGTAATGGCCTTTGGTCGGTTGGGAATTAAGCGAGAATTTCTGTACTGAGAGTTTCAAATGGTGCTTTACATTTATAGGTCAAAAGCTTGCGTTTAACTCTTTATCTCAAGACCTAATCACGTGAGTAGGGTAGAAGAGGACAATTCGGAATTTCCAAGACTTCAAACGTATCTAATGTAAACTCAATTATTCAAGTTAACTTGAATGTAATACTGTGTAATCTCTTGTAAATCTATAAGACTGTAGTTTTCTACAGCTATATATAGAGAATCAGAAAACTGTGAGAAGAAAATGTAAAATGTTTCACTCAATGCAACTTTCACATCAATAAGAGGTGACAATATTTTGATAGCCACTGTAACAGTAAATACTAGAACGCGTAATGAAATAGCATGTCTAACTATTTGTACGGTAGACCTGATAATAACGTGGTGGTTAATGTTTCACTTTGAGACCCAAAAGAATGAGAATTCTCTTTCTTTCGTTTTTTGAATCTTTTGTATATACGAGGTATTTCTGGTCAACTCAGTAAGCATTCAACTCGCCCCATAATTTTTAATACGATTTTATGTGCTCGAAAAAACTCTTTTAATTAAAAGAAAAGAATTTCCTGGAACTTTCTTTTTCGTGAATTCTTTGAATAATTTTTTTTACGCTAATTTTAAAGTTTAAAGTTTTTCTCAAAAATCCTGTATTAGATATCAAAATTTTTGAACTTTAACGCAGAGTGGGCAGACGCTTGCGCTAATTTTTTAAAGCCATTAAAAAAAAGCCATTAAAAATGGATAAAATTGAAACGAGATATCAGTTCATGTTCGGTTGTTGGCTAAATATTTTATACATAATAGAAGATTGAACTGACAGTATTTTAGATTGTACGATAGGCATTTTCCTGAGAGCGTAATTGTGGATTTTTAATTAGTGTTTGGTGAGCATTTTTTAAGGTCCCATTAGTAGTTTTTAAAAATTAGTAGTACGATCAATGAACAACGTTTTTTCGCGCCTTTTTTATGTAACTATGTCCCCTTAACCTCTTTTAGGTCTATAGGAACAAGGTTTCCCATCCCGACTTTTTCGATGCGACTGTGATGTACTCCAAAAAGGCACTGCAACATCGTTCGTCTAAAAGTATCCCGACAAACGCGCGGGTTCAATTTTCCAATTTTTTTCATTTGCACTATTTAGAATTTCAAATTTTGTAATTTCAACGTCCAATGTTTTTGAATTTTTACATCCCAGGATGTAATAGAATCTGCATACGGAAAATTATTTCTCGATCCTTACGAAATTATTACTCGATCACTTTTTCGAGGAAAATTTATTGCGGTTCATAAATAATACCTACAAGTGGGCAGCTCTTTATCTTGTTCCTAGAAAGTTACAATCGATTGTCGTATTATTAGGGACTTGTTGTCGTTGATAACAATATATTTACTTTAGAGTAAAACCTCTCATCAAACAATGGAAATAAACGCCCATAAAACTTTTTCAAATTCGAGATATATATATATCGGAACAAGAATTTTTATGTACCTTTATGATGTTTTGCGATATGATGTGCTCTACATTATGTAGTGCGGTTTGCGTGATGATGCTCCCTGGACCTTATAGGTATGTGTAAGGTCATCACGGTCGTCCATAGAACTACCTCATGAGAGCATGGCAGATTGGATCTACAGACTGTACAATAGCCCATAAAAGTGGCGAGAAACTCTTTCATATACGCCATCACGCTATCTACCTTTCCTCATCTCTATCTAGTGGTATAAATTTCAGAGCACTATAAAAATATAGGTATTTTCAAAGCGCAGGACGAAAAGGACAACTATGAAGACTAAACCTACAATGCGTGTACAGAGAAATAACATGCGATACTCTCAATCGGATCTGCAGTCATGTTGATCGAATTCGCAAAATCTTCGGAGATAAATTTAGGAGGATATGAATCCTACCTCAATTTTACTTTCAGTTAAAATTGTTATTATTAACCTAAAAGTGGTTCAGGTATTTTTAGAATGGTCAATATACTATTTTAGCTTGTATAGAATAGATTATCGATGGACTAAAAATAATTATTATTGTAGACCACAGAAAGCAAAGCAGTTCATAAAAATCTCCTTCGTTATAAATAAGTAATTAATATCATATAAGAAAAATTGATTGCTGTTTCACATCGCCCAATGTCCATTTAAATTAATTAATTCGTAGTCTCAAAGTCTATCACAGTCCTGTGCCACATTACAAAACGTCTCAGATAGTTGAGGGCGTAACCGATTGACTAATTAGTACATGTTTATTCGGAGAGAAAATAAAAACCATGTTTAATCCCTGTCGAAACGCGATAAGCCCCAGGCTTTTCCGGATTCTTCGCTCGACAAATCAGCAGAGACATATGTTGTACGTTCTATACTATATAGGCATCACCGTTTTCTCTCTCACATATTCGATCAACCTTCGTTCGAAGATTTATAGCTGGCGTTCCGCTAAACTTACCAGCGATAAAAAGGACCAGTCTCAGGCTTCTCGAAAATTTCTAATAAATCATTGGCGCGAGCTTCGGATTTACGAACGGGGTTCGCGGGCGCGGAAATACTATAGCTTTGCGATCCAAATGGAAAGTCGATGTAACCGCACGAAGAACGGATAAAAAGAATCATAAATTGCAGTCGATGTCGTTATCAATGCACCATAACGCGTCCATCGACAAATTAAAAAATTCAAATGTGTTAAATCGGTCGAAAAAGCGACATTGACCGACAGGAAATTACACGGTGCCTTCCAAATTTGGATTGAAATCAATAAATTAGAATGATGGTCATTGGAGTTTCACACGTGTCACAGAAAAATAGTTTTTAAAGGTGCGGATACAGAACGAGAGCTATTAAAATATCAATGAATGGCCTTTATTTCGTAGAGGGCCAGCAAATATTCGAGTTTTCATGGCTGACGATATTGTACTGATGTTTCAGAGTATGAGCAAAATGTTAAAATGTTGACGACTGAAAAAGTACTGAGCAACTGAAATATATGGAATACTTTGGTCGTCGTCGTGCCACTGGAAAAAAAAAATAATTGCAGCTGCCTCGAGAGAGGCAGTTGCAATTAGTTTTTCAATTGCATCCATCAATTGTAACTGCGGCAAGAGAAGCACGCGAAGTTTCACTCAATCTTTCATCACGGTTTGCACAGAAAATCAATCGGATTTAACGTCACGCGAGCTGGCAAAAAGGCAATAGCCAATGCGTCCGTTTATATCATTCCACTGTATATTTCATTACCATCTTTTCTTTCACTTCAAATTTATTCTTGTGTCACTTTTTCAATAAACGTTTCAAAAACTAATTTCTGTCACAGATGTTACAGAATTAAATTTATTGTTAATTAATGTACGATAATCGGGACGATGTCTAAATAACATAATTAAACTAACAATTTGCTATCACGTTAACTAAAGAATTAATACAGCAACACGCATGTAAATAACTCTGAAGTGTCATTTTGATATGGTACTTCTAAAAACGTATTCTTAAAAAGATGTGAAAGTAAAAGATTACGCGGCCCGAATCGAAGTACCACTTTGACGGATTTTAGTCGAATTGTCCTGAGGCAGCTTTAAGGATGAATTAATATGCACCGTAGAATTGAAAGAAATATTCTGAAAATGTTTAATTCTTATTAGCGAATAGATTAAGTGTGCTGTATAGTTCCATTTTTATATGGTCGTACTTGCACCGCACTATTTTTCGAGTAATTCTTAAATGTCAGCAGCACCGGTTATTTACGGACTCAAGTGATTTTTTCATCACGAAAACTAATAATCCATAATCTAATGCCTTTCCTTCCAAGATCATAGAAATATATTACTTATCTCTTCATTTACAAAAAAAGCCGGGTAACGGTAAAATAAATAATATCGCTGGAAAAACAGAATAGCGAATAATTTATATTATTCTCTGTTTATTTATTTTGTATTATTTCAATGGTGTGTTATATCGAAATGTTATTTTGGCTCGGTATAAGATCAATACAAATAGATCAGGAAAAATACAGTTAAAAATTGATTAGCCATTTGGGCAATCAATTTTTACAAACATATTTAGTTACATGTGGCGATGGTTGTTTCTAAATGCATTGATATCTACATATTAAATCATAACATTGTTTAATGTAATTGCATTTCACGTAGTTATTTAACCCCCTTTAATGATTAAAATACTGCTATTAGTTATATGTGTTCTAAATAATAATTGAAAATAATGTTCCGTTTACCTATAATTGGAACAATGCTCGGCCGTGGTCAGAAAATCAAACTGCTATTTTGAATTGTTAACGCAATTATCGCACAACTATTTATGTTATGTCAATTAATTTTTTATCGCGTTATATTCCGCGGTCATAAACACAACTTTGCTTCTTCGTTGGTGGGATCGTTGTGGCACGGTGCAGCTTTCACACGACGAGTGTGTCGTTGGATGTATAATTAACGAGTCATGGGTCGCCAGAGAGTGCAGGGGTTCCAACGCGCGTCGGTGTCGAAGCGCTAGTTGGCGTGACGCCGGAAAGCCGCTTGAGCAGAGGACATTTCCGGTGGTTTATCTGCCAGTAAAATGCGAACAAGGAGGGTGGTGACTGTGAGGGCGCGTGTTCTGTCGCATAAATATGAGCACCGGGAGCTGCGTGTTTAGTGAGAGAGCAAGCAGGCTGCTCCATTGCCTCGGCAACGTTGCTGCCGTTGTGCTGCTGCTGGTGCATGCGGTTGCAGAATGCGGATAAGGGCCGAGCATTTACTGCTCTACCATCACTAGGAACCTCACTCTACCTGAAAACTCGTTTCCCTTACATACAGCCTGACATGTAAACGTATATTATAATATTTCACGCCGCGGTTTACGTTAAATGAGTATGAGCCACACGTTTTTCCATATTCATCGCGTATACCCAACCCCACTCACTCTGGATTAACATGAGAACATGGATTTTACTGAATAGCACGATTGACGAAATAGAACGCGCAACACACAGATTTTCTCGACGTATATGGTACCAACCGTGACCTTTTGAGCATGCTTCGTAATTACGGTGCAGTATTCGCACCTATGCACACTGTTAAGATTATTTCATACAATATCAAAAGCTTGTCGTAGCGTAATAAAACATAATCCCACCGTCCATTACCCTTCAGACACATTAACAATGGAAAACGCGCTGTAAACTGGTAAAAGTATTCGAATTTTGAAATCTACGCTTTTCTACAAGAAATACAGCCAAATAAAATTACCGTTAGGAAAATGATTTCGTTATCTTAAAAAATTTAAATGTGGAAATAAAAATAAATCTTGTGCCTCCCCCTTTGATTATCGCTTCAAAACTGAAGACAGATACGTAGCTGTCCTTTTTGCATTGGTGTCGTGATTTATAGACTGACTGAAAAGCCTTGTACCCATAAAAGAGTAAAAGGTTGAATCTCCAGGGCCCAGTCTTCGTTGATGTGTCACGTCTTTTGTATCATCTGCTGCACTGCAATCGAAAACAAGCTTTTCATCAAGCGCGCGTCAGAAGCGGCGTTCATGCCGGCAGATTCTGAATAAACTTTGTAGCCGTATACCAGTTGCTCAAAGAGTTCTTTTTTTAAAATACCGAGTGCTCTCAACCTTTCTCACTCTCGCTCGGGGTGAAGGACCCATCGAAATATTACCGTTCATCAGTCGCTGCGCCGCGTGAAAGCTATGAAAAATGTGTGCTTTTCATTAGCGCTAATGGAGGACGCTACAAAACCCCCTCACATCCTTTGTTTGCTGGTGGGCTTCATCCATACAAACTTCTCTGTGAATATTTCGCTTCGTGATAACGATTGCAAATTAAACACGAGTTTCGTTTTAACCCTCTATCTCCCCCATTTTTTATCTTTCATCGACACGAGTTTACATCTCTTTTTTTATCGTAAATAATCCGCGCCGTGTAATATACTAATTGGTGTTTTGCACAAAGAACCTTACAATTATTTAAACTGAAATGTTTCTTTTATTTCAATCGTATTAGCGGTGCGTAATTTTTATATTTCAAGATAGATCAAATGTGCACCATCAATATCTTACTGTGTGCTTCAGTGATGGATAACATGCAAACGAAATATATTTGTAATGGAAACCACATTTGTATTGATAGAAATACAAGATAATTTTTCCAATACATATTCTGAAAGAAATATATTTTATTTATATTTCGACAAAAATTATTTGTTTCAAACATATTTTTGCAGCAATATTTTAGAATGCATATTTGTAATGCAGATGTATTTTTAGCTGGCGAAATAACATGTGTGGCTTATTGTATCGGTTACACGCAGTCATTACTCCCGAGTGCTCTAACAAAGTGATTCGGACGTCAGAAACAACAGCTCGCCGACCTGTCTAATTCACTCTGATATTATGCGATCCTAACATTTTATTTGACGAACTATGTTAAAAATGAGCAATTCAATTTTTCAGAATGTACCGGTTTCGTCATTCTATAAAACCATATATATATTTGTTTATTTGAATCGGAACGTCTAAAAGATAAAGAATTTTTCCACTCAGCAAAAATTTCAAAAAAATCTCCAGCACACCAAATTACAATTTTTTTTAATTAAAGGGGATCTGATCACGGATGAAATTCACGGATGAAATTCATTCAAACTTAGCTTTGCTAAGTCAAATTTGTCTATCAGATTAACCTGAGCTCAAATAAAAAAATAAAAAATACCTACCAAGTTAAACTTTACGAATCGCTTCGATACTACTCACAAAGCTTCATCTATGAGGAAAAATAATCGGTTATGGCATGCTCATAGGCGAAGCTTTATAACTAGTGTCAAATAATGAGGAAGCCATTTACAAGATTCGATTTTGCAGGCTACTCAATATACTCTATATTGTTTATAGATTCTATTCAGTCGGTGTCAAAATTAATTTCAATCGATCAAGGCGTTCTCGATACAGCTGTGTGATTTTTTTAGGTATCAATTAAAACATTCGAAATCTTGTAAAATTTGAATGTCTATATAGAGGACACCAAAACTTTGCACCAAACATCGTTGAATATATCATTTTATTCATGTAGAAACTTTAGCTACATTTTCGGGAAAGTTAGTGATACTAAAATTTTTTTGATAAATTGAAAATCTCATTAAATCTGATCCTCTTTTACGATTTTAGTCAAATCACATATGTTAAGTTGATTCTGATCATACTTTGAAATAGCATTGGCTAAAAATCGATCAGTTCCAGTAAAAGAAAATCCTTGAATTTCTTTCGTGGATTTTAAAGCTACAGTTAGCGCGCAAACTACCCAAGCCACAACCTACGGGGATAGTATATATAGTAAATGTATCAATACTGTGTGTAATACTATAATACTATATCTCTTTTGCGGAAACGCGGCAGAGCATTTCTCAATATACGCGTATTCGTTGGTTCGCAAAATTCATAGCCAGCTCGAATGACAAACCACCCAATGCGACCCCTGTCCGCTTTGTAACCGCTTGACATTTTTTTTCTTTACTATTTTGTTTCCTAGCTCGAATGTGAGCCTTTTTTCAACTTTGCCGGATACGTTGGATAAAAACGCTGGGTTGGAGCGTGAACGATAGATCAGAAGGTCGTAGTCGTAGTTGAGCATCGAGAGATCGGTCTCCCAGGTCGGTATATACGGCACCATCGACACAAATCCGGGTTACCAGTTCAGTGAATTTACAACGTTGCTCGCATTTGTCCTCTTTCATCCTTTTACACGCTATCGATGCATTTCTATTCACACACGCCACGATATATACCGTGTGCACCATTGCCAATCGATACATCTACTGTGGTGCCACCCGGAGGTTCGGTGTGTGAGCGATGGGTTTGTTAGAAACGAAATTCATCATCCAGAAGTTACCTCTTTTTCCACTGGTTAGAGCCGCCGCGTTGTCAAAGAATGTTTTTGCCTTTTCACAGAGGAAAGCTTTGTTTTCAGGTTTTTTCTTTAAATTCCAAATAGACCAGGGGCGAAACTCTTAGTGTTTGCTGATGCGGCAACATTATCTCATGGTATTGTAATTCGGACTAGAACCGTGAGGCATTCAAAGAAATTCTGAATTTTTCACATAATGACAAAACGTATGTTGGTGCCCTTTTCCATTCTAGATAAATTGTATTTTACAGGTATGCTGTACACAGAAAACTTACATTTTCGTTCGACATTATGAAAATACCGCTGAACATACACAATGCGGAAAGAAGAATGTCGAGTGCGTCTCGTAGCAAGGACAAATTGCAGTTTCGTCACAGGCATCCACTTAACGATAATTGAATATTTTCCATTCCCATCGTGTCAACGTTGTCATTGTCGTCGTCGCTACGGTCGTCATAACAGAAGCTCGACGTCGCAAAAGGTATAAAACTTTAAGCATGAGCACATGAATTGTAAGAATTTTATTCCTCAGCCCGAAAGGAGTCTCCAACATCTCCACTTGGTGTCTACCGCGTGCAAACGCTGAACGGTAAATGTTCAACTGCGGGAGAAACGTGGCACGTGTTTGTGACAGAGCAGCAGACGCATCAGTAACTGGATAACTCACCGTGTCTTCTCGGGCTTTATGGGCTGATGCGACAACCTAGTTGAGTTAGCAACCATTCTCACAAGAATGACGATTAAAATGCCTTTTTATTTCATTTGTACTTAACGATATCATTAATCTTCAGACAACGGACGCGACTATAATCGTATAGAATAATTAATGAAACTTTCTCATCAGCACAAAAAAGGAATGGTTTATGATAGGAGTCTTTAAGAGGAGTCACCTGAACATCATAAAGATAAAATTTTTATGTAAATGCACATATAAAATGTTGTAATTTGAAAGAAATACTACTTGACAAATACGAATAAGGTGATCGATTTTCATCAGTAATTCTTTTTTGTACCCCCATTCATAGACAAAAATATGTATTGTCATCTATTTTGGTTTCCTCATAGAGGAAGCTCTGTAGAAATAAAAAAAATAATGACGAAGCAATGTGCAAGATTCTACCTTGTATCCTTGTTATGAATAAATTTGAGAAACTGAAGTATAGAGAAATTTTAAGACCGCTATTTCACTCTTGTGCCAAATTTCAGTTGTATAACTGAAATGATTCTTGAGATATAGGTGATGGAATTTTCGAAAACGTATAAATGAAGTCGTATTAAAAAAATCGGAACAACGCGTTTTCTCGGAAGCTTTGTCGGAAGCAAACAAATTTTTTTCGAGATTTTCATCAGGATACTCACAATGATCTGTTAGGTTCCGACATAACTTTGCAATTATACTCCAGATTTTACCAATGATTTTTTTTTTCGTCATCATTTTATCTTACCTACGAACCATAAATATTTTTCAAATCAGGGAAATGAAGGGAAAATAGATGATGAAGAGAACAACTTTTTTTTGTCTCGATCAAACGGAACAGCAGATGTATGTTCACGTATATGGTAAAAGGGAAACGGATGTCCATAGTTATACCGTCTGGCGAGGGGCCCGGGGTCCGGTAAATAATACTATCTTCAACCTGAGACATATCCAATGGAAAAATCTAAATCCCGTAGGAAAACCTCTGATGCGCCACTAGGGGAGTGACGGTTTTTCGAAACATAAGTGCTGTTCGAAGTGAGTTGTCGACTACCATCTATAGATCGATGACCCAGTATTTCCGTCCGTGTGCGTTGAAAATGAAAATGTCAGTCGCACGCGGTTATCTGAAAAGTATTTCGATCGTGGTGATCATTGCGGTGTGCTGTTTTGTGTGTAAAATCGTCCCGTTGTTTCGGATGTGCGTGTCGTAATTTAAAAAGATTTATGCCTGGTAAAATGGATTTGTCATTGATGCGATAGCGATAACCTTTGCTGTTATACACGAAGTATTTTATTTCAAACACAAAAGCAACATGTTTGATAATACACGTGCAACGTGTATCATGATTACCCCAAATTTTCTGCTCGAAGAAGGGCTCGGTAATGAAAAGGGATCGATTGGATCCCGAAATTTTATACGTTCAGGCTTCATACAGCGGCACGAAGGATTTGCGTTATCATGATTAAAGAATTAATATTGGGCGGTTTCAAGAATCCGTTACAAGGTTTGCCAACGATAAATATATTTTCATTCTTTCTTCTGATAAGAACAATTTTAAACAATATTCATGCACTTTTCTCGTGAATGCCTTCGGTTGCCCTACATAGTAATATATTTCAGCGACTATCGTCGTCATCGTCGTCGTCGAATTTTTTGCATCATACCGAGCAGACGACAAGGTGAGCGCGTCAAAATAGAGTTTTGCCACTGTGGCAATTGTAAGATGGCGATATGAGCAAACCCAGTGTGTTAGACTGAACCGTGTCTCCACTATTTCTACTTGCTTTATTCCTTCTTTGGTACGTATCCACAGTATTCAGCTCTTGCTTTCCATCTTCCCTTCCCTTCCGGTTTCCGACTTCCCCTGATATAATAAATATACATCCTGCAAGGAACATTTGTTTCCTAGCATTGTTTTATAGCATGGAGCGAAGCGTTGAACAGGATCATCCGTCTTGTTGGCAGCTTTTCTTTGCGCTATATGACAAAGAAAGAGAGAGACAATTGAAGAAGCTTTAGAGTCCCTTCACGAGAGATGGCGAGTGACACCGTTTAAGTTTCTCAACTTTTCGAGTGTCGCCCGGAACAAGGCAAAGTACCCAAAACTCGTGGCCTTTAGAAGCGTTGCGATACCTCGTTGGATGATGCAGACCGTGTCAGCATCATTCAACTTTTCCGCTCTCTTTCATCCTTCTTCAGTTGGACGCCCTCGACCTCCTAATCGAATAAATACTGGCCTGACTTTACAAACAACAAAAGAATCCACATCAATCCTATCTTCAACATCAATCATTTAAGACATGGAAATATATTTTGCTATTTCACATAACAAGATTTTTTAAACTATAAACGGTCGATTACGAAAGGGAATCCACTTAACTTGCAATTCTTAGGTATGGATAACATACATTTAATGCCAATGTATTCTATTTGTATGACTCCTCTTTTATAATTATACAATTTTTAGGTTTTCTCTTAAAAGTTTTATAATTATGAATGAAATGAAACGGCCGCTTTACCAGCCACCCCTGAAATTTTAATGTGATATGAAATTTGTTATCTCTTTGCTTATGACTGAGAAAGTGAAGATCAGACTTCCAATAATTAGTGCAATATTCGAAACATAAAAGCTGTTCGAAGCGAGTTGTCGACTACTCTACATTCAGCAACACCATTAGGAGATGCGACAGCGTTTCGACGACTATAAAAGACTGTTTGAAACCTATAAAAAACCAGATAGATCTCAGCACCTTGAGAACAATTGCCACAGCCGATAAATTGGTAGTAGAGTAGACATTCCAAGTGGTGCTTGTGACGGGGACGACCGACGTTGGAATGTGCTCTCGTGACTCTTGACGACCCTGACAATGACTCGTCTCGCTCAATCCTTCATGACCTTCTCCTTTCCACTATCCACTATGTGCTCCTCAATCTAAGGAATGATGGGTATACCGTGCATGTGTTGCTTGAAACTCTCTTCACTCTCGATGCTGTCAAGGGTTGTATAGCGCCATATTTGCTTGAACCTGAGCAGGCTCTGATGATTTCGTTTATCAAGTTTCGTTGTATACCTTGAAATATATCTTGAGATATGATATATGAAACATACATATATTCAGAAGGGAATCTACTAAGTTAAGTCTGTTTTGCTTCCTCATAGAGGAAACTTTGTCTCCGTGAATTTTTTCTTTTAGAACCTCATGTTAGGATAATTTGACGCAAATCGATCGAGAGGTTAAAATTTTTTGACATTTTGCTTTTTTTTGAAAAATGTCTTTCGAGTTTAAACAAATCTGCAAAGTAGAACCTTGTAGATTGCTTTCTCCTAATTTTGTATATTGTACAAAGCTTTTTAATTAATTTATAATTAATTAATTTATTTTTAATTAAGCTAAAATTAATTAATATATTTCCTCGTAAAGGTAGCTTTGCAAAAAAAAAGTTGTGTCAAAGATGCAGAATAATGAGAAAGCAATTTGAAAGATTCAACTTTGCAGGCTTTTTCATCTGAGCATTACCGGAAAAATTGTAATTTCCGATTTATACAAGAATTTACAATTTCCATTCACGGCATCACATTTTACAGTCGATGGATTAAATTCTACCATTAGAGTTAACAATAACAGCGATCAGGACGGGGAGAGCCGATAAATTTTTGTCGTTTCTGGTTTACAGCAGAGCTGTACATTGCTCTCATGTTAAATAAAGCGAATGTGGGCAGTTGTTTCACTTGACCAATTTAGTTCTCCCAAGCGAATTGTCAAAACTTTTCTCTTTACCCTTTTGTTACCTTGAATCATTTTTTTATATAGAGAGGAAAAAAGATAAATGAAACGTGCCAGTATACGCACGCACAAAACACTGAACACTTTCACGTCAAAACATTGTATGTTCACAAATGAATGGAGTTGCATACGAGCAGTATAACATGAGAATTGAAGGTTCAACCATATGGGAGAGTGTTATTTACAATTCAACAGTCGTCAATACAGCAAACCTTTCGAAAATTGGATTAAAAAAGCACTTTGGTATTTCCAACGTGTGGGTTTAACACAGGGCCGTGTCAGCAAATGTATATATCACTTTAAAGAATTTTCCAGCTTGGATTTCACGCTGATCAATGAATTACACCGATAATTTTGAAACTTTATTGCTGAACGTAATAGTGGAGAAGAGGCTGAATGACCCTCAGATTATGTATAATTTAATGTGGCAATTTATTTTCAAGAGGGAATGAGAAAATGAGTTTCGCCGCTGATACTTTGCAATTAGTTTCGAAAAATCTCTCTCGCTTCATTTCGATTCGTTGCTCACTCATTTCGAGTCTCGACGAATCGTGAGAGCCCTTTAGTACAACTAATTTTTCAAGATTTCGGACGCCTCTTTCAACTTACCACAACTGCGGCTTCCTCCGATTACTCTTTTTTCTTAACTCTCACTCTCCAAAGCATCTGATGGATAGGAATAACTGAGAAAAACTTTTAGCCGCTGAACGTTCTCGAACGTTCTATCAGAAGAAATCGGGTCATGGTCGTTATTGGTTCTAGGCTACACTTTGGGCATTTTAATGGTAATTTCGTTGCAATTTTTCATTTTAATGCAAAGTTAAATATTAGTGTTCCAGTAGTTAAGTTCTAACTGTCACTTTGGACGAGTAGAGAAAGTTGGCAAAATTCAAGACCATTTTTCTTCTTCATAAGGGAGACTCTCTTATTATATAATTTTTTCCTAGATTACTATGTCAGTACTAACAAGCCTACAATTTGCAAGGTTCTACTTTGTAAGCTTGTTTGAGCTCGGAAGACATGTTTCAAAAAATGCAAAATGTCATGAAACTTTAACTGCTCGACCGGACGCTTTTAAAATTTTACAATATTTTTGAACAGATTTTCTACTTCGGAACGTAGGATTTAATTTCACTTAATTATTTTTTTTTATCAAGCCAGAAGGGCCAGAAATTAAGGTTGAAAAGTTAAAGTCAATCGGTCACCATTTCGTGAACAATTTTTTTTTTTTTTTTTTTTTTCAAAAAATACTATGTTGCGAAGAGCATCATAAATTAGATTTTGAGCATCTTTTTGAAACTTTTGTGTCAGATCAACCGACTGCAGGTAATCTTGGGGACCGAAGACCGTGCAAGCGAGGGACCTTTTTCATACCCGTCATGACAGCAGCGCTCCCAGTCGATATATATTTATACAGAAATTTGTCAGCATACCTCAACATATATACTTTCGATTAAAACAAACCTGCATAAAATCGAATAAATAGACTTTGAGATAATGATTCTTAAAATTCACCTACTTTTTCCAATGTCTACCCTTAATACGTTTCATCTAAATTAACTGCTTAATTTAGTGAGAAGTTTTATCGATTTGTATTTTGCTTAAATCTCTTCTTTGCTTTTATTAACGCTTTCATTAACATTCTCAAAGAAATGAAGATGACACTGACCATTGTGAATCAAGTAACGAAAAAGTGCCGAGTCAGCGAATCAGCAATGATGCATGTGTCATAGACAACCACTTCTCCATCACTTGATTATCCATTCTACTTCAAGTAGCTTAATCACCGTGAAAGCGGTGACTTACAACGCGTGAATTAACGAGTGGAAAGGCCACTCGAAGCTCGGTGACACGTTGAATCTTGAGATATATTTTGTGCACCAAAGAAGGGCCTGAGGGTTGCGCTCGTTTGGTCGTTCGTCGGAAGAGAAGTGGAAACGGAAAGAGGTCGAGTGGAGCAAACTCGATTGATTCCGAAACATGTGCAAAGAGAGGGGCTGCTGATGTGACGCTGTACTTGTAGTAGAAGCGATGAGCTCTTGCGAATAAGCGAAGCACAGGAGGCTTCGACGAATACTTGATCAAAGCGCGTTCGTCGCTCGTCGAGTGCTTAATTGCCGGATTAAAGCTCAGTCTTCTCTCCCTCTATTTTCCTCGCACTCACTCTCGTTTCACCACCGAGTATTCTATAGTGGTTTATCATTATAGATCAACGTAGCTGCGAAGAAGAAGAAGAAGAAGATTGTGAAGGAGGAAGTGATATAGGAAAAGACCACAAGACTTAACAACGGGAACGTGACTCTCTTATAACGTTCAATCCACCCTCACGTTCATGATTTTCTGCGGCATCGGGACGCTGCGGCGATGCAATGACTTTGCTCCCCTCTACGTTATAATTAATAGGATAAAACTCCTAGTCAAAGAAATGTCAGTTCATTAGTTTAATGATCGCCCACCTGATGTCATATTACTTTAGCAACAAGTTCGTGAGAGTTATACGTAGTATATTGTCAGATGACTAATGTGTGATCAAGCATATACTAGTATATACTTCCCGTTCTCATTGGCACAACTGAAGTGATATGATAAAATAATAAGAAATCATAGGGAGTTGGAGGACCTGCCCTTCATCTTTTGCGAATATTTGATCGTTCGATATTTAGGTAGCGACGTTACGTTCGTCGCGTTTAGCGAATTGGTCTGGCGATTTTCGGCGCGTGTCGAAATCGCCAGACCAATTCGCTGGAGAGGAGATTGCGGGGAGAACTAAGACGCTTCCGCTCCTCCGACGGCTTGCTATAAAATAAACACAATGAAAATGAATAATCGATTCGAATTTTGCTCTCCTTATTCGATCGGTCCGACGTGGAACTCTACCAGTTGCAAAATGCCTCGTTATTTTGCATGCCGAGTGAAAGTATTCGAAAATCCAACAGTAAACTGATATCTAATGATACGATCTGATGATAAGTTGGTTAATTTTGTGAGGAATAAGTATAACAATTGATAGATGGTATACTGAACGAAGAAAATTCATTAAATGTGTTATTACATGACTTGGTTGTACTTTATTAATAATTTTAATCAATTTTTTTAACTATCTTACCTTGAACATAGATATCTAGCCGGAGATTCAATGGTGAGGTAAAACTCTATAATATATGTCTGAAAAGGGTTAATAGCAGGTACGATATAGGTGTAACGATGTAGAAAAGGACTTTCCGCGGAAATTACACAACGTTATGGCCAAGGATCCAAGCAACAGTAAAGCCGAAGATGGGAGGCCAGGGTTCTCTGGATCTTATATCCTAAGATCACTGTCGCGAGTGTCATATCTTGTTAATAAGCTCTTCGGCATTACGGTGTTCATGGCTGCTGGGGTCTTGAGTGGAACGAAGAAGAGAGAAGAAGGAAGAAGGGGAGCTCGGTAAGGTTGCGAAGATGCCAGTGTAACGCGCTAATTACACTGCAACGCGGGTACCTACCAGCGACTGGTAGGTAACGACAAAAGTTTCGAATGCTCGGCAACTTTCGGCTTTCACTCGCACGTACGTCCCTCGCCGTCGTTTCATATGTACACCTTCCTGTGCTAAGCCAAACTTAGTACTATAACGTGGAAAATGACTAGGAAACACGTGCGAACGGAAGCTCATTTCACGAGAACGAGCCCATACATTCACTCTATACCTGTGTAGCGGAAAGCGAAGCTTTGAGCTTGTCGAGTAATATACTCCAGTAGCACTCGGTAACGAGATACTGCGGTCGCGGTAATAGGACAAACTTTCCGTCCTTCTGTTTCCTTTCCGCATTTTTATCCAACGTCTCGAGCACGATGGACGAAAAACATTATTTCATCTCGTGCTATGTACATTTCCAGCAATGAGTTCCAGCTATGACGACTTCTTCGCGTTGAACTTTTTTCCGCTGGACTTCCGGAGGGTGGGCGGAGAAAACAACATTGCCAGGTTCTTGAGAGAGAAGATGAGGACGGTGAATAAAAGTTTTCACCGGTACAGGATAAGCGAATTCAGGTATCTCCACGAAGATGAGGGCTTGACAAACTCTCCAATTTCAGTACTCATCTAGTTACTCTCGCTCTCTCTCAGGTACGTCAGTTGTGTAGGTATAAAAAATAGTTGAACACCATGTATAAGTATTTAATTAGGGAAAATTGGGAAAACAGTGAACGAGTTTTTAAAGGCGAGGTTAATGTGATAACTATCTGGTAATAAACTATTAAGTTAACCAATTACAGATTGATTCGTTTGCATAGTTATTGGAATAATCAATGAAATAATTGCAGTAGTATGATTTTGGTCATGGCGCAAACTCCACCCCTCGACAATCTAGTGGGTGGTTCATTTGATCATGAGTTCGCCATATGGAAACGGCTACATGAACTGTGACATATGTGCTTTCTGCATAGCAGACATGTAATACTTATAGAGAGGAACAGAAGCGAACGGGTAACATTGATGATCCGACTTCAACGATAATATATCTCCATCGTGAGATCGGACATTTATACGTGAGCCTAAAATGTATACATCCTCGATAAATTTAGAGAATAATAGACGACAGGGTTCTCGATAACATCCACCTGTCCTCGATGCATTATGCATAAGCCACCTCTGTTAATGTGCAGGTTGGCAACGAGAGAAATGCCCAAATGGCAGTCGTTCGCATAATTTCACATTGAGAGAATACATTTTGCGAGTACCGAGTCGACAGTACTCGCCAGTTTACGCTTTTGTTGGAGGACAGACTTACTAACCGCAGTCAAAAAAGATATCTCTCACTTATAATATTCCCTTCTGCACGTGTAAGATGAATAAAAAGTTGAATACAAATGTATGGTATATTTAAAGCGTCTCGCGTAAATTCACTGAATTACGTAATTTTTTAATTTTCAAATCTACTGTAAGAAAAAATTAACATATTTAATGTTTACTTTCTCATCACATACGGAATATATGTAAATAATATTGCAATTTAAAAAAAATCGATTGCCTGATTTTTATGTATTATGATTTATGTTTTGACTATCCAAGATTCTAAAAAACCCATTCACTTATTACTGTGTGTGTGTCTAGATGTGTCGTCCGGAAATCCAATAACTTTTGGAAAAGTCTGTGGAACACATTTAAGTCGTGTTTTTTCATACATTGAAGGGCGAATGAGGCGACAATAACTATACGATTGAGATGACGAATAGGATGCGAGATCTTAAATCACATTTCATGCAACGCTACCTCGTGAAAACGTTTCCTAACATTACACTATATCTCGCATTTTTTTAGAAGATGTTAACCTTTCATGCATTAGTTAAATGTTACAAGGAATGGATCGAAGAAATCTTAAATTTAACACTAATGGATGTCGACTTGTACTAATTCAGTACTGAAGTAATGTAAATTACTATTATTTTACGAAAGTTAAAAATATCTGTCTATAACGGTAGTAACTTGACCCCATCAATTTCATGATAATAACATCACGCCTATTTAAATATTATGGAAAAATTAGAAGAAACGATCACGCGCTATTCGCACCTTTTTCTTTAATAAAATACGCCTTCAAATATACACTATTCATGCTCAAAAACATTTGCTATAACAAAAATATTTGACGTGTTCCCTCGATGTTGCTGAACTTTGAAACTACTTTGCGGCGCACGATTAATTTAAAAATGTGACTTTCATAAATTCATTATAGTTTACGTAATTTTGCAGAATATTGGTTGGTTATTGGAACTAATCTCAAAACGTCATCCGCATACAACTGTACAGAGAAAAAACTTCAGCAAACAGTGTGAGATAAAGAAGAAATAATTCGGTGGCTGGCCAACTTTTCATCAAGATTGTACATCATTTCATCGCGAGCTGCTGGGCTGACCTCTACCATGGCTTGGGCTTGTTATACTTTTCCGCGAGTGAACCGTACAAGTGGATCTCGTGTTTCTTTCGTGCGCATCCAATACGATGCACACCATTCCAGCAGTGCCTCTGCGCTTCTTAGCCCCCTAGGCTCTTCAACTCCGCTCTGACCGCGGAAGCTACAACAATGACCATTGTGCAGCAAAGGGACCCTTCTTTCCCGGGCTAACTCGCCCTCTCGAGCTGTCTCGTAAGCTCAAAACCTCCTTTCACAAAATCCCACACCTGCCTTGCCGTCTCTGTAGATAGGTTGAGAAGTAGTTTTGTGTGTGTGTATGCAGCAAAATCTAGACCCTCGTGGAAAACTCGCTGCCGTCGTATCTTGCTTTTCTGCGAAAGCTCGAAGGGCAGTTTGTTTCCAAAGAAAGTCCAA
The DNA here is from genome assembly GCA_964016905.1 of Perithous albicinctus. Taxonomy (NCBI): domain Eukaryota; kingdom Metazoa; phylum Arthropoda; class Insecta; order Hymenoptera; family Ichneumonidae; genus Perithous; species Perithous albicinctus. The sequence goes on along the minus strand of OZ024695.1, from coordinate 16,234,839 downwards.
GGGGCCCTGCCGCGCTTTTGCTACACCGCCCAACTAAATAGATACCACAGAGTACACTGAAAAAGGGAGAGAACTCGCGTTTTATCGCACCCCTCGTACTATCTCCTTGACTGTGACCCCTTTCCACCTCTTTCTATATGTGCCACATGCATCCGCGTGCGATTCTCGCCTGACTTCTACCCTCGGGCCATTTCCTATCGATAAGAATTTTCTTATACTTCGACTGTGTATCAGGTTCCAAATGCGGCACTTTTTGAAGAGTCGGTTTCATGTATATAGTACAAGCTTTAAATTGACAAATCCACGCGATATCTCCGTACATAAGAAGTATATAATCTTTTTTCATGTTGTAAATGGTTTGTGTAAATCAAATTCTGCAACTAATATTATTATAAGTCAGTTATGGAAATAAGTAATGATTATATTCAGAGTTTCAATCATCCCACTACTTTTTAATTCCCAACTGCTCCCCCGGGGCAAAAAGCCGGGATTATGCGTTTCACGACAATCAGCTGATTTGGGCGATTTCTTTCAAGCCAAGTTCTCGGTAAAAAAATTACTTAACCAAATTTTGAATGTCGGTTCTGTGACTAGCGCCAAATGTCTTTTTTTACACGACACTGTTTCCTCCTTTATTTTATAAATCATGTAATAGTTATTACTTTCTTAGAATGTCTTACCACGTTGACAAGATAATGTGTGAACATTTCATTAAAAAAAAGAAAGAATTTATACATTTTCCGACAAATGAATAATAAATGATCTTGATGTATTAGCTGTGTATAATAAGAATGTGAACGTAGTGCTTCGACGAAGTACGGATTGGTACTAACGAAGACAAGTTGACATCTCGCCCCTATGGTTGAGGGTATCTTCAAAACAGTTTATTTATAATATTAGTATCAACAAAAATACATAAAAACAATATTTATTATAAAAAACCCCTATTCGCTTTAAAATAAGTTATATGTTTTTTTTTCTTTTTAATTCACATACCTCTAGTTATTACTTTTTCTTCAAATTAAAACCAAAAATGTTTTTTCTTTCAAATATCTTTTCTTCTAAATATGTAAACTTTTTTTCAAAAGCGTATACGTTCTCTTAAAACAAATAGTGTTTTTTGATAACAAATATTGTTTTTATACATTTTGGTAGATACTAACAATATGAATTAATTATTCTGAAGAGGCCCTTAACCAAACGGGCGAAATGTAAACTTCTCTTCTTCATTTCTAAAATTAGCTGTCAATATGGTAAAGTAGTTAAAAAATATATGATATTGTTTATGGTATAAATAACAAAATAGTGTGGGTTCGAAAGTATATTGGTATGGATACAACTTATAGTTAGTTTTATATTTAGTTTTCTTTCATTCTAAAATCGTAATACATGGTCGTAACGTCAATTTTTCCGAAGTGTTTCTGCAGTATGTTGAAGAATAATAATACAGATGTCTGACCTCTCAAGAACATATTCTACATTATAAATGAATTTCTTTCCAGAGGCGGGATCAAGCAGACACTTCCATCCCTTCTAATATTATATCAGCGTATATGCATAAGACTCGACTTGCATGCAAACGCGGCGAATATCGCGTGTGACGCCAGAAGCTCCAGTTTTCGTCTAGGATCCTCTTATCGGAGTGCATTCGCTACTACACTGCACCGTGCGGCGTATATCTATATACAGATATAGAGCTTTGTAGTACGGCGTGCTGAAATCAACTTTGCCAGCGCACTTATTTCAGAATGCTAGAGCGGACGGAATGTGCTATGGGCCATCCCTGTGGAGGTGCTAGAATCGATCTTACCGGAAGTACGTATACTAGAGACGACCCGCGACGTGGCTTATGGTCTCACTTCCAAAGATGCAACACACATATTCCGAGATTGATCTCGTAAACTTCGTATTGTTCATGTTTGAAGAAAAGTAAACTTTATAGCACAAACACTACGCACTTGTACACCTTGCTCACCTCCATAACTCCAAACTCCACTAGAATCATAGCACTGAGAGAAAAATATATTATTGGTTACTCTACAGTGAAAACTATTCATTCTTAATTCATGTGACTAATTGTTCATATTTGCAATAACTCTAAAACAGTTGCCGTAACTCTAAAGTGTAGTTACCATAACTATAAAATGATTACCGCAACTACGAAAATAGTTGCATGGACTATACATTTAGAGTAATCACTTTATAGTTGTCGAGACTACCACGATTTCTTTGAGTGAAACAATAGATAGATTACACATTTATTCTCGGTTGATCAGTGTCGCGGTATGATACTTGCAGTTACGATGATATCTGATATTTTAATTGTGCAGATACGCTTGTCAATAAAATCACAGAAATATCGACGTAAATGCATTTTCAAATATTTTCCTTTTGTGAATTTAACAGAGATAATTTCAGCTTCCAGTTATATATTTTGTGATATTCACAATGACATTGTACGCCATGGCAGAAGAGAACATTTAGCATTATCGCAATTTCATGTTAATAATTAATAAATCATGTTCTGTAAGTGCGGCTCATGATCCTGCTACACATATTCGGAAAGTAGTACACTTGAATTACCGAGAGGGTTGGTCGAATGATCCAGATACCGCTCTTTTACATGACCCTTTTAACCGATGAATCATTCGAGTGAACAATATTGAACCATGTGAGAGTTTCAAGTATATACGATATAAATTATGTCAAGAGTGATAATGGTGAACATTAAATTGTAATTAAATTGAATAAACATATCGTTATATTACAACCGCACGTGAGTGATAAAACATAAATTTGCATTACCAAATTCTTTAAGCATAGGTATAAAGATATTGTTATCTTATTTATTCAATAGTAATAACTCCGCTTTTAAATGCTAAAAGTAATGTCGGCGTTATCAAATTGTGTTTCCGGGAGTTGTAATAAATATGCACCGCGCTCGGAATTATCATATTCCAAAATATTTCTGAATAATATATCCTCGACCTACGAATAACGACTAAAAATAATGTTCAACGTCAGATGAAGATAAAACATATAAAATCAAAACCATAATCGATGTATCAAACGAGTCCTTTCTTTTATGACTAAGTGTGAATCTCCGTTGTTCTCAGCTACATTCGTCCAACCATAGATCTCCAGGCACTTTTCTTCCACTATCTACTTATACGTAAAGACTGCTACTTTGGCCGTTCCTCGAGAAAAGCTTCGTGAGGTTCGAGCTTTCACAAGGCGAGCTGCTGCAGGCAGTAGCAAAGGAGGGGAGGTTAAAGCCGAAAGCTGTAAGCCCGGTGGCGAAGTGCCTTAGCAACGTTCGTCGTCGTCACCGTACTGGGAAGCACAGCGAGAGTCCGACGCCGTTGTCGTCACCGTCGCCAGAAAGCTTCGCAAGATAGCGACCGTAAGAGATGCGCGTGATCTAGATTCATCGTGGGCCATCCAGTTACGTATTACCTCGTAAAAGCTTGGGAGAGAGTCAACGCTGGTTGCGCCGCTGGTTCTCTGATAAAACGTTTATACATAGCGACGAGCAGCGAAACCAAGATATGCTACACATAGCGTTGCAGCACAGCCACTTCAAGTACTCGAGCTGAGCTTTCCTTCTGCCTTTTTCGTATAATTCGGCTCTTTCGCTTCCAATTAAGGGTGCACCGATTTATGACGACGTTCTCGCTTTTGGTCACTGATATAAGACCCGAGGTTTGCTGAGCGAAAGCAAAATACCTACATTACTTGCGTTGTGCTTATATCCTAGATCCTCACGAGTCACCCTACCATGAACCTGCTAGCTTGCGAAACCACTCTCATCCACTAATTGCTGTGCAATATAATAAGTGGCCGTACTTGCTCTGTACGTATGCTGGAGTACAGCTTTTGTGCCTATGATGCAAATTAACAGAAATCTTTGCATTTTTTCCTGCAAATTTAATGATAAACGATATGAGCGGCGAATTTAATTATTATAGCGTGCATCCTGTCAGAAATTGTTGCTTACAGCGGGTGACTTGGAAGCATTTTGGAAACGATATTTTTTTATAAGGTCTAACACAAGTCTCCTACTCGGAGAAATGTTTTACACACCCACGTTCTCTATACGATACTTCATACTTGATATCGAAAATAGGTCAGAGCTCGTACATATTGCAGAAGATACGAACGAACTAAAATCGGTGTATTTTGATGCACCAGTAAGCTAGGGAGAAGAGGCTGTGGAGCTTTTCGGCCCAGTAAAGCTCTACATACATCTGAGCGCCAACGTGCATGCCAGCTTTGCAGCGGTAAGCAGCTCAGAAACAGGTTCCTAATTGCTATATACATTCAACGTAGCTGTAACTACCTCCCACACTGTACTGCGTACTACCTCTCGTCTCTTCGGAAAGTCAAATGATACTGTTTATCTTACTGTGAAATGAGCGATCTTGGATAATATTTATTCAGTCTCGCCATGAGTGTTTGCTCACAGAGCTGCGAAAGAGTAAAATGAAATTATCGATAGTATATGGACTGCTGCGTACATAGTGGCTGGGTATATTTATTTCCGACTGAACTATTTCCTTATATTTATACGGTAGAACGCAATTTTATTGCGTTGTACCGTATCGAACCGGTCTTTTTTCATATTGTTTCATTTGACCTATCCCCTTTCGAACTTTAATCAGGTATGAGCAATATTCGAAAGAAAAACATTTTTCAACCAGTTTTTTGACTAAATGTTTTGACTAAATTATAAAAGAACTACGGTTCCATAGCCACCTGCGCGCTTCACGCGATAAACCCCCGTGTCAACGATACCTGAAACGCTAATTAAATTCACATGAATAAGCATAGGTGATAAAAACGCTAATTAAATTCACATAAATAAACATAGGTGATAAAAATGAAGCAAATCCACTATGTCAAAAATCAAACGTTCTATTAAAATTATCAAGATTTTTTTATTTTAAAGTACTACTCTTGTATTTTGTGATCCATTCACGGAATGTTTTTATCGTTAAAAAAAGTACAACTTTTCAAGCTAAATTTGAAAACGTGAGTCAAAATGCTTTGATTCAAAAGTCCCTTTGCGAATCAAAATGCAAACTAGAGTTAAACAGCATGAACTATCAAAACAGCATGGACAATTAAAAAAGATTCGCTGAATGTTGCTCGGACACCATTTATATGCTCCATACTCGACTCGAAGGATTCTCGTGAATTTAGCGAGCTGACCAAACGAGGTAATTCAGTTTGTTACCAACACGCATGTGGTGAGCGCATTCAACGAATAAACCTCGAAAATGTCTAGCGCGAATGTCCTCGTTCAAGAACGAGTATGCAGGATGAAGAGTCGTTTAGAGGGAAGATATGAGATTTGGGTGCATCACAGGGCCTGGATGCACATGCAACATAGTTAATGACATGGTCGTCATAGACAAATGTGCCCGTTTTAAATAATGTCACTGTTTTGATAACAACTTGTCAAGCGTCCCTATATTTTTTACTTTTATCATACTGAATTAATGAATTAAAATCAATTAACTGTGTATCATACAAAAGAAAAAAATTAATAATACGTGCTCGCTTAAGATACGGACATTTGAAGAAAATCGCTACAAGAGAGACGCATACCATTCTGCGACCATGAATATAATCCGATATTGGTGAAACTATGGGGTAAGTGTGTTCCGTTAAGCGAAAAGCAATCCTAGCATATTCGGTGAGATAAATTCGCGGCAAATGCAGCGCATATCGTTGGCGTATAGCCCGTAGCCTTTCGCGCGATATACTTCATCAGATTGAGTGGTCGTCTAGTAGTCCAGCGAGGCCGAATAAACAGTCTCACCAAATGTACGTGACGTTTATTAGCGTATTTGTGCTTGGCATTATGCGGAAATCTCTTCATCACCCTTCCATGGTATATACCCATCACTTCGCACATTTATTTTGCCTTTCAACGTCATCATATTGAAATGAGTCGAGGATGAAAAGAAATGAAACAGATCGCCCGATTTCTCTTTAAAAAATAATTATTTACTTAATCCTAGAGTAGGTGATGAGCTCTTAAGATTTCGCAACAAGGACGAGTAATATAATAAAAAATTCAATCCACACTTTAAAAAAATAGCAACATTCTATAGCGTAAAATAGTAACGTCTATAGCTACAAGAAAAACTTCGTGCTATTTTTGTGAATTCAAAATAACCAAAAAATTGGTTAGCTTTAATACACGAATAAATATGTAATTTACACATGATAAAACGTATACAAAAAACTTTGTATATTGCTGTTCTCATCATATTGCGATCGGTCGTTCTTGATGCTTGAGTTGATGTTTCATTCGTTCTACATTGGGTAACTAAATTGCACGCAAAAGTGGCAATGTGAACTTTATTATTGCCGAAGCCTTTAATAAGACATAACAGAGATTCATTTTTGGAAGGATTGTACCAAATTCGTTGACGTTTATTATAGTATTAATCGAAGAAATTGGCGAGAAATCGTTTTGAACAATAGCAGTTTGTCTACTCTGCCAAATTATAACACTCATCTTCCTCGAGAGAATAAATGAAAGTACAGCTCAACAGTCGAAGTAAGTATCTCGCGGAGAAATCCTCGGCGAACGAATAGCTGGACCTACCGTAACGCAGGCCAACATCATGTAATGGTAGGGAGATATGAAGTAGAGAGGCAGCGAGCTAGGGTAATGGATCCTCCGAGTTCCAACTGTTTCCACGAGGCTATTAAATACGACTGCTTAACTACCTCTCAGTGTGGCAATTGCGGCACCGGAACTTGAGTAACTATAGGATCTAAGGGGTTTGCTGCGCAACCAGTAGATGAAGCACCATCTCAACCAAAATTCCTTCACCATTTGCCCTCATTCTTAGTATTCATATCATAAACCAATCAAAGTAGTACTAGTTATTATTTTTTCTGTAAATGTACTTGGTTCCGTTACATTTGGTTGGTCCCTACTAACAAATGTGAAAATATTATGCGAGAACGTCATGTAGCTTACAATATTGACAATGATTATGCCGACATATGTCACTGGAATACCAGTATGTTTGATATCCGACCATATATGTATAGTGATTTGAAGATCTTTGAAGGCGCAGCATATGTCTGAAGCAAACTGTTTTATCCGCGCTGATCCGTCATATTTACCAAAATTAATTTCAAAAGCCGCAGATTTCTCCGCCCTTATTTATTTTTCATGACTCATTAATGAAGTGCTATACAGTATAGTAGTGGAAGATTCGGATTTGTTCAACAATCCTTGTATCGTTACGGATCCACTTACCCTCTTGCTCTGAATCCAGCTGGCCAACAAGGCTGCAGCTCTATTAGGTGCTTCCGTTGATACTGACAAGCCTACAGTCCTGACTGATAAGTTGTGAGCCTAGCAGCGCCTAGCATCACTGCAACACCAAGTATACATAATATAGTAAATACTTCAGCGGTAGAAGTACCCGCATGGAACATGAAGTAGTCCAGTAGCCGAGTAGCTCGCGAACGAGAATACATACGTATATAGATAGCTAAAGCACAGAGTATAATTTCCAACGCACGAATGTTCACGTATTTCAAGAGATAGAAGCGGTGGTGCTGGGCCGATCTACCCTCGTGTACGTGCTTTTCCCACTGGCTTCACGGTTCGATGAGGCGAAACGCGATAAAGCCTGCCAAAGTTACGTTCGCTTTGGGTCTACCTTTCGCACCCAACGAAGATCTTGCGTTCTCTACTTTGGTCTACCGCATCCCGCGATTCAGGCTACTTTGGTGAGACACCGAAGGGAGCCAAAAGATATTGAGCCCCGGATGTACGTTGAAGATATTCAGTAGGAAGCACGTGCGAGCAACTATATCCTAGGAGAACACGACCTCAATAAATGTCAAGCTATACCTACTCTTATGAACGATAACCTTAGTGTATTGACTACGTACAGTTATAGCGTATCAAGAAAAGGGTTAGAGGTTTCTTAATCTGTTAAAGCATGAAGCAGTGTAAATCATACATAATCCTAGAATAAACCGAAGAACAAGTCATGCGACCATATTTGTATACAGAATATTTCCACAGGATGATGCTTTTGTAGAAAGCGGCCGGATATGGCGGGATTCAATTCGGACCTCGTTAGGCCACTCTGACCCTTCCAATTTGCCCCAGCCTGTTATTAATCGAACGTTTATCAGGTCATCGTGCGGGATTTAATCTGGCCCATCCTAATCTGGGAGCACTTAACTAGGCTTTCATCAGTCAAAACGTGATCGAATCATTCTGACCTCGATCGGCTTGCCAGGTCGGGGTCGAATTGAATAACGAGCATATACTCTGACCTTGACCAGTGTCACGAATATAATCGAAATCGTACTTTTCGTACCTAAGAATGAAAAACCGTCTCTTTTCTCCTGCATGTGAATTAGACGTATACTGGCTAATGCCCTGGTATAAATTTTTATAGGTAACCCTGATGTTTATTTCGTCAAAGCAAATGGTATGAATTAGTTGACTAGATCTAGTTTTCCTCATTTAATAGCAATGGGGTTATATAATATGCGAACATTTCCCGTCACATGTTAGACTAGCACACCTGTCCAGAGACAAGGGAAAACTTTATTCTCATGCTTATTTTTTAAAAAAATTATTTTTCGGACATAAATGTAGTATCTTTATGCACGCGTCATATGACCAGCGCAAATATATTAGCCACAGTCATTTGCTCAACGTTGTAACTATGGTTGATAGAGACTCATGGTACGATATCCATGAGAGGATATCCGGCAGTCAGTACATGCGAGTACCGAGTCTCATCGTGGACCCAACGTTCCCAGCTACGTTACTACATCCTCTTTACCATTTCACTTCTCGTTTTATACGCACTTACCTATTTATCAATGACCGCCTTACTTATATTGCTACGGTAAACGATAAAAATAATAAAATGATTCCGAGAACGGTTATCGTCGCTATGTTTTTCGGAAAAAAATCAATTCCACTTCTACTTAAGTATATTAGAGCCGTTTAACCGTTATTAGACGAGCTGAAGTACCGAACTCGGGAGGTCGACAGTAGAAGGGTTTCGACAAAACTAGTGCGCGGGTTCCCGTAGGAAAAGTATAAAAACGTCGTAATTATTCTCATCTTTCAGCCGTCCCAAGGCCTTGCGCTGTAGTTATATACGTATGTCGACGTATATATTCACGTCTAAAGGAGCGCCCAGTAGAGGGTTCTTCTCGAAAACTGCTATAAGAGTGTGGTAGTTTCTGTTCTCCTCCGCCGCAAGTATAGAGCGAGTGTTAGTGTGAACGAGCGAGGGTATTCCGCTTCCTGTGATATATAAGCCAATTAACACAAGGCCCGTCGTAATTAGTAATTAAATAAATAAGACGACGGCGAGGGTGTACGTGTCCGTGTTACGGTTGGTAAGACTAAGGCGGGCTTACGTCCACGACAACGTAAAAGTGCTCCACGATGCAGAGAAAGCACAGAGGGAGCACGAGTCACTTAGGTTAGTGTCGAGAACATTAAGCTCGTCGGTATGGCCTCGCCAGTGGGCTACCTAATGGAAGCTCTGCACTGCGTTCCAACTATCGCATATCTAACATCCAACAGCACTTTCTCCTTTTTCACTATTTTCCAACGGCGTCACTATTCTGGGTAGCTCAACCGTTTATCTTTGACGGTGCATTAAAGTCTCGTGCGGTAGGCGCAAGCATTTCAAATCCTGATTGTTTATTCTACTCCTAGATATGTAAACAGATACATACCGCAGTTACAAGATCTTTCTTAAAAATAAGCCAAATCATGATATTATTCTGAAGACTGCAATTATCATCCTCACTTACCATTCTTAAGTTAGTATAATATAATTTAACAAAATAATGAAGTTGAATGAAATTATACGTATAAAACGGAAGCTTTCTATCGCTTCTCGTTTTATTCCCATATTTCCTTTCACCTCGTGAGAGTATTCCGTAAGAACATATTCCTGGCAAATTCTGAAATATACGGTTACTAAAACGAGCCCTTCCATGTAAGTTACTCTGTCGAAAAGCCGGCCGGGAAACCGCACGAGATATTCCACCGCTCTCTCCTGGGTTTAAGTTCATATTACGGCCTATCAACTGTACTTAACGTCCAACGGGGTACCGAAAGGCGTCGGAAAGCCAGGAGTTCGCGGTCAGCCATGAACTCTCTTTCGCCGAAGTAGAAGAAACCACGGGACTCTCCGCTCCCGACCGGTTCGAAATTTGTACCTGTAGAAAAATCCAAGAGGAAAATCCAAACGGTCCGGTTGTTTCTCTTGCACTGCCCAACAAATGATCTTTGTCAGTTTGCTAGTTACAGGATTAGCATCGCAATAGTTACACCGAGAAAACCGCAAAGAGCTCTCGTACCTCGTGGTTATCGGAGAAACGACGTATTTTCCATTTTCTTTTTATATTTTTTACGGCAACCTCTTCCGTTCTGGTCTTGCTCTTTAGCACCGAGCATATACGATATACCTGTGCGCAAGGGGCGATATACCATCCAGCATACTGTACTACCCTGTGAGTACGTAATTAAGCCCTGTGGAGCACGAGCTCGTGCTCTCATGCAATATAGTACCACAGCTACGTCGTCCTCCTCGACTGCTTTATACAGCCGAGGCGAAGAGGAACGTAGTGTAATAAAAAAAACATAAGAACAAAAAAGCATTCATCGCGCATTGGAAAGCCGCGGGAGAAAGGACGCAGACGTGCAACGCAGGAGATAGGAACGACTAGGCTGGAAGAAACGAGGGGCTTTATACTATAATGTAAGAGATCTTTGGTGTTTGACGACGTCGAGCCATACGATCACCATTATTTTGACTAACATCGTTATTACACTCTGCACTATATATATCATAACTTTCATATTATAGCTTCGTACTTTCTTTGATGGTATTTTTTGCTGGAGCATTGAGAATTCAGTCAGCGCTTTATTATTTAGCAAGTTGTATAATAAACGCGAAATGACGATATGCTCGTGCGTGTTTTATGAGAAGACGAAATTACATTAATTCGCTGACTGGAAGAGAAAATGCAGGAAGCAGTGAGACAGCTCGTTACGAAACAGATTCTACTCCTGTACATTTTAGGACCTTTCACGGACTAACAACTTTTACAACTTAGAATCTAAGAATTGACATTGACATGGACATATATCAATGTATTATTGGTATGGACAATTAATTGCGCTACGCTGCGTTGTATATCTTATTAAACCATCTGTTTGTAATGATGACCAGCAGAGGATCGCGGCGAATTCGAATGGTATAATTAAAACCTCTGACCATGGCTACGAAAGAATGAGTATGAGAAGGGATGACCGAGGTGTAGATAAATTTTCATGAATCCTGCCATTTTATTATTCTCCGGATGGATCAAGGGTGCATGTTACAAATATAGTATACGCCTACTCCACGGTAATTAAACTGTAGCGAAACCGGTGGCTTACATAATGTGTAGGGCTGTATGTTCTGGACTCGGTGGTGAGAAAGAAGCCAGAGAGAAATGGTAGTTACAGTAATGAACAACCTACTTACATACATTATACGGGTCGATTAATGCCAAAATGATATTATTGCCTTTGTAATAAAAAATGTTCCAATTGTGTATAAAATAAAGTTCAATCTCGCAACGACTATTAATATTTTTATTTTCGAAGGACATCTTCGCATTGCGAACGATTTTTAATAGTGCGCATGTACAACCACTGTATTTTTTAAAAAGTTTTAGCTGGCCAAATAAAATTAAATTTGGTAATTAACATGGAGCATTTCTTATATGTACGCAGCATTTTAATAAGGTATATATGGATACGTGTCGATGCTACCGCCATGTTGGATCAAACTGAAATACCCCATACTTATCCATACAAGCTTATATTAGTATATCTTACTCTAGATGCGAGGAAGTTGTAGTACCGCGATATTCATAAGTGGGTGCAACTGTTCTGGCAAAATGGAAGGCGTGCAGGTATACTCCCGATAGTGTGTTTACATGCAGCTGAGCTGATAGACGGTTATTATGAACCTGTGTGATTTCAGCAATGGTTCAGCACTCATAAAACTCTATTCTAACTGCGCGTTGATAATTATATATGAAGTATGTGGAAGAGCCATAATAGGAAGTCAAATGGCGATAATGAATATCACGAAAACCGTAGCATACATTAAAGATTGCAAAAATAGTGAATTTTCGTGTGTTAGTATAATAAAGGAGCTACTTGGTAGCTTTACATGATCTGGGAACTCATTTCATCACAAAAAATGGGAAATTTTACAATTAAAAAAGTATATGCAGAAATGTAATATTCAACGTAAATATGACGTTTTCTTTGATATTCTGTATAAATGATCGTAATACACATATTAAATGAACATTAAATAGTCATTTTGGCAGATAATAAATAACCATCCTCATATTGTTAAATTTATGAGATAATTTCTGTCAATTTATACAATTACTTGTGTAGCCTTCTTGCGTAAGATTAGTTATTTATAACCTGCCAGCTGGTTGACCGAAGTGATAAGCAGTTACAGTCACTTACATATACAATACTGTGCAATGATAATAATTAATTTGATATTATCGAAACATAACTTACATATATTTTTTGGACGTCACTGAAAAAACACAACGAATGTCGGAGGTAAATCGAAGAAGTCCAATATTCAACGTCGTGTCAGTGCCGAAATCTGACAAGAAATTTTCCGCCGTTTTTGGAAATGTCATTGAAAGAAACAAGGCTAGATTATTTTCATTGTCATCAAAAGCACAACTCGTAGATTTTTGCCCTACGGACTATCAGGAGTTACAAATCAGCGTTTTGCGTCTATTTTACTTCGGGGTGGATGTAATTTTCGTAATGTATTTTCGGGTTCAGGGCCAATAGGCTAACAAAAGTAAGGGGAGCTAGCGAAACTGGAATACATACGAGATAATACTTGCAGCTCTACTCAGACCAGTTCTTCGTCTTACTCCTGCTACAACTTCCCCTTCGTAGTCCTCCCTTTGCCTTTCCTATAAGTTCACATATACCACATACTCTACCTACCTACATATACTTCGCCATCGAAAGGAATATATCTTGCCGGTGAAAAGTTCTAGTTTTCGTTTCAGTAACGCTCCCTCTGGGAACAAATTTCTAAGGAATTCCGTAACTCCTTTATCCACCTACATCTTTCCCTTCGGTTTCTCTTCTCAAGTCACGTCTACGGTACCGTACACTCGGTCGCGTGTATATTACCGCGTCCAATCGGCAGCGAGACTTTTTCAAATTGGAATGATCCTGTATACGGTGAATCAGGATATAAGCTCTCCCCACGAACTAAGACGTGTCGCGAAATTCTCGGAGTTGCTTTGCAGGCCTCGACCCTGAGTTAATCCCAGGGATTATCCTCTCTTCCCTTGCGAATATTTCCGCAATAAACTATTCGGAAACTTTTCAAACTATCGGTCTTTTATTCAAACGAATATGTATGTTTACACTAAATTGTGATCTAGTGACGTAACGCAATTAAGAAGCTTTTTTGATTGACATTGACATTTCCTAAATAGATACGTTCACATTGAGTATGCTGGGATTTAACCGAACCTTACTCCAAGCTTACCAACACTACTTAATCATCACATTCGGTCTTGATGTAAATAAATCTTATCCTACTCCGGTTGGAGGATTATAAAATTGGCTAATAGATTCGCTACGTTATGGTAGATATCATTATTTCACCACTTTTATACCGAAATTACATAGCCAGTTATTATTTTTGTCTTTTATTCTTATAAAAATAGCTTACAGCAATCTGCCTTCTCTAAATATTAAGTGCCCATCAGCTTATGTGACTTCTCTAAATATTAAGTGCCCATCAGCTTATCTGACTTCATGATAAAATTATTCTGTGAATTCTATGAAATTGTGTTTTTTTAATGTCATGAGTCTTCGTTGCCAGTTTACTATAATTAAGAGAGGATTACCAGAGTCGCGGTAAAATATCCAAATTTAAAAAATGTCACTTCTAATATCCGTTAGAAAATCTACCTGATTAGTTGTACCCGAGGCCATCATAATACACTCTGAAAACCGATGACGTCAAAAGAATTTTCAGGTTACATGAGTTCTCTAGAAATAGTATCTTATATTCTGTCTTACACTTCGTATGTATGTACATCATAGATATATTCGACGTGTGTCTTAGAACTTATTTTGTTTTAGTTGAGCTATTGGTCCGCTATCAACGCATAAAAAATTCGATCAATGATAATTGATCCGCAACTGTAATAACACCAAGGCCGGAACTACTGTGTGCAGTATGGTGACGACAATGGAGTTCCATTCCTGCGTTTGTTTTACGCCACGTCCACGCGAAATAACAGCCAGCAGCCAGGAAAAGCAAAGGAACAGGAGTTGCCAAACTGTTTGCAAAGCGCTTACGAACAGAACACTAACGATAAGCGCCTTTGTATTACTCACCTATTGCATTAATGAATACAACTCTCTGGTTCTACGGATTGGAGAACTGCACAAGTCGCCAAGCTCGTGCCGTTCGTCGTTTGTTTGTGAACTGTTCATAATGACAAAGGAAGATAAACGGATGACTTTTGACTTACTTTTCGTCTTGGGTAAATATACTTTAGGGCTTTTAGGATAGAATATGAATGCTATGAAAGTACAATTAAACAATACAACGCGGAAAACAAATGGTGCTTCAACAGAAATCATCCTGTTTGTAGATGAAATGTAAAACGCAATAAATACCAGAACTAATTTTTTTATTCTGTTTGAAAAATGTTAGAAATTTGTGAGAGAGAAAAAGTTGTTAACATTTGTTGAAAGTGTATATCACGAAATACGAGCTAACATCATTGTGATTCTTGAAACGCTATTGAAATTAAACATTCAAAGCGGATGCAAATCGGATGTGTATTTCGCGATCTATGGAGTGTGCAGAGAAACGGGGCCAAGTAGTGAGAGAGAGTGACACGTTGTCGTTGACAGTCATGAAATTGCTTTCATGGAACTGTCAATTTAGGTTTTACTGCCAGGCTCTCTCGACTCTTCGGACGACCTCGTAAAATAGTTGTGTCCAGTCATGAGTTCGCTGCATCGGTACAGCTCGTATAACGTAGCATCATAGTACATGTGCCGGAAGTGTGGTGGTAACTTTTTTTTCCTCCCAGAGAAGCTCAATTTTTAGCCGTTCCGGAAAAAACCCGGAAGCTCTGGTGGTCACGGTGGATGCTGCTTGGCCGCCGAATCGCGGATTTTGGCCAATCCGCGACCCAATAAACCTCTCACCCACGCTCCAACACTTTTTTTCGCACAGTTTCACGCTTTGGCAGTCCGTCGCAATATAATTCCCGAAAGTATCTTAATATTGTGTGCACTTTTGGCTTTCATAGCTTTTTATTCTAGCGTAGTTAACAGAGTTTATTACACTTTATTCTGGCATCGGCGCAGCTTCTCGTAACCCAGCATCTTTGATACTGCTCTCTTTCCAATATACTAAAATGCAGACGGCTGTTCCCAGATTTGGACGGAAAATTGCTTGTTGGAAATCTTGCGGCCTATACGAATGCACCTGTTGCCAGCAGCAGGAGCTGGAAGCAGTCGTACTCAACAGGGTTATGGAGCCAACGGCGAGGTTCGAGTATATTCCTTCACTATGATTTTTAGTTCTCTATCCCCATCCACACCGCTCACTCTACAGTGGCTACGGTAAGCGTTCCTAAATTTCCTATTCTATTTGGAGTCGTAATCTTGCTATTATACAACTATCTGTAAGAATTCTTTAGAATCAGAACAATCCGAAGAATACGTAGGGATGCAGCTAATCTGCCTTAAATTCCAATTGCAATGAACGAGCCGATGATTTCGTTATACATATAAAATAATAAATAACATGAAATTTTTCTAAAAAAACTAATACTTTATGATATGTTAAGTTGATATTATATATGTACCAACAGTGATCAAAATATTTGGATGTAGATTTATTTCTTAACCATTTTTTTTTGTATTGATTTGAAGTGAGACTCATTACTTGGATACAAATATAATGATGCGTAATTGAGACAAAAAAACAACTTTAGAAACTTACCCTGCGCCCGTGAAGAATTGATAATTGTTCTATGATCCCCACCAATCTGCTCGTAATTCTTGAGGCTGGAGTTATCGCGTGGACGTTGGTAATTGGCGATGACAAACGTTGTCGTCGCGAGCATGAGGAACAGCCTCGATCCCCAAGCCGCTCCCGACGACATTCTCCTGCGTCATTCGCATCCCCCGAGGGTTTATTCGCTTCAACCTTCCCGGTGATTCCAGTACGCGCTATCGTCTTTCTCTAACTACGCACCCTCTTTGGAAACGTTGTAGTCACGCAGGTTACTTCATTCGGTCTGAAATATTAAATGAATGAACAAGGACATCAGTAAAAACATAGACAGACAAATATTGACAGGAGTATGAAAAGAAGTTTCATTTAAAAAAAGACTCGGTAACAACGTACTAAAGTAGACTGTTGAACAAGTAACTGCGAACAAGAAAAAGCTACAAAGAAAATAATCAACAAGCTCATAAACAAAGTTTTAATGAATTGATAAATTCGTCAACAGTATCTCGTTAATTATACCGTCAACTCGAGTTACGGAAGTAACTCCTCTTACGAAGATCCAGCAGCAAGACTCTTAGGAAACGAGATATACAGGCAGAAAAACTTGGGAAACCCCTAGTTACGCGAGACGAAGATGGTGGATAAAACGGGAAACGAGGAAAAGGTGAACCGTGATCCGTGATTGGTGAATAAAAATAAAAACACAGTTCCAATTACTAACATTATTGGAAACCTCGTTTAGTTCGCTCGCCCGAATGAACGAGATACCGCTCTAATAAATGACCCAGACAAATAATGATCCCCTAAAATCTGTAGGTTTAACTCTGTCCGTACGCTCCACGTTATAACCAACTCTGAAATAAATCGCTAAATTCGAATGTCGGCTGATTCATTAAATTGGGAGAAAATCGTGATTAAATTAAATTAACGAATGGAGTTAAATAATATGCGAAGTATTAATTTACCCATGTTATATCGGTACAAATGCATACATCTCTCGCCCATTCTTTTATTATGTTCCACATTCCACTATGCGTCAGTCACGTCTCCAATATTGGTAGAATTATTGAGTACCCACTCGGTTTCACTCGCCATTTCTGGCTGTAATTCAATATTTTTCTTTCGACAATTCCACTTTTTCTATACACATTCATGTATAACTCGTATTTCTTTCACGAGAGATATTGAAATGACGGCATGAATAAAAGAAATACATTTTTAATAAATACCTCGCATAGTTACGAATAACAAAATATATAGTGAATTTCACAAAATTGAATGTATTTCAATACAACATTCATTATAATCTGTATTCGTTACTGAGTTACTACGTAAAGCATAAAAATATCTGATACAAGATTCTTCCCGCATTGTAAAAATTGAAATAATGCTTAAGAAAAAACCTTTTCCCATTTTCTCGGTGGTGCTTTCCAAATATAATAGAATTTGTCGCGTGCACAGACACCCGACAGGCGTACAAGAGCCGTACCCCACAAATCGCCGCGTATTATAAAAGCTTTGCGGTCCATTACACCGTTAAGAACGACTACACAGCAGGGGTAGCATCGTGCGGCTGGTATATTTTTAAATAAATCAATGGTTTATTATCTGTAGCACGCCCTCCAATGCACCTGCGGGCAGACCATGGATCCCACGATGCGATGAATAAAAAGACATGGGTGAGGTAAATACTGGTTGTCGGTTTTTTTAATTCGATCTTTACACACTACCGCACGGCTTTGAAAACAAAAATAATCGAACTGCGAAAAGGTTGAATAAACCTTCCCAGATAAAATAAACACATATAGCAATAGCCGGCAAATAAATCTGGGTATTTCTCCATATATTGCACAAAGTTCAGTGACAGCGTACAAGTTTTTCGAGTGAAAATCGTTCTCGCCACCAGCTTTCTCGACGTTGTATTGTCATTAGGCAGCAAATTGTCGATAATTGTGGTGAAATCCGTATTTTTCTATTTACAGCAATAACGATATGAAGCAGGGAATGAAGGAGGTGAGGAGATTGAGTATGGAACGACGGTGCCAAACTCGAGGCAAGGGTTCGCCAGGAAAAGCTTTCGTGTTTGTGGATGGATCAACGAATGAGTTACGAAAAAAACTGGTCGCCACCGAAAACAGATTGTGCAGGTGCTAGCGGTAAAGACACGGTGGAGTGCATTCGAGGCTTCACATTTTGAGGACCTAATGAGTTCGCGAATTCATGTAAGGCATCCACAATTGTATAATAAATTCAGGTCCAAGATGAAGTTTCCATTGGTCATAAAGTTTTAATTATTTTTTCTCGCTATACATAAACAAAGTTTACATATTTTGATTACATATATGGTAAACATCTGAGTTACTAAGCTTTACATAGCTTACTAGCAGAACAAAAAGCGAATAAATATATCTCGACACTGTTCTTTGCACTTATCTGTCCATTTTACACAAATATACTTTTATGTGATTACCAATATTTAGGGACAACGAAACGTACGCATTGGCTATCTGCCAAGCTTTGATTAGTAGTTGCGCCGTCCGAGACATGCGTTTCCTGCCGTAATTTCTCGGAATTGTTATCCGCATTATGCGTAAATACAATCGCAATGCACCTCCTACGTGACATTCGAATAACATTGTCGTACGAAACCGCATTGTGGCTTAGGTGGCCTCGGGACCACTGCACTGCCGTCGGGAATACTCGGTCTTCAGAGCCCGCGGGGCATCGCGAGATGCAGTAGAATAAAACGTGTCACGCATACATAAATGTTCCGCATTCAATCACAAGACTCATAACAAAAGCGGTACTCGCACGTGTTCCACATTCGTTCGCGAAAGTTCTTGTTCTTCTCCTCTGTTTTCATTTCATTTACATTCTTGGTTATCGTATTGTTGCACGCTATTTCTATCTCATTCTGGTCAAACACATACGGTGGGGAGGTCGCATTCACGGATGACTGGATTTTCCGGGCAAACAAGTTTTTACGCTACGACAATACGTTTCTCCCGAGCACCCTCAAACCGCATCCCCATTAAACGCTGATACTCTCATATCCCTGTCGGTGCACCAGCGTATAGACGATAAATTCGTTCAGCTATCATTCCCTATAGAAGGCTCCGCAGTATAATCGATTCGATGCGTCGGCCACGTGACAAATTTACGACGACTATCGGTCTACTCGCGGTCATTGTGGTACAGTCAAAATTTGCGTTGTAGAGGATAGAAACCCCGCGAGGCCAGCCCCTGGCAAGTTACGGTTATAATTAAATCATGGTATCGTCATTGCATGCGGAAATTATTGCATAATTAACGAGGCTAAAATATGGCTGCTAAACTATGGAAATATGCAACGAAAATCTATGAGAGATCGAGGGAAAAAAAAGAAGAGATGCTGTCTGTTTGCAAATATGCCGATGCAGATGAGCTATCATTCCGTTGAAGTTCTATAGAAAACGAACGAGAGAATCGCGCCTATAGAGCGCAATATCATCTCCCATAAATATGGCAGCGCATTCTACTGAAGTCTGGCGTTTTACGAGGTAATAAATCAGCACCCATTACATAACCATACAACGAGAATTCTTTCGAAGCATCTCGGGAAAGTCTCTGGTAATCTCGTTTCGCTCAGAAGCGTATAACGACGAATTGATGGTACAGCGCTTGATCCGATGGTCCTGCAGATTTAGAAACCTTACGGTTTAATGTGTTTGACTCAATGAAGTAACGAGATCACAAAATAATGTACAAAAAATGTTGTGTTCGTAGTTCGTGACGTAGGTTAATACAATAAAATGCATCGTTTTAAATGCCATGTTGGTTAACCAGACCGATGAATGAAGCAAACCGACTAATATTGTCGTTAAATTAATTAACCTCGTTCTCGCGGTTGTCGAGCATGCGGACGAGATAGCGATTTACGAGATTTAATCACGTTGATATCAGCGACATGCTGACGAGTTGGAATTTCAATAAATACTTCTAGGTGGTGTTATATTAACTTTACACAAATATCCTTACATTTCATACTTAACAACTAGTGAATATACATTTTTTTTCAAGATAATAATACGTTAACACAGTTAATTAAACTCGATTTGTATACTTATATTTGCTTTTTCATTTTCTTTACTACTTCAAGAATATATTTTAACAAACATAAACCTTTACATTCGATAGAAATAAATTTACATATCATTCCTTAAGTACTCCCTAAAATACTTGAAGTAAGCTGTTTTTCTGTTTTTAGAGACTTGTGAGACAAATATGAACGGCTGGCAAGCTTTTGTTTTCAAGTAGCAATTCCATTTTTAAACAGTGATTCTTCTAGCAGCTGCTGTTCCTTTTTATTAGAGATATTTGTGTGGCTTTTATGTAAATTTAAATTGCAAGGATATCGGAGTAACCCAAAGCATACAACTGAGTCGTCCAATTAGTTACCAATGAGAATTAATTATCGGACTGAGTCTCAAAGGACCTGGCACACTCGGTTATACGATGCTCTCGTAAACGAGGGTATATAGCCTAGCGGAAATGAACACGTACTCGATAAATCGTCGAGAAAGCTAGTTCGAGTGAGAAGATAAATTAATCTTGGTTTAAATCTACGGCTGAGCACTCCATTCAAATATTGTAGTTGGAATTTCGCGTAAGGTCCCTGCTGTGCCAATCGATTCGTCCGGTAGGCAGCGTCTTCCATGGTTAATGTAGCTGGATTAGAAATCCACTTGGTTGGGATGTTTGGTCAGGAGGTACCTGGTATTTCGTACAAAGTACCCATTTATGCGATCGCGCTCCAAGGCAGTCGAACGGCAATACGGGTTGGAGGCTTGCTTGGTTAGTTACGCAGTAGTCGCTTGCCGAGTACTTCGCACCACCGCTTCTCCAATGCTGATCTCTCGTAATTGCCATCTCACACTTCATTAACTAACTGTGTTTCTAATTCGCGTGGTTTAACTGGGTTACTTAACGAATACATATAGTATAGGTGCAATGCTCTTCCTCTAACATTGTCAAGACCGGACCGAAAAGAAAAGTGTAGAGTTATATACTTATATGATTTTCGGTCTGTTAAAGGTCAATCTTTTCGAGGTCTTTCTCATTCTCTCAAGGATTCGAGTGGAACAGCACCGACACTTTATTCAAATCGAGTCCGATGGATTAACCTCGTCGACAGGGGTGGAAAAGCGCTTTCAGTATTCGACGAGAAGATTCTGAATCATGAACAAAAAAAAATTTACAGGGGAAGAATATACTACGAACTTGCCACCTCTACAACGTGATTTGCTTGAAAAATGGTATGTTTTCAGTGAATATAAGAAACGGATATTTCTATGCATTGAATCCGACGATCAAATTTATGTGTCTCGGGGATATAGAGTGTAATTCCGGGAGACCTTTCGGGATGTATCGGATATCGGGGGTGGGGGGGGAGGGGGATTTGATAGTATGCGGCGATGACGTTGGAAGAGGTAAAGCAGGGTTCAATTCTCAACCAGGGAGAAGGATCGGAGAGTGTGAGCGAGATAGCAAAGTTCGACAGCCCGCGACGATATTCTCCCCTGTTGCGGTCAAAACTTGTAAGCAGATTCTGTGGGTTTCCCTTGCGTCATCGATATCTCAGAGGCTCCTCGATCCATGTCTCATCGTAACTCCGTCGAGCAGCGGGCACAAGTGTGCTGTGTCCTAATCGTCAATTTACATAGTATACACGACCCAAACATGTGCTTTCCAATGGTAACAAGCGCTGGAGTAAGCTATACGCGAGTTCTCTCAAAGTGTTAAACCCCGCTCGAGCTAACTCCCTCTCGGTCCAAAAACTTTTACCATGTAGCACTGGTACACGAGCGCGGGAGATTGCGATTCTCCGGAGGAGAGGCCCGAATGTTACCGAATAAAACTAAAGTGCCTAATCACTCTAGCGATGTCAGAACCCCATCAAATCTCCCTATTGATTTTCCGTTTTCACATTTTTATAAGTACACCTCAATCATATAATTACCCACTGGCTCACACAGTACTCGAAGCACTTGAAGTTATAGTATCTGGAACATGAGCAGGGGAATACCGCGAATAAAAAGTAATCTTTACGGTACATTTTACAATGTTTTAATTGAATTTGCTACTGACACTTATTATTATTTCCGTACCGAGTTGGATTATATAAACCACTCTGAAATATTAAAAAGTTGCTAATGGCGTAATCCCAATGCATGACTGTTTTATCACATTTTAAGTGATATGAAATTATTATGCTGATATTTCTGACGGAAAATTAGGCACAATAATATACAGAAGTTTTGTAATTCCGTAGAATATTTATTATCTTTGTTCTCCGCTAGAACTTTCGTATTTATATATTTTTGATATATGATAATATATTTGATGAGATTAACATACATTGTATTGTGCTAGAAGGAATCGAGGATTTGCATTGAAACTTACTGTTAAAAGTACATTTAATGTATTAAAACAACGCGCCAAACTTCACTGTGGGACCAAATTTAAAAAATTTTAACTCTCAGAAATCGGAAAGTGCTGACGGCAACCTGCCATTTCACGCGTACCCCTAGTTGCGATATGAGCAACAACATCATGGTTCTACTCTGACATCTTCAAATACTTACTCATAATTATGTATGTCTGATGAAACGATTAATTGAGGAGGGAGGTAAAGATCGGGTTTCATGGGAAAAACTGTTATAATTTAGGTCGTACACAGGTTTGTCGCTCTTCCTCATTAACAAAAATAGGATTAATCCGTCACGCTTATACAAATAATTGAGTGAGTATTTAAGTACCAATAATATCATTTTTATTTTCGTATATACACATATTTTTCTTTCTGTGTCATAAAAAAATTGTTTTCTTTTCTAACTTTTCAAGAAATTTATTTTTTAGTTTATATTTTTAAAATTATAATTTTTTTTACATTCTGAAATTTGTTTTTTTTCTATATAAGTCTTTGTAATAGCCACGCCTATACTACTATACACTAATTTGAACTCATAGGTTGAATAAACTTAGTCCGATGAGGGTCACATCTAGGACCAAAACGTAACAAAAAGGAAAAAGAGTTTTTTTTCTTCAAATCCTACTCCCTAACATCTGGGATTAGTCGAACTGTAGCCGCACACAATAACAGCAACGAAATTTCTAAACAACGGTCGCTTACTAACCATTCCAAATAAATTGTCGGAATAATAAAAACGACCAGAGTAGTCATAGTGGCTTCCACTATTTTCCTTATAATAAACCTCACCCCCCCAAACGAGCACAACGTGGAAAGAAAAATGTTAAGTTTATGAATGTTGACTTTGTTAGACGAGTTAAAATATGTAGGACTTTGGAAGCTACGTCACAGCGAGATAGAGTGGACGGTCAGTATACAAAACATATGTTTTCACTAGGAACTCTGTCACAATTTGACGGCCCTTGCATTACAAGCTACATTTCCCTTAGAAGAGTTATATGCTCATAGCGTAGAGATAGTCGAAGAAAACGAGATACCCCTCTGATGCACCAGCGGTAAAGTTTCCGGCGTTGTAAATATCGGCTACCCAGGGCGTTTCTCCGAGATTACGGGTGGGATGGAAGCAAGCTTTTGCGAAGGTTCTGCCGTTGCTGCTGCCGGAGTCTCGCCCCGTTGAAAGGCAGTCTCGTGACTCTGGCTGCAAACTATCCAAAGTTTTCTACGATGGCCGCTCCGAGCTTTTCGTTCTTTCTCTCTCACTCTTTATGTTGCTATACGGAAACACGGTAGTCGCAAGCTCTTCTATCCGTCCCATATTATAGAGATGCGTACAACTGCGAGGTACGAGGTCGGGTTACATGTGTACCATGTATAACCGTACCCTAGAATATCCGCGGGTGTACGACATGTTTTAATAAACCAGATATGTATGCATTCTCGTGCCTTGAAATGATACCTACTTGGCACGGTTCCCCAAAATATTCCACCTACCTGAATTACACTACGTATCATAATTTTGTGTACGTTTAAGATAAACAGGCGAGTTCCAATGTGTTAAAATAACTAATTACTAATATTTATCGCCCTAATAACTGATCCCAGATCTTTTATTCGAGGGCCTTAAGTTTAATTTGGGATTTATTTATTATATTAACTAACAATAAGTATTGAGCATCGCACGTCAAAACCAGGTCACTTAGCACATTATATAAGTAAAAAAAAAGTTGCTTGTCTTCTGAGGAGAGCTGGGACGTAGGAAACGACACTCTGGACGTCCCTGTAAGCGTATAGTATTCATCGTGTTGCACCAGGATGCCACGTTCTCAGTTTTTGCATTGCAAATCCTGTAACTTTATTACTTGGACACAATACGCCGCAGACGGAGCGGACGAAGAAGATGAGGACAAGACCAGGCCGCGCATATCTCTTCGGTGCATCCGCCAACATTACGGTAATGTGAAACGTGGTTTCTACTGGTTGACGGCATCTTAGATGCTCGTTGACTTGAGGATCATTTCGAGTGATGTATCTCCAAGTGAAAAGTTTTTAATACGACATCAGCTCTCAAGTGCTGGTCTATCCTATTATTATATGGATCATTATATATCTACGTAACATAAAACGAAACTCGAGCTTTTCCATTCTCGAGTGTAATACTTATACACTAGTATTACACTTGTGTTACGTTAAGCAGTAAGTTTACAATTCCATAAAAAGCAAATCGGAGATTTCTTTTCGGAGCAGACATCTTAAAGTTTTTCATAAACAATAGTATTGAAATAAATAATATATATATCAAAGATTTCCTAACGGAAATACATTTGAAATTTGGTAAAAATCATACTTTGGTTAGATTTTGAAAATCCACACATTATATAACATAATCGTGTTATGTCTCGCTGACCAGTACAACTAAAGAACAAAGGGTTTTTTTACTCCATAAGAAAATTTACGAAAATAAATAAATAAATAAGTCCATCAGGACCCGTAGTTAGAAAAATAGCGAGTAAGTACAAGAGCGCATTGAGTGGGGATGTAGTTTTTCAGAAGATCTGTCGACCGCGCTCATCAGGGACACGCTAGTGAGACCGGTTTAGAGAGGTTTGCAAATTTTTCACGAGTGGGAAAGGCACAGGTTCGAAGTAGAAAGGTTCACGAAAGCAGCTTGCAGTGTCAGCTTGAAGACAAAAGCCACCAAGGGACAGAGTAGAATGCGATGAGGAAAGGCTGCATGCAGAGAGACGAGAGGCTAACAGCCCAATGGTTTGTTGGGGCGTACGAGCAGTTAAGTTCATTAGCATAAAACGGAGCGAAATGTGTACTTGTCATCTAAAGCGGCGACAATCTCTCGTCGCCTGGCTAACATTAACTCAAGATGTAAATTAATTTATTTTATCGTTGAATTAAATAAGCAACAACTTTTTCCTGTAATTTGCATTATTTTCCCAAAGTACAATTAAGGCTTCGGAAAATCTCTTTAAAACTTGCAGCAAACAACGGTCAAGTCACCAGCAGGATTATTGTATTCAATCGAAGAACGAAGAGACTCACAGCGCCATTCTACTGTTCAGTACGACGTCTCGGAGTTAGTAGGAGCATCGAGTAAATTAGTCGACAAAGGAGGTGGATCGTCGTCGTCGTTGTCGACGCCGTCGCCGTTCGTCGCACTCACCAAGAGCGAACGAGACCGACAGATAGAGGAAGAGCGACGGGGATAGTTCTCGCAAATTTCGTCGACAAACCGGTAGCGGAAACGGAAGCGGGCGCCAAGTTCGTCCTTGTTCTTAGTCGTTGTCGTTGTCGACGTTGCTGTTAGGGTAGGGGTTGGTTCGAAGTAGTGAGCTAGCTCTTGCGATACCGGAGAACGTACCGGATGCCCCTGCTTAGTGACTCAGTCACTTTGGTGCCACTATCACCGTCCTTCGCTAACCTTCCCCTATTCCATTTCCATCCTGCTCACCATTGCAGTTTCGCCATCGAACTCTCTTAGTCTATCTTTTGCTCTCTCTTCGCAGCCCTTCTCACCCCTCATTTCCTCACTATTGAGCTTCAACTGTACAAGGCAAACCGCATAGACTCAAGAGTCTGGCGAACTGTCTCACGAAGATGCGGAGGAGAAGTCAGGGGATTTAAAAGACAATGCCTCGCGCTGTGCTCTAGTTGCGTGTGACCAGCAGAGTTATATCTACCAGTCAGTCTTCTATTGAGATGTCGATATAAAAATAAGTTCGAAGCATCATATAGGACCTAATCGTCCTATGAGATTTTACTAGAAATACGAGTTTAGACTTTATTAACGCTAAAACCCTGAAAATGGGTCGTTTGTGTCCGTACATTTTAGTGTAAACAGCCTAAATACCTCCGAATTTGGATGAAAATGTTTATTGAAAGAGGGATTTTCAGGGAAGGCAATTTTATCGTATAGTTAAGAGTCCAAAGAGGACCTATGAATCTATAAAGATTTTTCCTTACACAATAATATAATCAAATAAGCGACCAACACGAACGACCCATGTCCAGGGTTTACGGGTGCTGAAAACAACGACAGGGTTCTAAGGTTAAGGGTGCAGTATGATAGTACTTATGGCAAATTTGGTGTTTCCATATAACGTGCTGAATTATTTGATAAAGAGGCCGAGTAAAAATTTCAATGGATTAATCAACGTTGTTGTAGTCCAGGTTCGTATCTACCCACTAAATATTCTATGAGTTAAATAAATTAGTTTGAACATCATTTAGATAATGGCTTAATTTAAACGACTAAACCAGTTGCGTTTAAAAAAAATGCGACAAGTAAGCGGATTTAGCTATTTGATTTTCATTTCAAACTTTTTGTCGAGTCAGTACCATGACTCTTGATTATTTGGTGTCGAAGAAATTAATCGCCATTCGAGTATTAGTATAGTAGTTACTACTTTTGTTAAATCATATAGATATTACGTGCCGCATGTATGCGACGTTAACATTTGCGGCCGTATATTCAACGTCCTTAAATTACCGAGAATTGGCATACTCATCCAGCATTAAATAATTGTTAGGATTGGACGAATCTTTACTGGTCTCTTCCAATGTTAGCTTCTTCATGGTGCTGTGCTGTATCGATGTATTTGTACGGCTGCGTACATGTGTGTGGCAGTAAAAAGACGAAATGAGATACAGTGCGGTGGGAAAAAAGAAGTTTGGGAACCAGAAGCAAAGCGGTCGCCCAATGAACACGCGGAAGGACGTTCCGCATTACTAAATTTTCCGCTGAAAATGAATGGACACCGTTTTTTCTCTACAGTGTGCTTGCAACCGCATCCCCTTTCCTCAGCTAACTCGAGAGCATGCACGACTCCGCGACGGCTACGGGTCACGTAGGTTGCACATGCCAGTAGGAATACATTAAACGTCCAATGGATACTGCTGCTACAACTACGAATAAAAAAATCGACTTTAAAAGGCTCGAATAACAGGAAGCATCAAGAGATGAATCGAACATTGTGGGAAATATGGAGGAAAAGGAAGGCAAACAAAAAGTTTTAATCAATATGTAATTCAATATTTTTATCTTTCTCATAACGTACGAAGTATGTAAAAGAGAAAATATTGCAATCCTAAAAAAGTATCGACTGCCAGATTTTAGTGTAAATAAATGTCTTCAGTCTCCTAGATAACAAAAAGCGTTTCCGCTCCCTAAAGTTGAATAAAGAGGAGAGAAATAGCAAAGAGAGTGTATTTGTCCCTCTAGCTTAAACTCATCGGAAAAAACATGCCAAAAAAGGGCGGAACGCTCGAAACGCTACTGGACGGAAAAAGATAATAAGCTGACATAACCGAAGAATGAATTAACACTATTAATCGATGAAGCTCCAATGGTAGTATCAAGGATAGCAATAATAGTATCAACTATTCCAATAGTATCAACGATTAGAACGTTAGTGCCGTCGATTCGAATAATACTATCAACCATCCGAATTTAATGATCATGCTTACTATATCTCGAAGAACTAATCGTAAGTTGTTGAAGTTACTATTCGATATGATTGGGGCACTAAATGTATCAGTTGTCGTAACTAATTTCAGAGATCTTGGTGTACAGCAAGTTGAAAATGTAGTTGTCACAAACAATCTTTTTTTAAACTCATGCTCGCAATGTCCCTCGTTCCGTGACTGTAATGCGTGGCAAAAGTGGCGTATTGTACTAAGGCATGCGAGAATATACTTGCGCATGCGCACCACCGAAGTAGATACATTTTTTCACGCAGATGGGTGCGCAAAAGTATCTATAGATGATAATTTCCTTGCACACCCGTTACAGGCACGAGACACGGGACATACCGTTCATTCGTTTGAAAAAGCTGTATGTGGTACTTGTACGAAAAAGCGGATATCCCACGGTGGTTAGGAAGCATGCTGCACTTGACTTCTCTCGCGCTACATGTAACACTTAGCTTTGACTCGTGTCACTGTAGCGCTCGATTCGGTTCGTGCGCTGCTTCCTAACCTTCGTGGATTAACCGCTTTCCCGCACTAGTATCACAGTCTGCTATTCTTTGCGTGCGTTATTTGTTGAAGAGACCACCAAAATATTTTCTGGAGATTGTAACGGATCGACCAGAAGTTTTGCAAAGTATGTAAGATGGTAGTGCATATGCAGGACGTAATAAAACACCGAAGAGGGTTCAGACCAAGAGCCAAAAAGTACAATCGTCTTTTCGAGTCAGCGCTCATCTAACACTATTCAATGAAATATAACAGAAATTGACATGGTTACTTAAGATTATAAGCATTATTATAATTGTATTTTCTCTGTCATTCGGAATTTAAGATTGATGCTAGCATCATGCCGTGAATTTGTGAAATTACGAATTCAAAATAATCGACAACCTAATAATAATAATCGACAAAATAATAATAATAATAATAATAATCTCGATTATTATTATTATTATTTTTGTTCAATGTAATAATTCCAATATGCTTCTCTCGAAATTTTCATGTCCTCTTCTCTTTCCCGTCTCAACTCGTCGCGAGTATCCGTTGTGGATTCAGATTACGTGCTTCTGCATCCCAGAGCTGGTGCATATAGTTACCAACAATGTCCTTTTGGATTATACGTACACGGAAGCCTCCTGCAAGCTCGCTGACAGAGAGCGAGAGCAAGCAAGCAGCCGCGCTCTCTCGAACTTTCTACGCTAGGCGAGAGTTTTAATCTGTTTCGATAGGTCGAGCTTTCGTGAACCCTGGTGTGTTGTTCCCTACTGCTTTTCCTCATGGTATAATATCCATCCTTTTCTCTGGGGCCCCGTCCACTTCCTAATTTCACTCTGTCTACATTCCAAAATATCTCTATTAGAGACATGTTACTCTATCTCCACTAATAGAATATGCAATTCTATTTTCTACGAGCTCATCGAAAAGATTCCTCGTTTCTATACAACCTATGCAACAAGTATAGTATACTTGTTTGTATGGAATACTATAGACAACACATCATCGCAGTTGAGAAGACCAAATAAAAGAAAGATGGAAGAAAATTGTGGACTATTATTATTATATTCGCCTTTTTAGCGTATACATATGCTTTATACATGTATCCTGGCTCGAATAATACCGAAGGCGGCAGAGAATGGCGGAAGAGCGTGCCTTGCATAAGCGAAGAGGGATACCTACTCAACTGCACTACACATACATTGTAACACTTAACCGCTGTACAACGTTGCATCGTTGTATGTGTATAAACTGCATGAGTACGCGGTTATATCTTGAAAACAACGTCGCATGAAACGTTTGCGTTCTGCATTGTATCATCTTATTCTGCATGTTTGCATAAGACCGTGCTGTATCTGCTTACAGCTGATGTTCCTGCCACACCTAACAATGCGATGCTATATTAGCGTAATGTACAGTTCACTATTATTTATTTATTTCAAAGCCATGTATGACTAATTTAAAATAACCATTAAAATAAAAAAGAGACCGCGAACAAAAAGCTATATATGTGATAAAGCTCTAAAGTTACAGATCCTAGACATGTAATGCATAGAATTGAGGAAAAAAGACAACAGCGTTTTAACATGATACAAATGGTTTGCCTTTACGCATAATATATGTTTTGTAGCTCCTTCAACTTCCATTCATCTCACCCGGAATAACGATATACGCTACTAATGCTCAGAGCATGATGGATGAAGAAACTTCGCAATGAAAATTTAACGTAAAGCCAATAATGACGATTAATTCGAAGCGCGGTGGCAGATAATTCTGGCAGAGTGAGAGGTATTTTCGGGTTGAAACGTTACAATACGATATGGTGAACTTTATTATTGTTCTTGTAGGTCATAACTGTCAGTGCAGGAAAAAATAGGATTAAACGATATTGCAAAATAAATTAGTACTTGATCTGAAAGCGTCTTCACAATCCATGGGCCAATAATATAATTTATTTACGTTCAGTATTTTTACTTACTAATCACATACAGAGTATGCAGACCTAAAAAAAATAAATGATTAACACAGGATGAGGGGTGATTTTAAGCGTTATCAACTTGGAATGTACTGACAATTATTCACGGGTGGATGTGCCACATTACTTTAATAAAACTGCTGATTTAAAATGATGTTCAAATTAATACTGAATTTGATTTTTCTATTATTCGTGTTCTTTCTAGTATTGCGTGTCACAAGTCGGTGCAACTCATTAATAATGCTGTCAACTAACAACGGTTATTTATTTATTTCAGGTGGCGCTACATGATAAAAACAAATCTGAGTTTATTTTATTATTACAACTGTTTAAAAATATAAATTTGTCATTTCTGTTTAACCAAAAAGTTATGCATTCGTATAATCTACATTATTTCTTTTTCATTTTTATTGAAAATCAATTTTTTAAAAAACATAACAATGCAAATATCTGAAGCACGCATTGTCTAATATGTTCCTTATCAGCTGCACTTGATGAAAATTTATGTATGTATTAACACTTTTTCATGAACTTTATTGCAAATGACTTAACAATTATGAATCCCCACATTCCTTTACAGTTTGGAATAACTTCATTCTCAATACCAAATATCATTAGAACAGTATCTTCACGCCAGTAACAATCGTGATGAGAAAGTCACGTGTTGCGATCACGCCATGAGCAACTTTTCTTTTTTCTACATCAGATGTGTGAGAGTAATATGATTTGAGTAACAACTGCTCCATGTAAAATCAATTACCGAAAGGTGTTATGAATTTCTGATGCACCTGTACTATACTAGACATCTGCTGCTGTTGCAGCTGAAAATTCATGTTAACGCTCGTTACTTCGTCGTACGCAGTGGAGTAGATGGAGTGCATCGATGTTCCTGGAATGCACTGCTGCTTTTCAGTATGTTTTACATTTATCGAAATTCTCTTCCCGTATCTGCGAGTGAAATGTCTCCTCGTTTAATATAATAGGTTTAATTACTCCACTCGTGAAGAGACGGGCAAAACGCGTCGAAACCTCATATACATACATATATATATATATATATACATATATACACATACACATATACGTCTCAGTTGAGAGAGAAATACTAATGAACGATAGTACGTTTCTACGAGCAACTAGGTCGGCGTCTTCTCGTTTCTCATGCGACACGAGACACTGAAGATCCCGTGCGGAACTGGAAGAACTTATATCGTCGTATTGTCGAATTAAGGAAATGTGAAATACCGCAGAAGCGTACAAAATATCGTAAGCATTGTATTCGGATACTCAGGTAATATCTGATAAAAGCAACTTCACGCCCATTATTTGTCTTATCACCGAAAAAAATTCACTGATTCAAAGAAATCTCTTTGAAATCTCGGTTTATGAAACATTTTTTTATCGTCATTGAAATATTATATTAAAATAAATATTAAAGAAACATTTCTTTAAGTCAATCAATTTTCTTCTTTAATTTCAATGAAATATTCATTTGCTGCAAAGACACTGCACATGAGTTTGTACTGCATTTAATTTATCATGAAATTGAAATCCCTCGATCGATTTTTTCTCCCTCGATATGTTTTTTTTTTTTTGCATTATCATATACTCTCCATCTTCACCGGGGTTTCACGACACACGAATCAACGGGACTAACGTGAACGTACCAACTGTCAGCGGATAGGACGTCAAGTAAACATCGTTCTTTTGAATCAAGGTGACTGTGTCTTTGAAACAATGAAACTCTTTCTTCGAATCATCGAAATGTTGCTTCATTTCTTTGAATCATTGAAACGCTTCCTGCGGTTCAAGTGGGACATCTCATTGAAATCAAAGAAATATTTCGTAGAGTCAATGAAAAAAATTCAATCCACCCATTTCTTTAGAATCAACGAAATATTTTTTCTCAGTGATAATTCCGCGTGTGGCGTGAATTTGTAATTTTTGAAAATGCCGATCTCATATTCTAGTATTACACCTACTGTTGTAGCCAGATTTTATTCATTTAAAAGAAAGTAAAAGCTCATTTTAAACGATTAAGATTTTGTAAAACGAATAAATAAGTTTTCGAGGCTGCGGCTTCCAATTTTCTATACTCTGCTGCTTCATTTTCTTTCGAAATCACAACTATTTCCGAGTGAGATTGAAACTACGTTTTTTTCTCTACCTCTCCCACACTCGTGCAACGGACTTGGATGTTTCAGATTAGCTTAATAGAGTTTGCATTTTGATTCGGACATTTTCCTAACACCTGGACAATTGGAATATAATAAGAATAATCATCTTACCATATTTGTATGTAATGAGTTTGTAATATTTGTCTTGGCGTTTTAGTTTGTGTTTTCATTATGATACATTTTTTGTTCGATATCTTGCATTATATGATTACGAGTATCCATGTGGTGTCTTAAGGTCTCGACTTCTAAGGGACAAGATATCAAGCAAAGCGTGGGTGACTAAGCGGTTATATTTGCGCAGGCAAATATAGTCCCCCAGCATTAGAGCTTGGCGTTTTGGTAGAGAAATTTAACCACGTAGCTAGAGTGAATATGTCGAGAAATAGAAACAGCATATCCGGAGGACAGATTATCCCTGGTTTCTCGCACCCACGCGACTCTATCGAGGGTTGGCAATTTGCGGTCGAATAAACATTCGCCGGTGAATAAGTTTAGTCCACCATAATTACAACAGACCACGGGACTAGGATGTAATACAGCTCCGAGCGAGCATGGCTACGAGAGGCATGAAGAGAGAGTAGAGATGGAGTTCGGAAACGAGAAAGCTGTGAAGGAGTTGCAGCGAAGCTAGTCCTGTGGGTCGGATGGCGCGCATGAAGCCCGTACTGAAAATGTTTGCCGGCTATTGCGAGAGAAAGACAGAATGCGAGGGGTATAGTTATGCAGGGATAGATATATAGCAATAGTGTAAGAGATGAAGAGCGGGAGATGGAAAGAGGCGAGACGGCGTAAGGGGTTGCGCAGCGTAGCCAACCAGGGAGAATAGTATGTTAGGTTGTACGTTATACCAGTACTCTCCAGACTCGCCCTTAGGTAACGGTAACGGTTGCCAGCAAACCTGAAGCATCTCTGCTCAGCCGACTAGGTGCTGTGGCCCATCATCCCCCGCAAGCGGGAGTCATCCCCATTGCGGAAACTGTATTCCAGCTGCACTTGGGAATATGGCACGAAAGTCTCATTAGTCAAACGCTCATTCATAATGAAATTCTTCCTCGCGCTCTACAATGTGCACTCGTAATTGTGTGAAATTGGGAAAACTTTGTTGTTGAATAATAAAAGCAGTCGGTAATAACTTGTCTTCATAAATAACTGAACGGTAACGACAGAACATTATAGACTAGGCAAATTATGACGACGCGGCGGCTTGGGAGATTGAAAATTATCCAACGAAGCTTCGCTTTGTATTTATACCGTTCTGTCTAGAGTTCCTGCATAATTGAACCATAGCCCTTTTTCGCACGAAAAATCGAAGTAGGTTTGGATCGCAGCTCTGGCTACTTCTCCTTCACTATAGCTCTAATAGAACAGCTCACCGGGTTCACATCTTGTGCGGTTAAGATACCTGTGGGATATGCCGTTGTCAAACCAGCTCGTTGTTACTGCTGTAAATCACTCTTGGAAATCCTGCTCTTATCCGCACGATATTCGAGAACCTGAGGCTTCCTAAGGGTTCCGCGACTGGGGTATCTACCATTCTCCATGGAAAATTGGACCACCGAAGACAACCTCCTCCGTTGTCTCCCATTTATTGTGCCCGTGCTTAGCGGCATCGAGAGGAACGTTTTTTTTAAATTTTTTTTTGTTACGCCGGAGATCGACGAACTTCTTATAGTGCGGAGGTATTCTTCCTTGTACAAGTTCACGATAACTCCATGTTTTTCTATCGAACTCCACTTTTGTTATCCCTTCTTTGGCTTTGGTCTATGCTTCTTGGATTTTTACTAGTTGGTTGCCTCACTCCCTCGTCCTTTAAATTCCCCTAGGCTTTGCTCTCACGCTCCTTTTTGTTGCCGCAAAGAACTTTATCGAACGACAAGTACACGTTGCAGCAATCCCCGAGCCATTCAGATAGAGGACCAACCGAGCGGAGGCAGACATCTCGTCGGTTCTTTCTCAAGCCTCTCTGGCCAATATAAATTAATGATGCGGAGAACGGCATGTTTTATCCAATAAGAAGAAGCTGAGAAAGAGAAAGAAGTAGAACAAGACTGGAAGTGAAAAGAAAAGGAAAGCAGAAATAGAAAGACAAAAATAGAGGTGAAGAAGAAGGTGGAAGAAGGACAAGACTAGTCGTGAAGAAGAAGGTAGAAGATCGCGAAGCTGTGAAGCGACTTGGCCGCAGATTGGATCGAAGAAATTAAATGGACGAGCTAAGACACAGATCCACTCAGCAAGATATCTCCCGGGACTCGATCGAGACGTTCTTATCCTTTTAAATTCTTTTTTCGCTATTTGCCTACGACGAATGAAAGAGAAGGTACGGAAAGAGCCAGACAGGAAAGGGATATCATCACAATTTTACACTATAATTAAATCTTTCTTCGATCCAACTACTTGTAAACGAATTGATGAGTTCAATATGAATTTCTATATTTGCCGAGATGATCGAAGATGCGGTAGGGTACTGATTTTTTCTCTGTTGAACGATCTGTGTCCGTCTAACCCGAATCACTTATTATAGTAGTGGATGAAGCAAAGTCGGAAATTATTCAAACACGCCATGGACTAGTGAGTCCAAAATTGTCCTGTGACTATATGAGTTTGCGACCACCGGATTATATGATGTACAAGGTTGGTCCCTTTCGAATTTAGCGGAGTTAATTCGATTATCAAGCACTCCGCTTTGACTCATATTAACTAACTATAACCACGACGTATCGTCTGGTTAACATATGGGGAGTAGAAGACACATATACGTGCGCAGCCACAATTCCATCAACTCTTGCTTTCCAACATCGGACAAGTATTCACAACCTACCAACGTACGTAGAGCTCTACTTCTACTGTCCGTCCTGCTAGTCTGCATATCGGTGGCCCTGGCTATTAGTCGATCAGCAAGCAATCAACCAGAGAATTTAATTCATTGCCTACTAAAGCAGCCGCTCTCCCACCCAGCATACGAATAAGGATTTTGAATATTAATCCCGAGAGCATAGTAACCAAAGGCAGCAGCAATAGGCCGTTAGAGTCTATGGTAATTTGGACGATCAATTTATCGGATCGTTGACGTGATGCTGCTGCCTACTACAGAGTCAACGGCGAAAGGCATCCACAGAAAATCATGTAGATGTGAACGAAGATTGACAGATATGAAAAACCTTCAAGCGTGTACTAGAATTCTAGCTTGTATGTATATAACTTATATTATATTACATTACACTTCCTCTATCTGAATCTGACGGGAGAATTAATAAGCTCGCGAGGAAGTAAGGAGTTTCAATTTAAAAAGCCTAGGGTCCACATCTGGTAGATAAATATCCACTTCTTATCATCGCTGTATCGTTCATCCATCCGCTTTGAAAACCACCATATTCTTAAAATATTCATCAGTCTCACTCTTCAAAAATTCATGAATGATCAGTATACAAAACTTTTGATGCTACAAGCAGAAACTATCTTAAGTGTGGGTCACAGTGTTGAGACTTTTATTCCAAACTTTGTACATAACATATTTATTTATTTATTGACGGAGTACTCCTTTAGTTGGTTGAACTGTACACCGATGGCGACTGTAGCCAACTTGAGACAGAAGTACACGTATTCGCCTGAGACGCTGGAAAACCACAGAAAACCTACGACGAGTGTAGCCAGATAGGTCGACTTCTTGAGCTTCAGCATTTACGTGAACAGAGTGGCGCGACCTCCAAAAGTATACTTCGTAGTATACTGTGGCGCGCTGCTACTCACGAAAAACATTTGCACTCAGAAGCAATCAAACATGAACCTCCCGCTCGTCGGTAGTACCGGGCTACCGCGCAATACCATTACACTACCACTGTTGATTTGCATTATTTAAAAAATGGTACCAAGAACGAAGTGCCAATACTAAGTAACTGATAAGCTCTAGTCGAACCTAATTCATGAAACTTTACGTCTAACCAAGTGTACATAAATATTAGATTCCTGTCATCGCTTTCATTCAGTCCTCTTTTTAACATTCCATAAATTCTTGAAGAAATTACTAATGACCCTTTTCAAAACTGAATAAATGATCGCAATTCAATGGTTTTAACGTTAATGAAACATTCCTCAAGCCCGTGATCGGAGATTTCCTAAAATTTGCAATAGGACACTGTAGTATCGCAGGAAATTCTAGGATACTACAAACTGTCCCATTGCAAATTTTACCCGGTGCAATATTGAACGTTGAAAATGAATTTTAAAAACGTTGATGCTTCAAAGCTTTATAGTTTTTGCATATATAGGAGCCGCAATAGAAGCGCATAAATGCGGAACAAAATTCATAAAGCTTTCCGATCGGGGTACGATAGGTGACAGCACACACAACCGTACCGTCGATGAGAAACGTGAGGCGTAATTAAAGAAGTTTGCGGAACGGGAAAGCGGATTCTCGTTTACGGATCTCTTTCGACTGGATGGACATTGGCCAGATTGGCAATAAAACAATGAGTCGTTTTAGCTCGAGGCTGACCGGGCATCCGCGGCAGCTACATAGCGTGAGAATGGTGATCGAGGGAAGAATGCTATAAGCTGCAATGCTAACAATTCCGGACCAGAACAACGGCTCTCCATGGTGTGGACATTGTGCTCTCGTTTCAACGAGTAAAGGAATACCGAGAATGAATACTCCGCACGTAGCATTACCGCTCGCCTTGTGCTGCAGGCAAACGTGAGAGAAATCGTCGAATCGATTCTAATTCCAAGCGCGCAACCTCAATGAATTTTCTTTCACGTGCTGACCGAATCCTTTTTCTAATACGATTTTTCAACACCTTCGACATTCCACTATAGCCACTGTTTTTCTACCTCTGTGAGAAAAGCACAGGTTCGCAGTGGCGCACTCCAGCATATAGAATTCATAAGTTTCCCATCCACAACGTATTTGAACGTCGAATTCTAAGCTTATGTAGCGTGGAGTTAGTTAGACTAGTATCTCAATGCTTTGTGATGGATGCTGGAAAACCAACACTGTTACGAGACATTGGAATTTTCTGCATTCCCTCTACCGTGCCGGATGACTTGATCTGTGTCCCGTGTTTAGCGGTGTCGGTGTCTTCCAACATTATAAGCAGAATTACATATTTTACTGACGAATCCCTGAGTCGATGACAATGGTTTTCGTTAATCAAGAACTTTTTAAAAGGGGAATTACTTCTTCTGTCTGTTCTCTTCTGGCAATTAAATGAAATAATTTTTGTCTGGGTTCGGGATGATAAATCGTATGTAATAGATATTTTTGTTGTTTAATTTGATTTACATTTGGTCACATGAAGAGCTGCGCTCATTATCGATCTCTGACGGACATTGCTCTGATGTCACTGAGTGACTTTGTATACTACCCATCACAAGTCATTGTTGAGTATCCGGTCAAATTGAATGTCGTTTCCGTTATTCTGGTATAGCCGCATGCGCAGCCGTCCGAACTACATAATTCTCTCTACAGTCTATAATTTATAAGCGCTCGTATTCCCACAGAGATTTGAAAGCGATTGAATAGAAGAAATCTACCAAGTGCCTTTGGTATGTCACGGAATTCCCCAGCCTTGTAAATCGATAGTTATACAGGCTGCATGTTGGTAGACTGTAGATATCAATGTTCCGGTACACTCGTGTATACAGAAGATCATGGAAGAAGCCGCACGCGCCGCAGGATATCTCTCTTATACCCTGGAAAATACTTTTCGCAACTCTTTCGCGATTTGAACGTGACCAGCAGTCTGATTCCCTACCCTTTTCTCCTCTTCACTTTCTTTTGCTCTGCCCTATAGTCGTATCATCCACCGGGAGTTCTTACAGTACCACTATACTTCCGTCACTACTTTCGAGCCAGCACCACTTTTCCAACTCTTCCTCTGTGTTTTCCTTGACACTCATCTATATACCGCGATGAGATATACTTGTGTGCTTCCATACTCGAGTTCCACTTTCTTCTATCAACGAACACGGTGAGGCTGGAAAATTGAAAGTGGAGAGGGTGACGGTTTTACGTCACGTTCGCACCCAAAAACATAACTCACAAATAATGTTGTATTATTGGGAATCCCTCCGCGGGATATTATGTTTATCTGAACGTTTGTCACGGTTCACTTGTTCTAAATCAAATAAATATCCAGGTCGAATTAAAATGGAAAATTGTCACAATTCAGCTTTCGAAATTTGTCTGTCGGTGACACGTTGCCACTGCGATAAAATATAGAAAATAAACCAGTATCCCGCATGTACATCCGTGCGTAATTGATAATAAATTTAAAGCATCATTTCACGTCAGCTAGCTCAACAGGATTTCTGTTGAAAAGAATATAATACAAAAAGAACCGTTGATAATATGTTTGCATAGCCCTCCGTCACAAGCGCAAGCATATCACTGTTGCTTGTCGCTACGTATATCATGCGCAAGCGATAAACGCTAGTGCATACCCAGCCGACTGCGCCTGTCATTCAGCAGCTGTTGCCTCATATCTCCTTTACCGTGTGTTGCATTATATTCGCAAAACCGCATGTAATGAACCGAAAATGCTCTCCGCTTGCCAACGTCGACGTCAAGGAGCGTTAGCTCGGCAATGAACGAGCGAATCCAAGCAAGGACGTCCGAGACGGAACGTGTCATCCGAAAGCTAGATTAAAACAGACAGTTTCGTCGAGGGTCTTTAGCTCAGCTTTACCTTCAGTAACTAAATATATTTTGGATTCACGTAGCTCAGTGTTTGATAGTGGTCTAAATCATCCGGATGATCGTATGGCGATGTCAAAAGGATTTAAGAGAGTAAGATATGATACAGATTGTACGGTGAGTGCGAAGTCAAAGACCACCCCGCAACCAACTTTCACACGTTTATGACAACGCGTACACACACCACTGGCAGACCGTATGCTTAGAATATCCTCATACCTTTTTTCTTTAATCCTACAATCTATTCTACTTTTCCATGTGCGCGCCGCTATATCTGCCTGCCTGGCTCCTTAACTTTTCCTTGCCTAGATCCTGTTCTAAGGGAATTTCGTGTGGCACGGACGCGAGACGCAGCAAGAAAGTGGTCCGAGGGGGTTTTATGTGTTTGTGAGAGCTTGAAGAGTGATACAGTGAAGAAGTAATGCTGGTAGTCTGCGCCGGTGGCTGATGTTGCTGCCTCTGTTATGTTACTGCTGGCCAGAATTGAGGTCGACCGGCCGTTAGGCAGAGCGAAGAGCGACTGTAGCTGCCCCCGTAATGAAGATACTAACCCACATACAACCGCTCACGCACGTACTGATATTAAAACGCTGTTTGTAATACGAAAACCAACCTCTCTCCCAACTGAGTTGTTCTACTTCTTTTTCGCATCCTCGTCATCCACTTCTATCACACATTCTTGTTTTTTTATACCTTGTGGTATTACTAAACGCTTCTCTTCTCGGAACCTGTTGTGCATTGTGTTCACACGAATCTCTTGCTTAACCTGTTCTATCTATGCGAAACGTTTTGTAGTGTTTTATACGAACTCACATGCATGCTCGCTCACGGCTTCCTCTTATATTCTATCGTATCATGAGAATGATATCAGTACGCGTGAGCATGCATATAATCCTAGACTTTTCTGCAGCGAACAAAAATTATGCAGATGTGGTTGAATCTTCTATGTTCAATATACTGTGTGGTATATCATGTTGTGCGGAGATTGAATCTATTTGTAAGTTGTAGCATTGGGAATTTTTTTAACAACGTTCCAAGTCTGTCCCCGACAAATCTCCAAATCTACACTACAGAAGATACTGAAAAATGTGTTTGGTGTAAATCGCAACCCTTAACACCCGTGCGTTGGCAAGGGAGGGCCAATAGCGTTTCGAACCGCTCAACAGCACTTATAAAATTATTGTCGTTCTCGAAGAGAATTTTCGTGAGATTGACGAATGCGTTCGAGTTGGTTCACGTTTACCTCTATGATTCTATTTCCGTGTATTAAAAGGGTGCTCTGTCCAATAGTCGACTATAAATATTGACTATTATTTTGGTCAGGTTCGCATATTATATCTGTCGTACAAAACGTGGTTGGCCCCGTAAATCATGTCTACGTCTTCTTGAATTCAGACCTTATATCTATCGATTGATTCTTTCATTCAAACGCTGAATAATGGGAATTATCGGTATATAAATTTCAAACGGTTTTCCCAAGAAAACAGCATTATGCAACGTAATGAAAATTCGACTACGAGAATAAGATTATAAATTATTTAATGCACAGTAAGAATAGTAAAGTTATATTTGATAAGAATTGAGATTAATAATATAATTGCCCATAAAAGGTAAAAAGGTCTCATAACGATTCGACTGCTGATCAAATTATGTGCTATTTAAGTTTCGTTTCAGGTTAAAAGAAGTTTGTTGCATAAATTGGGTATGGGCATGTACAGCTATATTATAATCCTTATGATTATAATATAGTTGTACTTCAGAACAACACATACGTCAGTGAAAGACCAGAATCGGGTCGGGTTGAAGCTTCCAAGGAAGATCACGCTATGTGGAGCTTCTATAAAACTACCACGGCTGTGAACGTACTTTCAGTACATGTCCGCTATGCCTCGCGCGCTTGCCGTAGGTACTCGAAACGTGTGACTTCCTAACATAGTACATTTATCGGTGGGATTACGCTAGGTATCTCTCCCCCTCCCCTCCCCCTCTCCAGAGCGTCTGGTAACGTGCAAACTATTTTTATTGAAGATAAAAATCGAGTGATCGTGAATAAGAAAGAGCGTGTTCACAGGTTAGAAAAGGACTTGCACGCTGCAAGACGAACGAGGCTATATGTTCGATATAAAAGAAGTAGGTAGTAAGCCTGCGGATTATTCTCGTTCGATCATTTCTTGACTCTGCTAGAACTCGGCACGTCAAACTTTCTCACGAGGAAAGCAAATATTTGTATTCGGTATACATTATACCTCCTTCGCTTCTTTACTCCCAAAGCTGTGAGCGTATTGATCGACGTCCTCTCATACACTCTACGAACTTTAATACTTTTGTCTCGTGTTCAACTCTTTTCATCCCCCTTGTTCGAGCCGTTGTTATTCCTTGATTCTTATGGCTTCCCTTCCTCTTATCGGAAAACGTCTTGCAACGACTGCAACTCTCCGCCAAGTAAGACCTTCGAGTTTCCGGTTCGGAACGTACCTATAAGAACATTTGGAAAAAAAAAATCGCTTCCATAGTTTGACTATCGTTGACATTTAATCAGGAATTAGATTTTGCTGAAGTGCACAAATATTTTCTGGGTCATTGCGCAGAAACCGATCATTGTGTTCGAATCCAGTAACATCTACTACGGATCCGCTTATATACACCATACATAATAATATACGTATGTCTATGGAACATCGATCAAAATTCAAATTTCCGGTGAAATCCCATCACATTTCTCTATATATACTGTGCATGAAACATTCACTGTTGATTATACAATATTTCACGTTGGACATTTATTATTTCAACAATTAAATAGTTTGATCTCTCATAAACAATACCCACCATTTTATTTAAGAAAAGTTACACTTTCGAAGCTTAACATTTTTAAACGTATATGTTCGCAGGGTCCAAAAAGTATCGTATTTTAAAGCTCGTAAGCTCGATATCAAAATATAATGCGGTTACGTGGAACCGCGTGTCTATCGTTAACTCTTTTTGAACAGCAAAAGTACAAAAGTATAAAAATGTGGAGCAATGTCGGGAGTCGAGCACTTGTTTCATGCGATATACATCTATAGGGGAACATCAGAGGAGCAACTAATCTGCTTCACAAAATTACACTCGAATCATTCAGCAGGCACTCGAGTTTCTCGTGCATGCTTTTAACCTCGGACCGATGTGCTAGCGTTTTTTCAACACAGAGAGCACCAGACCAGTAAAACCCTTTACAAGAGAACGTGACATGCACGGAATTAGCTCGGCTGCGAAAGCGCACCTTGGTGACACGGGTTTGCACGCCACCACAAAGGTCTGCTGTATAGCAGACCTTTTACGTGCCTCGGGAATTCCTGGAATCCCTTTTTACACGTGGGAAATTGTTGAAATGAAGCCGAAACTGCGCCGAGAGCTCATATATCGAATCTTTTAAACAGAACATCCTGCAGCTACTCTAAAGTATGCAGGTACTTCAAATTCGATTAATGGTAAGCTAGATTTACTGTTATTTTACCGCAACAAATTATTTCATAGAAACTTAACTGCTATTATTAGAAGATGGGTAGTGGTTTGAACAATGAACAAGATACTTGAGCTGAATTTTCAGTTAATTGATTCACTGAGAAAAAAAATGGTACTGGCAACTATAAATTTGCGGTTAAATAGAACCTTAACTATTTCTTTCCATTAGCCTGTACAAATAATATTTATGAACGTTTATGTCCCGAACATATAAGTTTGACCAAGTCGAAAATAAAGTCGGCCCTAAAATGGACTGAGAACATACAGTTATCACTTGACAGTTATCAAAACGATGTCGATTTTTCTTAGTGTCGTTTTGTCCGTGCATCTACTTCCACGCACTAAAACAATTTAATCAGCCTGCAGTTCTTTAAACCCGTCGCATTACGTCAAGAGCCATGGTTATTATGCGTGAAAGCTCTCGTGACGTCTTTTAGGGGAATTAGGTGGAGGTAAATGTTATCTGGAGACTTGGCACATGTGCTACAAAGGTTATTGGTAGGACGACGAAATGGCGAAACCAATGAGCGCGTCGGTTGCCGGAACAATCCATAGCAGTAACAGCAACTGGGAGCGAGCAGTAGGTACTTGCTCGAGTAGAGACGACAGCTAGCTGCTGCCGCTAACAGTACAGGAACAGTGACTACGAGTGTGCACAACGTAGAAGGATAGATTGCAGTAGGCACCTGGTTGACCCGTAGCGATACATCATTCGGGTTCTCCGTTCTAGCGTCAGGAATTGCTTGTGGTACCTAGTAG
This sequence comes from Perithous albicinctus, assembly GCA_964016905.1. Taxonomy (NCBI): domain Eukaryota; kingdom Metazoa; phylum Arthropoda; class Insecta; order Hymenoptera; family Ichneumonidae; genus Perithous; species Perithous albicinctus. The sequence continues at coordinate 16,191,167 of OZ024695.1, read as the reverse complement.
CTAGGCTCCATAGCCTACAGGTTCTCTCTCCGAATCAATCCGAATTCGATGTAGTTGACAGGTAACCAACTATCCAGCACGAGTACGGACACGGTTGGTGCTCCGGTATCGTACAATGTTACGAGAGGCACTCGCTTTAATAGCGTCTTGATAATGTCGATGTGTACCAGGGATCTAAGGCTTGGGATTATCAATAGACTGAGATCGCCAGAACCATCTAACATGGTTTCAGATCAGACCGTATATACCTCCTGGTATCATATATGGTAGAGCATGTGGTGCTAAGAGCTATCGTTGATATTGAACGAGGGGATTACGTGGAGTAGGTCCACTAATATACGAAGGCAACAGCTGCGTATAATACTAATTGAGGGCACGCAGACAGAGGATGTGATGGTTTCGTAAACGAAATTGTAAAACTTGCCTGCTAATCCGCAGCAGGGTAAAGAGATTTTGTCCCTTTATTTCGGACCTTTGAGGTGCACCTTCCCTCTGATCACGAATTTGCTATCAATTGGCTCATACAAGCTGTCATATTCTTCAATGTTATTATTCTTTTAGAGCTTTCATATTTATATCTATGATTTATGGATATTCCTATAAAATTTCTGTGGAAAAAATCCTGCGCTGACTGCATTCATGTAAGAAAATATGAAAAAATTACATTCAGATGCTTTTCATTTGCTAGGATTACTTGAATGGACCAAAAATGTACGTTATATCTTCGTGATCATCCGAAAACAAATTTCCACCGGAGAATCAATTTTTGGGGCTCGAACTCGGACACAAACACAGTCTTTTCTCGAAAATAAGAAACGTAACTTTTTGAGGGGTCCTATAATTGAAGTTGGAGAAGTAGTGTGCAACTTTATGGGTATCCTGAAATGATGTGAGGATAAAGTAATATTAACAATTAAAACCGGAGTGGTTCGATAGTTTATCATTCATGACTGCGGACGGTTGACCAAATAACAGGAAGTCAATTCAGTTGTTCAATGTTAATAGGCACTTCTAGAAAGCATACTTAAAAAGTACCATAACGTGCAAAGCATCAACTTATTCTCTTTATCAATTACAAAACTGAAAATCTACATTTAAAATATTTCCATCTTTGAGCGAAATTGATAAATTAGATTATAAAATATGGAGAATTGAATCTTTCTGCTGATTAATCCACAAGGAAATTCGAGATCAAGTTATTATCCCAAAGAATCGTTTCCCTAATCCCGACATCGTTCTATAAACCTCATCCCCTTCAACTTATTGACATCATATTCATCGTCCTTCCATGGACTGGTAGATACGATTTCAATTTACGAATCACTATGTGACTGCATTTACCTTTGGCGTTACTATACTCGCGTACTACAATTGAACTCCCTTGTGATAATTGATTCTCAATGCTGAGGTGTCCCGAAGGAACGACTTGAAATCGAGACTGGTTCGCGTGCTGCTGTTGGTGGTGGTTTCATGAAACTAGTTTGTGGTACACACAGTACACAGCCTTCGATGTTCCTCGATTCCGAACGATCGAGCCTCGTTATATCCAAGATAGGAATCGTCGACGGAGCTGGAGGAGCTGTGGGGAGAGTGAATGCGTCGAATGCGATTATTGGACCGTAGACTATAGCTGCTGCTGTACCAGCAGTGAGCAGGAAACAGCGTAAGCCGCGCTGGGTATGGCGTAGATATATATATATATATATATATATATATATATATATATATATATATATATATATATATATATATATATATAGATATTATATATACATATGTATATATATATAGATATTATATATACATATGTATATATATATAATGTCGTCAGAAGAGAATGCTCTTGCAGAGGATATACATGTACCATAGAGAGCCGCTCGTATTCCCAAGGGGTTCTACCAATACCGCCAATAATTGCCTCCCAAAGTATTACGCTAGGATCGTTCAAGCATTATAATCGTCTCGCTGTCGACTACGTTTGCAGGCGCTATGGGCAGCAACAATACAACTTCGCTTTAGACCGTTTTGTACAGGGTCTTGAACTCTTATATTTCTTAGAGCCGCTACCATCCTCTTGGAATCTTTACCTCTCTTCTTCATTGCAGCTGCGGAAAACGAATGAGAAAATGAGGCAGGATGACACAGAAATGTGGCGAAAAATCCTCCATTACTGTCCTTTTAAGAGAGATTGAAAATCCATCAATGAAATGACTTGAGCTACGTTTACAATCGAGCTATATTTAAGAAAAAATTTATTTTAAAGAAAATCAAGTCTTTCCTGGCTCAGGTGTTTTTATCATTTTTAACGAATTTTTGTATCTCTAATTTCCCATGATTCTGGCCAAGATTTTCACCCAAATTCACGCCGAGACGTGACAAGGCTAGGTGCCAAAGATGGCTTGGTCGGTCTGATCTTTGAACCATAACTATACCTGCTTGTTCAGTTTTTCTCGATCTCGTTGAGTTCTCTTGTGGTTTCAAATTTATCTAACTTCTGACGACTGCTGCTAGGACATATCCTATTCGATATATTCGAAGGCAGCGTATAAAAACGTGATCGCATATATTCGCAAAGAGATATTTCGTAAGTTAGGCAGACTGGACGCGCTCCCACTCGTCACCATTTTTCTAAGCTGCAGCGCTCTTTTATTAAACGGACCCAGGCACTGAAGAGCTCGGGTTCCCTTCGTTCAGTTTTCACATTTGACACAATCAAATAGTTTCAATACGTGAACTTGGTCCGGGTCTCTGTGTGTCTGACGATACCGACGACCAATCAGTGCACGAATAAATCGACAATAATCGATTTCGTTTTTGTTGCTCATGAACTTTTTAAGATAGGTCTTGACAGACCACATGCACTGCCGGGCGCTACCTTTTTTCTATGGGCACTGCAGCGTTCTTTTACTAAACGCACCCGGGCGCTTGAGCGTCCGGGTCTGCTTCTGTCAGTTTTGACATTTTAGATAATCAAAAAGATCCGACAAGTGAATTTGGCGCCGTGCATCTGACGACAACGACGACTAATCACACACAGCTAGTTGGGAATATTGGGGTATAACTAAGAAATTAATCAATTTTAAAGGTAGACATCACAAGAGAATATTGTTTGAATCTCAAAATGCATTTGCGTCACTGTGAATGTAAGCGGCCTGTTATAGTGACGTTGAAAAAATGAATGCGGTCAGACGTATGCATTAATAATACGATACAACAAAAGCCACAGGTTAAAGTTTTTCACAAAGTATTTTCATCCTTTTTTGTTTCTGTTTCATATAAATATTTAATATAGCGTATTCATGATGATGCGAGAGTTTCTACGTTGTGCCGAGGAATTTTTTCTACCCTACATGCATATAGTTATGGGATTGACCCTCTGTGCTTGATCGCAAAGATATGAGAAAAGTGATAAAAGTGTGTAAAGAAAAAACGAAGCAATCGAGCTCCTAGTCCCTACTATAATCGATGCCGGAGATGCCTGTCGAGTGAACGAGGACGCGCGAGCAATGACGTAGAGAAACCCGTAGTCGCATCATAAAAACGACAGCGACAGGAGCTGCGGTGAGCATGGCGCTAAAGGGGTTGACGCAACCTCGCTCATTCCTTGCTTCTGTCATGCGCACTTAACGGTCGTGTGTGTGTGCGCCGATAATAAAGCTGTGAAAATTATAGCAAAGACTGAGAATACCTGCACTCGAGATATTTTTAATTCTCGATTTTTAACGGTTTTTTTTTCGCGGACATCGCGAAAAAGCTTGAAAGAAAAATTAATTTCCGGCACCCGCTGTTTGACCCGACGATCAGAGGGGATAACTCGTCCAACGCTAATTACGTATTTCATGGAAAACCCTCGTATCCCTTTCAGTCATGTTCTATCGATTGGAAAACGATAAAACGTTGACATATCGCGGCAATTCATGAATTGAAAGTCATTTGTGCCTTCTATGATTCATTGCCAAATTAGCTTAATGCCCCTTTAAAATGTCCTTAATTATTAATACAAATCGAAATTGCAATTCGTTGAATTTATTTGCTTATTGATTTTGGATCTTTCCCGTTATCGTTATCCCGCAGAATAAACCGAGGGCCCATCAGATGCTGTACAGATAGAAGCGCCAGTAAAGCATCGACTTGCCTCGTAAATATCCGTTTGCGCCTCATGAATAAAAATTGGGTTTTCGATCTCTTGCGTTCGCTCTTCGAGTTCGCCTGAGTCAATCGTTACCACTGGTTTCTCGATACTCCGTACAATCGACGTTATACAAACGTTAGCATCAATGCAGATGCTGCGACAAGCAACTAGCGCTGTGTGTTAATTACTTCGCGTTAATTGCTCGCGGCAAATGAATCGACGATTCTCTTCGTCGCTTAACCCTTTTAGCTCTTAACCGGATTCGCATCGACTGCCGCGCTCCCGCGCGCAATGCTTGGCTCTTCACTTCCACCTCTGGGAAATTGAAAAGCATTCGCAGAGTGAAACAGGAAGTAGCTTGACGTCGGGCCGTCGAGATGCTCGTTGTAACGCTGTTGAAAATCGCGTCATTTCACGGGAAGCCACACGAGAAGCCACCCACCCCAACTCTTCAAGTTTTGCTACTGACTCAGAGTTTTGCGCGCCTCTAGCATGAAATCTCAACGAGACGCCAAAGAGCCTTTCTATTTCGTTCGCCAAGCTTAACGCCCCGTGCAACTTGCGGGAATCTAAATGGCATTTCGAGAGGAACCTCTCGCGGTATTCCCCGCAGTCTCATATTACGGATCTCGTTATAAAATCGTCAACTGGGTCATTAATTAAAGTCTTTTTGTAAATTATTTTAATGTTTAAAAAAAGCTAGTGTATTCATGATTTTAATGTAAGCATATATGTGTACTAAAACTGGAACTCATTTTAATTATGAATTTATTTCAGGTCCTTGGACCATATGAACTTCAGGAGGTCCTATGAATATGGACGGTTTCCTATTATTTAATGAAACCTTGTTCTTCCCAAAACCTGTATTGCACCGTATCTTTTTTTAGGAGTCATTGGATATTGAAATCCTAAGTAATCCCATATTCTCAACGAAAATGAATTGGGAATCACTGGAAATCATACATACAATTGCAATCCGATATTCTGTATTTCTTTATTTACTATAGTATATTTGATTCATAGTACTAACATAACAACAATGGTATTGTAATGCATTTCTACCATATTCCTTTGCAATCGGGTGTAATCCATTATATGAAAAATGGATATGAATTAAATTGATTTACCTAATTTATACTTTGACAGTATTTATAGAATAATAAGTTCTTTAATTTTAGACTTAAAAAAAAAATCGTTGTTGGAAGAGCGACTGAAAAAAGAATCGAGTCGTAACGGTATGACGACAACTTGGAATTTCTGTAAATCACTGTCAAGTCGTGTTATAAACTTAATTAAATTTTCCTGAAGCTTTCTGTAAGTTGTACTCGTTTACGGATTATCGTCCAGATGCGATGCCCAGCATTTTTCTGGAGACCCAGGAAATTATTCGTGAAAAGCCTCCTCTACTGTGACAAGGAAAAATATTTTTACCTCAAGAGAAACTCTTTTAGATCTTCACCCCTCGCGAATAGAATTGGTATCAACACCACGCCAGTTTCCTGTCACTGCCGAGTTGTGATGGAAACATTTTTGTGAATTGCTGACTATATTTTGTCCGTCGAGAGGAGACAAGATGATACAGCAGCGGCGGCGCTCCAAAAGTAATAATTCTTCTTCTCAGTTCATAGTGAGAAAGTATAAACGCCTTTCTCGAATTAAATACGAAGTAGGTAAAGCCCAGGCAACCATGAAATGTATTTGTTCTTTCGTGAGGCCGTGGCAAAGGGATACATGTATATATCGCCAACTATATAGCTTTTCTAGGGAAATAGAATAAAATTTAGGCTGAGACAAAGTTTGAGTTAAGCTATAGTGAAAAAGGTTTTACTTCGGCATGAGGTAAGACAGAAGCCAGCACACTCTAGGGATCTCCGAGCATTCTCGTCTCGGAAGTGTCACGAAGGATTTAACGACGCTGAAACAAACTTCCTCAGTGTCAATATACCTAACACTTTGTAAACTGAGAATAGTAAATAATCTCGATGCACTCGACTCGCCATTTTCGCTGTTAAGTCATAAGTTCACGCATAAACTGCATTACTGACCTATACAATTCCCAACAAGGTCACAAAGTTCTACTCGAACAAACTGCTTTACTACATAACTTGTCTTCGTTTCAACCATATAATGCGCGAGCAACGATCCACTTTAACATAACATTCGTCAAATTCTACCTCGCTGTTGAAAACTATTCAAAAACAAATTTCACTATTGAATGACTTTGTTCACGTTTATAAAGTTGAGCCGAGATTAATTCAATTGCGAGAGCACGCGCATGGGGGCGATTCATAAACTTCTCAAGCTACAGAGTTTTCACGAGAAAACTACTGGCCTTGGAGAAGACGCGGTCCCTGTGGGACTTCAGCCCGCAGAATCCCTCTTGATAATAGTACCCTAGTGGAACACCAGCCGAAGCTCATCTGCACCAGTATTCAAGGTAGGTACCTCCCCTTTTCGTATGTCCAATGGACTCGATGGATTGTTCTGCGGTGCAGGAATCGAACAGCATCACCAGCAATATCTGTGCTAACACTGGGTGAGACCTTCGGGGCTAACTTGACTACTGAAAACCGTTGGGAGAATGCTGACGACATGATCGAGTTTAGCTGTTGATCAATTTCCAGGTCGTGTCTGTAGAGCCTCTGATGAAATTTGACTTACTTCATAACATCACACAACTTACTTATATCGAATGGAGATAAAAAATTCACGAAACGCTAATGGATACACAAACCAAATGGAACTAAATATAAGAATTCAATAAACTGGTAAATCGAAACGAGAATAGGGTAGATGTACTAGGTCTCTCCTCATGTTGGAGATGTCAGCACCTTCTGCTGCTCATCCGCGGATGCGCACAATATTGTATAGATTCACTGACAGTGCTTTAACGGACTATGACAGATTCTATATTTTTCGTCTTTCTGACTTTTCAGAGTAACTATATTACTCGAATTCCACAAATAATAAATTACATTCCATTGCGAAAAAATATAGTTGGATAACCAGGTGGTCAGAACCGGTATATTTAACCTACTCGCCTGGAGGTTTTTCAAGAAAATTTTCCAGTTGGCGGCGCAATTACTCGACCTCGTGAAATATAATGAAATATAAAGTCCATTGCTGAGATACAGAATAAGTTTCGTTTGTCCAGGTCACGGATGTTGGTTTTCAAAGCACATCTAAAATTGGAAACTCAGATAAACATTCAGGAGTAAAATTAATGAAACATGAAAAGCATCTGACCTGGGGGCTAACCTCCGCTTTGCTTAGACTGACTCCTGGCGTAGACGGGATTTACCAATGTATGAAATTAGGCATTAAAAAAATTAAAGACCGAATGAGATTTATAATAAAGGCAAAATCAAGACATTAATTTGAGTACACGTCTGAATCAAAGAATGTCAGAAATATCAATGAAAGCCGCCACGATACACATATATTTGATGATTCCACTTTTAGTCGACAGAGGCAGTTAGTGCCTGACCCAAAAACCATTTAATTGTCATTTATTGAAAATACTACAATAGAATTTTCATGTATTGATATTCTTAAACAATTGAGCACAAGTCTCAATAAACTTACTCGAACTGGTAAAAAGTAATGTACGCACGCAGTAAGCTGCATATTAATTTCAGTGGCAACATTGGCGTTCATAACAAATGGCAATGATGTCGATTCTAAGGCAATACAAGGTCTGAAACGGCGAGAAACTGAGGGTACGGCGATGACAGAGGTGCTCTCCCTCATGGATGAGGATTGAACGAGGTACACGGCAGAAGGCAGAAAGGACTGGAAGAGTAGAGACAGAAAGGAAAGCTCGAGGGGTGGTATAGAGACAGAGCTGTATTCTGAGGGTGTGGTACTGCAATTCACAGCTAAGGACTGTCGCCGTCGACGGGGTCTGCGAGCCTTTGTTAAAGAGACAATTAGCATTCTGCAAACTGCAGCTATGCCGAAGCTTAGCACTCAGGTCATTAGAAAAGCTCTAGGGTCAGCAGTAGTGACGCTAAGTTGACATCTGTAACGACGACGACGATTGCCCAGTACACAACAAGGCATGCCATGCTTTTCATCTCGCATTAACCCTTTGCACCAGATGACGAATATATCTGTATAACATTTTGCAAACTGCGGTATACATTTCCTCATAGAGCGGACTTTGTGCAAGATGGAAAGTAATGAGGAAGCTACGTGCAATGTTCGACGTGGCACCCTTGTTTTGCTATCTCGTGAAAGAAGCCTTGTTTCGATGAAAAAAAAGAATCGAGCTTTTCATGTCAGAACACCCAAAATGGTCTAAAACGTCAATAAAGTTGATGTTTTAGAAACAAAGAGTTCATGTTTTAGAAAATGTATTTTTCAGTTTTGTTTAAAAATTTAACACCTTCCCACAGGTTTAAATAAATAACCTGGCATTTTGCACATTAATCAAATAGATTTATCGAATGTTCAATACTGTTTGGAAGGATTGCTTTGTAACCGTGCACATATATAGCTTGATCATTTTTTTTAATCATTATTCACAAAGCTTCCTCTATGACGTAGTCATAATGGACCAATATTCTTTCTTATAGGGCTTGGTGAATGGCGAACAACAAAATGAGGAAGCAATGCTACGTTTTTAAATTTGTTAGGATTAATTTCTTGCACAAAATTTTACATCCGTCGTTACAGACATGAAGAATAAGAAAATATCTGTAATGTCCTGCACTGAAATCTTCCAGTTTTCTGGAGAAAAGTATAAATTGCATGAAAAAAACTCTATTTGTCCTGATTCGGATTCCATTGAGACATCGATATATTGCGAGACGAACGGGGCATGAATTCGGACGTTGGAAACGATGGAGGAGTAAGCGAGATGGTGGGGTTCTCGGCGGGATGCAACGGAATTTCGGAGGCTTCCGATTCAAGAATCCAAAGCCGGATTCTTCGGCTCGCCACCGGAAGTATGTCCGAGCTTCCGATAGACTTTTACGAGTCACTGCAGCGACGTGATCCACGTATCTTCTGACCGTGAGAGACGGCAAACGTGGCAAGAGTAAGAAGTGAATGTGTGGCGAAACCACTAAGTCTCCATATATACATGAATGGATATGATACTCTACTGGTCGAGATTTGACGCAACGAGAATGAAAACGGATAGAAATAAAAGTGAAAGAAAGCAGGATAGAGTCCGGTTCAGCCAAGTCCGAATTCTGTTTGCACGGAGTTTTGTGGATGCTCATCCTCTCTTTTACTTCCTTGCCGTCGGTATAGTGTCTAACTGCAACATTCCCCTGACTCAAGCAGTATAAGACGGCTCTCTCTGTTCTAGGATCCAATCCTGGTGAGAGTGAAAATGCTAGAAAAAGAAATAACAGAAAAACGTATTGGATAAAACGAAAAGTAAGATACAGGAAAACTCCCGCTTTTTGTCTGAGGAGAATCACGAGAGAAGCGTAAAGAAATCGGGAGGTAAGAGTGTTCGAACCTTCGGCTGCACTTGGACTTACTGAAAGTTCATTCAACGCAATAGAAACCTTGTTATATTGAGTTAGAAGATGTTGATGATACTAGCATGTTTTGCTTCTGATTTTGTTAGCAGTAGTGTAATATAATATACATTTTCTAGCTGAGACAACAATGCCCTATTTTCGAGGTCCCTCGACAGGCAGCTTTCGCCTTCACGACCTCATTAAAATGAGTCGGCTTTATCAAATTCAAGTCTCCATTAAATGAACGAGTTTTACATTATAATATACAGACACATATTTGTTAATGGGCATTGTAGATAGGTGCATAGAAACAAAGACAGGAATATATTCGAGTCACCGGTCTACGTAAGGGTTCTTCGACTGATTATCGTGAAAGTGACTAGGGAACAAAGAAACCCTGATGCAAAGATTTTCAAACTCTTGTCGTTGGCTGTGATTAAAGTGCTTCCTCGATGGCATGAGTAAGTAAAGTAAGCAGAGGAATAATAACGATTTTGCCTTGCTATAAAATACAACGAGACAGGATGAGTGGATAGGAGAGTCCAAATGCAAACAGCATGATTCAGCTCTTTGATCAACTAAATCGAGAACTGAAGAACCTCGACAAGAGAAACTTCGTCTTCACCGATACGCGAACTGAGTGATAAAAGCAAATGACGAAAGCGGAAGCAATAGCAATGTACACTACATCGTCTCGTGCCTCCGTACTGAACATTGTAGGTCTATTTTTGCTTCGTCTTTGCTCAATGAACAATCTCGATGGTTTTGTTCTTGAAAAAAAGTCGCTAGTAAATGTGAAGAGACAAAAAAACGAGATATGTACGCTGTTGTGTTGGAGGACAGCGGTAACGCGTGCGATACTTTTCCCTCGTGCGCTTTTTAATGTTTGATGCAACTGAGTGACTCTGTTTTTAAATTTATACTCGATGAGGTATACCTTAAGGTATACCTCTTAACGTATCGATACCCAACAACCTAAATATCTACTCGTGATAAAATCTCTGAGGAAGATTTTGCTGCTATATGTAAGCATACAATGTACTTCAATTGTGGGAATAAACACCTAATAGTATTTCAAAGTAATTCAACTGTTACTATATGATTGGAAAAAAGATAGAGAAATCCTAACTTTTAGCAGCATTCCAGAGTCAGGGGTCATTTGACCCTCCTACTAGGGCCCTATTTTTTAAGTCCCCCACGAGACCCCACTTCTATGACCTAATATTTCTAACTCCTCATAAGACGTACAAATATTATACAATTATCGTGACGCAGGGAATTGGTGTGCGCAGCACGCAGTGTGGCGTAGCCTACGCAGTATATACATATGTATACATAGCAGTCTAAGTATTTATGTTCTCAGCGAAACGAGATTAGCTTTGGTATCGGGAAACGAACCCGAGACTGACTGAATCCTAACTTAGGTTTTCTACAGTTTCTCTTTGTTCTATGGGCGCTGATAAGCCGTAAGGCTATATGGTTGGGGAAGTTGACTGCGGCCACAATTGAGAGAACTGGCTATTAACCCGGGCCGAAACGGTAACGGTCTATGTACCTAAGATCAGGTGAAATGCGAATAAAAAACGTTGAAGAACTGTTCTTAAGCAGAAATGCAATAAATCAAGAGGTTATAAGGTCTTTTTTCGAATAATTTTTCTAAAATAATCAAGCCTCGTGAAATTGATTTATATGATTGGTAGTGGAATCGTTGGCAAAAAAATATTTACGAAAACATTCATTTCAAATGTCCGGAAATATTTTGGAAAAAATATGCATATAATATTTACCACCTCTATATATTATCTCTTTTGTAGGTAAAACAACTTGAGATTTACGTGTAGCAATTTGTATAGTTAGCTATTGAACGAGAATTTTGAAAAAGAATTTAAAAATCCGTTAGTGAATTGCAACTCGAGAGCGCGATAGAGACAAAGGGAGTCGGTACGAAAACAGGCCACAAAAGTAAAGCCAGATTCGATTTAACCGACTGGAATTTATGGGAAAACGATAGAAATTAACCTCGTGAGTAGTACGGTGGGTTTATACAGGGAAGTGGATATGTATAATATACCTCCTAAAGCTGAGAGCAGAGCATTCCTTGAAATTCACGCCTGGATGCCAAGAGTTCCCACAGCTCTCTGCTATATATCCTTTTTCCAACAGGCATTTTCTCTCATTTTCGTTCTTCCTATGTACCTGCCTCGTTTATTTGCTTCTAATTAGTCCGGCACCCCGTATTTAATTAATTATCGGCATGTCTCAACTTTTTTCACTTTCTCTTCCAGGCAAAAGGGGTTAATAACAAAAATACGCGAGTTGTGTATTCCTGAGGTTTTTGGGGTTATTGAGCAACTTTAGACCGAAAGCTTTTTATCCACAGTATTACCGTATATGTGAAAAAAAATTGAAAGAAAAAGCAAAGAAAATAACCCAAGTTTGTTTCATGCTATATACGTAGGTATAAAAAAATATTGCGATACGTGTATACAATACACGGCGGAGTCTTTTAATTACTTCGAGATGCTCGTTCGTCCCGCAAAACGAAACTCACCGACGGGTTTGAAAGGTGAACGAGTGTGTACTGGAAAAGTTTCGCGATAGCAACAAAAAATACGACACAAAATCCCACGACTGTTGAAAAAGGTGGGTGAGAGTAGCTATTCAATCAACCAGTTTACTGCGAAGGAAAGTTGACAGTAATGAAGTTGTTTCGAATGAGAGAGTACTATACGTAGTACAGCAAAGTCACTAGACTTGTAGAACTATAAACGGATGTCGATCGCGCCGATAGCTGGCTTTGACACCATGTTTTTGTTCAAATTGAAAAATCAATAATTATTGTAAATCCTTACATTACGCTTAGTATTCAGCGCATCTCGAAGTTTTATATTTTTATTTTGCATTTAATTTTTTATAAGAATGTCGCGCATTCGTATGCAAAAAGATCATACTTAATTTGCCTGCTTCATTAGAGCTTAATATCATTAGTACCGGGCGTGTCAATATTCTTATGGAATCCAAACGGTCCTTTGATCATTTGTAGCGCTTTCTTTTAACGTCGAGCGGGCAACGTTGCGTGTGCGGTAACTACTATGTGTAGTGCATGCATTACTTCCGCTTTAAAATCCAAGCTGCATTCACCATCGTCAACGAGACCATAATTAACCGACGCATAATGTTATTCACTAAAGCTTTGGAGAGTGACATGGATGGGAGTTTGCAAGCTTAATCCTCGACTTTTCAGCTATCTTGCTCGACACAACATTCACTACCAACACTCCCACTCGTCCCCCATGAGGACCAACTAGCTCGCTAAAATATTCATTTGTATATTCAAGATAAATACTGGAGCTTGCCGCTCGGGAAACATTCGTTATCACAGGTTTTATTCATTTTGGGACTTGTTTTTCAAAATTGATTGCGAAGCACGACATTTCACGCTGGTTAAATAATATGTTTCGGTCTCGCCGATTCAGCGCTTTTACAAGCACACAGAAATGCACGTAGGGATGGAAGCACCCGATAAAACCAACACAAGAAATAAAAAGCAAAATAGTCTCTGGCTTGGGATATGGATTCTATGGATTAACGAAAAAAAACTCACTGGAGGCGAGGACTGATTATTTCTGTTATTTCTGATTAATTCCAGCACCACACAAGAGAATTAATTCCACGTCCCTCTGGGACATTCCGTTCAAACCCGAGAATTACCCGCAGACTGAACCCTTCATTTCGATTGGATTGCAGAATGGAGGAATTGTTTCAAAACCTCCGTAATAATCGTGAGATTAATAATGATTCTTTTTTTTTTTTTTTGTCCTGAAGGTACAGCACACTTAATTCTTTTAAAACGCTATTCTGAAGAGCTTTCTACACTCGGTGCTCATATTATTGCGCGCTCGTGCCACCACTTTTTTTTTTCTCTTTGAGCCGTATGCACGCTTCAAAGAAGACGCGGAGCCGAGGAGGTGGGACGCGTGCCAAGTAAAAAGTAATCTTGGAAATTTAAGAGCATCCCTTGTGCATCTCAGCAATACACTGGGCTTTGTCAGAAAGATTTCAGTAACAGGACCCGGGTCAAGTGTACTGAAAGAAAAATGTGACACTATAGAAACAAAGTTTCCCGTTTAAATGACATGATATGTATCCAATTCTTAGTTCGATTAGTAAATATTTTTTCTGTTTACTAAATAAGTTACATAAAAATACAAAATACAAATTATTAGCTTCATCTATCATTAATCACCTTAAGTTACAATTAAAAAAATTGACGTAACCAATCATTTTCACGTATTATCACATTTGCAGCTTCCTAATTTTTCGCAATGATTTTAGCAATAGCGTGTGAATTTTATAATTATATATCGTCACACTCACCGTTCGTAAATCTTGTCACTTCACCCATTCACGTGGCTTCTTGAGTTCTTTCGTCCTGGATCGTGACAACGAAGGGGCTTGTGTGTTATCGTCTGAATCTTTATTACTTCCGCAAGCACACGGTGGGTGGCGGCGGGTTAATCCGAAACTTGTGTATCGTGGGACGGTCGGCCGTTGACTGACTGCTACGAAAGCTTGCAAGCTCGCCCCCTCCACCGCGCCACGTGCTCGCGAGCTAGTGGCACAAGCTCCGTGCGAAAGCGCCTCGAACGGTGGCCCTTACTAACCATGGAATCGCAACACCGACGCAGTAGCAGCTTACCGCCAGGGTGAGACTCACAGAAAAAAAGAGAGAACAAAAAGTGGTAAGACAACGTGCAGTCGACATTTTTGTCGATATAAATAATCGACAGAAAACGCACTCTGTACAATATTGCGGGCCCATGGAAACTTAAGAAATTGTATTGCCTTGCTTCTCTTTCTTGCCACTACTTTATAAGATTCATTTTTAATCCACTTTGACGGAATATCAAAGTGAAAAAGGATAATAAATTCAAAACTAAAAATCATTTTCTTCTAGCAGTTATCACCGGCGGTACCGTGTTGAACATCTATCACTCCAATCATGAAGAATTTTGGTTCTTTCTCTCGACTTTAATGAAATAAAACTTCAATTTTTAGCATCACTTTTTCTTGCATATAAATATTGATTCAGTGATTGACAACTGTGCTACCATATGCTCTGAAGATTTGGAACCTCTCGAAACTAGTTACGTTGAAACAGCCTTTTGTTGAAATATTTTTATAAACCGCTCGGGTATCGTGATCGGCACTTCTCTGCCGGCAACATCTGTACCACCCGTATCGCCACCCAGTTTATTGCCAATCAAAAATATAATCATCGGACCCGTTCAAGGTCGCAATTTTCTTCAGGTTTTGCAGCGATGCCGCCAGATGTGGGTTAGAAGTTTTCCGCGAAATTCGATTATCAGGCTAGTCTCAAGATGATTTCGTGACAAGAACCTGGATAATTCAACGATACCAATTAGGGTTTTTGATACTCGACTAAATTTCTCGATTATATTTTTACAATTACAGCCTATACTTAACAGCGCGATTCACTAAAAAAAAAAGGCAAATATTTATAATTGGCAATTTCTACATTATCGGGTATTAAAATTGTCGATTTTTATATGTATCAGTATCAGTGATGGTCACCACTCATCACTGATATGAATGAAAAGTCTTGAAAATTACTATGTAAACTAACGATTTTTTAAAATCGGGCTAACGCAAAATATTTCTCATAGAATATATTAAATATAATTTTTTCAATTTCACTCAATTAGGCATAAAATCAAGATTAAACTTAACGGTTTATGATGTCCAAGAATACACATATGTATTTTATTATTATGTAGATTATTAATCGACACTAACAGATTATTTTTAAGTGTTCAAAGCAATCATCGCGTAACGAATTTCCAAAATGGATATCCCCTGCTGGGAAGGAAGTGAGTCAGAGAGTGGATGAGAAGTACAAACGGGTCGTCTCCACCAGCTACGCCGTAGCCAGTGGAGACACTCGGCTTTGGGTCAGATGCAACCAACTCCCATGTATCATGAGCTACAGCAAGCGGCCTACATCGGACACGTTGGCAACTGTCTGTATATACCGCGAGATGTATACTCGGTGTCCGCGAAAAATCTCCACCACCCATCAAGCAACATCGATACATCAAGCTCACTCAACACAGAAAAGGGACATCGAAAAAAAATAGTTTGACATTTGTTATTGTTGACCCGAATAGTTCCAGGTTAATTGGAGTCTATCCATCATTAGTCAAGATGCAAATGATTTACATCAACAACGTCATACGCATTAATTTATGTGAACAAATGAATATGTTACTGAAATGAAAACTTCGTGGGAATACACACGGTTTACAAAAAAAAATGTCGCATTCTAAAAATGTAACAAAAGCAGATGAGTGCGATATAGATGTTCAGTGAGTGTAATGCGTTTGTCAATCTCCGATTTTCAATTATTCTTGATGGATTGATCTTTCCATCAAGAATCGTCCTCACTCTACAGTATACGAATGGCTTACTATAGTATTGGCAAGCAGAGTTTCGACGCGACGTGATGAACGTTATGACGATGTCGACAGGGACTTCGATCACTCGTCCTGTCTTCTCGTGTCCGATGGGTGGGTTTGAGCACGCCAAGTACGAGACTACTTTGGTCCTTCGTCTTCTTCAAGTAAACGGAGCCACACGAGTAACGACGGGTTTTCGACATCTCGCGATTATATGGACCGCGGGACCTAAGGATCATAAAAGCGTCCAAACACAACTTGTGTTATTTGCTGATCGACAAGAACCCGCGCTAGTTGAGACTTTATGTGATAAGACTGTGTGTTACATTTGTGTTGAATTCTCATTTCATACAAGCGACCTGGGACGAAGATAAATCGTATTAGAACAACAAAAAAATGGGAAAAAGCGTTAATCTGTAACGCGTTGCAGACCATTAATTCCCTCAGCGAATGATACCAAACCGCAATGGAGCAATTTATCTTTATCGATTTTGATATTTCCGAGCAATCGTAGATACATCTTCCTGCATTCTTTCGAAGAGAGCTCAATGCAAACGAGGGCCAGTGACATAGGCACGAATCAAATTGTTAATCGGCTGTATCAAGGTTTATCCGTCTTTAACGTGCTGGAGTGGAATGAATTATCAAAGTAAATAGCGGAAGGTAGAGTTGAGTGTAGATTCTTTTTTTTCTATCAGTTAGTAAGTCTTGAGTAATTTAGTACAGAAGTGTTTTCTCACTATACATTTATTTGGAGCGTATCTATTGTACCTCACATGCTGCTGTCAGCCAGCTTTATTTGCATGCCTTGCAACCACCTTCATGTTAACTGGAGTCCTAGATTTATTGAGAATAGAAATAGGTTGAATAATCTGAAGCCGGTGAACAAGAGCTGTCAAGTACATTTTTAGAGGGCATAACAACCTTTTTGCTAACCTTAAACTACTGTTGGTTATCCGAACTGAATGACTGTTAGAGAAATAAAAAATGTAATGCTCTTATTTGACAAGCCATGTCTGGCATATTTAGTTGTAGCACCCGGTTTTTTCTCAGTAGGTAAATATTTCCACATACCCAATGACGAACAAATCTCCCGACTATAATATGTTAACGATTGTTTATTATTTCACAATTTATGGTTTATCCCATTTATTTATTAATGGAACTTTTATTCAGGCGAGAGCTTTTAAAATTCTTGTACTTTTTTTAAGTCAATTTTTTTTTAACATCGTTTTATCTAAATGTAGTTTTATTTGCAGTCGGGAGTTTTTAAAATTATTAAGTATCATTTAGACAGCTTACCTTCAGTAAAATTGTAATACAATTTCTTAAATATTTAGGACTGCCTGGAAAACTTTCTGCATGCCCTCGGGCATTATGTGCCAAATATCTTTTATCTATATACAGCGAACAAACATAAGAGAATATAGCAGCCATCCATTCTTAATCACGAAGTGATACGAGGGCCAAAACTTTCGACACGTTAGATCCCATAGAAAATAGAGAGAAAATCGAGTCTATGCTCGTTTCCGCGAGAGTTTGTCCTTATGCGCGAAGAAGAGGAACACGGGATGGAGTTAGAGGCGAAAGGTCTTCGAATCCATTTTGTCGAAAACTTATTCGTCGTATATAGAAACGAAGAAGGAGGAGGAAAGGTATCGTCAAGCTCGAGCGCACTCGCTTCCAGCTATTCGGAAGCAAGGAAAGGAGGTAGTTGGAGCGTTACACGCTCCGAGTCCCTATCGTTTTCCATTGAGACACGGCTATAACCATCCCCGGAGTTGACCACAACATCCTTCTTCATATGCCGACCGACTGACCCTACTGAACAGTTCGGATACACACACATGTGTCCAGTATCAGGAAAACTGAGAGCGAAAGTCCTACAAATGTATTTGGGTTTCCGCCTGAAATCTTCACTTACGGGCAAATTATTGAGACTACCGTTTATAACTTTTCATTCACTCGACTTTAATATGACAAATTACTGGAAACGTCGTATTTCGCAGCATCGATCGACGTATATGATTACAAGAAATCTAGATGTACTCTGTAAAGGTAATAAATAATTTAACGGAAATAATTTCTTTTAAAAAAATAACCTGTGACTAATTATGATTTACGTGTATTTTTGAAAATACAATTTGGCATGAAATATTCAAATTATACAGCATTTTAACAAAAATATATTGAAATTATATGTTGTCTACATTTTTATATGGAATTAGATTTTACTTTTAAGTATCAAATATGTTGAAAATACAGAAATAAGCCGGCATACAATTTCATATGTTTGACTCCAGTATCACCAGGATTAGTTATTGTATTAGTTTGTCTCTCTAATTAATTAAAACATACGTCCATTTCATATTACCCATCTTCAATTTTCATTGTCAGAAAT
This sequence comes from Perithous albicinctus, assembly GCA_964016905.1. NCBI lineage: Eukaryota > Metazoa > Arthropoda > Insecta > Hymenoptera > Ichneumonidae > Perithous > Perithous albicinctus. Next base: position 16,172,681 of record OZ024695.1, on the reverse strand, counting down.
GACCATAAAATTTATGGTCATAAATACTACCAACCAGGGCATCGCTTCTACTCAATGAAACCACCCTTTCCTCATCACTTACCGCTTATTCCCCACTTCACTCCGAAGACTTTCCACTAATTTTCTCGATAACTTCAGGCCATGTAAAGTAACTATAGCCGAAGCTCGAATTAACCATTTCATATCTCTTGGTTGTTGGTTCCTTCTATTATATACCTTACCTTACCACTATCATTATTTATAGTCTGTTTTAGAATGTTTTTCTTTTAATTCAAATTTATTACTTAAGCGGTGAGGATATTTAAAAAATGGCAAACCGCGTGTCATGTGATACGTGGTACTCTTACTCTTACTACTCGGCGACGCGAACAAAGTCAACGAAGATTAATGCGTCAAGGGGTCGTACCCTCTTTTCGCAGTCTCTCGAATGTAGCCAACGCACGTGCGGCGTATAAGTTATACTCGAGCTCATCGCGCGGATGATCGCGGATTCAATGGTTGCTGATGGGCTATTTCGAAAATGCGACAAAAATTTTTTTTTTATCTCGCACCCTCCATAACCCTCGTATCCAGACCAACTCGAACATTCAATCACATCGCGTGGAAACCAATGGAGAGAATCGGAAAAAAAAAATTATTTCCGGTACCTGCATGAAGCACAGTGCGCGACGAGAATATAGCCATCGATATTACGTTTCGAGTTGGCTATCTGGGTCGAAACTGATGGAATATAAATAAAAAATTTCATATGACGGCAGGCCATACATAACTTAAGGATGTCTGCAGTAGATATCGATGATTATGTACAGACGAAGTCAAGCGCTACAATAGAATTAATAGAATCAGAAAATTATAGAAGTACATTTTTAAACACAAAGTGACATTTATATTTAAATATTTAATATAACAAAATGTACTTCTGTAATTTTCTGATTCCATTAATTCTTAGTTATGTATAAACGTTGCATGTTTCTATTGTCGCGGATACGGATGACGCAGGTCCATCGAGATTTTGACACTAATAGTTCAACTCGATCGCCTGTTCGTCACATTTTTTGGGATTATTGTACTACGAAATTTTCGTTTGCTTTCCAGTTAGTTTTGATCGCAGTTTTTGAGAATACTATGGCACAAACTTTTTGCTACTGCGTCTCTACCTCCACTATATGAAAAATAACATGAAATAACATGAAGATGTCATCATCTCAAAATTCGTCTCTTTTCAAGCTTAATACACAGCTATATATTCCTAAAATTTGTATGTATGCAACGTGCCAATTTCAAAACTATTACCATAGAAATTCCAATGTTGCTTTGCTCCCTCCCACCGTGTACATTAATCACAATTATCTTACTATCGCGTATAAGCGAGAAGTCGTGTAGGTATCTCGCTACCGCATATAGATTTTCTATACGAATACGAGCGGAAGCTTTCCTCGCTTGGGGATGTTCCGTACTGCAGTACGCAATATCGGCAGTCTCTGATCGACTTTTCTCGATACACGGTAGTGTTGTTACCAGTGTGGCGTATATGAACGCACACGTGATCAAATAATCTTTTTGATATGGCAATATGTCTAAATATCAACGATACCGGAATAAACTTATTGCTATGGGTGAGCACTGATTGAAAGCGAATCAACGGCTGCAAGAAGTCAATATTGCATATCTATACCTTTGACGCATATGATCCTTTCCATAGTATATATTTTTATCTCTCTTGCTCTTTCGTTAATCCAGTAGGTAGAAACGTGATTTTGAAATGGGAAATTACTGTCGACTGGGTACGTTCCTTATGCTCAACTTCGAAAGTAGGTACAATCACGGAGAGCGCGAGAACGTGATCGAAATGTTAAATTTAGATGGGAAAAGGTACGTAGTGAGAGTGGAAGTAAAGCTATGCGAAATTCTATGCCCAGGTCTGTAGAGAGGCTCGTAGGAGGGTGAGCAAGCACGCTCATACCAGTGAAAAACTCGGAAGTGTGAAGAGGGTAGATACTACTCACCGACGGCTTCACCGACTACTCGTTGCGACTTCCCACGAGCTCTGTACTCACTCACACAAATACTCTCTTTAGCTTGTTCGGTGAAGTGGATGCGGCTAAAGCCGGTACTTCGTGCGAACGTTGCACATTTTATCGCCGAAAATTATGCATAATTTGGCCGTGAGCCTCCACTCGACCAGTGAGTGGTGCTCCTGCTATGATGCTCGGTTCCGTTACCCGGGCAACCGAGAGGAATGTCACCTTCTATGAAGTATATTTGAGAAGCCAGTCAGCGGGAAGAACACAAATTTCTAATGTTACCTACGCACATATTGTAATTATGAATAAAATACACAAGCTCAACTAAGGAGAAAATGAAAATAATTGAAAAGCTGAGCGCAGTCTACGTAATATTGGAATATGACATCAAACATATGCAAAGTGGAACCTTAGACATTGTTCCCTCCCACTCCCTCTCTGAATACAAAAGGATCAATAGCTTTTGTATATTATTAGTAACTTTTTGCAAGGTCTGAGTGTTTATTCAACCATAATAATACGTTTCAATATTAGGGAGAAAAAACTTTTTCAATCCTTCGTGCAGAAAAGTGCAAGCTGCCGCTTGCGAAAACCGCAAGTTCCCGACATGGGACTAAAAAATTTCGTTCATCACTCAAGATAAAAACTTTTTTTTAGCTTGTATATTTGTATAACTCGCCTTCTGTTCGTATTACAAACCCACACTTGCTAAAAAAAGTTTCGCAAGCGACAGCTGCACTTTTCTGCACGAAGGGCTGATACAGAATTTCCTGTATGAAATAAGAAAATAAATACATTCCTACTTGTTCTGTACTTAGAATCGATGTTCGATAATACTACTGTTGCGGCTTTGCATCTTCCAATAGGCGAGACTGAAGAGTGAAAACTAGAGATGCCAGTCTCACGATTCAACTAAAGCATTGTCAAATAAATTAACCAATACATCAATCAATGCTGTTTACATCAGGTAAGATAAATGCAAGTATGTGCACGTGCGAAATTAGGGGATAGTACAGTAATGATGTATTTTACGTACGAAACCACGTGTTAACACCACTCCGTATACTCCTAAGCGTTGAGAGGGATGAGTAAGATCCGAATGAGATAACGCGTGAGTGAGACATAGTCTTTCACTCACACAACGGGATTTCCATAGACAAACGTACGCCCGGCGATTAAATCTCGTGATACGAACTACAAGTGCAGTACACCTGTAGTAGCTGTACAGTATCCACCTACAGCATCTAGCTGGCAAACAAATCAGAGCAGCTTACCGAACAGTAGTTTGAAACGAGGATTTGCTTGAAACAGTATTTGTACGGGGTGTTTTCACAGGTACAATGAAATTGCAATTACATTAAATTAATTACAGAGATAGAATGATTGACAAATAGATAGCAATTTTGTGAACAATATGACCACGCATTTGCATTTGATGCAACCTGACAATAATTTTAAAAACCCTGTTTGTATTTGCTACTTTTTTTTAAATAGCAAGCTATATTTTGATAAAAACCTGTAGCTCCATTCCAACTTCGCAACGCACTCAACACACATGTATAGTCAACAATAGTGCATTCAATTCTCGTTGCTTGCTACGAAATTTTACTACCAATGTTGCATCTGTTCGGTTGCCAATACAGTAGTCAGTTTTTGACTATGCGATGTAACAATGAGATAGTACCTAAAAGGGAAAGAAGACAATAGAGCGATAAGTAAACACGAAACGAGCCAGGTTAATTAAGCATGTAGATACCACATACAAATAGTTCACCGATCGATATTCCATTATCAGGTTTGCCCAACGGGAGTAACTTTTCCCGCAGGAGTATAGACGCTTCTCGTTTCCGGCGCGTATCTCACAATGTCTATCTTTCATACTGATAATGTGGTAACGAGACGCGCTAGACTTGATGAACTTGCGGACGTATTGTGACAATTATCTTATGAGAAAACACTGGAAAACAACGTGTTGTATCAAATATAGAATTTGCAATCTATATGCCCAATTCAATATTTTTATTTATTTACAACGCTGCTGTCGTCTAGTTTCAATGTCCTTTTTCGGTTCAAACACGTGATCTGCGCAATTATAGACTATGAATACTGTCGTGAGCAGCATTGACGATCTACAAAATTCAAGTAGCATGAGACCTTGATAATGAGACACGAGAGTACTACACATTTTCATTGTAGTAGGATTTGTCGCGGGAACTCATCTCGTCATGGGAATCATCGGGATCGGAGCTTCGCGTCGTACAACTCCGAAGGGCTTTCGATTTGACGAACCGAATATCCCAGACAAGCTGGTTACCCACCCACAGCACCAGACACAGTAGCACCGATAGCAGTAGCAGCAGCAGCATCAGGCATCCTGGATTCGGGTGACGGCAGAGGTGAGGAGGATGGGGAGCACAGGAACAGAAGGTGAACGGGTTGCGCGGCATTGTTCGTGGTCGATAGTTTCTCGCTCGAGTGATGCATACAGACCGGGACGTGGCAGTTGACAGTTTTTGCTTGATTAATTGTAACGATGTGGGGGACTGGTATAGTTTTGTCCATATCCATAGATATCACAATTCAGACAAACGCATGCACATATAGCTAAACTAAGATGCTAATCCTTGAATAATTCTTGTTGAAGTTTTGAGCTAAAACATTATCAATTATAACAGAAACATTAATTTAAATTACCTGAAAAAAGGATGACAATATTTTTTTTTTGTAAAACTATTGATTAAAAAAAAGGGATTTAAACCTTACAAAATGTATATAAAACATTGTAATTTCACAATTTTATAGTCATGTAGTGCACCAAAATACTGCGAGCAAAAATACGATCTTGTTTAGTGTTCGCTGCTTTCGGATCAATGGATATTAGTTTCTTGTGTACATGTTGCTTGCGAGAGTCTGTTTTTTAGCCCGAGCATAGGAATTCAGATTACAGTGGAAATTGGATTAATCATAACCCATTGTTATGGGGTCCGCTTAAATCTTATTATTGTAAGTAAAAATAATATCCCGAAAATGCAGTTATAGTATACAAAAAGTTTCAGCGGAAGGAAATTGCGCTGGTGTCTGACAGTCCGAGAGGCATCAAGGATTACATAGTTGAACTCATAAAACAAAATCTGAGTTAAAACTCGCAGTAAAGCAAGACGCGGTAAAACAAAAGTAGTGCAATTGGAATGTTGTGCGACATCTAGAATCGAAATAACGATTTTTTCATTGGCGCGTGGTAGAGGCGATGTTTGAGCCCCGGAAATTGAGAGCTCTCTCAGTGAGTTTCTGCTACTGCTACTGAATAGGGAAAAACGAACCAGTGAGCAAGTGAGATATGAACGGCAGAGACGTGAACAACAACGCGGACGAGAGCACGGTGATCTGGCTGCCGAAACGAACGAACGAGTGCATTTGATCGGCGTGGAATCATGCCGGATGCTGGAACAGAGCGTGAATGTGAAAAGCCGAGCGTCGCACGCGTGCTGTTTCCCTCTACGCTTATTCTGGCATCGTCACTGCTGGCTGCAGGTGCCGTTGATCCTGGCCAATAGCCAATCCTGCAATTTTTCTTCCACTCAACGGTTTCCATTCCTCTCGGAGTCGCACGTTATTCTCTGTACCAGAGGCTATAGAGAAACCAATCGTAATCCGTACCGTAATTAGCTTTACTCGAATCTACAGATGATTCAACAGTGATAGTGGAAATAATCTACAGTTTGACTTTTCGAAAGGAGTGACTAGGAACGAATAAGTCGATGTGCATTCAGTGAAAGAGAAGGATTCAGTGAAAAAAGCCAACTCATATTGTAAGAACTGACATAGTAACATGGTTGTTTGGGACTCTGTAAAGGGTTTTTTTTCTTCCTATGTTATATGCAGAAACTTTACTTTCGTTAATCATGCTCTATAACCATATTGCTAACTGACTCTTTTTTTTTCTTGTGATAAAGGCTCTATAGTCGAGAACAATAATAATCAAATGTCACACCTCTGGTTATACGGGAAATTTTTACAAGCGCCATGTAAATGTAACTGGACCAACTTAATATTTTTTCCATATCACGGGTTGACGAGAATGTCGAGGAATATCCAATTTTTCTTGTTTGAAAATCTCTTCCATGTTTTTATAACCTTTATAGCTGTTAACGTTGTCTCCGAATAAGTACATAACATATTCTATCAATTATCAAGAGTTTTCACTTTTACATTATTATATTAGGTAGAATGTCGTTTCCATAATCGCCTCAATGTTCGACTTCATTATAGTCCTTTCCAGAACTGAAAGTAGTTGTTTTATTACCACGAGGTTTCAAAATCAAGTTAACACCCTTAAATATAAATTCAGTTTCTAATAATCCGTTTCTAATATGTATAAGTAATGAAACTATGAATGATATATTTGTTTTATACGACGTTGTATTTTTTAGTGCATCGAGAATAGAAACTATTAATAGTGACGTCGTTTCATGCAGTCGGCGAGGAAATCATTGCTCATCGTTAAGATTTCAGTGGCTGCCACAATTGGGTATATATAGAGTTATTTCGCGAGTTAATTTCTGCAGTGAACGCGCGAAGTAAATAGGTGCGATAGTCAAAAAGGCATCAGTTAGTACTGATGCCTTTTCTGATGTGCGGCTTCGTTATCTGTTTAAAGTTACATAGTACAAATAAAATATTCTTCAGGGTCATCGTTAATACGATCACGCTGTGTCGAATGTTTCGCTACGCAAAGGAGAATTTCTCGAATTTCCAGCTAACGGAACAACACTTAATCTCGACAGTCAATAGGTCTGGACGTATACGGCTCACCTAAACGTTTATGCTCGTGTCTGCTACATATTCTCCAGTCTCAGCTACAGCGAAACAAGTATCGATAGCACAAGGTAATCCGGACTATTCGGTTATCGACATTCGTATTTTTCGACGTTTTATACATTCGCCCAGAAATCGCCTACTTTTTTCGTCAAGTCACTTCAATTCAGGAATCCAAAGAAATATTAAAGAGATGTAATTCAAACGACTTAATCGTAAAATATTTAAACCGATGCTCTTTCTTACTTCAATGACTGATATGTCATCCACCTTTTACTAGCTTTTAGTATACCATTTTTGCTCGAGGGTATTTCAAGATTTCCAGACAGTGAGACCCGTCTCGCCTTGCCTCGCGCACTCGCACCAGCAATTTTCCGATATCGCTTTTTCTCGCGGAGTATAAAATCCGTACACTACACCTTTTACCGTCGTCCTTCTTCAATCGTCCTTTTTCTATTGCCTCTTGTCGTCTCGCACTCTTACCTCTATATATATGTATACAGTATACACATAGTATCTCTTCTAGTAACGTTTCCGGGCGAGCGATAGAGTTTCGCCAAGTGCGCTTTGCATCGAATATGAGGCCCATTTAACCGGCGCGCGAAGTAGAGTCGAGAGTATGCCATTCACTTGCACGCCGTTGAGTCTCAAGAGCTTTTCTCTCATTTCGGATGCAGCGAGCACGGGGTTCGTGAGTCCGGTGCAGAAGGTTGGGAAGATTTGGATGCGCGTTCTCCCCTCGAGACAGCCAAGTACTATCCACGATATGGTGGGCGAACCAATGGAAGTGGAAAGCGAAACACTTTCGCGCACCACTTGAACCTATGACTTAGCAGGGCTAGTTCGTTTATAAGAACAGCTGCCTCTCTGTAAGTGCGCATACATGTGATTCTTGGTCATGCATATCACCTTTTAATAAAAACTGGTATAAAAACTCCGTTCGCGGTTAGCAAAACTCGCTCTTACAAAGAAACTGTACCTGTGATGTATCCATCGAGTAATAAGTTCATGATACTACTGCAATTAACATTGCCGATAACTACCATAATATAATGCAAAGTCCTAACTAACGATAATAACAATAAACAATAAGAATTATACAAAATACAAATATATATCCGGATATCTATTGTTATTTGTTATGGTTTAGCGTAGGATGAAATAACCAGTAAATGATCGGTGACTAGCGAATGTCTGCAGGCTTTTTCAGGTCTCATTATGATTTCATATGATTTAGATCAACATTTAGTTGCTATTAGCGATTGCCAGTTTTCTATTGAAACCTAATTTCAATTATAAGTGTAAGTTAGATTGGCCCTGGACATTCCGACTTTTCAGTTGAATTCTTTGTAGTTGAGTTTCCAATGAAAATACGATATTTTTAAAGCTGTTTCACGTATTTCGATTTAAATAGACAATCTCTCCCCAGATATTCCATTTTTGATGGATCGATTTCCGAGTGATACGAATGAACTATTCAAAAAGGAACAAATAGGGCAGTAGATAAATGGGAAGAGACACTTCATTGATTCCTTCCTTGTGAAACTCTCCAAGTCGATCTTCACAGCAACAGTCATAAAATAACTTGCACAGGGAGAAAAGGTAACAGTAGTTAACGAAAATCCACCAGTGCGGGGTTCCGCAGTATTTTCTCTGTCACTCGCAGCTACTTACGACTAGCACAGGCTGCAGTAAAATACACAGTTATATCGATCTGAAGACCGTACACGTTGGACTCGTTTGCCGTTTCTGTTAATATCTTCTTGGAAGTCTTACTTTTGTTACAGTTAAATTGTAGATGCACTTAAAAAGTCGGACAAACCAGCCGATCACAATCAACTGAGAGTTTCATTCGGAAAATCAGTATGAAAGGAAAGCTGTAAGTGATTCTCATTGAAAGGCGTCAGGGTTTTGGATACGGCATAGGACTATGGAAAGCGTCGCCAAAACTCGCTGATTCTAAGAAGCATAAAGTTAGCGCAAAGCGAGCTCGTGACGTAACAGTTCGAGGGAACGAACTTTCGACTGCAACCTTGGAAATCGCCCGCAGCTAAGAAGGAAAGAAGAACACATGAGAAATCTTGCCTGGTTCGTAGTACCAAAGAACGAAATCATTCTCGAGAGAAAACAGCTTGCCAGGATTCACCAACCTGTTCCCTTATTCTTTGATTCGAGATAGAGGGCTCCACTTTCGACGCCTTCTGTGTCTCTGTAAGCCACACGGATTGCTTCATTTATCCGGAAGCAATTTGGCTAGCCTGAACTAAATGAAAACCATCGATTTTCGAACAGGGTTATCGACGAGTGTAGGACGAGATAATCAGAACTCGAAAACGGATGTTTACATCCCGTACGGGAGGACCCCGTACATACAGTCCTTTTCATGTAGGTACTCTAGTCGAATGACAATCCAAACGAATATAAATTATCTCTCAAATTCATGGAACGAGATGAAGACAGACATCAGGCTACTTGTGTCGTTTAAATACGTTATTGGACTCCAAGGAATTTAGTACATGTGGCCATTGTTTAGGTAATTAAGGATATATGTCGCGTATTATTGAATCAATTCAGAACTGAACATGCAGTACTTAAAAAGTGTGCTTAAATGCGAACTGAAGTAACTGTAATCTTTTGTTCTGGGGGGGAGTAGTTTCTATCTTTTTGTGAATAAACAGGTGTTACAGAAAGAAGTTATACTTTCATTTCTGACAATATTGACAGTGTCGCTGATAGTACAAAACTACGCTAATAAAATCATCTTTTCCAAAACGATATCTTTTTATATAATAATTGAAGCCACATACATTTATTTACAAGATCTAGCCAAGATATAGCACGGTTCTAGTAAATATCAACAAGATCACGCAAAATTTTAATGAAGTTTCCGAGTATACCTAAATAAGCGAGTATTTCGAAGAATATTTTTACGTAGTTCTGAAGTCTATGTGAAGTATCGTTGTCATATGTCTGGACAGAAATTAAAACTAGGTGAAATTCTGCTCGGGAATGTGCAATTTGGGAAGCTTTAGCGGCCAAGTCAAAGCCGCTCGAGGTCGATTCAATTGCGGAAGGCTCGTTTGTGGCTTGACCGAGTGCTGTACGAGGTCTGGATAATTACGTCAGAGAGAAAGCTGTACACAGGGAGGGGGAGAGGGGAGGAAGGTTTAGACTTCGTTAAAAACATAATTTACTCTGATTATTCAAGTGCGGAGTTGATTCACGAGGCAAACAAGACTCTATTTATTCGCAGCTAACTCTCTTCATTCCGCTCGTACGTTTGGGGTCTCCCCAATTCTGGTACGCACTCGCTTACTCTTTTGCCTTCCGACAGTCTAAATCCACCATGTATTCTCTGGTGAACGCAAATGATCTGTAAACGTTGTAGAATGATTCGTTATAGATCCTACAGTCACTGCGGTTAAGGGTCATAGAGAAAGGAAACGGTTGTGAAGTTTTGGCCACGAGACTGATGGTGATTGTATGATCGATAGCACAGCTTGTTCCCCCACCTTTTTGCGCAAATTAATGGACAGTAATACCCAAGAAGAACCTGTTAATACATTAATCGCAGTCTATGGTTTTGAGAAAAAAGCGGTTATCTGAAAGTATTGAGGTGTCGATTACTGATGGAAAAACATGAATGAAAAGTGTATGGCTTCAGAAATACACATAAATCAGTAAAACTATTTGCAAATCATTTACTATCCATCGTTTCGTAAGAGCTTATGCTATGTAGTGCTGACCACACACTGTTATTATAGATTGATTTATGAACGTTAATAAGTTCAATTTATCAAATTCTAGCCTTTATTTAAATAATGCACCTCTACAGTATAGGCTGCTAGTAATAAAAGTAGAAGCCTAACAAAATTAAACTGCAAGTCTAAATGAAATTTGGAAAATTTGGAAAATTGGAAATTTGTATAAAATGGCGATGAAAAACGCTAAATCGGGGCAATGCATAACCTATTATAGCCATTTGGCTAAATTAATGATGCGGTGACTATAAATAATTTATTTATACTGTGCGTAAATTATCTATAATTATCTTCGCGTTTTGGTAATCAGCCCTGATACATATCCTCTCGATGAGAATTCCGTCTCGCGATATTTAATATTCAACAGTAAAATTGGGGTTCACCTGGAACTAACTATAAATTTATTTATTGAAAATCTGTTTTGAGGGATTTATAATACTCTGAAAGTATTACCTAAAAAAATGCTCGTGCTGTACATGAACAAAAGACGCCGTATAGGCTCTTGTGTAAAACGGTTTTTTTACCTCTCAGAGTGCATAAGATTGCAGAAAAACGGTTACATCTGGAGCAATAAACGAAGTGCCATGTTAAACTAGAGTACAAAAGCAATCGAAATACGTTGGGTCTTTATATTGGGTTGGGTTATAATATTGATTTGCAAGAAATGGCATAATTTAGAATAGCCGCACATTTGGTAATCCATGTTGATACAGACGAAGTTCTCGAAATCGAAGTCAATTATTAGGAGTATTACAGGGTGTAAGGGGATGTCCACGTTCTCGTTGTCCCGATTACCGAAAATATGCGACTATTCCAAACTACGTCATCTACACAGTTTATGTTGAAGTACAAGTCCGAAAACTCTATTGAAAAAGGCTTGAGGCTCGTGCAACCTGTAAAAGTTTTATTAATTTATTTTAGTACTTTCCGTAGGAACGAACATGTCGCAGTCTTTTTTGTGTGCAATGTGAAGCTCAGCGCGAACTCACTAACACCATCAATCTACATGAGCCTTTATAATCTCGGCTCAGCGCCCGCTACCTCAAACATTCATTTATTGCCTTTAGTGATCCGAGACTCGGGACCTGCTAATAACAAACCTCACCATACGCTGTAGTGATAATTAGCACGAAGCACAGCATTGTAATCAGATGTATGAACAATATACCACTGTACAATCTATACATATATCAGCGGTGTAAAATTACTTCCTAATTAATTATGTATAATCACTCTTCAATTTAAAAAATAATTAGTAATCACAAAAAACAGTTAATCAATGATTTGAAAATTTCTCTTGCCAATTTAATGACAACTTTAATAGAGTATATCTTTAGCATGAAGTATTGAAGTGGTGTCACTGCAAAGAGAATTAAAATGTCATTAAAAACCTGTATTTTGAGCGAAACCCAGTTATTTATTCGATAATGATATTTTTAAAAAATCTTTTAACCGCTCAATGTCATTCAATTATGGATTATAAAAGCTTCTTTTACCTGTTTATATTTTCCAAAAGTTATCCACCCTACAGTCGGGCGGTTATATTTTCATAAACATATATACAGGTTTACGCATATGATTACAAATATGAATCATACTAAAAGCGATACTAATCCTACCAATAATAAGAGAATACCGAAAGTCTCAAACAACTGTATTTTGTAGTTTACTTGAGAATAATTCCAGAATAATCATCAAGTTTTCGCCCATTACTCCGAGCAGGTCTCTTGAAATGTGACGAAAAACGGTGAAATAAGAGGTACGATACCCTTCTCAAGATTAAAGCATCGGAAGAAAAAAGCGACGTGTAACTTTCTTTACATACAGATGTACTGAGAGTGATAATATACAATTTAGGGTAGCTGAATGATATCCGGTTTAATTAAAATAGCAATTGGAAGCTAATAGTCAATGACCAAACCTCGGATTCCAAATCATGAGCTTGAGGATGTATTTCTTACGTTTTTAGATATGAAAACACAAATGCGTATTCATATCTATAAAGAATTTCCGGATTTCGCGAATTCATAGAATATATAAATGCTGTCACGAATTTTCTGCAGTAACAGCAACCATTTAAATTGAACGAGTCAATGGCTGGAAATGTTCCAGTAACTGACACATTGTGCGTGAAAGAGAGAAACACGATTGCTTGTCCACAAACTGAGGCCTCACTCTTAGGTGTCCAGCGATTGGTACTTTTACCATCATACAATTTATTACCTTCAGAGCTAACACAATGTACGAATATCAACGTTAGCCAAAAAGTAAGACGCAAAATCTATATCGACAACGAATATATTACCGACACTGTACACCAACCGAGTATAGTACCATTAGCAGTAAAGCGTACCCACAGCCGTACAGTTATCCATCGTGGAAAATTCAGAAATCTACTAAATCGACGATATTTTCAACCCTTGCAGGTGGCTCCCTAGTTTCCAACCTTCGATGGAAATTTTCGTGTGCCATATAGTATGTTTGTCCGTTCCCGAGAGATAAATTCGCGAACTTCCCCCTTTTTGCATATAAAAGTTTTATTCCCGAGTTATTCGCGTAATGGCGGGAGAGCGAGTCGATACTATAATTGGCTGTTTGATAAAGATCAGCTAGAAAGGCTAAATAAACTTAGTCTCGAGCGCAATATTTCCGAATATATGTATTTTCGTACATGTCCCGAAAGTCTGAAATCTCGGAATGTTTCATGTATATAACACGTATCATACAATGGTAGTTGTGGTAGTATGCGTGAGTGTACAAAACTAAGTGCAAAAAGGAGGGAGAGAAAAGCTGAGCAGAGGCGTCACGACATAAATATTCATAGGATGTATATATATGGTCTGGAAACACGTGAGAAGCACCCTTTGTGCATAGAGGGGATGATGTTTTAAATTATCGTATATGAGTGACGCTCGACCCGCTCTCTCGCGACCCCTTCCAAACCGTCCAGCAGCGACTAGTCGAGAGATGGTCCGTGAAAAATGTGACGGACAACATCATTCCATTTTATGTCATGCGACGTTAACGCGACTCTTTTTGTTTCAAAGCCTGTTAAGAGGTGTCTCGTTTCTTTTTGTCAGTGCTCATCAGAGGTACATTTTTATCACGGGTAAAAAGATAATTGACGTCATACGTCATATACACACCTTTTTTTTTGTGCCGCACGATGTTTTATTTATTTTATTCCATTTCGTTAATGGATGATTCCAATTATAACCTGGTTGAGCGCCATGGTTGCATGCTTCCTGATGTAATCGCGATTAATGTGATGTGCTATGACATTGCATTTAATTTGTTATCAATTTTGTGATTAGTTTTTACTAATGGCTGCGAACTTCACACGCAACTGTGACTATGATTCTTTGATTTCATTCGATTTCTCGCAAGTAATTGAGTCGACGACCTAATTTTTTAAACTTTAACGAGGAAAAACTCTACTGCCTAAGCCAATATCTGAAATGTTCCTGGTGAGAAATGCTTCTATCGCGCTCGAGTCCTCATTTCCTAATAAATGCTCCGCATACTAAATCGGGTAGTTGAAATTCCACTGACAAGTTTAAAAATTTGTATAGAGTGAAAATATGCAGCACTCAAAAATCGGTAAAAATAAAATATTGATCGAACAGTTGAGCTTTCGGCAATTTAAGTAATGATCATATAGAAGATATGTTGGAGCCGTAAAAAAGTGTGTAAAGTCCAACTATTATTGCAGTCTCAGAAATACATGCAACAAAAATTGTATAGTATAACAAAATCATAATTCTGTATGTATAGCAGAGTTCGGTAAATTTGGAATTGTGTAGTCATAATTCCGCATGGACCTCGTAATGAATTTTTAATAACAATACTATTTCTACAGAAATTTGTAATTCATTTGGATTTAAATAATAATTGAATAAGAGTTTGTAATCTATTTATATTTAAATTAAAATCCGTTTTCAAGTTGAATTAAATCTGAGTTAATTAAAAATGCTTCTGAAACTTCTATTTAAATCCAAATGAATTACTTATCATTAGGAATCAGGAATTGAACAGTAATTAAAGTCCGAACGTAATTCGTTCTGTCGATCTCTGAAGCACGATAGAATGCCGGACGTGTGGAATTTGAGCTTTCATGATATATTGACCGCTTCGCAATATTTTTGCATCGCCGGAGATATTATTCTATTTATTTAATTCAGCGAGGAATACGCGTGCAATGAATGTCATAGAAAACTGTGTAGCGCCCGGCGCGTAAAGGTATCGGAGTTTCAGTTCTTTGAGCGTGAAAAGCCCTCGGCGCTACCCATGTAATCGTGCTTACTGGAACGCTTCATCATCGTTTTACGGAACTTTGGCATCGCCTCTAGCGAAAAAGAAACAGAGTCAACCCGATGAGAAAACTTAAACTGCTGAGAGAGACGGAGACGCAATGCAGGCCTAGGGTCGTTAAAGAGCGATGGCTGATGGCCTGGTATCCCCCAAAGTGTAATAAAGCAGTCTCCAAAGAGCTTCCGGATCAACCTCCGCAGCAACCACTCGATTCACCCTCGACCTGCGATTTACTAAATACGCATCCAACCACCCATTTATTACGTTACGTCTTATGTCAAAGGAAACTATGTGATCTGAGTTGATGTTACAGGATGATTCAGTATTACGTTGTTTTATTGGTTTTGCTAATAAATTGTGTATTATTGATGATATTTCTGGTAACTTTGGTGGCTGCACTCAAATTTTTTTTTCCCTACGATGTTTCGTTTAAAAGCCTAATTTAGTTTAAAAGCGAGGATCGACTATGCGGACTGTAAAGTGCGCTATAGAAAGTCGGCGTTGGTTTTTTTAAAGGCGCACGGACGAGCACCACACACTTTTTGTTCTTCATTTCTCGGGGCTCCTGGGCTGTTGCTCAGGCAGCGAAGTTGCGAGCCGCCACCAGCTCGTGACTCCAGTCTTCCATTTCGCCTAAGTGCTCTAAGTGGTTTACTCGAGCTTGCCGCTGCACTCCTTGGGTCTAAGAGATACATAAAAAACACACAAAAATCCGACATTGAAAAGGTCGAAACAACGAGCTTGAAACACTTCAGGAGTTTGAATATACTTAACAGCTCTTTGGTCCTGATTTAAAAACGGTATTTCCGTTGGAATATATAAAAACTGCGACTCTTACATAGAATACATAACAAATTAAATTACGATGGAAAAAAGCAGCATCATTTTCACTTTGGCTGCTGAATCGTAAGTCTGACTGCATACAAAGACTGTGATGCATATATAATTTTTAAGTTGGTGCCTGTACTCAATTATACTTTACGCAGCAAAAACTAAATTGAAAATGATGTAATAGTTTCAACATAAAGATTATGTCCATAGACGTCCACACAAATGGAATTAGCAATATAATATCCCGGCCTTTGCCCGCCGATCCCCCGACGTCACAATAATTATAAATTTGTTTTTGGAAGTTTTGTAAATTTTGTAAATTTGGTGTATTCTTTAGAGAGGGGTTTCATGGAAACTAAGAAGAATCAGGTGCTGGAAGACGGTTCTCATGGGCACTTAAAAAAATTAGGCCATGTAAGGGTATCATATAGGACTTAAAAAAATCAGTTCCTGGAAGGGGCGTCTCTTGCTTGGGGAACTTAGAAAAATTCTGGCGTTTGTATGTCATCTGACCCCGGTCATCTCAATTGTCCTACACAGCGGGGGCGAGATATTTTTATAAAATACATCCACAGCCGCATATATATACTCATGTCATGATGTATATGCATAACAAAAGTGTTACGAGTAATCGTAAACATGACCGTCAGCATCAAGCCGGTACCAAGATTATGTGCGTAACTTGCTAATTTGCCTTCTTAATTTTTTTGTCTCTCAACATAATATCATTCAAAAACGGAAATGTTATGTTAATGTGACATAATTTCTTCAGTCAGAATCTACTTTTACAGAAAAAGTGAATTTAACACATTTTTTCCATAAATTTGACAAATTCACACAGCCTCTTGTATCACTTCCAATTGAACATATCAAAATATGTCAATTCAACGATTTTATATATTTTTTACTGTGTACATCAAAGTGCTATTTACTTTAATTAGATGCCGAAGAAGAACATCCCATTTAGTCAAAAGAAAGTAAATTTTAATTAGCCTAAAGGAAGTGGCGTTCGATAATTCGCGCGAAATGAATTACTACGCTATGGATAACTGTTTAATGAAACAGCTCTCTCATATATTTCTTGACACTATTTGTATAAATTAGGCTGGGTCAATTTTTTTTTTCAGATCTCTTTCTTCATCGAAATTGATGCTTCTTCACTCGAAATCACGTCTGACTGAATAATTGTCCGACCTGGCGAAGCCAGCGTCGGACAATTATTTTTTACCACTACTTCATTGATATAGAAATTTCGAAAAGTGCCGTTTTCGAGTATACGAAAATTGAGATATCACTAAACCCTTCTATGTGCATGTTGAATCATTGTTCTGAACGTATTCGCAATCTACTTTTTCTAACTTTCGAATATTGATTTTACATATTGACATATTCTCTTTATCCGTTTCCTCGCTGTCTTATAGTCATGAAAAACTCACGAGAAATCTGAGAAATATAGGCCAACATTACTGATGCGGCAACTTACATTTTTATAATGTTATATTCGTGTATCCCAACGTTCATTGATTTTTCTCACATTAATCTAAGTAAAAGCCACGTATTGATCAGTCACTGCATTTACCATATTTTTGTTATTAACGAAAAAATCTCGCATTACCTGACGACGATGCGATAGTATTTCAAATATTGATTTTACATATTGACATATCCTCTTTATCCGTTTCCTCGCTGTCTTATAGTCATCAAAAACTCACGAGAAATCTGAGAAATATAGGCCAACACTACTGATGCGGCATGTTACATCTTTGTAATGTTATATTCGTGTATCCCAACGTTCGTTGATTTTTCTCACATTAATCTAAGTAAAAGCCACGTATTGATCAGTCACTGCATTTACCATATTTTTGTTATTAACAAAAAAAATCTCGCATTACCTGACGACGATGCGATAGTATTAATCATCGTAAGTGAAGAAGTGTGAGAAATTCGGTTCGCAAATACTCCAACATTTACAAATGTGGTAATATTTTTTTTTATACTAAAAAGGAGTACCAAATATTGACACATATTCACGGTATGTACAAAGGAGTCAGGAAACGGATGAAGAACAAAATTTATTTTGATGTCGATATTTCTATATTGAAAAAGATCTCTCACGTTTCAGGTTTGACAACAAAAATTCTTTTGTTATACGAAACCTATGCACCGAAGAATTCAAATTAGGTTGCAACTTCTACATTACTTTTGAATGACTGCGTGGAAAAATCTCAATGAGGAGCGAAATTTAAAACTAACCTGCTTTTTCAATCACTCTAGTATATATAAGTACGAACTTTATATTACTAATTAGTAATCTTTTTGTTTAGCAAAATGAGATGAGACGAAAATAAAAATCCGTTCTCTTTAAAATGCACGTATGTAAACTGTAAAGTTTGACGGAGGTAGAGACTAGACGAAGGATGACAGACAGCTATGTAACGCAGTTTTGAGAAGCGGGTTGTTATAAATCCATACATAAAATTTAATGCTGCCGGCTTTGCAGGAACACTGCTTTGTGCCTGAATCCTTTGTACAATGACTCGCCGCTCCGGCGTGGAGTGGTTACAGTGCAGAGAATCTGAAAGTCCTTGGACCGAAAGCCATTGCGGTCTGCAAGCGAAAACGTTCTCGATATAATAAGAAACTCGAGGCTGAGTAATGCAGGGTTATATTTTCTGGAGGATTCTCAAACACGTCATGTATAAGAGGGTGGGAGTTTTATGGAAGGACCAAAGCGTGAGCTGCGAGGCCAAGGCACATTTTTAGGTTCTGGCTAGCGACTCAGAGCGAAGTCTCTTCCTCTTTCACCATTCTTCCACATAGAACTCTCATGGCAGTGGCGACCTCCAACTCCACTTCCACTTCCAGTGCAGCCCCGTATAACCATCCGCGAACTACTCTCGAGACCCAGGGCTTTTCCTTGTATTCCCGGTTAAACGCTGTACAAGAAATCTTGAGCTCTCCCGTCCGCGAGAATTACGAGCGAGGAAGCGAAGAAAAAGCCGAAGAAAACGGGTGGAGCTCGTTGGTTCGTTCCCTTCCCTCTCGCCGACGCCGCCAAGCTCGTGTGCTGAGGAGGGCAAGATTTATTATGCGTACGCTTCGCGAGATTAGTGCGCTGCAGCTGGCTCCGGCTACCTCACGTTGAGCTTTATACCGTTAGCTAAATAGAAAATGAGAGTACAAAACTCATGTTGCCATAAACCATTTAGTTCGATTAATGATTATAATTACAATCCAAAATGTCAAATATAATTACCCACAACTGTTCATGTTCATAATCATTTCAGCAGTTACATACTGGGATTCTCCCTGTTAGAAATCATTATAAATTCAATTAGTACCGTATAATAGCTGAACCATAATCCTGCATTAGTCGATTATCTATCTCGATCAATAGAACGCCCATTGTCGTACCAGCAATCACTCCTCTGGTACTCCTGTGGCCAATATGCGATTATCCGACGTCGTCACAGGAGACAGCAAACGCCCGGCCCGTTTCCAATAGCCCCCCATACGTCACTACAACGTACGTGTTCGAGGCACGAATCGAGCGTCACGGTTTACTGGCCTATTATGTGTGCCAGCAATCCTATGCCAACGAGACCACAAGTGCAACGACAAAGTCTTTCGGGAATTCAGAGGAGTTGTTGGTTCACCATGACAACATAGGAAAATCCAATATCCTCTCGTTCGAATTAGAATTAATTTGGGCTGTTTAGAACAGATTATGTGGGAATTACTTATTATAGGTAAAAATAAAACAGATCGATCATTCCTTTGATTTGAGACGTTTTACTTTATCCTAGCGGTTAACCTTAACTTCTAAATTGGATGCTTTTAATAGCGATTATATCTGAAGTACCGCTATGGGTAATGTGAGGCCCTAATATGGCTTATACATCATCTGCAGTAATCAGTCGACTGTACCTTTATTCGGACACAACCTTTTTTTTCTGCGCTACAACAAAATGACGTTTGAAAGGCGGAACGTAGTTGAGTACAACGCGGCTAGGTGATCACCGTGTATCTCTCAAGTTTCAAAATGATGCCTGAGCGCTTCCCTTTACACCCGTCGATGTGGCTCTGCTTTCACAGATGAATTTCGATGCGATGACAGCGCTACAAGTGTGAAAGCGAAGGACAGAAGCAAAGAGCTGAATATCACGTATCCTATACATACAAGCAGAAAACGTCGGCTCATCCAGGCTCATCTGGTTCAGAACGCGAAACCAACGAGCTCTCGCAATCCGGGTCAAATGGATATCGCAGTCGTTCGAGAGAAAACTCCATTCGACAGCGCTATGGGAGCGAGAAAAATCGAGATACCCTCTCTTTCAGGACTTGTCATCTCCCGTTGCGTTTCAGTCTCGGTGAAACCGGAAAAATAAACTCAACCTCTCCGCGGTATCGGGGGTGTCAACTTCTTCAGTTTTGCATTGCAAGCTCTTACGTGGAATTCCTATACGGTAGACTGGGGTTTATTGCATCACTTTTTATATTTCTTCAAATCCTTCCCCTTTTAGGGAGTAATTTGACCGTAATTGAAGTATACATTGATTACGTGCCACCCGTCGCCAAAGCATGAACCGTGACAGGATTGACAGTTCATAAGGTTTGAAAAAAAAAAAAAAACTAGTAGCATCATTGGCCAGTGCTACAATTGACCCCGATTTCTCAGACTATATGCTCCACTACACCCGGACTATAACACAACTTTAAATCCCGGAGCTCTTATCTTGGTCATGTTTTATGGGGATTTTGGTGGTTGGTATAGTACTAAGGAACGTGAAATCGAGGGGGCACGATGACTGTATTCATGAAAAAGTTGCGAGAACAAAAAAATAAGAAGTGAGACAACGTGTCGTAGCTGGTAGGAACAAACACACGTTAAGGGATACCCATACAAACCAGGAGAAGAACAAGGGCGATCCTTGAGCAGCTTTCGGCCATTCGTCATTTCGCGCAAGCCTTGATCTTGCGAGGTACTGGCTCACACCAGGAGTCGAAAAGGGACGACTTTCGGCTTCTTATCGCCTAGAAAGAGTCTTTCTTTTTTCTTATTTTCTTTCTTGGGTTCGTTCGTACGTTCTTTCTTCACGACCCGCCCAGATGCTTCCCTCGGCGTAGAACGTGGCTGGAATACGGAAGCGGTCACTCCCTTCCCCGTCTTTCATCGGTGTCTATGTGTACCGAGTGTGCATATCATATAACCTCACCTCTACTCCCTCCTTCACGTGTATGATGACGCCTGGTGCGAGCAGGTGTCTCGGTGTGGGTTCAGTTTTCCATTAAAAGTCAGCCACTTCGGGAATTTTCTTGTGACCTGAGCCATCCATCATATACACGTGCATGCTGCGGTGATATAGTGGTATCTGCTACTACTGTAGTGAGACTCTGGCTATCGTTTCTCGAGACACTAGACGAAGACTATGGGTTATATTCGAAGTGAACCGTGTGTCTATTCCAAGACGCGGATCTTATTTGCCTCCAAGCATTGACGGACTGAATAGTCTTTGCAGATCGTAGGAATAGTCCAGCAGATTCTGATCTGTACAAAGTAATGTTAGCAAATGGCAACAATGCCTTCAGAGTCGCAGCAATACGCTTACAGATGATACACCTACTACCTAATAATTCTGGACCTGACGAGAACGCCATATTGATGCTTACCTACCACTGCTGACCTCTAATGGGCCTTTAACTGGAACAGTGACATTTTATAGTGGATCAACAATTTCAATAGTCGTAAACCATTTTTTTACTATGATAAGCAAAGATAAAAATACAAGTAAAAAATTATGTATTTCTATTCAGATTACTCGTCAGAGATCTTCGATGCATATTCTTTTATTATACTCCCTCCAGAGATAAATCACAGGTACCCCACCACTTCTACGATTGAAGTCAATCCTAGAAATTTCTATCGTTACTAGATCAAAACAAATTTGTGGAAATCCTTGGGACCACAGTACGCGGCGAGAAAGATTTATCGATGGATATGCTAGAAGAACACATATAGAGTAAGTACTCCTGCTTTCTACTTCTTCTTCTTATCCATTCTCTTCCACTATTCCAAATAGCTCGACGGTTTCGGTCATGGTACGTGTGTTCGAGAACGAAGAGGACAGAGATTTTATTGCTCGGCGCGGAAACTTGGACGGAGTGCTATCAGCTTCTACGGGCTTGGGTTGGCGGTGCCTTAGCATGTCGGGTCCTCTGTTCCACCCCTCAACTCTTCGCGGGATGCTATCCTAGAGAAGTATGCGACCGAGCTTCGGTTATATTCAGCGCGACCACAAATCCCAGTGAGAACTTTGCATAGGCTATGTTAGCCAGGTCCAAGTTTGGTCGCGTATTCTCGTCATTGATGTGGTATAGTCGAATCTGATGGCAAGTGTGATCGAGGTGACGTAGTTAAATTTTTCTTCAAATACTCGGTGTTCCTCATCGCACTACTGACAGGTATAATTGGATATGTAGCGGCGACAAAATTAAAGGTGCAAACCTGTTTTGAGAAACAGTATGTGTGTTCAACAAGTCATTTCTTTATTAAACGGGGCAATAGATTCGCATACCTTAACTTAAAACATTGCAGCGTTTCGGAATAAAACTGATTATGCATTAATAATACCATACTGATTTTCTGCGGTCTTCAGTAGTTTCTTTAACTAGGGCGATCGGCACTTATCTGACTGAGTTAATCAATAGCACAGTTAATTATGTCAGGACAAATATTACCTACGATTGCATCATCATGCAATTGGTAGTCAAAACTAAATATTTTTCTTTGTGCACGACTTCACAGTCATCATTAAATATTGAGTATGATATTTAGTCTCATCACCACGGGTGAAGGATATTCCGTAGCGCCCGAGCATTACGTCCGTTCTGTGCTACTGACGGGACTATTCGTGTTTTTAAGCTGTGGAGAATTATACCAGTTGTCGATCCTCCAAACATCTATACTTATCTACATGGATTTGCTATACATATAGAGATAGCTTGGACCTCCGGCACGTTCGAACGTTTACGACGATCGTTATCCGTAGCTTTATCACTCGGTGAACGACGAAATAATCGCCACCATTTAACGAAACTCGAGCGACGGGTGTCGACGCGGGCGACCGCATGCTCGAGGGCGTAAAGGCCGTCAAGTGTGCGGCAACTGCTTTCTGAAAACTTTTAATATCCGCCAAAGTTGAGGGGCCAGAATCATAAAAGGGGGCCATCAGATCGGGGCATTTCCAACACTCGTCACACAGCGATTGAGAGTGGGAGAGAGTTTCTGGGAGAGTTTCTAGGAGCTCATAAGGAAACTCAACTGCAGAAACTCGGTCCGATGCTCGCTGATCGTCGATTTCCTGCAATATGGCTGCGCAAAAGCATTACACTGAAGCTCTCCGATTCTCGTGAGAATAAAAGAATAGTAGAGGCACGTGTATTTCACGAGCCGGGAAGTGGCAGCGGTGAACGTGTAGTATGATTACTATCGACGCTCGGCTCCTGCAGAAGTTTAATTTTTTTTTAAGTATTCACAGTGGAACCTTTCACCTCCCTGCTCTACGCGATTTGCTCACAGAGGACTGGTCTCTATCGACAAGCCTGTCTGACAGCTCATTCAAACGACTGCAAAAGAAAAAACAGAAATGAACCGAGCTAGAGAAGAGGCAAAAAGCGAGGATGCGTACCAGTAGCCCGTGAAAGGGAGAAAATAGTGATAAGTATCGATGGACGAGAGGGATTAATTTCTTTTTTAAGAGCAGGCGAAAGCTCGCACTGGCATTCCCTCCCTCTCTCTCAGCAGTTCTGTCTGCTACTCTACGTGGAATTCACTTGGACTATCGACGATAGGTTTGCCACGACGTTTCCGACGATGTGGTCGATACGTTCCGGGGGAGAGTTGGTTGGTGAGTGAGTCGGGGTCAACTCTCTCACTTCCGCTCTTCTCACCACACCCCGACCATTCGCTCTATGTCTAGTGGTAGTAGAGGAGCAAAGGGGTTTCCCGCTGGAGGGCTGCCGAGGCTCGATCTAGATAAGAATTTCATTTAGTTCACTCGGACTTTATTGCTTCCGGTATCTGACGACGCGAGGTTCGCCTCTTAAGTTTGCACGCGAGAAAGAGGAAGGAAAATAGTAGAGTTGGAACGGGTGAAATTGTGGAAAAGATAGTGGGAAGGAACAGAATAAACTAACAGAATCAAAAAATAATTTGAGACAAACAATTAGTTAGGTAGTAGATAAGAATTAGTTGCTCGAACAAAAATCCATTAGTAGCTTACTTATCAGTTCAAGTTCATTGCAATCTTAACATTAGCTTAGGCATTAGGATTTATCGTACTTACCACCTTGCGAGATGTAGTCGTAAATAATTACGAATACTATTCGAAGGGGCTGTAACAGTACATGTGTGAGATGCTGCAAGTAAGTTTGGAGAGCTTACATATGGAAAAATGAAATGCAACTGTTGCAATAATTTGTTCATAAAGAAATTACATAAATTTATGCTGATAGAATCAAAACATAGAAGTGAACTTCATCTACAGACTACATCAAGTACGCTGGATGCAATCTGACAATATAGCAATCCGAGTCAGTAGAGATGACAGATGTGTTGAATATTCAGGAAGGAGGCTATTAGTGAGCTGTGCGCGATTCTTTGACCTGCCAAGAATACAATGAGTGGTGAGATAGTGAGCAGACTCCATACGAGCTGTTCAGTGATGAAATTGGCGAAATCGCTCAGTGCGGTGTTCAAGTGAGAAACGCAAGTTTCGGGGTTTCGGGCTACTGTGGATGACAAGTTTTTACTTGGCAGCGAACTATTCGTTAGCCTGTTTTATGTCTGGATTCGTGTTTTCTTAGTGGAAAATGAATTGTCACAGTTTTCGTTATTCCAGCTGAAACGAAGAGTCGAGTTTCCAGTAAGATTTCACTTAGCCATGTCTTATAGTAGGTTCAACGTCAGCAGAGGATGACTGAAGGCAGACAGCGCGAACACTAGTAGACGCAGATTCATCATTCTCGTTTCATTAACGATCTTTCTTCTCCCGTTAAATTCATCCTATCACCACTATGCGCGCGGATGCTCGCGTCATAGAAGAGATTTCAGGTGTGCATTGATGGAACTACGTGAAACCAGATCGTTCGTACTCATCAAGTCCTCGTCGCACGCGCACAACTATATGCCGCCGCTATGTAATGCTTACGTACGTTGGTATACTCATTAATATTCATTAGGGTGGGACCGAAAACTCCAGAATCCCCCATCTTGTTACTCTACGGGTGAGAGGACGAGCTCTACTGGATAACGAAGAAAATATGACAGCCTCCTTCGGGGTCCTCGAATTGCACACCCACAATATGTATGTATCTTTGGAAAAATGACATCCTGTCTTAATCTCAAGAAGTTTTTACCTGATTGGAACGAAAACTAGGTACCTGTATGAATTCAAAGAGTATAGAAGATAAGCCTACTAATTATAGTATGTACCTGTGTTATAAATTTAGTTATCCCCGAATAATTTGGTAGAAAAACTACTTTACAATCGAACCAACAAACATTGCATCACACGTATTTTTCACTGTTTCAAAGATTACGAAGTATGTAAAACAGAAAGTATTGTAATCGAAACAAAATTCGACTATCAGATTATGGTGTAAATTAATGTTTTGAGTATTATCTTAGATTATAATAAAAGCATTCGCTCATATCCGATTGTCTATCTGTATTGTCTGGAAACACAATAGTTTTTTAAAGAGGTTATAAACCGCAATGTCATTTGTCGCATGTCTTCTATGTGTAAAATAATACTGCTGTGTAAATCCAAACGAAAACATAAAATCTTGATGAAATAATGTTAATATAAGTTTATTACTATTTTTGATGCGCAGATTAATTAGAAATGTTTTATGATTTTGTCTGCCATACACACACGTACATGTACGTAACCATTATAGAAATTGAGTAGTAGTAGTAGTAGTAGTAGTAGTAGTATAGTACTAGTAGTATACTTCAGAGAAATCTTCGCAACCTTATGCAGTCACTTAAATAAAATAAAAACGAAAATCCGGATATTTTACAATGCACGTTTTGAATGGATATTTTATGATTCGTTAATGAACATCACACGACACCATCCCATCATTTATGGGTCACATATTAGTTGTAAGTTAAGATATAATTAAAATGACTTGTATTTAGTGTTGTGATCGGTAACATCTGGCAATACGGGTTACGAATTACTGGATTTGGGGACAAGATATAAAAATAAATAACTGGGTAAATTCTTATTGCATAAAAGGTAAGCTTGACTGACTAGAAGCAAGCAGGCAAGCCAGCCAGCCGAGAAAGTCGTTGGTTACTCATGATGTGTGGTACGATCGGTGAGAGGCCTTGAAGAGTATAATGGAGTTCGAATAATGGAGTTTCCATTAAGTTTCGCTACAACATAGCAGCAGCAGCGAGAAGTCCTTTCGATAGACACGCTCGATATCTCTTTATCGTTCTCTCCTGCTACTGCTGCTTCTGTACAGACCCACGTTGCTACGAGAGTCTATGAGCTCGATTCCGTCTCGATATCTATCTCCGGCCTTTCCTACCATAGATATGGTAGTGTCTCGTTCGCCCTCTCGGTACGTGGTTACTTCGTGAATCGATTTTTATTACCCGCTTGTACCTTCACTGTACTTACTGGACCGCTACACAGTTAACTCTGTCCCAGCAGAGAAGGACTTTAAAACGATGAAACTCGTGTGCGTTGCGGTTAAATAATATACTAAAGCAGTCTGCATGAGAACTGAACGTCTCCGCTTACGATGTCTGACAATATGAGATTATGTCTTGCAAATTCAGTCGTATCTTAATACGAATAACGATGAACAAGTAAAGATTTATTTGAATAAAAATTTATTTACATACCAAGTATCCTCTCCTAAAAAGCTGATGTGTCACGATATGTCGCTGGTTTGATATTAGTATTGTTGTGTGTTTATTTGTCCTGTGATTGGTCACCAGTGTCGTCGGACACGTTGAAACCGGGACCAAGTTCAAGTATTGAAATGTTTTGTTTATGTTAAGTGTCAAAACTGACGGAAGGTCAGCCGGGCGGCTTAGCGTCCGGGTCCGTTTAGTAAAAGAGGGCACTAATGCGCCCGGGTCCTCTAACCCTCGTAAACACTAATTGGGGAAAATGTAATGTCCAGTGATGATCGATATTACTATCATTGTTTTTACATAACATTTATTTATAAAATCATTGACAATTTAAATTTAAGCGCGCAATGTTCACTGATGTTCTGATGCAGTAAAAACAAGACGTGATCAAAAATATTGATCACATTTCAGCAACGGCGTACGATAATTAAATATGCGTAAATGCATGACTAGTGGCGATTCAAGTATTCAGTAGCAGGAGAGTACGGAAACATCCGTTGTAACAGTATCGTTGCAAAATGGAGGGATCCAAGCGATGACTATTAATGAAACACCATTGGAACTCGACTGACGATTAATGAGCCGTAAGTGTTCTGCTACGAGAGCGAGAGCTCGGTTGCTCCTCAATCCTCTTCCGTCTAAACTAATGGTGGTGAGCTTAGCGTCTCTAGTGCACCAATGCTAGTGGTTGAAGTAGTATATACGGTGTTGTTGCGTTCTCGCGTGCCTCAAATACTCCAAGATTCCAAGGTATAGGAATTCAAAGGCACATGTATCCTCTGTATGTAAACCCGACGCATTCTGAAGTTACGGAAACAGCACGTAGTACTACTAATCAGCATTCGCGTATCGACCCACTCTAAATGCGCTTTTTACAAGAACTTGACATTGAAACTGACGATGGTATTTACACAGTTTCTAATTTTATGCTTATATATCAAGTTTATAGAATAATTAACGAGATAATAAGACGCTTTGTATAATCCCACTGTAGCCCCATAGCGCTTAGAAGTCACCCGTAAACCCGTGTGTGCCTTGGGCGATCTCGACAAAGGGATAGGAAGCACGTGCCCCAATTATAAACGCAAGTGCTTTGACATGGCCAAAGTCAGGGTATTAGAGATTAAAATATTAATGTTCTAGATGATCACAATAACCATAGTATTCAGCGAGCGCGAGTTCAAATGTCGAATCGAAGGTGTATACTAATTCGAATTTTGCATATTTCTAAGTAATATAGTCTTTTAATGAGAGTCTCGGCCTCATTATTGAAAATAATGATCTGTCATTTTCACCGGCATGAAAAACGGTCTACTTTTACCAATCAAATGCATTAAATGAGGTCGTCATTGTTGTTTTGCGATATCGCAGATCGAGGATTGCTTGAGTAATCTGGGGTCGAAGGCACGGCCTTCTCCACACTCAGGACTTGCGAAGTAGACCGCCGGGTGAGAACGGCAGGCGTGTTATACGTTGACGCGAGAACTAATTACGTTAACGTGAAATTAACGAAGCACATAGTGAACAGGAGGTGGATTTGCGAGGGCTGACGCCAGTTGGAGAACAACGCTCCATCCGTTCATTAGGAACACAGGCATCTACAATACAGATATACAGTATAAGTCACATTGAATACACCATCTAGTGTATTTCAAATTGAATGGGTAAGAAGCCGTGACCTACAATTCATGACGAATAATTTCGTGAATGACTGTCCATCCACTGTATGCTTTGACCTTAAGTTTGGACAAATCACACAACTGTTTAGAAATTGCAAAGTAGAATTAGTTTATGCGGTGCTTACTGAAACAGGCACCTATTGGAATGACTATTGAATTAATTTACTGTACACAATTTTGTCTCTCTATAAAAATCTCACGCACTATTTCCTCCCTTCAAAATTAATAAAAATTCTCATTTAGATTACAATAAATATCATCGAAAAACCAATCATGTAGAAGAAACATGTTTTGTATTAGACTACAGAACTAGTCGAAGCTTCGAAAATAAGTGATCGTAAAGTGAAAGAAGCAAATAAAAAGTTTCATTCAGTAGGTTGTTATTCACCTACTGCAGTATTGCAGTCAGAGCGCAACCGAGCATCGATGTTTTATAATGCATTAGCCATCCTTACTCGAACAGGAAAGCCTGATAAGATAGATTCTCTATCGGCAGGAGCAGCAAGCTCGACTTGTCCCAACGGCTCGGAGTTCATATATTTCGAATCGCCGTATACGGGAAATTCGTATAGAGAGAGACATAGATTTGAGGGGGGTAAAAGCGAAGCGAAACGGGTAAGTACGTACTTGGTGCCGGTACTGCCGCAGTTGCACGAGTTTGAGAAATGACCCATCTTGCAGAATACCCGAGCTTCAGGCGCGCACCAGTAACGCTAATATATCAAAACGCTGCGCGGTTAAAACCGACGTCGCAACTTTTGTCCAATAACCCAGCGATATATACCTAAGCTGCGGGAGCTACCTCTGTTTCAGGGCATTGAACATATCTATAAGCCTGTTCTCCATTTCGCAACGCGTTACTTCCGGAGAGAGGTGAGAGGGGTCTTGGACTCGAGGTAACTACACCGCACGATGTTCACATTACACACTACACTATCGGATGAATTTGAATGTAACAAATAAACCCTCAGATCTAGTTCGTTGTTAGTAACTCTCTTACAGTAGTGTCTTATTTCCCGAAGGATGGGAGTCTTCGCGCCATGCACTTCTTCAGTATCCCGAGACAATAGGAGCTTGTGTTTTTGAATTCGTTCCCACATACGTAACTAAGTCTCCAGCAGGTGCTCATTTCTCCAGCTGAATCAGTACCTGAATCAGTATTGGCTTGTCAATTTGACCCTTTTCAGCCTTAAGCATGATTTAGAGGTTTAGCCCCAAAGTTAACTAATCTCAACTACGAATATTTCATTTAAGTTTTTTGTTATATCCAAAGGGCCAAACTTGAAGAAGATACATCTAAATTACGACAGTTATCGTGCGTACAAGGAAATCTGCACACGCACACATACATATAGACATTTCGTACAAATCACTTTTCTCGACGTTTTGGACCATTCTGAGTGTTCTGACATGAAAAACGCGAAAAAAAAAAATTTCACGAAATCAAAGCTTCCTCTATGAGGAAGCAAAAAACTAGTAAGGTATTAACGATATCATTATTTTTACTTTCTCATCACATTCGGAGTATGTAAAAGAGAAAGTATTGCAATCCAAACAAATTTCGACTTTCAGATTTTTATGGAAATAGACGTTTTGGGGATCCTAGATTTCAAAATAAAAGCATTCATTAATTTCTGTCTGTCGATCTGTCTGTAGATCTGATTTTGACATTTAAGTACCGGTCCTGGTCGCCAAAAGACAGTACAATCTTTCGCAAAACAAACCTCTGGAAGATGGTGCATAACATCTTATACTATATAGTCTGCGATCCGCCGCACCAGCGGCACCTAATACCCAACGAGTCAGTTTCCTTCTGGTATATCGCTTACATCCCGCATGCTGTCTGTCGGGGTAAAATGCTATAGCTTAAAAATACGTGAGGAAAATCGCTTATGGCGCGAACCGTCACGTTCTCAACCAGAGAAATGGGGATGAACTCCAAGTCCGTATATTTCAAACTGAAGCGGAGAAAGGATGAGGGTCCTTTAAGCTCTCTCATTGTCGCGGCCGCTGGCAACAGACCCGTTGAATCGAGAGAATTCCTAGTCATTTTTTTTGTCTCTATTTTTAAACCTTGTCTTCGCTAGATAACACCGACTAGAGTATTGTAATGTAGAATTATAGTTGTAAAGAGGAAGCAATGTAAAATAATAAACTATTATATCATAGCAAAAGCGTGCCAATGCCTCGTGCAGGATGGGTAAAACGGTCCTTTCAAAACATCGTAGAGAAAAAATATATCTTTGCAGAAGTTTGCCTGGAGACCCGTTAAAACAATTCGCCATGAAAGTTTTCCACATCGGAGGAAAAAAATTGACAACTGTTGTTTCAACAACTCTCATTTCTTCTCTGAGCGTTCCACCCTCGTTCACTTCGTAACACTCTTCTCACACCATCCGACGTCTTCGACCTATCGGGGTCCATGTAGTTGAAGCTCGTGGACGGAAAAGAGAAAGAAAATGACGCACCGCCGTCATTTTACGAGTGTTCGTAATGTACGGGACATATGGCACCTTGGCTAGCAGCTCTTTACGACATCACGGTGCTCGACGCGTCCCTTCAACCGTGTCGCCTACATCACCGAAGATTTGCCGCCGACACTGTGCATATGAGACACGCACCCTAAGATCACGAGAGTTTCGACGCCCTCTCGTATATGGAAAACTCAAATTACGCGCTTCTCTCGCAAATTTTATTTGCCATCGTGAAATGATTCACCATTTTCACGTACCGTACTTACTGAAACGCGTGTCACGTTTAACTCACATTTCTGACGTTACCTGAGAACGACTTGGAGCAGTACTTGAACTTTAATAAATTAAAGCGTCCAATCTATTCAATTACGCAATAATGTAAAAAATACCCGTATTTCGAGTTCACTGACGTTGATAGTTTATCAGATATTTTATCAGTTTTATTAACGCTCCCTTTTATTAACGATTTGTCCGACTATTTTTCTACGAGCTCGAGTGCTTCGTCCACACAGTTCATAATCAAAAGAAAACAAGAGCCTTGAATATTTTTGAAATACGGAAGGCTTAAACCTTCCCTACTGCATTTTTTAAACCAACGCATTTCCTCGATGTTACATATATTCTGTTGACCTGACTTGGTTTTCCCAGAAGCTCTGTTGATCTTGCTACCCGTAAGATTTGGACGATTTGTTGATAAACCGCTGAGATAAGATTCTATACTAATGTTCGTTTTGATTCCTAGCGCAAGATCTCGAATCCAATTTTCACTTTCGCCAAAACATTGACAACAATTGTCAAGGTTAAAATTGCAATATACCCCGCGCTCATTGATCGTCTAGACAAAATAAAGACAATGTTGTAGATGAAAATTAACAAGGATTTATGGGTAAGGATGAATCAATATCTTACCGCAGCCCAATAGCATGCCAATGCTTTTTGCAGTTCAATCAATACGTTCTTCCCCTCTTCCACTATCCCTCGAATGACCGTCAAAGTCAACACTCCAGAATGTCCTTCTTGAATCGATTCACCGATTGGAACATTCCAAGTGTTTTTTTTTACTCCGTTACCATTCCTACCGAATGGAAAGGGCCAGTCGTAGGGAGTTGAATAAGTACTTCGTAATAAATCAGTCCTGTTGTGGTTGGTTACTTTGAATTCAGGGATCTAAAGGAGACATGTCACACTAAGAGTTGTCGTACTGCACGGATACAGATAATAAGTTACCTTTTGCAGCCACATCTTCGAATAATTCGTCGGTTTCTGGGGTTTTAAGAATAGTCGATATTCAAGAACTGAAGCTCTATTGGGAATAGGAACAGAGATTACGCTTGATCTTTTGATGGAATTCATTTTCTTTTGGTATTCATCCCGTTTCGATTTGTGCAGATACTCGTAAGCCGTGAAATCACGATTTATCGCAAATAATTTGTGCTGTTGTTGTTTAGGATTTAATGAGATATTTCTGGTAAACCTGGTATCATCTTCTCGGACAGAACTACCGTCCGCATAAACCTTGAAAACTTTGCCCAATGAGTCGACAGTTACAAGTAATTCTCTCTTATATTCGGTACATAAATCCGGTTGGTGTAAATAATAAATTGATGTTGATTCGTGTTGCTGACCATTTTCGTGGAATCTCGATAAATACGTCAAATTGTCATAGCTGATCCGCAATTCAATATTCCGTCCTACACTGATATCGTATAATCCCTGTCGCGATATGCCGATGACAACTTCATCCGGCATCGATAATTTGCAGGACTGGTCAACCTGATTGTAAGCCACTGTCGTGTAGCACTCATGTTCCATCTGACAGGTCATTAAGATGGACACAAAAGCATCATCCAATAATTTCCTAAGTCTGTCTGTCCGAGAAGCGGACTGTAGAACTGTGGATCGATAAGAGTCAGACCATATCGCATCACTTAAATGCGGCGAAAGGAGGTCCTCGCTTTGCCTCGAACTGTGATGAGAAACATTCTCAAAGAATTTGTTAAACTCTTCGTCGCTCCAGTCGCAGATTAATGGTTCGGTTTCGATTACAAATCCTGTTGTGATTCGCGTGCCATCTACGAAATAAAATTAATGAGAATCTTTTAGCGAAAATTTATACTTCTTTTATCGCTTTATGAAAATTAAATCAATTAAAACGGTAGTTTATTTAACTAACCAGGGAAGGATACAACCAATTCACCCATAGAGTTCAGGATAGACTGCATTCCGTCGTCGCGCCGGATCAACTTCTCGAAAACCTCAAAGTCCGTGCTCGTTCTCACTAGAGACGCATCGAATACTCGAGAAACCTTGTCGTTCACGACTTCGAAGTGTCGGCCGTCGTGTTCGAGTGCGGTGTACCGAGTTATCTTGGTTCTCACAGGTTCTTCCTGTTGTAAGTGAATTCCCCCCTGATCGAAGGGTTATCAACTATTTTAATCAATTGCACACAACACCCCTCGACCTTTAAGAAGCAGCATATATTGCTTTCCACAGCAGGGTATATTGTGAAACAAGGGGCAAACGTTGGCGATTGTGACGAGTTTCGAGGTTCACACGAGTCTCAATCACCAATTTCGGCTCGTCTCACAAACAATACTTTTTGTAACGTGTACGTCAATAGTGGTGCTTTGCATGGTAGTTCTGTTGGAGGAATAGTGGTAGTTTCAAATCCTCTGAACATCGCTGCAGTTATTGTTTTCGTCCCGCAAAATTACCTTGTAAAGCATCGCTTTACGTGCACGTATTTCAAACAATACATTTCAATATTATTAGTATTATCAAGCTGGTTATCCACAAGAAGCCAAGTTTAAAACTGACTTTCCCTTCTTTTCAGAAGGCAAAACTATCTATAGTCCTACTTTATACAACACTTAACGATAATTTGATTCAATGGCGAGGCAACAGGCAATCTTTTTCTATTCTGACCATCCTCGGAAGACCAGCGAGATTGTTTTTTCGGACTGGTAGCCTTTCGATGTACCCTCGTTGACATCAAAGAATTCGACTTTTTGTACTTCGATACCTCGTCTGAAAATGTCGTGTATTTGACTTTGCAAGATATATAATACAAGTGCAGAGATATGTATCAGGGTCGAGTGGTTTACCTTTGGTCAATTCCTCATCTCGTTCGAACTCAGAGTCCCTGGGGTCGGGGAACTTCTCAAACTTTAGACATCGAACTATCGTTCCATTCGGTCGCATCACTTCGACCGCATCGTCATCAAGGAACTTGAGGACTGTGCCGTTCCTCAAGAACTTCCGGTAATTCTCTCGCGACACGGGCTCGCACTCCGGACCCTTAGAAATGTATCTCTGATGGATGTAGAAGGAATTCTCGAAACTACCATCTCTCACCAGTTCCACTAGTAGACTGGAGGGCCAACAAGCACGAAAGTCAAAGCGGCAACCAGGGTCTGGATTTAGCTCTGAGACAAATTGTTCTGTATACATATTAAAATTACTCTTGATAATTAAATTGGAAATTTGTGATATACCTTTAAGTTTCCGATTTTCGGTGAAAGCCAAAACGACACCATTCTTAGTGATCAGATGGAAAGACATCTGATCGTTATCTTCATTGCCAATCGTGTGCTCTAGCTTCAAAAAACACCCTGAAAGATAGATACCTATCCCAAGTCTTTTTTTACAATAAAGCCACTCATCGCGATCAACTTGAACGACAGTTCCATCCATGGAAGTAAAAACTTCGCTGTGAGTGGTGAGCTGAACTCTGCGGTTTCCCAGATCGTACCCAACAAATTTATAACGGTCTCCATGCTGAGCACAACTCAAAGAGGGAACTTCACGTGCTGATAACAAGCTCGATTCAATATCCGCAGTTTTGATATCTATCGAGTTTTTTTCCCTTGACCTCCTCAGTATATTTTTTTTCTTCTTCCCTTTTACATCCGCCTCACTCTTCTTCGACATACTTTTCGAGAACCGAGTTTCGTCCGACAAGTTTTCTCGAAATCTTTTTCTAGCTTGGCCCTTCAAAGAATTCGGCAGAATAAAGTCGTCGTCAGTAAATGTTGCACCGTTCACATTGTCAATGTCGCTATGGTGGCTTAATTTTCTGATCAATTCGACAGCATCCGTTATCCATGCCCCTACCCTCCTTTTTTCCATTTCACGAATCCATTCGCCTTCTTCGCTGATAACGTGTTCGCAGAAATTTCGCAGGCAAACTGGCGTTACGATTCGTATAACTTCAGAATGATAAAGATCACTATGTCCAGTGGTTTCTTCTTCTGTATTAAAGTGCAGAAGCACCGAGTCCGTGGTCTCAAAGTATTGAGACTGGAAACCTTTGAATTTACGAAGACATTCGTGAACCATCTGTAGAAAAACGTTCTCGGAAAGTATACGGATGTCGGTAAACTCCGCGACAGATAGACCGGCAGCTCGTGTTTCATAAAGTTTTTCATTCCAACTGTCGAGAATTCCCGGGTGAAGCAACTCGCGAGTGTCAATGAGTTCAAACAGTTCAGGGCACTTGAAGGTATCCCAAACTGTCTTACCATAATCAATTATGCTATCGCTTACGAAACCACGTAAATTGAATATCGGATTTTCTCTACTGGCGAATCTTGGTTCGTCTTGGACAGTAGCCAAAGATAATAGAAAAGGTTCGGACCGCATAGCGCCTGGAGTGCAACCTTTGCCCATTACTGAGATACTGCGATCTTCACGGCGAGTAGCAGCTCGAGTAATACTGCCGTGAATCATTTTATCGAAAACTTGAAGGTGCAGATAATGAACGAGGCTACAAGAATCCAGAAAACCGCCGAAACAGCGGGTTAACCTATTTATGTGGTAAAGATTTTTCTTCCTAGTTTCTTCGGATATATCTTCGTGAAGCCTCCACAAATCGGTCACTCTTGGGTCTCGAAGGCTGCGGACGGCTAAATCAGCCAACGATCTAGGTCGCGGATTAAATAATTTTACGATATCATTATCCAAATGAACGTGGTAAGTTTTGGATCGGAACTCGTCATCTTCTAGAATTATCTCTGGTTCCTTCTTTTCTTTCTCTGGCTCTATATCTTTCAAATTGATGCCATTCTGCAAATTTAATTCCTGTATCCTCATTCGGTGATTACATAATTGATCCCCTGAATTCTCAACCTGGGATGCAGATCCAAATAATTTTTGATGTGTCGAAAGTTTGCTGCTGGAAGAACTGACATCTAACTTCGACTTTGCAGCTTCAAATTCTAAGTAAGTCGATGATGACTTATCATTCTGCAAATCAGCTTCTACCTGAGCTAGCATAGCTTGCAGAATAATTTCAACGAAAGTACATTCCGCAGGCACGGCGTCCAGGATACTCCTATACACATTGAATTCCCTGTCCTTGGAAAAATCTGTTGGTACGTTCACAAGCTTCATACTTCTAATATAATTAACGTGAAAACGTTGGATATCGTAAAGATCATAAGCAATACAAGATACTCTATCGTACAAGTCTTTTTTAAATAATTCCGTTTCCTCGCTACATTTACTTACTGGGATCGGTGGTGGGCAGAAGTTTCGAAAAATAACAGAAGAGAAGTGTTCAAAGTTTTCGGGATCGTTGGAACTTTTATCTAAAGTGATCCAAAAATCAGAGAGCATTTTCATAGTTACATCTGACTTGCTGAAACCTCTTCTCGTAACATTTAGAGCATCGTTATGATTATTATCGAAATCTGTCTGGTTCTTAGTGATGTCGAGCATATCATTTGGCCGTTTGATCTTCAAGATACAAGTCAGTGGTACTCCAACTTTGATAAGCTCTAGTGGTAATGCTGGATCCCGAAATCCAGTGAGTATTATATATAAATCGGGACCACCACAGGGTGCATCGTCAATGTACACTTTGTCTCTCCACTCTTCTCCATATCTTTGTAGACGTGTGTTCGTCTTTTCCAGAGGTTTGATTTCCACGCCTTGCGCTGATTTTATCGACTTTGCTGATTTTATTGAATGCTGTGATTCGACATTCCCCACTGTAAACATAGTACGTAGTTCCTGGTCAATGTCATTTTCACGATTCAATTCCCTTTTGTTTCGTGTAATCGCCTCAGTTTTCGCACGGTATACGAGACATTTCACCAATTTCGCCACCAGTGATGCTTCCATTATGTTGCTTTGAGAAATTAGTTTATTTGCATAATGAAATACACCCTGAGCCGCTGGTAACTTGTCTTCATCAACCTTGGATAAACTTTTAATGCTGCTAATAACTTTTTTGAAGGTTAAGGGATAAATTGCTTTTCTGGAACCTTTTTCAGCTGCACCATCAAAAAATTCAACGCATGTTACATGTTCAGGAAGTGATTCGATGATCATGATAACCATACAACTCCAGTTTTGTTCATTTATGGTTATAGCTTCTAATGCATCTATCCAAGGAACCAAATCTTTCCTTTGTTTCGTAGATGCTGGAAACTTTGCTTTCGTAGACATTATTCAAGTTTGCAATCAATGATTTTTAGGAAGTGCCTATTCGCACCTAAAAGTGTCTCCAATAGTGACACGTAAAAAAACAGAAGACATTCGAAATCGTGGAGTCCCGTAAGGTATAAGACGCTTACGCAAAATTGGACATCTCTCCAGGGTTTGCGCTTGAGCCACGGAAACAAAAGTTTACATTCGGCCTAATAAAAGTAAACTACAAGGGCTAACATTATTCTTTCTTCATTTATCGTATACTCCGAAACCACTAGAATTGTATACTTTTTAAAAATATCTAAAAAGTGTGTAAATTATAATTTGAAAATAATACAAGAGCGCAGCCAGTTGATCGAATGCTGCAGAGCGCGTGTTCATAATAGATAATAAAATTTTACTTACAAAATATCAGTACTATCACGTGGGACATAGAATACGTCTTCCTAGCCTTACTAACTTTACTTTTTGCATAGAAAAATTAAAGAGCTTGAATGGAAGAATTTAGCTCTTCATCAGAAGACCGCGTCTGGTGAATGTGTAGCGACCCTCTCGACCCAGACTGCATTTTTCTAGACAGTCTTGCAGGATTTGCCCTACGTCCCGAGAACGAGGTGTCGAGTGTATCATATAGAGTACGTTTACCTATATCCTAACGCCGTGAAGCGAACATTTCATTCCATTGAATGGATGATAACTCGGCTCGCCGGGAGAGAAACTTGCTTCACCGGTGGAAATGAAATCCGGAGTGGGTTAACCAGGCCGAGGTTACAGGAGTGTCGTCAACTTCGGAATACGAAAAACTGAAATAGTATTGCCGTCAAGAGAGAGAGAGAGAGAGGGAACGTGAAAGTTCCAACGAAGCAAACAAGCTCAGGCGTATTGTTCAATGTCTGGAAAAGACTACGACGTCAACGTCTTTCAAATGTTTCATCGCGCAGCCCGAATACAACTTTCGCGTAATTTCGGGTGCCCATGGTGTACATTTTGTTAAAAAATAAGAAACAGGAAAGTTCTCGATCGTGTTGTAGACGCGAAGACGCGAAGGAGGAGGCTTTATTTGATCGTGACATATATACGACCTCCTCTGTAGGGGGCCGATGGTCGGTTTGTAATAAATACGGTTCTACGGTTTCTATTTATAATCTTTCTGGCCGTAACCTTAACATTTCTTTTGACAGATACGAAAAAAACATAAGTGTCTGATAATGGCCAAACGTTTTTTTCAATTCACGAATGGCCAACATCTGATATAAAAAATGTCAATTGTAAGGTATTCTATCTTAGAACTTTGTAACAAATGTGAAAAGTCATGTCGTATGTTGAATAGATAAAATATTAAGGCCAGGAATTTCGCACCGTTACCGTGCGCAAACTATATATATCGAAAACAAATGGCATTTGGTGCGAAGTTTTTGGCTTTAGTGATATTGTATAAGCTTGGGTCAACTCAATCCCTTTTGGAACCCGAATTGTCGTGATTTATAACTTTATTGGTCGCTGCAACCTATTCAACCAGAGATGAGAAATATTTAAAAGCTAAATAAAAATTTGAAAAATATGTTTTACCTTTTGTAGTCTCGTCTTTGCAATGTCGATCACAGCAATCATTGCTCAGGTACGAAAGTTTCCCAAAGTTTGGCATTCTCACCGTGCGTAAAGTCGATGAGCTTAGAACGTGGCAACCCTTGAGCGAGGAAATGACGAGGAAACAACCCTCTAAAGTTAACGTATGCTCACCTGCAGCCAGTCAACTTCTCGACAATTTCAATTTAACTACGAAATTCTGGAGTGCCTGCGTTAATTCATACTTGTTTACAGATTTATCCGGAAGTCGCTTGGCAGTTCGGAAATTAGTGGGGAAAGACGAGTTTAACTAGGTAGGTAGTGTCGAAATTACGAGCATTTGTCGTCGTTTCGACAGCATATCTTCTTCGTGACAGCTGGAACACTTGCTAGTTTCAGTAACAGATTCCCGCAA
This sequence comes from Perithous albicinctus, assembly GCA_964016905.1. Taxonomy (NCBI): domain Eukaryota; kingdom Metazoa; phylum Arthropoda; class Insecta; order Hymenoptera; family Ichneumonidae; genus Perithous; species Perithous albicinctus. Next base: position 16,133,437 of record OZ024695.1, on the reverse strand, counting down.
AATCAATACGCACATCAGTGATGAACTCAGGTAGTGACTAAGTAACAATAGTTAACTAACCGCTCTAATTACCCTTTCGTAACTTTATTCCAATTATGAAATTAGAAGGAATAGGTACAACAATGAAAATCAATTAGCATCGATCTGGTAGGTGGCAAATGTTCTTGAAGCTGAACATAAACGAGCCCGAGGTGTAGATTTCTCGGTCAATGTCACCAATTTCCTAGTCGCATGTTTGCCTCAAAACCACGCCACTCTTTTTCCGTCGATAATCCATCAAGAACCCTATTTTAAGAAAGACCCTCTGGGGCTGTTTTCCTTCGTATAATCTTCAGGATGTCCCATTGCGTTTTTGCTTCCCTTCGGAAGCCTCATAATATGAAATATACGTAGGATCTGTAGAACCTCTTTAAAAAGATTTTTAGTTTTCAAATAACCTCAGAAAATGGTCTCCTAGAGTTTTAAAAAAGGGAAAGATTAAAACCATGAAACATCAACTGTAAAAGTTTAATTTATGCCAAGCTCTAAATCCCGAGCAACGCGGCCATGCGCTACTGCTATCCTCAGTCAAGAATCCGCCGACTAACTTGATCACTCTGAAATGATATGGAATTACTTTATTTGTGGCGAAAAACAAACAGGCACGATTGGAAGTATAACAATGCATGAAGTCAACTTATAAGACGACTTTCTTCAGCTTTTCAAAGTACTTTGCTAGAAAATAAATATGGAATCCTTATTTTCCTGTTGTCGAAAGTGCATGTTCCCAAAAATAATATTTTTTTAGCAAATGGAATTTTTAATTTCCAGAAAAATAAGTTCCTGCATACTCGCACATGTAAACTATAATTGGGGTCTATAACCTTGGAAAGCGCGATATTCCTGTCCGACAACTTTTGTGGTTAGCCGTCTATCCTACTTTCTTCTCGCTTTGCTTAAGCTAGACCCAGACAGAAGAGAGCGAGAGAGAAAGAGTGTGCTCAACCGGATACTCTTGCGCCCCGAGAGTTCCAGTCAGCTGTAATGGAAAACGTATTACTCCCGTAGTCGTAAGTTTCGGACGTTGGAGGAAGGGTGAGAAGGTTGCGAGGAATAGAGCCGGGCTGACATTATAACACGGATGTGCAGGCTGTACTTAACGACGAAACTCTGGGGAAACTGTAATTTTCGCGCTAAAAAAACTCCTGCGCCGGGTGAGAGTTCCGAGAGATAGAGGGAAAGAGGAAACGAGAGAGAGGGAGCTTTGCATTGGTGAAGGCAAGGGGAAACGGACGAGCGAGGCAAAAGGAGTCGGGTTAGGGTGAGATTGCCCTATGTTTCTTGCGTCATGGCACTGTCACGCGTGTTTGTAAAATACAGTCGAGAAAAAAAGTTAGATAAATGGAATAACAAAAATAATTTGAGGAACTGAAGAGCGTCAGTCATCCTTGAAAGTAACACTAACACCAACATCACGTGCGTGACAATCTTTATTTACTATTCTGTTTAAAAACCGTCTGTCATGTATATTCGTTTTTTCTGAAAAGAATGATTTATCAATTAAATTAAATGTATAATTAAAAGCAAATATTAACTTTAGTAGATAATGTACTACCGAAGTTCTCATTTTTTCAGCAAAGACATTTGCATGATCAATTGTTTCTTTTAACAGAGAGAGTCAAAGAAAAAGTGTAAACGTAATTAAAGTAATAGGATTAATGAGTTTTTACGCTACAATAAAAACACCATATACTAGTAACAAAAACTTATTGAAAATTATATCTATAATTCTACTGAACTCAAAAATAATATAGTAAAAATATTACTTCCAGTTATCCTTACTGCATAGAAATATGTAGTATTTCGTACAGAACAAAAAGATTACCGAAGGTAGAATGAAAAATGCGATCACCGAGAGTTATAAATAACTGATTTTCTTTACTGTTCTCAAAGCGGGTTAGGATTGTGCTACTCACTGCATTACATAGTATTACCTATTTAATGCGATTCGTTTTGCGCATTGTTTTTAAAAAGTATATATATTCAAAAGCAATCTGACACACTCAAGGGTCGCAGTCATATGCAATATGCTGTCGACGGGGGTCTGGTTGGTTTTGTGTATTTCATGCCTGCAAGCGTGTTTCAGTCGTCGTGAACAATGCCCGACGTACATTACGTCCCGGTTTATCGTATTCCTGCACCACTTTCATTCGCACAGCATGTGTACACCAAGCTCGCGACCAACGCAGTTTTAATTAAATTATAATTTAGCCTCGTGCCACTAGAATAGTACATACCTGAGCAACCATTTTACGATATATTAAACCGCCTGAGGGTCTTCGGGCCATCCTGTTGCCTGCATTAATATCATAATGATCTTAAATAGCTGTGCGTACGCACTAACTTGGTCAAATTGAGTCTACGTACATATACTGTTTAAAAGCAAAATAATGTAGTTCAACAATATTTTTTCTTTCATCTATCTAAAATCTGTTTTTCATATGTATTTGAATAAATACATATGAATTAACCAATAAATATTCCTATTGAAAAGAGCTCTTAAACTTATATGTTACATTTCTGTTCCATCCTAATTTTAGTATGGATGGTTGTCTCATCCCCCGAGAATTCTTGGGGACTAGACAAGTACGCAGGGTCAAAGACTAGCAGCTAGAGAGCACTGACCGTAACAAGTCCCACGTGAGATAGCTCTGTCGTTTGCATCGTCCTACGACATCCATAGTGCTCGCTGTCGAGTAGAACCTTTGAAGATTCCCCGGTGCAATTTCCACATCGCTCGGAGTACAGTCACTCTCGAGTCATTTCGCCAGTATCTCGTAGCGTCAAGGGAGTTTTTTTTCGTAATTACATTATTTAACGGCAGAGTCCAACGAGTTTCTATCTTGGAACCCCGAAGCATGTACGCGAGAAAAAAGAAGTTCCAACAATATTTCTCATTGAGTCAATCAAAATCCAGCTATAAATTGATCGCTCTTGCTTTACTCTCAACTTTGGTGATATCGCAAAACTTTGATCAGACCTTCAGCGAAATGTTACGCAACTTCGTTACACTCCGAGCTGCATAGCCGGTTCGATCCTTCACTCCTTCTTCCGGGTATATTTTAAAGTAGACCCCGTAATTTTTTCCTCAAACTAGCAACTTTTGGCTTGTCTCTCTTGAGTAACCTCCAGCGCCAGTTCATGCAAGCCAGCCAAGTTGGCGCGTTTCAGATCTTAAACTTTGTTTAAAACATCGGCTTCGACGACTTCCCAAGACGTTTTTTTTTGTTTTTCATCATATTCTTTTTTTTAGGATCGATGGTTACCGGAATATAGCCGCAGGTACTTTATTTCCCAAGGTACAGAATTCCCAAAGACAGTTCATCGAATCATGATATACCCGAGATTGCAGGTAGCCATAAAATAAGTCATAGGATACCTATGACCTGGATATCTTTAATCCTTCGTTAATTCCCAAGCTTTTTTCGTAAATAAAGTCGCAAGGCATTTCCATTGTTCCAACTTCTACGAGGTATTCTTATCCTAAGGATTTAGCATTATCCAAAATTCGTATTTCACTCGTTATTCGATTCATCGCTGGAGAATTCATTGGTTCCAATGGATTTCGATGCTTCGCTCAAGTTCCACAGTTCGTCGTAGTCGTCACATTGAAGATTAGTAGTCTATTCTTCTTCGTCCCCGGCAAGACTTGTCATTGTCAACAGTGTTTGCTCTGGCTCCCCCTTCGAGTTCCTCGAACCAAACTCTGTTTTCAAAGCGTTTTCGTCTATCGATTTCACGCCGAGATCTAACACTGCCCTTTCCTTCGACTCAGTTGATCCCATCCTCTCCCTTTGCCACCATTTTCAGAATCACCTTCTTCTTTTTCCGCTTTTTCCGTTCTATATCTACGTCTCTCGAACGGCGCTTTCAACTTTCGTTCAACTCGTACTTGCAGAGGATCGAGTCGAGGAAACTCTCTCACTCTAGCCATCGTTTATTTTTCGCCCGGCAATGTCTTCCACGTGAATCCTTGATGGTGGGTGACCTCGACATTCGGCTGCTACGGGATCATGGGGATCATTCGCGGGACGTTTCTTTGAATCGTGGCTTGACTCCTCGATTGAGTTTTCCAGTGACGTTTTTCGTGTTGTTCGCCGGGTACCTATGACTGTACGTACGACGTCGTGTGACACTGGAGAACCACCACGTGAAGGACTTTTAGGATCAGAAATCGAGTCAAGGGAACGTTTTGCACGAGAAGTTTTTCGCTGTTCCTGCCCTCCTTTACCTTATACCTATATTTAGCGTGTTCATCCCCCTCGAAGATTGGAATTCTTGACTTATCCCTTCGCGCGGCTGCCCTTTCTTCGGGCGCATATGCCAAAATCACCTCAGCCCTCTTCAACGTGGGATTTCGATAATCCGGTTAAGATTGATACGAAATTTAGGTGAATGGAATCTTGGGACAGGGGGAGAAGTGGCTTGAGCGTGTATTACAAAGTGAAGGGTGGCACGCTTGATTTTTCCTTTGTAGCATATTTTTCTATCCCAGCAGCTTATACCCGATCCCTTCCTTGGTTATATAAAATGCACGATATATCGGTACTTTTTAAAACGACAACGGGAAGTATCGTTTTAACCTAAGAGAGGAGAGACAATGAGCCCATAGGGGTTTGTTAAAAAATCGAAAATTTCACACGTATCCGAACGATACGCAGAGGTCGTTAATTTAAAGTTTCCCTGTCCTAGCAGGGCGTAGTTACAGAGTTAGCTGAGCAAAAATTGATTTTCGATGGCGCTGGGCGGAAAGGTCGAGAGACTCTTGAGGGAAAGTGAAATCCGACAATGATCTCTCGGTAATGAGTTAGTAGATCTATCGCAATTCGCACACAACTTGATTAATCGATATAATTCAAGGGGATTGCCGAAATCAGTGATGGTTAGATATCCCGACTCTGTAATTTATATCTTTTGTACGACTTAAAGATTCTTCCTTGGATTCTCCAGGAGAGAAGAGATGTAATCTGTCATAAGAGTGAATCGTGCCTTCGATCCAAAAATAGACTTTGCTTAATTAATCTTACGGCAGATTTTCTTTAACACTAATAATGCAATTTTCAATCCATGTCATACGATTTATAATATTAAATTTAACTAAATATTGATATCATAAATAGATCCTTCCAGTGTAACGAATCATTTCGTTTTATACGGATGATAATAACTTGATTCCATCTGCTATATTAATAGTATTGCCTGGCTCTGAAAAGGTGTAAAGGTTCAAAAAATTGTAGACCTTATTCCTCCAAAATATACGGCCAGAATGCCATTCAGCCTTAATTTATCCATTTCTTATGGGTGTAATCTCTTATAGATGCATTCTAAAAGTTGCATCATCACAGAGTAATTAAATTAAAAGTTATGGTTGCCATCTCTGCGATTCAACGGCATAACCCGCGCTTATCTTCAATAGGTAACAGAGTTACAGTGTTATAAACTCGACCGTGGGACCTTAATAATTCGGTATCAGCGTGAAACTAGGGGGTAAGTTCGTATACGGTGAAGTCATTTGGTCTTTTTCATCCATTTCATCATTTCTACCTTCGAACAAAGTTGCTTCGATCGCTAGAAACTCTCACAGCGCATTGTCACTTTTTCTACTGTAAAATCCGCACTCTCAAACATTGCCACCATTTTCTCGCGTGTTGTGGTTATAAACAAGCAGGATAGCAGAAGTGATTGGTAACCGAGGGTCGAATCGGTGGCTGAGTTAGAACCCGAGCCAAAGTAAAGCGAGTTTCGACGCTTACACGTAATATACGGTCTGTTTAGAACGTGAAGTGCAATGAGAGTGGCAAGAATAGGCGATGCGCTAGCCACTTGGTAAAGTGGTAGTTTGAAGGCTACAGTATAATTCTGCATAAGTTCCAACACTCCTTTGACGTGAACAACAAACATAGACTATGTTGAAATACTACCTCAAATTCACGAAAGTAGTTTAGCGCAAATTTTTTTTCCAACAACTGGTTCGCAAGTTGTGGTTTGAGGTCAGCTGACAAAAGAAAAAAAACACGCTCAAAGCACGATCAGAACACACCGTGGTAATACCGTTCACTGAGTTTTAATTAAACCACGATTGATCGAATTTGACGGTTCAATTTACGCTTTGATAGGTTTTAATCTTTTCGTTCGCTATAGAACAGTGGGTGGTTGGTGCTTGTGTTTTGCCACTGTTATGGAAGATGGAACGAACGAAATATAATATCTTTCTTCTACCAGGCGCGGTGAAATAACTATAAGTAGAAAAGGCGAAAGTGAATGGAATTTTAACATGCGTCAGAATGCACGGGAAGGTATTAATTAATATAAGTCAGATTTTAACGTGGATTTCAATATTGCTTTTTCTTTATGAATTATTATGCATACAAAGTGTTTTATTATCTTTGTAATAAGCGTGAATTTTCATTGCGTCTATTATGTATATAACTACAGACGCATCTTTCAGAAGCAGATGTTCACTATGTATGAGATAAATCGTGGAAAACTCTCTCTAGCTCTTCGAACTCCTGTGGGAAAGCTTCTGTACGGGACGGAAGCGCGCTCGCGTTTCTTGGAGATAGAGGTTTCCGAAAGAAACGAGAGGATAAAAGGAGGACGTAAGCAAAAGCTTGTGAGAGAGTGAGAAGATGAGGCACAAGCGAGAGATTCGAAGTATCCGGGAACGAAATCTTGGATGGGGGATAACCCTCAGCTCTCCATCCCCCAACTCTTTCGTGCCTGTATCGCGAGGCAAGAGTACGAATAGTAGCTGGCTGAGATACACGAGTATATCCGTCAGGAAATATTGAATCGGTTATGGTAAGTGGGCGAACGCAGTATACTGTATAAAAGGGGAGGAAATACGTTCTCGAAGTATTGGTTTAAGTAGGTACCTCCGTAAGATCATACAGTATAACCTTCTTGAGGGTAGTTCAAAAAAATCTATGTAGTGATATATGCAATGTACTGAAATGAAAACACAAAAGATTTGAGTACCAATACACCTTCCAGTTTCAGGTCTCTCAACAAGACATAACTTTTCCAACGAGACTTTAGCCAGTTTCGGCAATGTGAAAATTGAAAAAGAATTTCTGACTAAGTGAGCAGTCAAAATATATTAACATTGCTTTGATTATTGCACGACCGTATTTAATTAATCTCTCATAATTTAATTTTTTTAAAGTAGCAGTTGCTTCTATTTTAATTATCAGAGTCGAAACGTCTCAAAAATAATTGAGTAAGAAGTTACTGCTTCCACCTGGCCGCCATTAGCCGCCTAACCACAACTTCATCATTATATTTCGGACAAATAAATCCATAAAAACTAATTAACAAACTATTAGCTCCGAAAATATAGCTCGCAGGTAAAAGTTGTAAAGAACTTTTATTCCTCAAATGAACTAAAAGCTATATTGCTAACCGATCCTTTAATTGGTATTTTCGATCTTGTTTTCTTTCTTCTCTTTGAATTACTGTTACAGATATATGACTTGTAGAGCAAATTGTATGCAACATTTTGAACTCACAATTATCTAATGAAGAAAATTGTCAAATAAAGCACGACAAAATTTATCAAGTAAAACAAAGTTATTCCAGCGATCTCAAATTGCATACAGAACCCCCTGTGGCGTCTAGACCAATTGGGGCGTACAACTTGTTAATTGGGGGGGAGGGGCTTACGCCGTTTTCATCCTGAAGAGGGGCACTTTTTCCCTTATAATTCTGAGAGGCGGGCACGAGAGATACAAACACAAACAACTTTCTGAAATATATAGACGGATTTCAGATTTTTTTAACTTTAGCAAAACCAACACAAATTTTGTACAGACTCGAACTAATCTTCAGTAGTGATACCTATTGATGAAGTTCGTATAATATCACACAAAAATGGTTGATATTATATGTGGTGAAATTTGGTTGAGGGGTATGGATTTTGCAGCTATGGCAGTTTCTTTTTTAACTTTACGAAAAATAAGTATCAAGATAATTTCGGCGTCAACTATCTTCATACTTTGATCTCAGGGTCATAGAAGACATAAACGAACCGTCGCTTTGGAAGAAAGAAAAAAAAGTAATGCAAAGTAAAACCTTTTCTTAGTCCGCAGTACACAAAGCTTTCTCTATAATGAAATCCAAAGTGAGGTTTATAATTTTCAAAAACATACATAGCTAGATATCTGCAGTATCTTCTAGGATTCACAAAAGCTGAAGCTCGGCGTCGTCTATGGACCTTTCGAGATTCTGTTGACAGTCCATGCAGGTTTCTCAATGACGTCATAAGGTATGTGGCGATGTCTGCACTACGTCCTTTGGTGAGGTGAAAGGTCGATGACGATGTTGAAGGTGACACCTACGTGTTGCACTCCTGCTGGTGAACACTGTGTCGGTCTAGCAAAGTTACGTAGAGGGATACTATGTACATCACGGCCGCTTGCGGTAGCTAGCTAGTAGTACCGCTGCTATATCGTTGTTGTTGCTGCTGCAGCTGCCTCGGGCTTACACGTACAGTAGTACGTGTATCTTTGCTTCAGGGTATCCAAGAGAGAATATCAGGGAGCAACCAGGCAAGGGAGCGCCCTCGGTTGTTTCTGGTTTGCGTGGTGGGGTGAGCGGGCCTTCGGGGCCAGAGGGAAAGCGAAACTTCGGTAAGTAATTAGAAACCCGGGTGTACCCACGAGGAATGCGCGCGCCTACCAACCCAGAGAAATTGATTAAGGAAATATCGGTGCCTCTGTTTATTCGCCCCGTTTCGTTTATCCAGTCTCTCGCATCCTGACTTGTGCCACTATACCTTGCGGTATATTTATTCGACGTATAGCTTTTGCTGCACTGCTATCTGCTCTCCCACCGCAGGGCATGCAGAAATGTATTCTGTGTGCAATCTCCTGTTTTTGCTCTTTCTACCGTTTCTACTATTTTCATGGCTCTAATTTTGTTAGCGCGCTGAGCCCACAGGCTCTGTGAATTTCCTGCAGAAATGAACGCGGCGGAATGACAGAGAAGCATAATGAAATATTCTCCACAGGTCTAAATTTGAGAGGCAAAAAATTCGCAATAATTAGAATAGCTGACAATTCGCAGATATAAAGATAGTGATATGGAGACCTTCTCTATATATGAATTATAAATAAATAAACTTCACCTTCGTTAAATTCATTTTTAAATTCGAATTTCTAACTAAGATTTTCTTTTTCTCGCCATGTCGTTATATTCCGAGGGTCGAAAAACACTCCCCAATCATGCTTACCTTATTAACGCAACTTTTTTAGTTTCCATTTTTCGTTAAAAAACACCTATAAGTTTCCCTCCTGAAAAATTCTAATAATAAGATTAAGGAACACGCGAGATAATTGGAAAGTTCACGGTTCGGTTAGTGTTAAAAGCTGTCTGTTGCGGTTTATACACAGCAGTAGACTGTCAACACATTTAGACGCCATATTTAGGCGACCGGGTAACCCTTGTCTCGCTGTGCGATGCAAATTTCCGGCTTTGAAGTTAAGGTGCCACTCCGGCCTTAGCCCCAACTCGTAACACATTTTCAACCCAATCTCTCGTCCCCCGCGCTACAAAGTAAAGTGCACATGCTACAGGGCGCACATCAAATGAAAGCTTCTCTAAGAAGCGGCACAGTATTTAGTGCAGTGCAAAAGACATCTATAATAAGACTAATAATTACACTATTTGAAAGCTGTTTAATCGTTAGTAATATAAACTTCGTTTTTATTTTGAGATCTCTCGATAGTGCCCTAGAGTTAGCTAGTGCGAATAGTGCATTTACGGTGCAGCAGTCAAATGCTTATTTACGGTGGAATCCGGTATAAATTAGAGGCTGGTATGGTGGGAAAGACGGATAGTACGTAGGAATGGCGGAGCCGGCGCGTTACACTGGTATAGCGGATAGAGGGTGAGCTTTGGAGTCCGTGCTTGCGGTTAACCTAACGTCGGGTAGGTAGGTATGCTAAAGCGCGGGACACGGACCCGTGTAGAGGTAGAGATGCGGAGAGTAGATAGTTTGAACAGAGAAAAAGGACGGCGTGTGAGAGAAACTGCTGTTTGCTCGGTCGCTTAGTCCACAACTGGAAGCCAGGCCTGATGCAAAGCGCCTGGAACACGAAAAATAAAGCTTTCCACACGGTAAAATAGATCTTGCATACGGTGGTGTGTTATTTGGCTCATGACTGTCAATGGTAATCGACATTTTACTACATCTGTAGTAGTAAGTGATAATTCGCATGTAGACGAAGTTTTAAAGTATTCGGAATGCAAGCATTGTACAATATATTTCTTACAATTAGTACATATGACCTATTGGATATGATTCAAAAGTCCGATCTACAATAACCTCTCGTACTTTTGATAATTATGAATTTGTATATTGAAAGACTAGTAAGCAATCTAATTCTATAGTTTTTAACGTGCTTTTTACGGGAACTCTTGCGTTCCATGTCCACACCCATTACAGTCCTTACTATTATTGTATTACCTGCATATTCCTATGTGATTTGAAAATTAATTCTATATCAGTACTCTCCATGTACCAAGCTGATAGTTTACAATTTTCCTCAATAAATTTTAAGTATATTTATTGTAAAAAGAAGTATGATATCACCTTAAGATAACTTTGCTGTAACTGTTGGACAGTTTTCCATTTATATGTATCATCGTGACGTATGACAATGAAGTAATAGTATATTGTGCAACAAGGATCGAAAGTTGGCGATTGCGACGAGTGCGCGAAGAAATCGCGAACTGCGCATGCGCGACTCATCTTTTCTATACTGACTTGAAATGAGTCACTTTTGGCCCGCAAAACTGCCATGAAAAGCACCGCTTTTCATGCACGAGTTAAATAAAAATCTTTTACATGTTTACCAGCCATTAACTGCCCCCAAGTTTTTATTTTCGATCGAGTTACTCGATTTTCTTTACTTTTTTCTACCGGAGGTAGTTGGGGAAGCGTAGACCACGATAATCGAGCCCTCTCACTACGTGACCGATAATCCGTAGACCGATACAATCTACCAGCGGATAAACTCGTAGTGTCGAAGCTATACGCGAATATAGTGTTACGCGGTAACGGACTTCTTCCTCGTAGTTCGCAAGCTCTACACTATCGGGAAACTAGTGACACATAATAGTCTATTGGGCGAAAGGGAGATCGAAAGTGTGAGAAGGAAGAAAATCAGACTATCGAGTGGCTAGCCGCAAGCTTTATGTATAGTTGCAAAAAGTTGGTCCACCGGATAATCCACCGGGATTTTGTAGTTTGACAATATTCGTTAAAAAATTGTGAGTTTTCGCGAGTATTTAGAGCGAAGAAAAGATAGAACGAGGAAAAAGCTTCTGTATGAAATGTACTTATCTAGAATACCACATTTATTTACCGTGTATAAGACGTATTGCTTACGGCTCACTTATACCGAACGCAGTGATAAGAGCTTTCGTATTATTGCGCGCGACCCGTGAAAGAATGAAAGGAAAGGGACAGCGAGTGTGTAGAAAGCACGAACTGACGTAGGCGAACGATCATGCTGTCACTCCTTTCCAGCTTCTCGCGTAGAGCCTGAACAGGGTACACGGGAGGGCTATCATTTTTTTTTCTACTTTTGCTTCTGCTTTAGCCGTGGAAAAGCGTAACGCCCAAGTATCCTTGTCGTGATTTATAGAGCTCTGCATGAACGGATGATATCATCTTTCTACCATTTGTAGAATTCTTTACTTGTTCTCTTGTTATATTTGCGAAAAATGTCTATGGTGGACTCGAATTAAGACATTATCAGAAGATCGTGAAAGACTATATTGTTGAACTAAGAGTATATCTTGAGTAAAACCAACTTATTTAGTTGATCCATCTAAGTAAACATGTTTTAAACTAATAATAGCATTTTTTACTAAGACTTTCTATGAATGTACCACCACATAATTTTAGGATTACAAATAATTGAGGTAAGCAATAAAATAAAATGGAACGTTACAAGAATAGTCGAGATTAATCCAGTAAAGTGATAATTTTTCGTGTGAATGTTCTAGAATGAACAATAATTTTTACGAATACACACCAGAGTGATTACAAAATGTGAATATTATTCCGGTAAATATTATGCGCACAATAAAAAATTAATAATCTGGCATTTTTGTACGAAAGCGTATCATTTTCGTGTATTCCTATAATACTTTGGGATTTTTTTTTCTTCGTGTGACGTTTTTGTGCGTAACCAAACACGCAGTACTAGAAGTGAATAGCAGAGATTCTTCCCTCCACTGTTTGTAGCGTCACTGGCATTTGGAGCTTTCAATAAGATAGGGTTCGCGGTGAGGTGAGGTGGTTGAAATGCCTTCCACACTCGTTGAGGAAAATCCACACGAGGAAGCCAGCAGCAGTAGCCGAAGCATATCCAGGGATCTATATAGGACTAGCTCAGGTATTCGATATTCTCCGGAGTGCAGCGATCCCATTCAGGCTATTCTTAAGAGAGAGAGGCGCGTGCCCGTTTTAGTCCTTCCGGTGAGCACGCCCCGTGAGATCTATATACGTGTATATTCCAAACATTCGTTGAAGCTCAGCCGAGGGAGTGAAGACTTTCGCACACCGAAGCTTTAGACTGAAGCGGAGGGCGGATCTCGTGGACTGAAAGCTCACCAGCAGCAGAAGCACCAAGCTGTGGATAAATCCCAACGACCGACGCGCGCCTTTTCTTTCGCTGCTCAAATAACCCCATCCCTTTCCTCTCTCGTCCTCTCGCCCCCTTCGCCGCTTTCTTTCGTACTATCGTCGCATTTTTTTTCTTTCTCTTCCCTACGCTTTTCATTCTCCACTTGCTTTCTTTATTTCTTTCTTCATTCTTTTTGTTTTTTTCAATTCACGGTGGTCTTAGTAGCAGCTGAAGACCCATCTATGGAAGAGAAACAAGCTCAATGTTACTCGTAAGACCCGCAGTGTGGAGAATCACCGAGGATATAACACCGCAAGCTCTCATTCGAAGGAAGGCTTTCAATCGAAAAGAGCGTTTTCAAGACGCATTGCACACACAAAACCACCGCGGGGAATTTGTTATCCCGCTCAAATTCTTGTTTCGTGAAAAGAAAAGGAATAATGTAGGGTAATGCTCTCGCATTGATACATATTCCGTTTATCTCGTGTATAATTCAATTACAATTACAATAGACAACTAATTAATTCAAGAGGAAAAAATAGCATTTTCCGGCCATTGTAGTCTGATACGATAATAACAATACAAGATTCCGCCTTAAGCTCCGCGTTGGGCGAATATTGTATTTAGTTAATATTATATTCGATGCGGTATGAGTGCTCGTATTCCGAACAGGTTGACTCAGCAAACTTGTCACGAGTTTCACTATTATTTTGTATAGTTCGGGCTGGGTGTAAACAAGATGGACGTTGTAATAATATCAAAGTCGATATTCTCTGACGTTTGACCACGTTCGCTTCAAACTGTCTCTGCATCGGAAACATTCGGAGTATCGTAACCGTTCAATTATTGTCCCCCACCATTAGACCCTGTGAAATACGATAAAAAGTAAGTAATAGATTAGTAGCAATATCTTGTGATTCAAGGGAGGTTATATAAGGCCTTAAATTTGAATTGAAGTATATTTGAATTCCTTTCGCTTTGAAAAAATTGGCATCTCATTTTATTGAACCATTTTATTCGTTTCGTGATTAAGTGTTAGTGAAGCTATAAGGCCAGTTCTCTACCGAGCAACTGTAATAACATCTTATTTAGCAATATTTTGTGTTTTTTGTAATATTAATTCGATTTTTTTGTTACCAAATCTGATGTAATACGTAATCAACTAAGTTGACCCGAATATCGCACGATTAACTGTATCTTTATTAATGATGTTTACTGTATTTGAAGCTACGTAATATCTGTCGGAGTTCAACAATCCTTTACTATTCTGAAGTAGCGCAGCTTGAGCTGCATTGTACAGTTGAGCCAGGACATTTGGATCAGAGAAAACTCCGGGCTGTGTATACGTCAACGACAGTACGACCCCAGGAGTCTTGGTACTCCGGTCCTTGCGCGGCAGTATCGCGATGCCGGGAATGTTTAATACCGTCACAACGACACGCCACCGAGTAATGGCTGCTTCAGCCTTGGAATAAATCTCGTGGCATCCTATCTCTCCTGCTTCTGCCTCTAACCCAATCCCTTCGTAAGAAGACTTCTGGGACTCCCACAGCACCCAGTGCTCGCATTCCATCAGGAATGTCGAAAATGTCGACCTTAAATTGTACCAGCAAGAGCAACAGTACAAAACCTTCGAAGAATTTTTAAGTCCAAAGATTGGACAATATAGCCGAGAGAAAAAAATCTTTTTTGCGATAATTTAATAAACATGCAATATGTTTGGAATAAGGTTAGGTAATATTATAATTATATTATAATATTATATAGTAATATTATGATTAATTTAAAGTCTTTAGTCATTTGATTAACACGTAAGATCTCTGGCATTTGGATGGAGATAGAAATGAGATAGATAGGAAATGCGATAGGAGAGAGAAATTATCGTTTTCGAAAGGAATTGAGCAAAAGTGAAACCCTAATATCGGCAACAGTGACTGCCGTCGTTCTAGCATACATTCCATACGATCGTAGGTAATCGTACAATCCCACACGTCCCTACGAACTCCCGGGTTTAACGACAACACAGAGCTAGAGAATTTCTTCGCCTACATATATACAGCAAGTATATAGCGTTAGACTATTCGCATGAAATAGGTACATATTATACTTACAACCTATTTGGCAACATTTCGCAAAGGACACATACACGGACGTCATTTTAATCTCATAGTTCATACGTACGGAGTACGAACATAATGATATCGGTGTGTAGACATTTCAAAGGGCATCTGTCGACCACGCTCAAATTTAATTGTCCACCCACTCTGGCAACTCGGAATCCTAAATTCTGCTCGATCCAAATATACGCCAACACTTCAGCTTTGGATCACCGACTTTCTCTGTCGAAATTCAGATACGTCAATATTAAGCCTAGGAGATGATCACGCTCGTTCACCGCTGAGCCCTTTGTGACAATGTTTGGAATAGGAGAGAAATACTCCAGCGCAGTGTATTCGGCCGGATAGATACTCACGGTATTTCGAAATTACACATCACACTGAATTCTCTTGTCGTTTTTTATACACCACAACTCAAACAAATCCTCCAATTAAACTTGCGGTGCTACAAATTTTTTGTCGAAATAAAAATTATGAACCTTGTATGGTATGGTATGGTATATTTTGGGTTGTGGTCCAGCTTTTTAGCTCCCTACTGTCACTTAGACCTACGGCTCATCGTAAACCCTATTTTTTCGCAACTACTTTTTGCGTCTTAATTCTCCGTGATCGTGGTTACTAAGTGTTTCGGGGTTTCTTTTAACGACCCCACTTTTCCCCCGCAACCTCGATGACCAGACCCCATGCGGCCGCATCCGTCTTGCTCCGCTATATGGCATTCACCATAGTATTTTCTGCCATGAGCATAAGAAAACTGCGGAAAACCTACGCCGAGCAATAATACATTTTCAATATACAAAAAGAATATAATTAATATGTAAATTATTAAAATCATTTGATATTTAATCAATTTTATCATAGTAACAGGTACGTTCAATAAAAATGAATTGATCACATTTTTTTTAAATATCATTGGTCATTATCACATTGTATAACACAAGCAGATATGTATTAGTACTATTTTTTAAGGATTTTCTATTTTACGGATATATTTTTCTCGTCGCATATCAACTGTGAAGAAATGTTGTACAATTCCATCCAATATCCGGCACTGAACCAATATTATTGCCCTTAACCAGATAAAAAACGGTTTTATCAGAAACGTGTACTTTACTTTTTGTACGAGATTCATCTCCCGAAAATCAACACCGCACGTCGGAAAATGTATAAAACCTTTATTGCAGTTTATTGCGGTTATCCGTCTATTCAACCATTTATTACTCTGCCAGCTGGAGGCTATAATAGCATACGCACTGAAGTGCGCGAGCTAATATTTTATAACTTATTCCGAATGCTTCAAAAACCCTTTAGGCAACTCTCGGTTGCCCAAAGGACCGTTTTGGTTTTTCGTCATTTTTAAATAAAACACGCTTGAATTACATTCCACCACCATTTTTTGAATTTACTGTTTATTCATAGCATTTTATAAAGCATTGCACATAGAAGAAAAAGCGACGATTTAGCTCGGCAGAGGATAAACGCATTCACGATAGACTCGATAATTTTTGGCATTACAAGAGATACTAGTTACTTGATTAATGATACTGTTCGTGTATTTCAATCGAATGTTTGGTCCACCAGCAAAAAACTTCGGACCAGCAATTTTTTTATCCTTTATCTTATCTTGGTAAGGATCATTCAAAAACCCTGGAAACTTGTTGAAACAACCGGCGTGCTGACCTCCGGGATGCTTTGGAAATGGCACGTAGAAGCGGGACGATGTGTCGCGTGAAGGAGTCTTCAATGTTCCATTCGTCGGATGCACGTACGTGGGGCCAGGCTTTCGATCGAGGTACGGATTCGGTGGAAAATAATCAAGGGGAGCACTGGCTGTAAGAAACTTGCCAGCGGTTGAACCCCCGGACACATTTCTTGCTGGATGAACGAAATCAATTCAAATATATTAGACGTCATAATAAAGTTATTTCCTCTATTAATAATTCTCCCCTTGGTTCACTACCTTTTCCACCATTCTTATTTTTAATATCATATGGTTCTGACGCATGTTTCGGGTAGGGACTGAGGCAAATATCAATGTACCCCGGGCCACCAAGAGGATTCGGTTTGATCTTGAAATTCGGCGGAGCCAGACCCTTATACTTTTCCTTTCCCTTCATATGTTTAGACTCCCTGACCTCAGGGCTGAAGTAATTCGGTGGTTTCCCTATACAGCCGAACCAATCGTTTGGTGTCGAGTGCAGTTTTGCTGGTGAGGGAGGAAGCATCACTTGACCCCGGCCGCTAACATCGACCCTCCTTTTTGCCGGGGGCGCCGGCAACACTTCGCCATTAAAAATCCTTTTGAATGTCTTTTCGAAGAGATCATTAGGTTGTCCAGCCAACAGTTGTTTTCCTTTGAAATCATTTCTAGCTGTAGGCCTTACTTTGAGATACTTGTCAAATGGTCCGGAGGGTGAGTCATCAAAGAAACCTGAAAGAAATTAACATTTTATTTTTCCTTCATTTAATTTCTATTATATAAATAATTCTTTTTGAGGTTGGGCAGCTGTCAAATTACCACAGCTATGTAATTACCAACTCGATCCAAGTCATGCCTTCCGTAATGTCGTCCAACTTCGCCAATCACATTAAATTTTCCGGTTTTGCTAACCATGTGAAAGCTCCCAAATTCACGGCCTGCAATAAATGCTAGACTTTTCGAATAGCTTTAAATTTCCAACCTAGATATTTACGCGTACACTAAGCTGCCGCAGCCTAGATGCGGTAGCCGAAGGAACTTTACTGCTCGCTTCTATCGTCGCTATTCTGTTTCTCCATCAGCACACTTTCACCACTCGTCGCTTCTCGATTGTTTCTGAAGAGACAAAGGCAATCGATACTCTGAATTCAGCATTGAACGCTATGCAAAAACCAGAAACTATTCTCTTCGTTACTATGTCTATTGTATATCGTAGATTGAAATAAAGATTCAAAGAAAATATAAAAAGTATAAATATCATGCCATTGTGTTAAAAAAATGTGCTGACTACATATCGCGCTATTTACTAGAGCCGTTCAACAATATTCAAAGTCAATATCTATTTTTTTTCTGGAGAGTTCGTTACAATATTTAAAGAGACTTTTTACGTATTTCATGTTTCGACCAAACCGGCCGTAATTTTACGTGTTTTTCATGTTATTCCGTATTTTTATTGTATTTTTGCGTCGTAGAGGAAGCTTTGTTTTCCCATCGAAAAATGATTATATCTGCATATTGCCTAAATAATAACAGTCACAAAACTCGTTAGTTATTATATTGTTTGAGAACTTTGGAAAACTATTCAAACAAAATTATGAGTAATGGAGCATCTCACAACCAGATGAATAGACAGGACAAGAATTGATATCTCAAATTCGCTGAATTCACGATTACTAGGTAGATCCTCATGAAAGTTTGAACATTTTCCATTATGTCAGGTGCTTCTGACTCTCGAACCATAACAATGCACTGAAGTTTCTAGTGTACCTCTGGTTATCAGGATTTGCGAGAGTGCATATTCGAGGCAGAAGCTATATAGAGTTTGTTCTATTCACGGCTACGACAACAAGGAGGAGGAACTTAGTTTTGCGGGGCGGGTATGAATTCGACCTCTACATTTGTCCTAATGAGTTGCCCTTAATGAGTTGACGTTGATGCTGCCGCTGTACACAGAGAAGTAGACGGTCTCCATGCAATAGTAGAGGAACATTCAATTACCGCGTTTAAGGCTTCAGTCTGGCATTTGCCTTCTCGATCTACGCTTCTCAGATCCCTTCTACCTTAGCTTTATCTTTCCGTTCCCTGTTTTCTCTTAGTTTGACGAAGCGTATTGCGTGACTGACGTTTAAGTCTACTATACACACGCCGCGTCAATTCAACAGGGTCTTTATGTAAAACATTTAAATCAAACAAATTCTATCAAAATGTCTTTGAATGCAACCAAAAAGGGAAAGCATAGTGGTTATAATTATTTTTTATGTGACTATATGTATGAAAGTACAAAACAAAAATGTCAGTATTACCTAGCAAGACTATTTAGTGAGCTAAAGAGAAAGAGAATGTATCATTTCACCATCATTATAAACGTGCCCTTAATTAGTTAATTATCTCTGAATAATAATTGTTAAATGAAAAAAAAAGAATAAGCTTTAAATTTATTCCAAACTATAATTATGTTTATATTATTACAGTTGATATGAAAGAGGTAAAATTATGTAAAATTATATTTGTATTTGACTTTAAACTTGAACAATTACATACTCCTCTAAAAAGGTGGTGTGTCGAATAAAGCAGTGACAATAGGTAGCGATATTTTGAGATAACTCGCAAATCTCGAGACATCGCTGCTCATCGTCACCGATTTATTCGTGCTGTGATTGGTCATCATGGATGTCAGACACACTGGGACCAGGACCAAGTTCATATATTGAATCTTTTTGTTTATCTCAAATATTAAATGTGACTTAAAGAAATCCGGGTGCTTAAACACCTGGGTCTGCCTAACCCCAGTTAACTAAAAATCTGATTTGAAATTTCATGATTCAAAAATTCATTTTCTATTCTTGTATATTGGTATTGATAAATAATTATCTTATCACTGAAGACAATCATCTCGATCAACCTCCTGTTACGATGAGCAGTGGTAAGATTGTATATCTTCGTGTCTCAAATTAATGGTAGTATTGTAAATTTCTATGGAAAGGGGTAGAAGGTATCGTCGAGAGGGTCTGCCAATTTTCTTTTCCTTATCTTCAGATTATATTTTCCGGGGATTTTACAGAGAGTGGCAGCAGCGGCTGTGGCACCAACAAGTGAGGAGAATAAGGAAGGAAGGTTTTCAGTGGGGCGACAACGTGCCTCGCAGCTATGATAATAACTAAACTTTCGATTGCCGTTGCGGCGCACCGGGTTTGGCTATTAAGATAAGACGCGGAGAAGCGGTAGAAGGTGGTATGGCATGCTGTACAGTTCGTTGGCTGAGTCGGTGGAGGCTTCTTCTGCTGCTTCGATGAACGGAACGACCATCACCTTAAAACTATCTCGAAAATTTAGCCGAAATGGGAAGTGTTGCCTTCTAGTTGCGAGAGTACGTTTGCCTCGCGAAAGGGCAACTTTCTATATATTGGTAGCGGTACGCAGCTATGAAAAAAGAACCATAAATAGAGAGGAAAGTTAAGGGAGAGAAATGAGAATCGCGAGAAGAAAAAAAAACGGCGGCGGATTCTACGCTCGAGGGCCCCTCACAAAGTACTGATGGTATTGTGGGTGGTACCATCACGGTAGATCGATTAAGATTAAACGTCGAGTTTAAAAAACTTCTTTAAATGAATTCGCGGGATGGTCTACTCCGGGGCAACATCGAACGCAGCGATGGGCATAGCTTAGTTTGCAAATTGATGAACGTTAGTGGGGATGCCGGTGGAAAATATTTTTGGTGACGGTGATAGTGTATTTTGGTGTAAAGGCTTTGGATGTCGTTTGGGATATTTTGGAAGGCTGAGATAAAGCTCCAACCGCATGACAAACATAAGTATGATACATACATTCATTGACACGTGCTTATACACGCGCGTCTATCCCTCAAAAAGAACTCCCTGAGGCATGCGTATTTTACTTGTCCCTGACGGCACGTGATGGCTTGGGTCGGGGGATCAGAGGATAAACCGACCCTCAGACGTCCTCCAGAAAAGCTCTATAATATTCTACGAGTTCATTGCCACACTCAAGAGCGGGACTGGTAGGTATATGGGACACTAATGGCGACAGCCTGGCGACGGCTGTGCGCTCACTTGGCGAGGGCGACGACAACGACTCCGACTCTATGGACGAGAAAAACATCCTGAATATCTTTCGTATACCGACGACAACTGCGCCGTAGTCCTTTTCTGCATTCGCTCGATGAGGTTAGGAGATTCGAAAGCTACACGTTCGGTCTGAACGCCTAGATTATGCAAACGAGTAATAAGAATTGTTATGACACTTATCGAGCATATTATTCATAAGCGCGTGCTTATCCGAGTTCTCGAAGTATAGCAGAAGGAACGACTGACAGGATATATTGCTGGTAACAGTTATTTTACAAGTTCCGGGGACATTTACTTGCAGGCACGAATGGAGGGAATGAGAAGTATGATGTTAAGACTCTTGCGATTGAGCTTTGATGTCAAGTTCATCAGAAAATATGCATAATTTTTTTTATCATGAACATTTTAATTAAAGCATAATGAAACACATCTTTATCATAGAAAATGTCAACAATATGTTGTTGGTATCCGACTGATAACGAGCATTGTAATGCGTTTTTTTTTCTTCGCGCGTGTGTACCATAGTTGCACGCTAAACAGTGAAGGGAATCTTTTATGTGAGGTATACATTCTTCATTAATATTCCACTTATAACGTTTAACATTTTTTTTTATCTCTTCGAATATGTTTTTCCCAACCTACCAATCTTTATATAGGTTCTGTACATAACACTTTAGGTAATTAAAAATTAAAAACAAAATAAATTCGGAATTGGTGACAAAAAATTTTGTTAGAAATAGAAATTTCGCAGTTGCTAAAGAATGCCTCATATTCGATTGTTGAATTATGCGGATTCTTTTGCTGAGTAATTATAACCCGGTTCGTTGATTTGTCTAAACATTCATTCAATCGTTCATTCAACGGCTGAGCATAACCCCATTCAAATCTTATGTAAAGTCTTATCAGTTGTATCACCATGTGGCAACTTGCACTTTAATAAAATCTCGCATTAAACTTTTTAAGGAAGGAATATAGAACACAATTACACAAAAAAGGGCATAAAATATAAGTGAAATATCGTAAAAAAAATTCCGACTGAAAAATTAGTAATCGACCGAAAGTATAATAGTACATTATGATACGATATGTATTTGCTTTCCTCATCTGTATAGATTTTTCCTACTCTATGAAATTGTTCCAGACTTATTACAGGTTATCGATTTTATAAACAGGGGTTCTTTTTATTATAGCTAAGTATTTAGATAACGTCCTATTACAATTAAGGCCATACAAGAATAAGAACATTTTAGTCATTTTTCTCTAATCACAATCCTTAAGAGTTTGGACTCGGGTATTGTCTATACCCGACCGTACCTATGGATGAAATAATTCGTCTACGGTTGATGCATATCTACCGTGGAATAATTATTTTTAAGTTCAGAGAATTTACGCTTCGTTATGTCCACTAATAAATCTATTTGGACTTCGATTCCTTAGCTTTTCTGTCGAATCGAGCTGATAGAACATTGCAATAGTCTGCCTTTATACGTGGATCGTTTCCCTCATTGGAATCTATTCTACTGACTTTTTTTTATTATTTTTCTACTCTTCACCTCTCGGGGAAGTAATTCGCGAATTCTTAGCTCGACAGACCTTCAGCCAACAGGGCGAGAGATTTTTTCCCATCCTTTATAAGGATCTTCTTTTATTAAGGATTCTCATTGTCGACAAACATTTTGCCCTCGCGATCCTCACGGGAATCACATCAAACCCGAAGCGTACTTCAGGTAGCGTTCAAGATCGCTCGACCGAGTGGCACGCGACTGAAAATGCGACTTGAGAATGATCCTAGAGAGAAAGAGAGTACGAACATCATCCACGAAAGTCGATATTCGCGGGGATTCTCTCTGGACTCGTTATACTGCCGTTAGCGAAGGAAGGACGATAATCCACCCTCGAGCTCGACAAATCTTCCAAGGTGCAAGAGATTCCGAAACTCTCTCCTGCACTCACTCTCCTTCTCTCTCTATCTCTCTCGCTCATTCAGTCTCATTATACGGATTTGGCGAAAATCTCTGCTCCTTCTCATCACAGATTACGGAAATAACATTAAGTCCATCGTAAAGCTGGACGGTCTGCACAGAAATTTATGAGCGTATTTGATAGGAAGGTCTATAGACAAATGAAGTAGTTATATGTTTGCAATTTCATTCACTAATTAGAGCGATTAAGTTAAAATAAATATGCAATTTTCCTCATCGGCAAAAATTACGCATCCATTACAAAGAAAGTTTCATGTAATTCAATGTACCGGTATTGACCGTTTTTATGCATAAACAGGTGCATTCTGAATTTGATATTGAACATTAATAACCACTACTACTACATCACCAAATGTTTTGCTCGGATCGATTAAACGATTGAATCAAAGTAATCTAAAATAATTTAACCTAGTAGGTGGACGCGAAGTGCCCGATATACTGTAATAATTGTTGCCTGTTTAAAAATAATTATTATCAAGTATTTGAAAAAGTGTTCTACAACCTTTGATTCCTCAAGAGAAAATAGTAGTCGTTGGCGATTAATTTTTCTGACAACGATTCGTATCAGCGAGACTTCGTCACTGCAAGTGTGAGTTTAGTGAATTTAGAAGTTTTTCCGCGCGGTCTCCAGCAGTACGATATAGTCCCCCTAATATATATTCTCATTTTATTGAGTTTTCGTCCCCGCGACTATCTACTGAGTGCTAACCGCATTACAGTGACGACGATAATACAATATTTCGATGAACTTGAACCGAATATTATATTACATTATACGCAAGTTGCCTATTTTTTTGGAACCGATAGACTTTCTTCCAGCCCCATAACTTTTCCTATGTAGAAAAAAAATCGAATCTCGAGAAGAATGATTTCTGATGGTTCTTTCCAAAAGCCATAAAATTAACCTCGAGTTCAGTACACAATCCCCATCGCTTTTCTCAATAGCGGAATTAACTTTATTTAGAAACTAGAGCATCCTAAGTCACTAAGCATATTTGTCATCATGATAAACATTTTTTAATCTATCAATAATTTTAATTTGGCAGTTTAGACTTTAAATTCGCATTCAGGGACCCAATAAACACTTTTATCCACCATATTGTCAACGAACTCACTGTATAGTAATTTAGAAATATTCTAATCCACCATATTGAATCAGTCGTTATGATTTTACAAATTTGTATGTCAAACTCGGATTCAGCGACCCGAAAAACCCTTTCAACCACATCTTATCAAGAAATTCAATGTATTGTAATTTTTTACTTTTTAATTCGCCATTTTAAATGCCACGTAAAACTGATATTCAGCAACCCAAAAAACCCTTATTTTAGGTTAAAACAAACAATAAATTTCACAAAAAAAAAATTGTGCAGTAATGAATTAACCATTTGAATATCATAGTCAAGAGATTTGTTTGTCATTAGGTGTGAAAAGCGCTCGATTATGATGTGCGAATGGTTAATTAATTATTTAACAATGTTTTGTTTATCCAACTTGTTCATTAATTAAGCTTCTTTTTCATTCGGAAGATTTTAAATTTTTGATAATCATTTATCGATGCGAATCAACAATTTATCGTCTTAATTTATGGATAAATTGATTGGGGGCTTGTCACAGAATCGACGTACGAAATTTGATTAAGTAACTTTTTACTGTTTTCGAGAAAATACCGGACAAAAAAATCACTCAAATCAGCTGATCGCCGCGAAACGCATAACTCCCGTTTCTCTTTTGCCCCAGACGCGCCGTCGGGAGATAAAAATAAAAACCAACAAAATCTCTGAATGGAATTATATGATATCACCAAACATGAATTATAGCAATAGTAGCGCCTAGAGATAATATACGATTTAGTAATCGCGGGCGTTTTGAATATACCTGCTATATCTATCCTCGAAGGGTATCGTAACGAGGACCTTGTTACGTTGTATTAGAAGCCGGTTGAGGCTGATACAACACGTTACCGTAACCAATCGCGCAGGCCGGACTCACGAGCGAGCAGCCACAGAACTGCATGCCGAATTATCTATGCCGTGGTGTGGCATTGCGGTTCTGTGTCCATTAGTTCGGCGTTAGCCTAAGGGGGTTTAAATAATTAATCCCGCAGAGCGCGCAGGTCCTACGGCACACTCGCACTGGCTCATGTGTATCTGGCGTTCCGTGGCTGGGCGTGTACTCGTGCAGATTAAAGCCCCGCTATTAAACTGGACGGCACTCGTGTGCCAATTATTTGAGTGTACATACGTATGGCCGCATACTTGTTCAATTCCTCTCATTGACTCTCGCCACACCGATCGACGATACTCCACTTATGCTGCCATCGGTGCTACGACAATAAGGTCTGAAAATAATCTCCAATTTACCCAATTTTTGTATCAGAACTTCAAATGGAAATATCTATACGCGGATCGGATATGTTTTCACAACGAAAATGAGGCTTTGAATGGAAACAAAGTTTACACTATATGAAACGGGCTAAAAACACTAACATATAAAATCGTAACATTTTCTTTTTCTTCCTTGTCAAACGTTCTATTTTATAAAATTATTTTAGCAATCAGGAAGTTCGAAATATTATTATTATTAATTCCGAAATGACAGACGTAATAATATTTAGATATATGAAGAAATTGTGTTGTATGGAAGCTGTATAGAATGTATAATTATTGCGTTATTGAAGTCGCAAATATTGTTTGTGTCTCTGGGAGGGATTTACGGAATGATACAGTATACGGAAAGTAATTATATTTGGAATCTCTATACGGAATTATTATTCAAATAACCGCGCTATGTATAAATGGGAGGAATTTAATGCAGCAACATGTGAGTCAACTTTAGGAGACCTAATTTTGTGTACAAGTCACCGGATGGGCGTGACATGCATGAACAAAGATTATGTATTTCATGATGAATGGTACGAAGGAGAGAATAGGAAGGAAGAAATTGTAATAAATGGAGGCAATTCTATGTATTTTACAAAATGTAACAATGAAGCTTTGTAAAGGGCCCAAGAAGCGGTACATTGGAATAATAGCTAATCATAACTCATAAGAAAATAATTGGTGGATATAAAACATCCATATTGTACAATAAACGTATATGAAAAGAAATGGCATCGTTCTGGATGCAGTATTTGTTATAGGCACGAAATCACCCACGAATCATTTGAATGCAAGGTGCCTGTAATGTTTTCCTGTTCAATTCTACTTAATGCTTTAAGTTCAGATAAGCAGGTCTACATTATATCTGTATCTATAAAGTATGACCTTTAGATGTAGAGCACTCAGAGCTATTCAAGAAAACTAAGAATGTGAAAAAGGTAGAGGTGGAGAAGGAAGGTTTCTTGATTGCCTGTGGAATAAAGCTCACCAGAACGTACAACTCTCACAATGAAGCGCTTGTTCGACGGACGTAGTACTTCGTCTCGACTGACTGACTTTCAGAGTGCATCATCGCTCGGAGAGTAGATCAACGAATTCGTGCCTAATTAGGTTGCCACTCCTCACCGCTCTATACCTTCATACAGATTGTCGACCAGTCGACTCTCATCGCTTTTCGCTTATACACAGAGAGGATAGTATGCAGGAGAAAGCCACCGCTTCGAACTGCCAGCACGACCACGCAGCTGGATGGCGACGAGTAGACGTCAAGTCGGCTCTTATCACGAAACGACCTCGACGACGCTAATTACCGCAGCGACTATATGCCACACACCAACTTCCTTCGTGGCTCAACGATTCCCTACGTAACGTAAGGTCGTTGCCCGGATATTGTCGACGTTGGCACTGGCATCTACAAACTTCTATGTAGTACGCAAACTATAGTGATTTACTCATCAGCTCGTTATCCGTCATCAGTTTAAATAATAATTATCAATGAACTGCAATTTTGCATTGAAACATTATTGAAAGATAATTAGAAAGGATGCAATATAAGCTCTTGCATGCTGCTTCCTCATTATATCTACCTTTCACAGAGGCACTTCAAAGAGAACTCATATTGATAAATTTCAGCAAATTCATAGAAGAAAATTTGTGAAAGATGGAAAATAACAAGAATGCAGTATGTAAGTGCATTCTATGCATTCTTCATGATGACGATGAAGGAGAACCATAAAATCAACGACGACGAGAAAACAAGTAGAAAATGGAGGAAATAAAAGATTGTTAGGGAAGATTCGTTTTCTTTTCAATATCGTTTTCTTTTAAATATGCATTTAAAGGGCATGGGATTTATTATACGATTGTTAAAATAAATTGAGTTTCCCTTCAAAATTGCAACCCAATCCTCATCAAATTTGAATTCAATCTAATTTCATCAAATTCTATACCAATCTTCATCTATGTAGAAAATTGCAGTCTGACAAAACAAATCTTCCTCTATAACGAAGAAAAAAGAAATAAACGAATCAAAAATAAATTATTGGTTGAATATACAACTTAGATGGCTGTACCGTGATTTCCGTACAGTATTTCAATGTTGCTGGTTCCCTCTTGATAAATATGTCAGACAACGAGCTTCCAGGTTGTCAAAGGATCGGTGGCCGTTTACACGGGTCAAGTACG
The DNA here is from genome assembly GCA_964016905.1 of Perithous albicinctus. NCBI lineage: Eukaryota > Metazoa > Arthropoda > Insecta > Hymenoptera > Ichneumonidae > Perithous > Perithous albicinctus. The sequence continues at coordinate 16,106,315 of OZ024695.1, read as the reverse complement.
TCGGCGTTGTTGGCAGATTGGCGGTCCACGAATCTGTCGGCAATGACCAGAGTTTGATGAAGTAATGGACGGTCTGTGTCGACGTGTTGACCCTTGGTACAGCGATATATGCATGACTGCAGCAGGGGAGAAGTGGCAGGCATATAGCGAATGGGCGTGTTGTCCACGAACTCTCCTCCACCTATTCAGCCGTCTATACTATATGTATAGCTACGCGTGAATAACTGACAGGCTGGCGAGTTGCCCCAGTTGTGGGGGTTACGTGTGTACGTTCACGCAAAGCTGCATCTACCGACAAATAGTACCGCACGTGCGTACACGTACGCGTATCGGGATATCCCGCTGTTCACGGATTCATATGTGCTACATTTACGACATATACGTATGTATAAATCTATCTCACGGTTATATGTATTTAGATATATATATATACATTTATCACACCCCCACTCACTGAGGGCGACTATCGAGAGTGAAAATACTTAGAGGTGAGGTTTGCTCCTATACATATATCCCGCCGAGCTAGTTTGAACATCGGTATTTCGGTTAATCTTTCATGAGAGCTTCGAATTGCCCCAGGCTACATACCGACCTATCGATTTTACTCTTCACTGTCTTCCTCGCACTTCGAGTGGAGAGAGACAGAGATAAAGACAAGTTTGTATTTAGGATATCACACGAGTTCTTTCCCGGATCCAGTCTAAATTTGTTGCATTATTGTGCTTCGCCAAATTTTAGGGATCGCGTTACATCGTAAATGAAATTATACAAATCGAAATAAAGTAGTAGGAATGTTATATGGCTACACAAATTAAAAATCAGCGTTTTAGAGGGCTCATAGATATAGGATAATCAGTATTTGAGGTAGTCTTTTAGAGGTATTTACAAAAATCAGGTGCCGGGAAGATGAGGTGTTTTTTTATGACTGCAAATCATCTACCACGACATGATAGAGGGACACTTTCCACGTCGATTTTATACCTTTAGCTCCATAAGAAAATGTTATTCTTTTTAGTTCGGTGATAGACCTCGCTAAGGATTTAACGTGGCATAAAATATTTCAAGTTCCCTGAACGAATTCACATATTTGTATAACCGGATTTTTCTTTTGTTATTTTTCATCAGTCTCAACTTTGTACTTGTTTTCAATATCTTTTAACCAATTAAGCGTTTTTAAATTGCCCGGGCTACCATTTACAGTTAATATTTTTACTTGAAATGTTATACCTTGTATTAAGATAAAATATATAAAATAATTTCTGTAAATTTATTTTCCTAACCAAAAAGAATAAACCTTTGGGGTACGAGTTAAAATTAAAAAATAGAGAGTAGAATTTCGTTAGCCTAAAATCCACGGAATATGACGAACTACAATAAATTATGCAACGGGATGAAAAAAAAAATCTATACATTAAGGGAAAGGTATAGAAATAGCTGCTATGCAGCTATTTCTATACCTTATGGAACACCAAATTGCAGATAAGCTATAAATCTTAAAATAAACACAATTCCACACGTAGATTGAATAATTTATTTATATTAAAAACGATAACACTGGTCGTGGCGTAATAAAAACAAATAGTACCGGACGAGAGAATTTTCGTTCCAACTATAATGAAGGAACTGGCTGGAGTACAACTCTTCCGTTTTGAAACTCTAGCGAAAAAAGCTACATCGCGATAACAGTGAATTTTCAAAGCATATGGGGTAGTGTACAGAAACAATTTCCCTGTCCCGTTGTAGAACAGCAGCAGTTCCCGTTGCGATTTCGGAATTGTAGGGCAGTCGAGGAAAATTGGAAGGTCCGGAAAAATGACATAGAAAAATAGGAGAAGAATCGTCGGAGTGGGACAAATGCTGTCAGGCCTTTGGAATGGAAGTTCACTGAACAATAGATGGAGGTTTCGAGTAAACAAGACATCAAATACGTACGATGAATTTTATTTTTATCTCCTCATCTGCGTGTGTGTTACAAATAGTGAACAGCGAATACCGACATTAAAATGATTTTTTTTTTCAACTCCGCAACTCTTCATGCCCTTACAATCAACGCGGAGCCATCATTCTATATTCATACTTATCGATTAATATTATGCCTCTTATCTTTTATACTGATCGTTATTAGGTATCAATAAACTATTTCATGTTATAGTTTTGGTTTTTTTTATCGTTTAATCACTCGTTACATTGCTATTTGATGAGGATGTGTATTTGAGTCAATTCTTCAGCATTCCCTTTATGCCGTAGGCAACAGTTTACACGACACTGTGAAGAATCGACGAACTATATCTCTTACAAGTTTTTTGATAATGATTTCGATGAAAATGATGAGAACTATAGACTAGCGTCGATTCGATTATTGATTTAAACACGGAATTGAGTCCTTAATAGTCGATTTGACACACGACACGCCTCCAGATGCAATCAAAATTCAACATTCACCCCCTATGTGTAATAATCTTCATTATAATAATCACCGGACACACCGAAACCCTCTCACTCGCTCGGTTTCTGATACATCGTCCTCGTTTATACAAACACGTACATATCCATGTGTAGCCGATGCACGCCCTACACCTCGCGCACATCACGAAACAATATAACCGTCGTATCTATCATACGTAAATAAAATAATTCAGCTTTCGTATAACTAGCATAGACTCAAAATTGTCTTGTATACAATAGAAACCGCTGTTTTTCATACGTTTTTTTTTTATAATTTTAAAACAGATTCATAGTGTTTCTCGATACCAAACTTACATCTAGATCGAGAACGACCGGGGACAATTTCGTTAACGTGTTTGACGCACGTGCAATGTACAAAGCGTTGAGCGTGTCGTCTGCTTTGGACCCGGATAAGTAATGTGAAATTAACAGGGCGATCAATCCCAAAATACGACGTTCAATTCACACCTATATAACTACAAAATTATCGTTATTTCACATCACTTGTCTGGAGACCAGAGGTAGCAGTTTGAGGGAGAATTCCCATCGGATTGAATAATACAATCAGATAATTAATAAATCATTTAAATTAGTTGAATCCATTAACGTTTGTTTCTAAATGTACTGTTTATTGATAAACAAATAATGTGAATTTATGCTATCAAATGAACAAATTATATAATTCCCTTCGAAGGACATTCTCTCTGAAACTGTTGTCACTGTTCGTGACTGGAAATGTTCGATTGATTCGGTTGCTTGCCGCACTCGTTTTGTCACACTTCGTTGTTACAATTTCGGGAATATTCATTTAGTACAGGTATATTTTAATACACTCGTTCATCCTTCAGTACAACAGCTATTAAACAGTACATTGGTTCTGAACATTATGATTTTAACGCCTCTGCAAAAGCAGCGAAAGCCAAGTGTCACGCATTGACTGACGTTACGCAGAAGATGCCTCGGAGGAGCAATGTAACTAGTAACGTAAGTAGTAACGGCCGTAACAGGCCATATGACTTCCATGCTCCTAGTAAACAGCTCCTGGCTGGGCTGTAAACTCTCAATCGTTTTACTTCAAGGATGTGTGGTTTGGACATGAAAAAAAATTGCTGCAGCATCTAAAACAATGATATAATCAATCCGTGAAGTGAAATTAGTTTTTGAATTTTTGTACCGAACCTGGTTTGGAACCTGTACGGAATCAAGTGCTAGATGAATGTGGGAAAGCAGCGATGTTTGATTTTCAGCGAGATGTGCATTGGTTCTCTCACTCCAGAGCTTTTTGAACGAACGTGCCCTGTAGCGTGTTGTTATAATAATTAAATTTATCGTTTCCCAGGCAAAAGCTCGTGGCATGAGGAAAATGCCGAAGCGCAAGAGAGGAGCTCATGAGGAATTTGCGGTTTTCCAAACGGTTTCGCACCTCCACCCACCGTGAAATATTTTGCACCTGCGTGGTGGCGCAATAATGCTTTTGTTAAATAATCCTATAGGTCGGCGTCGGTGTATGATGGAAAGCTGATTTACGCATGACGACGTACCGACCTGACGCCCTCATACGTCATTGTCACAACAAAGCACCACGGTCGCGTACCTACCGGTCAGTATACTGACATTCCTCTACGCACTCTCTCTCGTCGACATCCTATTTCCGCTTTCTCCATCATTATTTATCAGGATCGATGACCAACGAGAATAGCGAATATACACGGCCTGCGAACGACGTTCGTACGAGGGCTTTCAGTAGGCATTTATATATCTGTCAACCTGTCGCTTACCACACACTTCCTTCCAATCCACGAGCCTTTCAATTTGGGGAAATCCGGGTTCCTCCCACTCCGATAAATCGTGGTAAGCCTGGCAACTATCAATCCTTAACCAGGAATTGTTAGTCCATGCGACTGTTTTTATATTAACTGTTTTCTATTGTTACAGTCACCTTTTAAGTACTACAACTAATGAAAAGTAATTGCGGTAACGATAGAAAAAGTCTATGTAAAGATGAAAATAGTTATATGAACGGATAATTAATACTTGCCAAGTCTGCCATGAATTCTCTGAAAACCGTCTACACTCAACAGCAATATTCATTCAATATTACTGACCCCCTGAAGGCCTCATTTTCAATGTTTTTTTCAATATCCAGTAGAAAATCAATCAATATCGTCATTTAAAAATGACAGTCATATGTTTTGCATTAATTCTACTGGTGGCGAAATGATTAATTCCGAATCTTAAGGAAGTTGCAGTCTGGTGATTCTTCATAAATACATAAAAAAAGTTAAGAGAGCTCAAAATTAACTATAATCAATATGGTATGAACAGTGCGATTTTATTTTGGTGTCAAGTAAGCAGTCTTCTGAAATGACAGTAGTCATCTCTTCTGACTGCGTCGATCAAACTTCCTTTAGATGACGATCTTTTAAGTCGAAGTGTTTACTTTTAAAAATCGACGATACGAAACACGAGATCAGAAAGCTGACGAAGAAATAGGATGCTCGGGGGTATAAACGGATGAAAACGCACGACGCGAAAAAGGAGGGGGCAACTTGGGGTGCTGGAAACGAAGCAGAAAATTGAATTCAGTAAGCAAACGTCGTTTCTGCAAAGCTAGTGGCTGCTGCTATACGCTGGCGCGTATTGTAGACGCTACGGCAAACGCGAGACTTGCAGATGTTTACCGGAGCCCCTACGTCGTCTTGTTGTCGCTTTCGTCGTCTTGTCGTCGCTTTCGTATATATTGAATACAGTGAATCGTATATACGTACAATCGCCCCGTACGTAAAAGCACATTGTCGCTTATCGTTTCTACCAGTCTCAGACGATCACGAAAGCGAAATTCCTTCGGGCTCTGTACCAACGCAATACATATCCACCAAAAGCTCACGGTTCACGACGCCCGTGACACAAATACGCGACAATCTACTTTTTCGCTGTTGTATTTTGTTTATTTCGTAGTATTTGTCTTCGATGCTTTATTATTATTGATCCATACACATGATCCGATCGATTATTTCGCTGGCCTATGGCAAGATCGGATTCGTATACTGGCCTGCACAATGTATAGACGTATCGCATAAGATATACGCATTAGCTGATGCATGAAAGTTGCCTGGGCCTCGGGTCATACCTGACACGAAATAAACACACTTTTAACAGCATCATTAGCCAAAGCTCTCATTAAAGTGTCTATTAGATAAAAACCGCGTCCGAATCGTATTCGGCTTTGATCGTAATTCGAGAACGCCTTAGGTCAGGAATTTATATTATACAAAAGTCAGTCCTAGGTCAGACCTACCTGACTAGAGCTCAGGCCTCACCCTGACCTGGTTCACGTTGCCAAATCATAAGTACACTGATTGGATTAATAATTAACCTCTCAATTAGAAGCCAAACATTTCAGAAAATCATTCATGTAATTGACCATAGTACCATTGACAATCAGAAGCTTTTGTAGCAAGGGCTAAACGTAGGTAAAAAGTATTTATATGGCGAACCAATTTATTAGAATGAAATTAAACACTTTTATCAGTCTAACAAACTTTCATAACACTGAAATCCAAAAATTGTTGAATAGTTTAAGTTAATTGAATTTAATTAAATAAATCTGTTTTAATCATTTACATCCAGAATATAATTATAATAACAATAACAATAATATTATTACTTCTGTAATGACCAGTCTGGATCAGTGATAAATGTTTATCTGGAATATGTACAATATGGTTTACACCCTACATTTCGAACACATCCGAATGTGTAACGTACAGAGTTTTCTGTCCTCGGGAATTATTGAAAACTATTGTTCGCTGATTTTATATTTCAGTGCGCGGGCAAAACAGTTTTAATCAATTTTGTCGAATTCGGGGAATAACGATCATGATGATATGTTGGAAAATATGCTCTTACTCCCGATATCGCATTGTTTATGAAACGATGCATAATTTTACATTCGAGCAAAGATTGGTATAGGGGGGTAGTGGCAAGAGCACAAGTTTAACATTGATATAATAGTGGTTGATTAGCGTCGATCGTACGGAGAATTAAATAACTCGTTTTTCCGGCACATGGAGCTTTTTTGACACGTCGACCACGGCTGTAGAGGTAGAAGCTGCCCAGTCGTCCGTCAGATAATAATTGGAAAATTGTCCATACAAGCTCCGCACATTCGCGTACACGCGTATGCCCTGTGTGCACGTAGCATTGCCCAGGGGGTCGGTGGAGATGCAGGCAGCTTCAGCACCCCTGTTCACGCGTAGAAAGATCTGACTGACGTTCGTCGACGTCGACGAGTTCGCGCGCTCATAAATAAAACATTTTCTCCATCCGTGATGCGCTAGGCGTTTATGACCTCTGTGAGTTCATCCATGATAATAAAAGTGGAATGAAAAAAAAAAAGAAAAAAGAATAACGACGCGCGAACCTAGAGGGGTGAACACATTTTCCCTGCAGTGCAGGCTTCTGTCTACTTCCTGTTCCGGCTATTTATTAAATAGCCGTTCACCTTTCTGTGGATAATATTTGAGTGAGAGCATCAGCCAAATCGACAGACTTCTCAATCCCGACGGAAAATTTAATGAGGCGAGTAGTCGATGAATCTAATCGACGAGTCAATCGTGTCTTCTCGAGATTCTACCGTACTTTCAGCTCACTTTCACTTCCTCAACGAATTATATCATTCCTCATCAATATTTACAAATTGCACAGCCGAGAAATCCAAAATAAGTATGTCTCGATCATATCCTCTTTTTCCATGTATGTATACAATTAATCGTATAGTGTGTACGGTACATTTATGGGCGTATTACCATTTTTACCATCATTTACGCTCATAGGATATTCTCATTACGATATATTAATCATCGATGTATTTCAACGGACCATCGAAATTCCTACCAATATTATTATCTAATCGTAAAGTTTAATTTATTTTTTAATAAACCTATTTATTTTTTATTCCCTCATCTCGTAATCGCATGCGCGACGACCTGAATACGTTTTTGACGTCCGTTCAATTATCACCTTTATTCCCACCATACTTTTTATCGTCTTGCCCTCTCGTGACCAGGTACAAATAATGTATGCCATGTTAGTACGATCACCGAGAACATGGGGCAATTTATGCATGTCAACGTCGAAGAACGTTAGTTTTGCTTTGACGGAACGACGAAAATCACATGTTCTGTGGAAATCAGCGACGTGTGACACGCTGATGATCAATGCGCGGGTTTGTGACTTCCGGTGGTGCACAGGTACGACGACGATGCACTCTGGATTAGGCGTCGGAAACGAAGGATTAGCACCGATCGATAGCTCGTACCGGGTAAAAGCCTTATGGTCACCTCAGTAGAGTCACTGATGTCAAAACCGCGATAAGAACGAACGCTGCTCTCACAGCTGCACTTCCACCGTGTTGCATTGCCGCTGGATTCTCTCCTGAAACAGGTGGAAGAAAAGAAATTAAAGATCAATAATTGCGTCACCACACGTCCATAAGTAAAATACGTTATAGTAAATATTGTTGCAATATATAGACATGTAGATTTTCATCTCTAAAAATATTTTTTTATCATTATGTAGTCAATTCCAGGGCGTATCAACATCCGGAATGTTCATTTATATTCCGGTTTTGATCTTCATTTTTTTTTTTCACAGAAAGTCTTCACATACGGAATTTATATTTTTCTGTTGGCGCCATACGACCTCCGCACGCTATAACTGTTGGTTATTTTTCTGTTTGTAATTGTTTCCCCGTGGAGGAAGATTTGTTTTCATGAAAATAAATATTTCCCGAGAATTTAATACATGAAGACTTGAAATATGCCAATTAACCTTGTAAATTAGACTCAGAAAGATTGCCCAGCAATTGTGTGTATACATGAGTGCCGCGGGAAATTAAAAATGAAATCGACTATAACAAGGAAATTATTTGAACTACCTAGCTGAAATTTGAGACAGAAATGATACAGGTACTCGTCGCAACTTTGGTTACAAGTGATTCGATTAAAACTTCATACAATTTGATATTCTGTTATTTTTATATCAAATACAAAGTGAATACGCTGACGTGAGGAAATTGCAAGCTATCCGTTTACAGCTATCTACAAAAGAGAAGTTACGCCCAAGGTTAGTTAGAATTGGATTTATTTGGGATTAACAATTGTTATGAAAGATCGCAAAATGGGTATAATTTTCACAAGAATTGTTGAATCGCTAACTTTTAGATATTTCGAACAGATGAGCTAATTGGCCAGAATTAACAAAAGGATTCGAAAGTTAAGCAGATTTTTTTATTACTACTATGGTTAGGCGGACCCGGGCGTTTAAGCACTCGGGTCTCATTGAGGCAAACTTGACGTAAACAAAAAGTTTCATTACACGAATTTGGTCCCTGACCCAGCGTGTCTAACTATAGCGACGACCAATCACATGACAAATAAAAACACAACAATTAAACTTGCAATGTGCTTATAAATGTATCGAGGCAGCTGTATATCAAGACACATTAACTTTTTAAGGAAGGATAACCAATTTAACCCGTATAAATTTAGAACGATTTAGAGCTGAAATTTTTCCCTCAAAAAAAGTAGTATTGAAATAGTATTTCTGAAGTATTGAAAGTCAAAGTATGCGAAATCTATTGTAGCGGACTTATTTTCACACCCCAGCGTAATTTCCGTAACCTTTCAAAAAGAAAATAAGAGCCACCGGTAATTGGTATCGAGTGCCAAAGGATGATCAAGTTCAAAAGGTGGAATTTACCGTGGAAAATTTTACAGCGGAAAAGAGAGATAGAAAACGGATGGACGTTGAAAGAATCTGAAGATAAAAAAAAGTTCGAACTGAAGAAGACACAAGTTCGAAAAATCTCGTTACTTGCCCTTTGACCTCCGATCGCGTTGCTGCTGAAACACGACGATATTAGTCTATGGAGCGGTGCAGTAAAGTGTCCTTCTGTGCTAGTGCTCACTGGCCAGCCGAGTTCTCTAATTTTTGTTTTCAAACTCTGCCGCAAAGTTAATTAATCGCGGGATACGAGGTCACGACCGACCTCTGCGGACCTGGGATGCACACGGAGAGAAACGTTGCGGCGTTCACGCAATGGGAATACCGGTGTCCAGCCAACCGTATGGGATGAGGAGCAGCTCGCGTTGCGCACAGACTTTAAATCCTATGGGAATATAATTCATTCGATTCTCCCTGCTCCCGTCCGCGGTCTCGCCAGCAGCTCTGCGTATTCGCAAAGATAAAAAATGCATAGACACACACAGACAAATACACTCGAGTTCGCGAAGTATCCATGCACCATCCTAAAATTCCAGGCTTTTCTTTTATGTATTTTTTGTCTACAACTTTGCGAGCACGCGAATACGAGGGGATGAACTGACGGGATAAATCAAACTGTTCTAGGCACGAATTATTACGGTGAATACGTTGGGACGAGAAACGGACTGTTGTATCTAAGTCATTGAACACGAAATTATTATTAGTCGTAATTAAGATAAATTATTCTCAGTGCTTGAAAAAGCGCCCATTTAGTAACGGGAGTGCTGAATCTTGAATCGAGGTACCAGCTAACGAAAGGTCCCTGAAACTCAAGCTTGGTTACTTTGCAATGTCCTCTTTAACCGGCTATCCGTCGGGAATGTAGGACAGAGGGCAACTGCTGTTGGCGGAAAATTAACGGTCTCAATTAATAGAAAGAAAAAATAAGTCTGGCATAGTGAAAGATTTACAGCTCTGTTTACACCAGGATTTCTATACGTGACTCGAGAGCTTTTATTCACAGATGTAACACCAACTCCAATTGAATGGTGATTGCGTGAATATTGGAATGGTGAAACTTGCATAACTTCTGTTCTTCCGTTCGATCATTAATTAACTTAGATTTCATACAGGCTCTCAGTATTAAATTTCAACTAGTCAACCATCCCAGTACTTACGATCTCACTTTATTCGTTCATTTATTTTTTTCCAATCCTAGCATGTTTAGTAAGTACATGTTATGTCATTTCATTACAAAAAAAAATATATATTTTTTATACCCAACTGAAAAAGAGGAGGGTTATGTCCTGTCCTAAAAATTTTGTTGTCACGATATTTTATATCGAAACTACGGACAGTAACACGCACGCGGTCGCGCTCACGCTGTCCCCATAACCATTTAGAATGCATTCCGTGCGTCGTAATAGCAACCATAGTCTGTTTTTTCAGATATGCGACGAAGATTTAAAACTTTATACATGAAAATGAATTAATATCATTCCAGAATACTTGGTGCAATACTAGAGGGCGGTAGGGCAAAGGTTTTGCAGGCGCGCGCTTCAACGCGCTAGTTTGACCTAGTTCCCTCATCAATAAATCCGCGACCAATATATCTCGCATTTTCGATATATGTATTGCTGTCGTTTTATTTTTGTCTGATTAACTGTCGGAAGTATCTGAATGTTGACGTGTTAATGAATTCTGTCGGAAGTGCGAGGTAATGGCAGAGAAGCAGAGGCAAAAGCAGTTTTATAAAATTATGTAGAATCATGAAGGTAAGCGCACGGAATGCGCGTTTGATGCTACTGCATTTTATTTATCAATTGTAGACGCGATAGTGTGCTATCCGACCGAAATTTCGACACTTCCTTTCGAATCAATACATTTAATCTATAAATGAATCACGATACTCTTCTTGTATATTAGATATTTATCTTCAACGCTAATTAATGCAGACTGCACAAGAGAATTGAATAGAACTGGAATTCCAGCTATTCTCCCGTAATTATTTTGTATCTAATTAATCGGCTCCTATATCTCTTTCAACTTGCCAATGGTGCCCGATAGAGACAACCTAGACAATGCCTCTCTATATTTTTAACGAAGAGTGGATAGGAATTTCGATGCAATACAAATTGTTCGTTCGAAGTCAGTTATTGTGTCGAGGTTCACGAGTCAAAGTCTAATAAAAGAAATGCAGCAACAACGGCAGCAAAAAATATCCACTCTCGTTTCGAAGGAATTGAGTGTCCTCAGACCTACCACAAGCCTTCGCGGTGAGAGGCGACGAGTATCGGACCCTGTGAAATAGGATGAGTTCTCGCGGAAAGCCAATAATAGGAACGCTGCTACGTGTAGAATGCACGAGAGGAGATTTTACAGAGTAGTATGTAGTGGCATGTACTGCTATACTATGCCATATACACTAGTATGAGACTGAGAACGCTTGGCCAGAGAGAACTCGGTGCAGCGATACAAGATTTCTACTTGCGGTACACCGGTACTGGGAAGCGGCAACTGCGATAACGTTATTGTCCTCCTCGTTGGATTGCAAGAACGGGGGGCGAGACACAAGCCAGAACACCGCGAAACGAATGGACCTCTCCGGCTCACGGCAGGATACAACTCCGTTGCTTCTGCTACGGGATCTCTCTCGGGACTTCATCGTGTCCGGCAGAAACAATACTAGTTCAGGAGAACTGGGAAGCGATTATATATAACCCCGCCCCTTGTTTTTTCATGTTACTCACTCACCACGGGTTATCTAAATATATGTTTGTTCATTTCCCGCCAAAGGTACTCTTGCTCTCAGGAGACTATATTAAAACGTTTAAACCTAGCATATCTCCAGAATTGATCACAGGTCACTCTCAAATATCAGTTTTACCCTTCCCTAAATTATCATTAGCTCACTTGCATATGAATTTAATGTTGATTAGAATTAAGAAATAAGAGTAGCCAAATTTATTTAGATTAATTGTGGAAAAGATTGGAATTGTATTAAAAAATAATATATGTTGAATAGTGGATCAGGGGGAAGACTAAGCTAACAATGATATAACATTGTTCTGATTTATACACAACTAGGATCAACTTGTTAAAAACTGCATGCCTTTTCCTTTTATTTTATTCTTTTTATTTAAAGATAAGTAGCTCCGGTAATCAGTGCTTCTTATCTACGAAGAATACAGTTGTTCGAGAGATGTTTATTTTTTAACTGTTATAAACGGTTTGATCCTCTTCCGCATTCGGCACTTCGGTAGCATAGATATACAGAAAGCAAAACGGGCACAATATAGCGACAGGTCGACTTCCAATGGATCGTAATCGCCAGCTCGTTTCGAATCCGGTAGACCCCCCGGTACAATGGGCCGTTGATCGAAGGACGCTACCGTCAACGCCGAACGATCGTTCGAAAGATGAATGCGGGGCTATGGGCTTGCTGGAAGCACGGTTTCGTCCTGGCGGCCATCGACTACTCTCATCCTCTTTATCTCCTTCCCTCTCTATGTCGCATCCGTTCCCGCGCACAGCCGTACTAGAGTAGCACGCGGGTAGAGAAGTTTCCGGTTGCGATTCCCGTTCGATGCGGACACGAACACGTTATCCTCCCTCGGTTCGATAACGTCAGGCATATAGTCGTACAACTCTGGTCCACAATGCAATATAGCTCCACCTGAACGTTTCTGATGCTGATCACCGGGTGTTCATCTCTCTGTTCTCTCGCGGCTTCCGCAAATCCTGCCGTAAACTCCCAACATCCATTCGCTTCTCCGTTCTCAGAATTTATCTCTCCCGTCAATAAAAAGTATGAAAAGAGCAATTTCACTAAATTACGATGTGGATTATTTAACGCCCTAACACTCGATGTGTCATATCCTGATATAAGTTTTATAGCTGTCGATAACAACCTTCCAAAGAAAAGTGTTCATTTAGGAAAGACGACATATTTTTACCATTCCGATTAATAAGGGAAGAGTTATGAGTTCATGAATCAGGCCTATATCAGGCTGTACTTGAAATAATATCAGCCCCTGATTAGACAAGCGTATCTGGCCCAGATACGGAAGGTAACACGAATAATTGTAAATATGTCCTGATCTGGGGTCAGATTTTATCCTGATCAGAATCTGACGAGGCCCAGATGAAAGCCTAATGGAGCCCTAAACAGGGCCGAATTAAAACGTGTTGTTATAGAAGCCACAAAAATAAAGATACAAATTTCCATTAATTTAACCGCGATAATTTTCATTTTTAATTGGATATACTATACATATTCATTCTTAAATTAAATTTGGGAACTGGTGTTTAAACAGATATTGCATTAACCAAAAGCGTGCGAGATTACGAGAAGCTCCGCAGACTAGATTCAGGCTAGGCCGCGACATGCAAGCCGCCTACATAAAATTCTCTAAGGACGTACGACGATTAATAGATTGTGGCTGTTTGACAATATAACTGTCATCTTCGTGTTTTCTAAGGCTTTTGATCTCGTCGAATATGGAAGTCTCATTTGTAGGCTCCCAAAGTTGGGCATTTCTGCCTCGTCGCTTACTTCGTTTGCATCAAACCTAGTCTGGGTAATAGTGACGATCTTTTGGCGTGGCGACATGTTGTGAATAGCCCCACCGCCAATGATCTACGGTCTTGTCTCAAACGCTGCCAAAATGTATTCCATGCGGACGATCTCATGTATATATATCGAGTGTTACACTATTTATCTTGACTACATTCATATCTGCGATCAACTGGATCACCCTCAATCGTCTAAGCTTCAACTCTACGGTAGGACTACTTCCTCGCTCAGAAGGAAATTGTTTGAATTATCGAATAAAAAAAGAACTGTGAGAAAATGATGAGATTTGAATCTGATATTTCTCAGCTCCGCTGCGAATTCAACTCATGCATTATATGTATACCACCGAAGATAGACTAGACGCAGGAGTCATAGTAGAGAGATCGAGGTTTCCTTGTGCTGGTGAATGTCGGACGCCCGAGTCGATGGAGCTGTACTGGTGCTGTATGTTGCACTGAGATGAGGCTGGCTCGTAGCCAATGAGCCCGCTGCGATTACGATTGTTTATTGCCAGTGATACCGGTCAACTTTTGCCGAACGACGAAGGGTGGTACAACGGGAGGATTGCCGAGTTCCTGACTTCCCATTCCGGTGACTCGTGGGCTACCAGAACGAGTAGTCGACCTGCAACTCGAACGATATCGTACCAGCCCGTAGATGCCGGGTCAACGCCGATGAACATCTTTCCACGACATTGAACAGACTGCGGGAAGCCAAATGGAGTTCAGCCTCCGTGTATGCATCGCAAGCTCTCTACCACCCCGACGCATACATCGAGCAACAGCGACACGTCACGACATGGATACTAAACCGCCCATGTCTCGACAGTCCGTTCATCAGATTCAAGAAATTCGTAGTCGTGTTTGATTCTGATCTTGTTCTAGTCTATGGAGAGATGTACGATAACTATGCTAAAGTCATAGTATTCTTATATCATAGGAAAATCGACATCTTACAAAATATATGTGACACACGTTGTGCACAAATGAATGTTAAGGCAAATTATCTTAATTCAAACGTGAAATGTGGAGATAAAGACATTAATAAGTAAAATACTTACAAATATTTGTAGATATTAAAGTAGAAAAATTAATTTATAATACTGCAGATTGTGATTATGGTCAGTGGCCACTCTTCGGCTCTGCAAAGATTGAAAAATTCTGCTCTCGTTCATATCGAATGCAATTCTGTTCCGCTTAATATAGATATACACGCACTACAACGCAGAGTGCCCATATTTACACAAACATACAGTTCTCCGCCAAACCACTAGTATACGACTCCCACTATGAGCTCTGCTTTCTGCTCGAGGGTCACGTGCAAAAAAGACCGTATGCAAATTGAGCTGTCAAGCACCCTTGGGAGATTCCTTCTGTGTATTATACATGGCTGCACAGCAGCAGCAGCAGGCGGTACGGCCTTCGCTGTTAACTACGTCTCGCGAGAAGAGCTTTGCAAACTCCTCACGCTTGTAGTACGCGCGGGTTAGGTGAGCCACGGGAAGTGGAAGGTGGGTTTCTCGTAGAAAGCTCTCCGCACTCCACCTCTACTTCCTTCGCTTCCTATATGCTTCTCTCAGTGTCCGCAAAGCAACGTATATACACCTGCAGCAGCGCACCGTCTCTCATACCACCGAAAGATAGATAGAGGGAGGCATACACAAAGCAAGACGGAGTACGAGCAGAGGAACTGCTTCTGCGTCCGCTGTTGGTGGTGCGCTTCTGACGAGGCTATGAGGCTCCTCGGAAGAGTAAGGGAGCGAAACATAGAGGTAGGAAGGAAGGAAGAGAGAATGGGAAACAGGGTGCGCCTCAGAATGGTAGGAGGTAAAGGGTAGGCAAGAGGCACCCAAGGAGCTTGAGGCCAGAGTTATTAATGGCCCGGGCGTGACACCCCGCGAAATAACCTCCCTAACCCCCGAGCGTCCTAACCAGCAAGGGTGTCTCCACCAAGCAGTTGAGTCCCACCGCTCCACTATCTTGTGTGTGGACCCTTGCCACTGGTAGTGGCTTGTCTCTTCGTCGTAGGCGTTAACTGGGCCAAGAAGTCCTCATTTTCGAGAACGAGGGCGATAGCTACCCTCCCACACCCTTGTTCCCCAGTTCCTTGCATCTTTCTACTCATATACACAACGTTATAGAAGACGCTTTTTCACATGCTTCTCGCCAGTCGTTTGAAGTTTGATCG
This sequence comes from Perithous albicinctus, assembly GCA_964016905.1. Taxonomy (NCBI): domain Eukaryota; kingdom Metazoa; phylum Arthropoda; class Insecta; order Hymenoptera; family Ichneumonidae; genus Perithous; species Perithous albicinctus. The sequence continues at coordinate 16,090,342 of OZ024695.1, read as the reverse complement.
GAATGGCCTAAATATAAGTACCGAGTGAAGTGCATTGCATTTTTTAGACATTGTTTTTAGTTTTTGTCTGTGTTTTGGACTTCTTTAGTAATTTTTAATCATCATTCTCATGGTCCAGGTTAACATTCTAAAGAAAATGTTCTCTATCTCTGTATAGTTTAAAGATAAACATGAGTGGATAGAGTTCGGTAATCTAAAAACAATAAGATACGATGTTTTTTTAACAGCTACTAATGTCTTCACGATTCTTAGACCGTTTTCAAGTAATAAGCTTTAGCTGTGCAGTCAGGAAGCTTGTATGTAGTTGGGTTTGGAATAAAATATTGGGGATTCTTTAAAAGTGGCGAACAAGGACAATTAAACGTCTGAAATTTAAAAAGAAAACAAATTGGTTTTCTTTTTAAAAGAAAACCAAAAGGAAGGGAGAACAGGCATTCCCACTGTCGATGAATAGTCGAGAATGAGTCTGCCCGTGTAAAAAAAAGTTCGTCTATCAAAACTTGTCTACATAGATCTATGTAGACGATTTTTTGATGTTTTGTTACTTGACAAGTCTAAATTCAAGTCTACAAACGTCCCAGTTGGTGGACTTTTCGTAGACTTCCTTCGTAGATCTACATAGACGATATTTTTTTTACACGGGTGTTTCCATATTTTAACTCCCTCTCCGACGCACTTCAAGTTGAACGGTAATGCAGTGAGAAGTGAGACGTAAAGGATCCTGTCTGTAGGCGAAATCTCCGTCCGCATATCACCCTCAACCGAAAGGTATGGTATAGTACACGTGCCTGCTGGAAATGCTGGCGATAATTTTTCACTGACTCCGAGGAAGAGACGGAGAAAAAGACGAGGAAAAGGGGGTGGAGGCCAAAGTCCGGGGCAAGGAAAATGCTGGTTAGTGGAAGGACAGGCGAAGAGGAAGAGAAAAGGAAACGCAGCTGAGTCTCCGCGCTCGTTGGAAAGGGTAAGTGGATGTGGAAGACATTGCCCAAGGGGCTCTCTCTTTATATATCTCTCCCTCTCTCTATCTCCCTCGGGAGTAGGTTCGCGCGAGAGATAGTGCCGAGTAATGTGCTCTGCTCCTCCTCGGGTCACATCTAATTAATAACTGCGGCATATCGCGCCGAGTAATGTACGTTAATTGTAAAAAGAAGTGTGCCAGAGGGTGGAGAGCATACGGACGTGGTTGGACCGGGCCACTGCTCGGTTTCTGAGACTCTTAATCACACACCTCTCTTACTCTCGGGGCTACCAACACGTCTAGTAACTGCAGTCGCAACGGAATTTTCTGTGTGTATATAAGAATCCAAGAAGTATAATTATATCCTGGTACCTTTTTCTCGCTCGAGGAACATTGAAATGAGCAACTTTTTCCACGTGATAGACTGCTGGCACCTCCGTTAAAGTCAAGCCACTAGATGGTGGAAAGTGTGATCACTTGATCAGAATGATAAACTTGATGATTTGAAAAGTTGTTTTCGTTAAAGTACCTATAATACATTAGACAGTTGTTTCAGGGGCTAAATACTTATCGTGTACGAACACGCATTGTACAATGCATCAATCCATTTGTACTTTTTACTTGACAATTTTCATTGTAATTTACAATTGGACAGGACTGAAAGAGTGATGCTATGGAAATTCGACGGTGGAAAGAGGAACGGTTGAATTGCAAGATAAACGGGTAACGAGACTGTCGCGAGTAAAGCTCCCCACTTTAGGGGCGGTGGAACGGGGAATAATACCGACTGCGGGAGTTCCACTGGGTAAGTCGGTTGTCGGTTGGAACGGAATAACGCCGACATCGCGTCTTTTCCTGATACGCCGCCGTGACGTGGCTTCCTGTAAAACAGCCAGGGCGGAATTTCGGCGATGTATCGGCTTCAACTCTTGTATACACTCCCGCTGATCCTTATATTATACTATATATCTCGGATGTACTGAGCTACCGACTGCTCTCACGACAGTGCAACCTGCTTTGGTATTCGAGACCCGAGCTTCGACTACTTGTCAAGCAAACTCGTATTACTTGGAGAGCATTACTGCAGTCCTCGCGAGTACCGTGGCACTACGTTACGTTACTACACGCGTATAACACACGATGTTATAACTCTCTCGCTGTCCTACCTCTATACGTACTCTCAGTATATACCTTACGACATTCTCCTGTGCGACTCGCATACTCATGGTCTCAGCGGTAACTCACACCATTCTCCACGTTGTTATTTATGGAGTGATACAGAATCAAGGCGTTTCTATGAATTTGAAATATAATTCTTCGCAATAAAGGACTATATTCAACATAAGCCTAGTATTTCGATTGACCATTGACGATTGACCATAAAATTACAACAATACACGTCTGATAGGGGTACGAAATTGTTAAAATCAGTACTTTTCTCTCGTAACCGAATGTGGATACGTGGATTTTCATCAATGTTTGATCGTCATATTTTATGTTTGTCTTTCGATCTAGAAATTCTTTGGCATTGTGACTTCCCAATACGAAGGTCATGAAGTTTTAGTGTCGTATATCTGACAATGAAACATGAATAAAACCTTTATAAATAATAAAGCTATGCTCTTGCCGTTCACGTCTCACATCCCGGGCGTTAAAAGTCACCCTCAGGAGAGTTGCGTTCACACTACATATATACTTCTCACTCTGTCGGCGTCTGTTGCAACATTTCACACACTTCTTCCTCCGCCTGCCCTCCGCAAAACTAGTTCAGCTGTTAGCAAAAGTTCGGAGATCCCTGACCACTGCAAAGCCCGCGTTTAGCGACATTCCATAATGTTCTCTACCCGAAGTCGTGTGGCGCAGTTGGCTTACCCTCATCCCAGTGCGATTTACGCCGATAGGAAAGTTTTATGGCTCACGGGTATCGCTACCTCACTGCAGTGGCAAAGTGTTGCTGCGGAATATTTTTAACGGACTTTTATCCACAGGAGCTATAGAATACACGGGGCATACGAAAAGCTGCATTTCAACTTGAACTGTTGAGTAGCCGATCATGTGGGTGAAGTTGTACGTCGTATCTCTGGTGGAAAATCTGCTTGAAGATGACACCGATTCAGACAGAGGGAAGTGAGATGCAAGTGATATAGAGGTATATAGACGGCATGCGAGGTTGTATGGAAGGATGGTGAGGATTCTCTGTATGTAGTTGGAAGCTCGTTAGCAAACGCAAAGCTCGCAATTACAGGAACGTCTCGATTGTTCGTCCGCACGTTCAGTGGCGGCAGCAGGAGCAACTAACGGTATAACATCGTAGCAGCAGTAGCTGCAGTAGAACCAACGGCAGGGTCAGGGAAGTCTCGAACGTGCGGGTACGCGGTGGTCGTGACCAATGTACGCGCTTCGAGCGAAATGTGTGCTACGGTCCGAGCATGTTAATTGTAATTAAGCACGCTAGGAGAGGCGCGATGCTGGTTTGCCTGGCGCTCTCGGTGCTGCTGGTGTTTCTCTTGGTCTGCTGCTTCTCTTGTAGCTGCTTCCAGCGCGGGTAACGTAACGTGTATGCGAAGTACCTAAGCCGCGCAGGAGAGAGATTGGGCAATTCCTGTGGCTGTGTTGTACAGAGCTTACAACGCAGTGCACATTGTAACTATAGTGTAAGTAGGAATTCTCATGTACCCAGCTAAAATACTAATAACGTCCTCTGTACATTACCATTTATGCACCAGATGGTTTTATATAAATTACTCAGAATTGTATTGAAAACGGGGAAAAATTAGCTTTGGTAATTTTAGATATCAAATTAGCTCGAGCAAAAAATATCACCCAATACAGTAGTATATAATTTGTGCTTTACTTACAGTATTAAATTATAAGAAAGAGTAAGCATTGTAAAGCCATTGAAATCCTATCTCGTGTCAGCAAAAAGCTGGGAAAATTTTATTTTTCCGGAGCTAAATCGTCTGAAAGGTTGAGCTCCATCAAAGTTAAGGATTTTCTACGTGAAAAAACAAAGCCACAATGCTGTTGTTTGAAAGAGAGGAGCACATATCCAAAAGAGAAGAGTTTGAGAAGAGTCTGAGCCCTGAACAGTCTACAGCCTATAAACACCTTTATCTGGGCGAGACACTGATGCCTTGAGCTTTAAGAGCGCTTTTTATAGGGTTCTTGACCAGCAGCGAAGCCGGCGGCTTCAACTCCCTGCTATAAGAGCGAATTTCATCGCGCTCGCCCGACTTCACCTGATTGTCGTAAACGTGAAAGACCGGAAGATAGCTGCATCTATTGAATTCTCTATGTAGATGAGACATCAGTTCATTTTTATCACGTTCACTGGTTGTTGACATCGTAACCGTTACTGACGAAAAATATAGTAATCTACTTTTATTCGCAGTTTACGTATCATAGATGCACGCAAGAGTTGTTGGAGATTGCAGGATGTCGCTATGTGCACGCTACGCTGATTACTCCGGTTTATCGTGAACTCGCTATAGACGATACAGTTGACGGCGACGAATATTACAACCAAGAATCGCGTTGAGATACGCAGCGACAATAATAAAGTTTGTATATTATTATTATTATTATTATTATTATTATCACTATTGTTATACGCAAAGTCATTCGAAGACGCACAATGAAAGATTCACGATTGCGGGTAGTATACCAACGGGCAAAGCACTTACCGTTAAGTACATGGACGGAGACAGTGGTCGCTGCAACCTCGGCCAGTGCACAGCTGTAGTTGCCGCTGTCTTTCTTGTTCGCGTTCGCAATGTAGAGCCTCGAAACCGCCCCCTCGGCGCCCATGTCCGTCTTAACGCTGTAACAGAAAGCAGATACGCTTGGCGTCGGCAAGTCTCGTTCCATTAAACGAATATCCTGGCAGTAGAAAAAGATTCTCGGCCTTCTGTAACCGCAACCCTCAGCGATAAAATATTATACGCTTGGCCGACATCGAGAGTTATTGAATCAAGCTTTTAATACTACCTCAATCAAACGTGTCCCTTACTAAACAAAAAATAATGACTGGGAAACACTACAAAAAAAAATGCTACTGAAACAGACCAGTTGTTAACGACTGGTAAACTACTTGATATATTAAATAGCTCAGACTACTGAAAACTGCTGGAGATGTTGAGTAATTAACTATTAATAGCTACTTGAGATCCCAGTTATTTAACTACTTGATATGTTTAGCAAAGAATTACTAGTACTTGCGTACAGACAATACAAATATATAAATATATATTATTTCTGAAATATACATATATATACATATACTGTAATGAAACGCATTACCCCCACGCAGAACTTGTAAAAGTTGCGATCTATTACACGTGCACCAGGTCAACATACCCTAAATGCTGGACATGAGGTAATGTATCAAGCAGTGGTGTACGAGAGTCATATATAAGCGAGCCTCGCACAGTATCGTGAATACTTACCTGTCCTACCTGGGTCATCTTCCTAAAATGTTTAAAAACTCCTTCGAACGTTTCGAACGTTTTGTAAGCAAATTCTTATTTCTCTTGTAGATAACAATTAATTTTAAAAAATCTGTAGAAAATTAAAATCGGAATAAAGGGCGAAACATAAAGAAAGAAATAATTACTTTTTCAATTGGTCGTCATCGGCAATGCTCTTTCTCATCATTTTGTAATTCTACCGGAATTATTCGAAGTCATATACATTAAAAGGTTGACAGGGATTATTTTAAGAACATGAGAAAAAAAACAGAACGTCGAATTACCGAGTTGACATCGAATAAAAATGAAAATTACAAGCTTTTAACGCTTCTTTTATCCACAAACATGCATAAATGTATGAGTGTTAGTTTTACAAAAAAAAAAAGTGTAAAAAATAATAAAATATTAAAACAATAAATAATTGTTAAAAAATAACAAATAAATATAACAATTTATATTTTAATTTTTTACTTGTAGCCCTTAGTTAGCAATAAATAAAAAAGTACTTGTGTTCAAAGCAACAATGAAAACACAGAATCAGGCTAAGCGATCTTGCACGATATGCTCAGAAAATCTATCAGAGGAGAAATTCTGATCCTCCTTAGAGAGAATCGCAGGCCAGTTAGTAGCAACTACGCTCTTAGGGTTGCCGCACTGCTTTAGGTTCCGGAACCGGATACAGTGCAGAAGGACTGTCTGTGGTTCTCGACATGGTGTGCAACGACGATGAAGGGTGAAGGGCGAACACTCAGGTCACACAAGAAGCTCATGGCTCTAGACATCCACACCAGAGTCTAGCGCTCTGAATTACCTCTCGGAGACTGCACCCCTTCAGGCATACCGGCACAACATCCTTTGTCTCAGATGCAACATGCGAATCCGTATTCACAATACTCACCATCTATCACATAGTCTCAAAGGAGCCTCCGGCTTGAGAGATCACAACTGCAGGATTACTGCAACGGTAACCATCCCTCAATGGGTATTACTCCTTTGAACGCCTAGGCGACAATTCGCTTAACAGTAAAGAGTATTTTCCCCGTGTGCATGCATTTACCACCTCAATGTCTTGCAGGTCCAAATTTAGAAAGCGACTCATGTAACTTCTGCGTGTTCCTTAAGAAGATCACTAGCGACGAATCTATCCCTAATGCCTAAACGAAGTGTAGATACTAACTCGTTATAAACAATTTAAACTTACTTGTTTAGATCGTTGATATGAGAAATTGGCATTTCGAAAACCAATACTAAAAGAATTTTTCAATTTAAAATTCAGAATGAAAGTGAAAGGGATAAGAAAATTGAGAATTAGAGACAAGTAACTGAACATAAGTGGAATAAAGCAGTGAAAATATAATCATGGTGCAGCCTGCTGTACGTTCAGCTGGGTTTCAGAATTCATTTGGAAGCTCAGAAATACAGAAACACTGCTGGCCGTAGAGTTGAATGTAAAAAGAACGCACAGAGATACACCACGAAAACGTACACCGCTCGTGAAAATACGTTTGTGTCTTTTCTCAGATATCTTTCCAACTATGCGTGCGTGCGTGCGCGCGTACGTGTAGAAGCTAAAAGACGAGGGATATCTCTTCTCCCTAGCTCCTTTTGCTCTCCACGAAGAGGCGGAGAACGCCGCCGGATACTAAAAGCACTTGTTGCCCCGTTATCGTTACTCTCGCGCGCGCATACTTTCGCTGCCTTTCTCTTTCACCCATACGGAGAAGAGAGAAGAAATCCGGGCTCCGCCAGCTCACCTAAAAGAACGTCTCTAGCTTTTCTCACTCGCACCTTCCTGTTGCCTTTTACCGTAGCGGAAAGTCATGCGGAAAAAGATATGCCAAGATCGTTACTTCGAAGGTATATGGCGTACGTTGGTGAATTTTATGTAACCGTCCGTTATACTGCTCTTTCTACGATAATAAATAGTGATCGTGGAAATCTAGATAGAAAAAAATGCTCGAAGCTTTTGCGCAAGGAAATCAATCTTTAAATTCAACGTACGCAAAACTTTTCATTGAAGGTAATATAGCTAACTTTGCTTTCGATCAAGAAATAAGATCAGCTCGTTAAATGTTTCATGTAACGGATACTTTGAGATTTTCTTCATCGTAGTGTGTACTAAGATTCTTACTTCAGAACTCGGTTCCTTGCTTCTTATCCTGTGCAATGCTAATTAAGCAGTTTATATCTCTTACTTCTTTTGATATTCCAAAATTACGATTTCCTGCAAGGATTTACGTTTAGAGACTAAGAAGCATTTAATCGCATTCTCTGTCTCCGCGTTTATAAGTACTTCACGTAAGAAGGGCTTTAACACATAAAGCACATCATTACTTATTTTTCCTCGGAGAGCTGGAATTATTACTTGCGAATTTCTGCCTCATCACCGAGAATTAAGAAAAGTTTTACCAGTGGAAGTCAGATTGTTTCTTATACCATAGCCTTGATAAAAAAGTGGATTATTATTATTATTATTATTATTATTATTCCGGTTATTTAACGTCGTATCAACTACTATGGACATTAGCGACGGCATAAAGTGAATTGTTTGATATCAATTGATTCCTTTCAAAATTGTTACATCCCCCACAGGTCGATATTTCTGAGATGCCCATGCTTAGCAGCAATAATCTATATAACATTCTAAAGGAAAATCATGATTTCCTATTGGAGTATATAACCAGATGTAGGAAATCTATATTTATGATTCCAAAAGTAGTAGTAGTAGTAAGTTTATTTTCTTGCCTTTTAGCATTTTAAAAGAGTTTACACTTGGTTCTTATAATTTTATACAATATTTGCAATGATTCATTAATTATCCTTTTGAAATGCTTCTAGAATTTTATTTTTTTTTAATTATAAAGCACTGTTCATGAATTAAACCAATTATGACGCCTCTACTTCAGTTCTATATATATATAATATTGTACCATTCAATTGGTACATAATTTGAGTAATGTCAAAAAATATGAATGTCACTATAATTTATGTTAAATGACTTTTACTATATTTTTTTACTGTCCCGCTAAATCCAGAAACTTGTTACTTTCTTCGTATTCTAGGCGGCAAAAAAATGACGGTATATTCATAATTTCCCGTTAAGTACGGTCTTTCGTGCTCATAAGAGCACGAGAACGCAGAAGCTGTGATAGCTCTAATTCTCCACAGCATCATACTCACACGAGCCTATAAGTACTGCATAACGAGCATGCTTCACGGTCGCAAGGGATGCCACCACCTCAAAGCCTACCCATCTGCAGGCCCTTAAGTTGCTCTTCATCAGACCTTCTTCAACTTTTCAGTCCTGCCTCGCCCTCATCCATCATCTGAACGCACTGTTTGCGTTTATATATGTTACTTGTATGTAAAATAATACATGTCTGGTTTACAGTATAACCATGGCTGCGAATGCGATGTCGCATTGCTTTCTATCTCAGTAATTTCTGGGCGAAGCTTTAGAAGCTGTCTCATTAAATAAACTCATGGAGCAGTGAGCGCCGTCAGGGCGCCGAAACATGATGTCGTTACTTCGCCCATTTTCCTGACATTCGCAGCTTACAGCTCTGGAATCAGTAGTGCGTATGACAATCCTAGCGAGTGCCTGACAACTGCAAAAAACTAAATCAACTGTTGATTTTCTTTAGTCTTGTGGTGGAATTAGAGGGGAAATTAGGAAAAATATCGATTAATGTGTCCAACGAAAAATATAAACACACGGTAAGTTAAATTGTACGCTCTTTAAAATGTCTAGGAAAGTTTCTTTCGTGTGAAAAAAATTATATCAAGAAAGTTAACATCCAGTAGTATACGAGGCATATGTTCATGTCGTAATTTTTATATTCAGCAGGAGATAAAATTAACATTTGAAAGCCATGAAGTTATTAGTAAAAAAAAAGATAAAATGAGATTTTTATTTATCATACCATTACACGTAAATATTCGGTCAATTTAAGATGGAAATTTACGAAGCACAATACGGATATGAGCACATGATCGCTACATTCACAATCACACTAGAGCGAGAAGCTGAATTCTGTTCCTTGCAAGTAAGAATTCTAACGAATACTAATCAATTTTTGTGATTAGTAAAATACCGTTTTCAGAATCTTGTGACCACCTACTTATATTCAATTTAGGCATCGCAAATGTCCATCTTCTATTGACCGGTGGTAGATCGAGAAGTAGCTAATTTAGTTTTAAAGTCATCCTCTAGAATACTATAGTTAATTCTTTATGTCAACATTTAACGGCAGATAGGGATCCACCACTAAATCTGAACTTCTTTCAGCTAATTGACCCACTGCATAAAGCGGGAACGTTCTTTACCGCCGTGTTATATACCGTGCATGGGTAGATGTAGGTAGAGTATATGAAATGAGCTTCAGAAACTAACCTAGATGACTAGCTCACAACCCATGGATGTCGAGTAGTACAGGGCCCAGGCGTCTAATACCGTACGGAGTAAATTATTTTGTCTGGCAGACCAAACACTCCCCCCCCCCCCCTCCCCCCTCACAGCCTGTGAGTATTTTCTAGGTTTGCAAAGTGGTGACCATTTGATTTTGAGGCGAAGAGGATGACGGGAAAGGCTTGCTATAAGCTTCGGAATATATGGAATATGTAGGACGTATTATGATGGTGAAAAATAGAGAATTTTCAATCGTCGTAATCCTCCCGATAGCTCTTTTACCCGACCTTATGGTTTTCCCGTTTGCGGCGATCCCCGACCTTGGAGATAAGAACGTGAGCTGTACTCTTCTTTTACTCGTGGACAGAAAATTCTATATGTGGATTTTTCATTTATATATGTGTTATCGAAGAGACCCTGTGAATTATGTGATAGTCGATAAGGACGAATTCTATTCTATTAAAGGCAATAGGGTATCCGAAAAGGCGAGTGAGACAGGAATAAGTGATAGATATCGAAAAATCAAGACACACACTGTCTGTAAACGTCTTTACGTTCGACTCTCGGGTATTCGGACCTCGTACTCACCCTTGACCGTACGTGACCAGCACAACGTTTTTCCTCCTCAGCATTCGGTTTCTACTTCTCTTTTTCGCGAACAGCACCACATACAGAGCATTCGCTATAACTTCCCAGTACTTTGCTCGCACACTGCAGGAGCACAAACTAGGAGAACGAAAAAACACGGTCAGTGGATGGCACAGTTGAAAGCAGACAGCTAGCATGACCACACAAAACGAAGAAGACCCGAGTGACCTCAATTGCTCATCCTTGCACAATAAAAAATCTGTCTATACGCATGAAAAAACTCTTCGAGCTCTTACGAACCTAATAATTTTAAGCAATTTGTATGACACGTTGATGAACGTTATCTTGACCAATAAATATAATCTTAATAACAAGGGTTTTTTTTAGTTCTTAGCGTTTTGCATAATTTGAAAATAGCCCTTGTGTTATGTTGATACAGTGAAAGCATAGTATATATATACTTTCAAATAGAGCAATGATCGATGACAACGTCGATGTTTTTCTATTCGAATGGATTTCAACGTCAAAAAGTAATTCCGTTGAACAAAGAATAAAAATGTTCAGTCAACATACATCAATTAAACTCTTTTTCGAGAGGTTTTTAATTTCAAAGTTGCAGCACTCGTGAAACACATAATTATTGATGCTATCGTCAGCACTGATGTCAATAGTAGGCATGTAAGGGAAAAAAGCTATGGTATTCGGAATACAAATATTATGAGCCTAAGTTATTTGACCGAAGTAACACAGACATACAGTGTGCCTTGGAAATTGTGGACAAAGTGAATATAGTGATTACAGTGTATCGTCTCAGGACGGAAGTTTGAAAAAGGAGGTCAATGGTCCCCACACGCAACGTGGGTGGCACTTCACGTTCACTTCAACCCGACAGACAAGGCATGCTCTTCTCAGCTCTCAGAGGTCTTATGTTTCACTCGTGTTTTACACAATCAGTGGCTCTTTCCGTTCTTTAATTTTTTTAAAATTACGGCCTTGGTTTTCGACAAAAAAAAACTACTATTTTCGGTGAGACTGATTAAATCTCTGAAGTTCAATTAGCTGTGACATTTGTAAGAGGGATACATGATAGAACTGACGTGGTAAACGTTAATCGCTCCAGACATCTTTCGGTGAGATGCGACATATGACTGAAAGGAAGCGAAGAGGTTGGAACTCCACCTTTTTACCTTTTCAGAAGGCGTGAAGGGTTCAAAGTTGCTGAACGAGAATCCAACGTCTCGGGCGAACGGAAGATTTTCATCCAGCTTTAATTACACTGAAACTTTGTCGGCTCTCCGCGGTTCCGCACAGTCACAGAACAAAAGTGTATTAAATCTATGGTGAAACGGAAGTGAAAAAGAAAGAGAGAATCATTGTAAAGAATTCATTACTATTCTATTCATTACAAACCCTCGTGGACTTCTCGCTCTCGATTCATCTCAAAAAGTATACACCAAAATCTCGTTATCACTAAATTTCTTAATGAATAAAGCTATGGGGCTAGTTCCAATATTATAATGAAATCTTCATAATTATATTAGACACTGCAGAGGTGTTGAGATGAATATTGAAGAGTTTCCATCAGCACATCACAGTCACTCAACACAGTCTGCAATTATCGAGTTTATCTTTCGCTTACACAAATTTGGTATAGAGATGGTAAAAACATCATTTTAATTATGTCTTTCTCTACTAAAATATATTTTGCTATGCCAAGTGAGGGAAGACTTCTATCGACTGAAATGCGTGTAGTTGAGAATATTGCTTCCTCGCATTCAAAAAATAATATCGCAAAGCTGCTGGCAATAGATGTGTTCTTTACAAGTTACACTCAGAAAATACTGATTAAAGTACTTGCATTGCAGATTGCAGAACTTCAGTAAGTAGTTACTGGTGGAGACTTTTACAATCACAGAGGAGAGTATTACAAATTGGACAAAGATGAATTATAATGACTATGAAGACAGCTAGCAATATACGAATTCGTCGCAATTACGCGTTCACTAAGTCGGACAGAATTGCAATGGGGAAAGTAATCGCGGGTACCTAGGCTGGGTTCATGGACGTCGGAAGCCTTTAGGATTGAGGTAAGAAAACGTCGGGCTATGTCACTTGGGTGCTTGCAAAGTTCAGAGACTTCACTTTAACGGAGACGGACGAGAAGAATCCTTTCGCCGTAGCAAAGACTTCTCATCTCTATCTTTTATTCTCTGCTATTTGCTGCACGATATAAAGAACCGGCTCCTCTATCTTCTAGACGAAGGAAACCGTGCGACATTTTCTCCGTTGTGCCTTCAAGCATGCGACCAGTTATACGTTAGGATACCTGGCATTCGGGAAGAAAAATCCTCCGGATTTCATGGAGTTTTTAAGACTGTCTCTCAAACACTATTCCCTCTCTCTTTCGAACGCAGGAACTGCAATACCCTTTCTGCAGCTGGTCCCCTTTTCAATCGACTTTCGAGTCCCCTTTGATTCTTAACGGCACATATTCATTCCTTTGCCAACAACGTCGCCCTACTATCCCATCACTTTCAATTTTCGTATTCTCCTCTACATGCTAATGATCTTGAACGATATCTCCTTCGTTTTTGTGTTTTTGTGATAGTTTTTAGATTGTAAGTTTTTATTCGCTGTATGATTTATTTAAGTTTTCATAAAAAGGTCATAAGTTTCATAATCAGTAGAAAAGTTGAGGAGCCAAGTAAAGTAATTATTATTCATTCGGAATAAGGGCCAAAAAAACTTATACTTTCATAGTGGATATCACCAATACATAATATACTGGACTAATATGTTCGGGAATTCGTTAATTATTCCTAGAAGAGTTCATGTTCTATATGCCGAGTGAAATAATCACATACATTCATCTCTCGTATGCCTCATTAACGAGTTGAATAACGCGTATCTACGGTAAATAAAGGATAGGCGTCGACGATGCAGGAGAGAAGATTAATGTGCGTCTTTGCGAAATATACTATTATCTACATATAAACCATTTTATATCATTTCAGTCACTCACAATCAGAAAAAAGTCTTTCCCCAAAAAGCATTGAAAATCAGGTTTATATAATTCCAACAAATTGTCATGTTAGAAATTTGTTTAAAGAGAGGGATCTTGCTGTCTGCAAGGTGCCTCTGCAAAATCCTTTTCTGATTTCACTTTTGAGCGGTTTCAAATACGATAAAAAGAAATTAGGACGGTATCTCTGTCGAGTGTCTTCCTGATTAAGAAAAGTTGTTTTTGATCATTTCAATAGAAAATGTAGTATCGAATAATTACATAAAATTATGAATTTTCATCTTGTAAAGACCATAAAAAGCTGCAGATTTTCATTTTTTTAGAGTTACAGATACAATGAAACTTTCCCGAATTATCACCGTTTTAATGAAAACAATTTTAAAAAGTTGATTATACCCCCATAATTTTTTTTTTAATTTTTACATAGTCGTTGTTTTTTAGTTGCACTACTGACATAAAATACCGCATATGTTGTTGCTCGTGGATATCGCCTTAGGTTCAATATAAGTCTCCCGACAACCATTTGACGCCGCGTAATACACCACGTGTTTTAATTCACACAAATATTTCGGACAAGTTTCCAACTGATATAACTCACTCTGCGAAAGAGTTGGATGAAAGGATGGGAGTTGAAACAGTGATCTAATTCGAGAGGAAAAAGGACGGACATCACACAATGTGAAGAGACGACTGAAGGACTAAATTGCATTAGATCTTCTCGTAACATAGCTGCGTTTCTGAATAAGCCAGCCAATGCAATAGTTCTGTTTGCCGCGACGTCAAGCCCAAGTACTTGGAAGTTAAGTTTGCTACCTCATCGGCAAAGTTTAACGTACTCGTCACTTGAGTGACTGAGCTGTAACATAGTCGATTGAACTACTAAACAGATAGGTGAAGCCTGTGAAAACATGATATACATCAAGTTTGAAATCCTGTAAACCTTATCATTTCGCGACAGGTACTGAAGGTAGTCAGGTAGAGCAGATACGTCAAACGAAGGACTATATTTATAACATATTGGAAAAGTCATTTTCTATTATTTATGTATATGAATTATCAGGTAATGTCAAGTGTATACGATACTCCTAATATTCACTGTGCTAAAATCACACTTGTAAACTTCTTTCGATGAAAAGGTCGGTAAGGTATATTCGAAGTTTGCGGATGCAATGAACGGTGTTCAAGAATCAACATATTAAAAATTCATACGATTCTCCTACGAGAATAATTGCAAGGACCCAGTGCACAGTGATATCTCATACACAGTCATCAACGTGATGAAAGCCAACAACAAAATAAAGTTTATTCGTAATAAGTTCGAAGTCACGTGAGTTCGAGGTGATTATACTCGTGAATGTTATCTACGACTCAAAGATGGCAAATAATGGAATGGAAGAGCGAGAAATGGAAATATTAGATATCATTACTTGCAAGATGTTGTTGCGGCTGAGGTTGGCACGTGCCCAATACCGTGCAGCACGTACACTCGAGAATCTTGTCGAGAACAGCGGGGCGTTCGTAATCACACTCCAAGGATATAATTAACATGCAGGTGTATGCGGCATATATACGCAATTAAAGTGCTCTTACACAATTCTGATGTATCAATTTAATGGAGTAACAAGACACATTCGTGAAATAAGATGGTTTTGAAGTAAGATTGGCTCAAGTCCAATATCGCATAATGCAAGAGGCACAATCAGCGCCATCATGGTACTGTGTTTTCGAGTATTGCACATAAATGCTTCACTGCAACTCATTTCTCGAACATATAACAATTACGCCACCAGCAGTCGCGTATCATACTCAAGGTATAAGTGCGAGAAAATTTCATTGACGTCGTTGTTTCCTGCACGATTGTCGAATGAATAACGACGAAGGTCTGCACCGCCACGGGGAGCAATTAATTTCCGCGTGCTGATTGTACGCAATTTATTGCCGTAATTTGGTCGAAAACAGTCGACCAAACGCATACACGTAGAACCCTCGCGTACACACGAATACTCACGGTCTACGATTTATCATCCCATGCCGACAATTATTTATTTAGGAGGTGAGAGATGGAGGGAAGTTAACCAGCGAAAACAAAAAACTGAACGAGTATTTATTTCAACCGAGCTTTTCCAAGCTTATTTTTTTCCAATAGCTAATGAACGTGCTTGTTGCCGAAGCGGGCGATTCGGAAAAAAAAGACGTTTATCCATGGCTTGTTGGGAATGTCTATCTCAGGCAACATCCACAATCCTAGATAGAAAAGGCGTTTGCCTTAAAGAGCCTGACTTTAACAATATCCATAGAATCAGAAGAAGAAACGTGTACCGCATGTCTAGCCCCATTTCGTCCAGGAGAAGCCTTGGAGCTTGCAAAGTGTGCGGTGGATCGAGAATGTCGTACCAGTCAAGGCGGTCAACAAGGGGTAGGTCAGACGGTAAGAGTGTGGTGGTGTTGGTGGGCCAATATGCGTCACCTGGCGTTACATGCTTCAAGCTTCGCATAACAAGCTCACCCAACCCACTGGACTTCTGGAGAGAGCGAGCAATGCTGATGGGAAAAGTTGCAGCTTGCAAGCTCAGATGTGTCCTGTGTGTGGTGGTGGAACCGCTCTTGTTGCCTAGGCGCTACCTATGTGCTATAGTCGAGAGCCGCATATCCTTCCGGCGGCAATGTCCTTCCTTCTAGAGGCACCGCGAGCATCGCTACCAGCAGTGGCACAGCTTACCAACCGACTGAATATCTCGCTTATGGCACATCCTGCGACAACGCTCGAGTTATACACTGCTGCGCAACCCGAGTATCAGGCATAATACGTTCCCTTTGCCTTCATGCCCCTCTCTATATACGAAGGCATCGACCCACTGGATAAACCTCTGCTCTACGTTGAATGTTCAGACGAACCTCAGTTCTACGTAGCCAAAGCCTAGCTCGGTTGACTATAGCAAGTACATATCCAAGCTTGGAGCATTCAATTTTCATGAAAAAGCTCCTTCTCTTTTCGGGTGTTATTTTACCCCAGGTTTGGTCAACTCGTGCATCGATCATTCCGTTTTGTATATTAAGAGATGAATCACACACCAGGTCCTAGCAGAGCACCCTTTGCCTGAAAAATCGAGAAGGATAGAAAATAGAAAAATAGAAGGATAGAGGAAGACAGAATGTGTGAGAGGGGGTAATAGAAGGATGAGAATCGTACGTGCATCCGGAATTGGTGCGATAAAAGACAACTGGCACGATACTGCGGAGCTTTTATACAAGTCCCTCTACTTTCCTTCCCTTTCATCCTTCGAGAACTTATTTTCCTCCTCCTTCGACATATCCTTCTTCACTACTAGTAATCCAGGCTGGTGAAATGTTCCCCTGGATGATGCGATAAAATCGAAACGATTTGGAGGATCGTGCACTTTGCCGACAGCTGTTTTAAAACTCGACGTTGGGTGCGACGTCGTACTGTGATTTATAATCTCTCATTCTCGTACTCTCTCAACCGTATATAATGAAAGAGTATTCCGAATAAACGATAGCAACCCAACAACAGAAGTAACCATCAGTTGTGTCGTGAATCTCGCTAAGGTTGATGGTAATAATCGATGGCAGAAGTTACCGAAGGAAAAAACGTAGAAATGGTTTTTTTTTAGATGAAAGGCTAAGGGTTTTAGGGAGCAAAGGTTTTCGCTCAACCCGCTAATTATTTGTGCTATCTTTTTTTATTTACGTAAAGTCTAAATAGATTTTAAATATTAAACATTTTGTTTCGAGATTGGTTTGCCTTGCCAGTTTTTGCTCCCTTTCTCGTATTAGTCGATATTACCGTTAATATTTGCAAATAAATGGAAAGCATGCCTCTCTTCCTTATAATATGTCTGCAAGAATTTCAAGTTATGCTATGACAACAAAGACAATGTGTAATACTTTCGCTAGCGATGTGACACTACTCGCGCTAATAAACGGGTTGACTATAGTGAGCTTACTCCCAAGAGCCACGCGCGCAATATAGAGGAGACACTTAGTTCTATAGCACTGTAGCAAGTCTCAGCCATAAGCTGTGAATCGTTCTTCCACGCTCGCTCTCGAACATAGTAGCTTTATAAACGCCGACATCTTGGCTTGGTTGCGGATGAGGTAAATAGCCGGTATGAAACATCCTGCCAAATCGCTGGGCGATATTCTCCCCTGCCCAGACATTCCCGTGTGTTATACAGGAGAAGCATATTCAAAGTTCTCAGAGCTCGCGCAGTCACTCTCCTCAATCCTTAGAGCTTGTTACATACCCTTGCTTACTAGACGCTTCTATGCTGTTCTGCAAGCGTTGGCGTACGCACGAGAGGACAGAATATTACCTTTAACGGAGGTATGTACGTTATACCAACAAGCCAGGCCAGCCTCAGGCTCCCACGGTCGCACGGATAACTCTGCTCAGAAGCTTCTCAACTCCTGTATGTATAGTCGTATACACTATATGCTTATAAAGACGAAGAGACTAATGACGTGACGTCATTCTTGAAACGCTTGAGCACGAAGTTTGAAACATCGTGAGTAGACTAAGCTAAATAGTTAGGACCAAAAAAAAACATGTACACTGTACTATACAACGCAACTATGTTTCGTACAAATGTTAATTAATGTATAAGGTATGCAAATATAAATAATATAAATAAATCTTTTCCAACAACTAGCTCTATCAATAATTATACACAAATACCGGTTGTCCTCGTCAAATATGATTACTCATTGTAAATATTTTCGCCCAACATATTTCGTTCTGTATATGATTTTTATTCATAAATATTTTGTTACTCATAAATTCGCAATAAATATCCATACATGTCGAATATCCGTTATTATCAATATTACTCGTTATAAATATTTTTTATGATTATTATTAAATCATGAATTATTAATATCTTAATTTAAGTTTAATAATTTCATAACTAATGATCATTTGTCTCTTCTAGATCGTTAAATTATCCCATATTTAAATAATTTAAATAACTGAAATTACAGACTCCTTCTATAAATTCTCATCCACATGGTTAAATATATATTTTGGAATACGATGCGACTTATATTTTATTTTTGATACTATAATCACCCTCTCAATGAAACGAGGTATGCGGAACGTCCATATCAATTGCTATTTAATTATTGAAATACTCGAACAAGGATTATAAATTTCAAAAATAAATAGTAAAGCATTGCACGTATTATTAGAATAACGGAAATGAGTATAGAGAAACAGAGCCAGCCCAGGCACGTCTGCCCTGTAACAACGACGGAACAAAAAGAAAAGGAATTGTTCAATAGCTGCGAATTCCTTGGCCTTGACCTTGTATTACCTATAATACACTTTTCATAATTACGCTCAATCGCATAGCGAGTGCTCTCTAATCGGTGGTGTGCTATTTCTATTTTAATTCAAATATTCTACATTAGACACTGTCTGGTATATCATATTACATACTGGAAAGTAGGTGCTTCCTTAAGCTTTCCAATGTTTGTGTTCATGTTTACGCGTTTCGATACAGGGACTTACAGATACACTGTCTGCATCGGTACAGATTTTCCGCAATTTTCCTGTATCATCGCCAAATGCGACGCAGTGGGATTTTGTCGGCTCAAAACGCACAACGGGGCGTCACCAAAACCTAAAGAAGGTTACGCAGGAATAATCTATGTTCGAAAAGATAATACTATGGTAGAAGAGGATAAAGGCACGCGCGTGCCCTAACTCTGTTCCTTTAAATAAGTCTTAAGAAATAATGTATAGGAGTAATAACTAATTTTCTTTTCATACTTGGCGTCGAGTTACTGGCGCGACTCTTGATTCTGTAGCCGAAGATATATAGCGTGCGATCTATATATATTTTAGCCAAACCGTCAAAGGATGCAAATTTATTTCTCTCTACTTTATCTATCAGCGGGTTTGAGAGAAAGTGCTTTTCTCCGTTTCGGCCCGACTGAATAAAAGAGCGTATTGCCGTAAAGGAAGGAGTTCCTTATAAATGTAGGTGGATCAGGTCATGCATATTTTTTCCCCTCGAGTCTTTACGACGAAGACGTCATAAAACCGTTATCTTATTTCACCGTCTTCTAAAGAAAACGAATTGGCACATGACGAAACAACCTTTTTGTAAAACGTGCACGAAAAGCGGTACTTTTCATGACAGTCTCGCCGGACGAAAGTTGCTAATTTCATGGCAGTGTTGAAAAGATACGTTGGCGCATGCACAGTTCGCTATTCCTTCATTTTCGTCTTTTGAGAGCTTCAAATTCGTCACCTGACAAATGGGACGAAAATTTGTAATGTTACTTTTCACCTCTACTACCTCTACTACTATTACTTTATGATACACGAACTAAAGTTCGTCTAATTCGTACATATCACAGATTATTATTTTTGTTTTTGTGTATGGTCTTCGTAGAGGTGTCGAATTCTTCCGTTATCACTTTATATGTAGCTGTAACAAGTAGCCAGTCTACCTCTTCCCAGAAATGTTTTGATCTTTCAAAAGACTTTCTTTATTTTATATCCTTGACAAATAAACGACTTTTCAGACTGAAGATACATCTCTTGACCTCATAACCGCATAAATTCGAAAAACATCACGACCGAGCTTCTTGCTACTATCAAGTTTGCAAAGTTTTCGCTTATTTCATGTTCTATTCGCACTCGAAGCCTGCAGCGGCAGGCTTCCGTTATCTTGTAAAAACACAAGAAGTGCGTATTACATCCTCGGGCTCCTCCTACTGTTGACAACTGGGAAACTAGTTTCTGTTGCTCCGTTTCTGGGATGAGTTATCGTTGTAATTATAAGCTACGGTTATCCAGCTGAGCGGTCACGGAGTTGTACTTATACAATTTCATACATTTCCCAACAGAATGGGTGTGTATAACATAACGTACTTCTGCACATGAAGGTCCTGGGAACTCAAAGCTTTTCATTCTACGCCCTGCTTCGCACCGCTTTTAACACACTTATAAGCGTATTGTTTTTACGTATCATTGCCGTGTTAAAATAATGCGCTTGTAATTGTATAAAAAGTGACTACAACGCGAAATGTAGGGAAGAACATTCTTGTGAATATTACGCTTCATTTTTATATAACTAACATATATCATCAATTCCGTCGGAAATAAATAAGTAAACGTCGAACAAAGAATGTATAGACAGTGGTAAATCATCGAATAAACGACGCATTTTCTCCTTTCTATTATTTTCTTGACATTGACACAGAGTATTTTTGAATTCGATATAAATTCAAAATCAAGAACATATAACTTCCTTAGCAACAGGGCTTTAATAAGGGCACAATTGCATATCCGTTGTCGAAATGGATATCCATTAATGAGAACAGAGGTTAAGGTAGGAGTCACGATCGAGTGTCACCCTTTCGAATTCTAGTACCCGGAGGGTCGACCAGTAAATAGTAAGTCCCCCGTTCGTGCACAAGTGGGGGTTATCTTCTCGTCCTGAGCTTTGTGCCGTCGTCAATTTCTTGGATTTCTCGCAGCAGTTAAACTCTGAAATACCCAGCACTCTCCCGGTGTTCTCAGATTCATCGAGGGCTTACGGCACCCGATTCGCTCTGTTCCCACCGCAGCTTCTGGTATGGCACACGGCAGAGCGAAATCCGAACCCTATAACGACAGGTAATTGTAACTGTCTCCCCGAGCCGTCTAGAACACGACTGCGACGACGACGACGACTACTGAAGTGCTAAACTATCCTCAACTCGTGATATCGCAGTTGACCGTGCTCCCTTGCACACTTGTTCAACCGCAAACCAGTTCCATCGTACTGCTTCTCTGGTTGCTATGCCATTGTACTCTTCGTCATGATCCTTCTTACCTCTCACTGCACGAACAAAAATTTTCAAGACGTGACGTGCTTTCGTGCTGGAGCAAATCATTTCAACGCTTGAGCTCTATCACGAACTCCAGATGTTCCCTGTCCAATCATCTCCGTGCAAAACAGCCTTTGCAAACGAAGATTACAGATGTTTTCTTTTTCTCACTCACCCAAACTGAAAAGATGACATGCCACATCATATTGATATTTCCGTGTTTTTAATAATAATGTATCATTGATTTGAGTCCTAGTCTGTATCCCGAGTCGATACTGAAACCTCCGTTTGTCCTTGGCTTGCTCCAAGTGGGTCAAATCTGAAATAAACGAAAGTTTCTGGAAAACAATGAGATGCCGGTTTCCCTCTGTAAATTGAATTAGTCCTTTTACATCCTTGCTGAACTCTACACTCTAAAAACCAAGCGTGTTGCCAGTGTGTTGTTTCCTATCTTTTATATTTGTAACGAATTTTCAAAACGAACACTTTCAAGCGTGTCGTTATTGACATCGTAAATGATATCTATAAGGAATACGCATGTAAGTCTGTAATGTAAAAGATAGGAAACAACACACTTGCTTCACGCTTGTTTTTTAGAGTGTATTTAGACTGCAAATCCACAATCAATACATAATTAACGAAGACTCTTCCAAGTATACTGCCGCCTTTCGAAGATGTGCGATTGATTAATAATAGGTCAGAAAATGTCAGTCAGTTTGAGTAGTTGGTCGAGGCTACAAATTAAAATAAAATGCGGCATAATATTTTATCAAAACCGTTTAATAAAATTCCAGTTAAAAATCTTAATACGGCTATTGTTTAAAAAAAAAGAACTTTCTTTTGGAAATTTTTTATCTTAGTGTCATCTTGCACACTTTAATCTTTCTATATGAGGAATTCAAAATTGTTAGACATATTTCCTCATAGAGGAGACTTTGAGCAAGATAAAAAATTATGTGGAAGCTATGAGGGAGTTTCTACTTTGCAACTTTTGCTTATATACGTCTCGCTAAAAAGATGTAGTGAGTTATGATATTGGTGAATAATTGAAGTTACCAAATTGAATTCCTTTTCATTGTATATTCTCTTTTTTTTTTAAGATGATGAAGGGAAGAAGATGGAGCATGATAAATCAACTTGCCTGCTCCCCGACCCTCGAGGGCCTGTAGGTAACCTCGAGTATTTGAATCGGTTTTTTTCTGTTTCATTTCATTTCCCGTTACTTCTTTTCTCTCTCGTTCTTACGTTTCTCTGCCACGTGCAACGTAGCAAAATTGCTCGTAGCAGCTCGCACGGGAATACTGCTGGAAGGATACATATGCCGCCGAATGAAATATCGTGCAATACCGGGAACGACTCTTGCTACTCTCGCGGGGGGCGAGAAGAAATTTCCGTAATGATACCTTATCACTCGGACGAGCTTTCAAGCATCAAGGGTAAAGTAAGCACTTCGTTTTGGGAAGTGGTCGACCCGCCGTGTGGTATTTTATTGAATCACACAGAGGCATCTTCTCGCGACGTTCAACTCTCAACCCCAAGTGTCGTTGGTTAATCGTGGGTCGCTCAGAGGGTTATAAAGGAATGTCGTTTTCTGCCACCGCACCCCCCCCCCCCCCCCCTCCTTGGAATAATCCCACGCGCGGGGTAGGTTTCAAGAGGGAAAACTCAAGGACGCCGGAAGAGATTTTTTGCCGATTTGGCGTCGGAATAGTGCTTGACATATAAAGGAGTTGAAAAGAGATTCCAAGTCAAATGAGGATACGAATGCATACGCATGTTCTGAAACTATTCCTAGAGCTGGAGAATGTGCGGAAAAAAACGGATTTAAACGTTAATGGGAAGGAAAACACCTTATTTCTTTTCATCGCTTTTACTTCATCGCTTTGTACGAAGTCGCAAAAAAAATGTGATTGCAATCCGGAATGACGAGCGAGATGAAAATTCGTAACCGATGACGCACTGCATTTTTTATAAATCACGAATCGAAGCTTTTCCCTAAAGATGCTTTCGATTTACTGACACGAAGGCATAAGGTGCATGTGAATAAAAATTAATGAATACAAAACACGACATGCATATTTATTCGTACCACCGCGAACGTCACTAGCACTAATTAAATTAAGAAACCTACCCACGTTCGACTAACACACTATCAATACTTTTTCTGCAGCTGAATTAAAGAAAGTTTTATTCATATACAACAAAAAAAGTAATGTGACGCATAGTGACGCAAGACATTCAACATTCGAAAACTAAAAGTTTTTAAGAGATCTAATTAAATATAAAAAAAGACTATTATACTATTTATAAATTGGTCTCATAAGATGCTCGGTTATTTTTCTACTAGAAGGAAAATATACTTTATCCTAAAAATCGTCTTTGACGCATTACAAACATTATACATAGTCAGATATGGACATAAATTCTAATAAATTCTCCTAACATACAAGATTTATACAAGACTCATTTTACGAGACTGTATAATTAGTTAACTATAAAATGGTTAGAAGCTGTATCAACAAAACTTATTTCACAGTACTGTACACACCCGAAACTCAACAAATATTACCATAAAAGAATATTCTGTGCGCAATGACACCATTTGGACGTGGGGCAACGGAGAGTACATATACACATACACGAAAATTCGTCAGAATAATTCACGTACGGAGCACTTCGTCATTCCGGGAAGATGCTCTTTCGAGTTGTAGGTGGGGCAGGACGGTAGGTGACTGTGCAAAGCACAACTTTAGCGATGCTATGCGAAGGAGACTCCTGAATTATTACCCTTCCCACTCTTCCAGTTGCTTAGCCCCGACACTACAGGCTGGGTCGCGCGTGAATGCATAATCTCGGAACAAGGAGAGTCGGACCAGGCGCGATTTCAACACGTGACATAATGCATTTTATGCGGACCCTTCTTTGCGTTTCCTCGTGCTCACTTGCATACTATAGTAGGTCGCACGTACAAAATACAAAATTTGCTACTCCGAATTTTACCTTCTGATGTACTGTCTAGTGTATCAATTAGAAATAGATAGGGCGACACATTCGACACACTTTGGTTCTGTGCACATGCCTAATGAGGTGTCATTTTTCGGTAGATTACGCTCTCGAAATAAGAAGTACAACTCTTATCAAATATTGGAGCACAAATTTATTATGCAAAACATGATTTCGCTACATTTATTTTGAGCTTAATTATAACTGGTACATGCAGAAGCTCACATTAAATGAATATTGTCATCTAAAACCATTCTACTTTTTACCCATGTGTTATTTATATTACTGTATGTACATATTACTGCGGGTTACCTAATGTACAGTAGATATGAATATCATCCCGGGCATATAAAAAATCTTATTTCAGCTTGGTGATGATAAAGGAAGACCTGGGTGTAATGGCATAGAAACGTAATTAAATATTTTCTGCCTATGTACATTGCCTATGTACAATATAGCATAATTTGTTTTTCTCTATGGAAAAACGTATACAAAATCCTATGGAGTCGATTGTTTTTACCGATATTACAATCATGAAAAAAAAATTTGAAGTTGCAATTAAAAAGAAATTGTAAAAAAAAATTTTCAATTACTACAATATAATTTTTTTTATTCAACATCTTTAAACTGTACAACTCCTACAATATTTTATATTTGCAAAACTGGGTGTTTTGTATACGATTTTTGTTTCAGTGATGCCAATTGCTGTTTTGATTATATACCGCGAAATTTTCTTTAAAAAATGTCGTGCTATCGCATCGTACTCTCCCCTTTGAACTTAGGTGTGATTGTTATGTTGCGTATCTGGCTCTATTATTCCCGTTTACACAATTTCGGAAAATAAAACTAATATTAACATTTTAACAGCAGTAGAATATTCTGTAACATTACAGAATTGAGTAAAACTCAGAATTGAGCCCAATATAATCCTATGTGTAATTTTCACCGCCAGACAAATAACTCCACACGAATGTACAATGCATTCAATTAGTAACGCGCGGTTACCGGAACCAATATGATGACGATAAATTGCTAGGCCCGAAACTTCGACCTGTGAGCGAGCGGTTTACGCGGTTGTCGCTTGGAGCAAAATGGAACGAATGGCGAGGGAATGAGGGTGGATATCGGATGCGTTCGAAAAATTCTCGCGAAATTCGATCCTAAACAAATATTTGTCCTTCATAGGTGTGGTATATATCTTTGTTTTTGTGGACGTATATGGTAGGAAAAGTGGAGCGGTAGTCAATGTTTCCTGGTAAAATGTTCGGGTCACTAGTCGTGTGTCCGTTCAATGCGAACCGCATCTACTTGCTTAGTCAATCCTGGTGCACCCTGCGATGCCCCGGGCTACCGTGTATATGTACTTAACGTTACAGTGACGCAAGCAACTCCTCCCACCTCCACAATAGGTTTATCTTTTGGTTGAACTGTTCATCGAAGTTTTTGTTCAATGTCATCATGAACAACCGTTTTATACAACAGTACCAACATTAAAAAAAAATTACAACACATGAATTTTTTAAATTCTAAAGAATAGTGGTTTTTATGAAATGTAAAATGCATTATTGGCAGAAATTCTGTAATCTACATAGTGTTATGACAAAAATCGTGTCTCTTTTTTACCGCCTTGTTATACATAGAGTGCTTCGATGAAACTGTTTTCACCGCAAGATGAACAGATTTTTTTTCTATACGAGTCGGTTTCAAATTTCTTTACCAGCAGTATGTATTTAATGAATCATAGTTTATCAACAGAATGTTGCACTCCTCAATTTACACGATAACAAGAAAGAATCAAAAGTTTAAAGAAATAATTATAAGTTTAATAAGTATTGGAAAAGATTATACTGAATCTCTATATTATACTTCGCACTAGTTTACGTGACATTTCGAGTTTGCAGAACAAGAATTCGCATCGCTTTGTAGAAAAAAAATGTCATGGCGCCATGTTGAGAGTCAGTTGGTTTGCGTTTGCGAATGTTGCAGACAATGCGAATTGGTTCTATCAACATAGTGATTCTCGCACCACCAGTAACAATATCACCGATCGCTATATGAGAACAATTTAATTCACGGAGTACAGTGATCACCGCGCACCATCCGTTATTAACGTCCATACATGGTATGCACACCCAAATGCTATCGAGTATTTTGAGCATTCGCCGCGTTTGAAATATTTTCAACCTGTAAATTCTACACAAAATGAGAAGACAGACACGGATAACGCATTCTTGTATGAATGCGATGGAATATATTATTTGAAAATGGATATCCAACGAAAATGCGCGATGCAAGTATATGCAGATGTGCATGATTGCAGCATATGCTGCCGACGTTGAGCACCACAGCAGAGAAGAAAACGAAGAAGTGAGGGAAAAGCGTGGCTTTCGTTCCGGCAAAGGCTGCACTCCGGAGAAATTCGGTTCTGCAATAAAACCGAAAAACCACAGGATCCTGGCGAAAAATAGAGCAGATGGAGATACTTCTCTTTTCACCACTTCAGCATCAGACATTGTTCTTCTCTCTCGGGTGTTGAATTTGCGGGCGCATACCCGAGAAGCGCACCCACGTACCGCGAGAAGCTGCGAGCAGGTCACATTCTTTTTTATTCATAGCTTTCCCCTTTTATTTCGTGGCCTCCGAGCAATAGTGGTGGCAGACATGACGGGCGGAAAATCGCACGGAATAAATACCACTTTCGGAAAGGATGAGTAAGAAAAAGAGAAAGGGAGATGAAGATAGAGAGCTGCGGTATTGTGAGCCAGATGCGTGACACTGTTTACTGTACGTATAGTGTATATATGGCTAGTAAAAGAAACAAAGAAAGGATAAAAAGAACATAGGGAATGAGAGTAAGTATATTTGAGTTTTTGTTGGTATTACGACCTTCTCACCGGGCAAAGACGTACAATACACACCAAGAGCACCACAACAGTTGCAAAATCCTCGTCAGAATGCAACGACACCTTCCACCCTTTTCCCGCACGCGACACGATATTAGGAACCTCTTTGTATGCAGCCCAATATGTATGCTGTTCGGGCGTGTCGACTCCACTGTACTCTCCGAGTTCCACACGGTCTCATACCCGCACGTGCCCACTACCTTTTTCATATTTTTCACTCGTATAAACTCCCTGAATGCGACAGCACATCCCTTCTGTTATACGCTAGCCAGGTTGACTAACGTATCATGATAGTGCCTGTGACGGTTTGTCTCATATTCGGTTGTTAATATCATAACTGACAACAGATGGCGGTAACGGAAAAATCTGTACGGTCGTTAAGAGAGGTACCGAAACTTTTATATCAAGAACCTGGAAACGTAATGGAGTTAAAAGGAAACTCTGTTTAAACAGGACTTAAACGTTGATATGAATTTATTATTTTGTATTATTTGACTAATGAATATATAATTCGAACTTGAATCATCCATAATACCTGATGCCTCAATTGTTTGCATGATTGCCTCTCATGATGTAATTAAAAAGCCAATGGATGCTTGGACTAAGAAAATAATTTTTTTCGATGATAATTGGATTTCATATTAGTATAAAATTTGGCGTACGTTTTTCCGGTACCGTGAAAATAGTAGTGTTGATTGTCCGTATATGTATTTGCGGGCAGATTATAAAATGATGCTAAAGAAAACTTATAAAAACCATACACTGGCTGTGCTATCAGTTTTACGCGAATAGCCATCGGATATTGATCCAAATATTAATATTAAAGAGGACAAGTAACGATGTAAAATCAATCGAAAGGTGTATTGCATGTGAAAGGAATGGGAAACCGTGGTCTGTCGCTCTGACTATCCGATACTGTCTATCCAACACTGTGAGCGAATTCTCCATTTCGCAGTTCTGCACTCTCATTCCTCTCATCGCGGTCACCCTTTCTCTCGTTTGCAATTTTATGCCGCTATCATTCGCATTCTACTGCAGTGCAGTCGTTCGCAATAGTTTTGGCGTTCGGTTGCCTCCGGTTGCCTCTGGGCCACGACAACTAGATAAATGTATATCAGTACAGTAAAACTGACGGGTTTACTGGAATCTCTGCTAGGAAACAGAGCAGCAAAAATTGTAACTGGGAGTTCAACTTCACAGTACAGGGCCAATGCACTGTTCGCTTTGGTCTGCACTTGTGTGAACGAATCAAATCGGTTCGTTACGTTAGCCAAGAGTAACGTTAGAGTGGCGGACAGGGTTAGACGTATACAGATAATGGATTCTCGGATATTCGACTATCTATTTCCTATCCCCGAATTTCATTTATAACCGCGTTAATAGGCGTTCTCGGAACTGGGTACCAGTCATAAATTAAACTCCACTGGAGTTAAAAGGTGACGAGCGATGTAGCGACACTTGTGTAAAATTTCAACAGTACACTGAACTCGTTGACAACGACTTTCGTGACAATCAATTACGCAATAATGTGTTCATGTGTAAAATTAACTTGTTCCAGGAGGATAGTTATTATTTACATGAACCTGAAGATATCTGCATTAAAAAAATTAAACTTTTGACCCGCCATAACTCCCTCAATTTTCATGGTACGATGATCCGCGCGATGCATTTTGTTCGATTTGAAATTCAGTTTTTACCGGTATTATTTTCGACGCTACCACCAAAAGGAGGATGACAAAAATGTAGCACGCTGTAGCTTCCGTAATTATTAACATACAAGGATCCATAAGAGTGCATTTTATTCTTCTTGTAATTCTCGATTTTTTTCTCTTTTTTGCTTGTAACTACAAAGATAACATCAGCAATATATTTAAAAAAATATGTCCCTTACAGAATTTCAGAACGAACAAAATACACCCTCGCGGACAATCGTGCGATGATAATTAAGGGAGCTATAGCATGCCATATTTTTGTCATCATTTTTCTGTTGTTGTCGTCGAAAATAACACCGAAAAAAAATTCTAAAAAATGTTGCCCGTTAGAGAATTTCAAGACAAAAAAGAAATGCATTTTCGCGATTCCACGTAACATAAAAATTGAGGAAGTTAGGACGTGCCGAAGATTTAATTTTTTTAATGCAGATATCTTCAGGTTCATGCATACAATTTACGGATGCAGTTATATGGGTCATTCCACACGAAGTGGCCCACCCCTGTTTCGAATTGTCTAAAACAAAGTTCATAATTTTCTTGTGTGTGGTTTACAGTGCCTAGAATAAGTACAAATTAGTTCAGATTTTTTAATCCTATATTTCAGCAAGGATTATATTTACGTATAAATTTCATGCATTTTTACAAGGAAGTAAGGTGTTAAAAAAATTTCGTTGAGTGTGACCATTTTGATTTGGCTCCAAAACTGACAAAATTTTCGTTATGTATAAAAACTACGAAAAAATTGGCGCGTTGACGAATTCATGTATTCGACCGGGCCTTCCAGGTAGCTACACTATTACATAACAATTACGTATGTAATAACAACACGATGTAATGCTAAACATCAAATGGTAGTGGTATACCTGGTTATACTATCACTGCGAATCTATAAATAAAACTTATAAACTTACCATTTAACAAATCTTTGATAACTATACACAAAGATAAGTCAACAGGACATGAAAAATCTTTTCAGTAAACTTTATAATTATGAATCTGGTATCTCTTATTTATATATCGTATCTTGACATTAATATCATTTTGTAGATTGCGTTACGTCTCGGGAATTATTCAAGTTAAATAAATAAATAAGGTCGACGTTAGTTTATATAATAAGGGAATTTTATTAATGATACTAACCATCCAAACTGTGAAAAACTAACGGCGAAGAGATTGGAAAAAGTCATTTGTACTCAACATTTCTTGGTGCTACTTTACATTACTCTTACTGTCATAATAATATATTCCTACCTTGCTAAGCTTATATTACATCGTTCCAAGAAAAGATTGTTATTCAAAAAGGAGAGTTTGTACAATTTCTTTCAGCAGGATGTTGTGCACATACAAAGAGAAATGTAAAGAGACGAGATAATAAAATAGTGCATAACGCAGACATACAAAAAAGTAGTGCGACCATGAGGTGACGTCCGGTTCTCTTCGTCGTCGTTCTCGTCACGCCTCGATTGTCTCGCTTTGGAGCACAAAAACGGAAAACCCCGAGAACCGCTAATTAAATTCCCGTGAATTTCTCGAGACTCGAGGGTGAAAGACGAGTTCTAGCGTTAAGATATCGTGAGAGTGCCACTGGAACTAATTAATGCCTCCGCATCTCAGCCTGCAGCATCTCACGTGCCAACCCCAGTGCTAACAGGCGGGTAACGGGAAAGCGAAATAAAATGTCAACTACGTAACGGCCCACCCGTGAAAGGGACGAAGTGGTGGAAATACGAAGGGAAGCTAAAGGGAGGACAAAGAAATCGAGGAAGAGAAACGAAGAAACAGAAGCTCTATTTTCACATTTCTGAAGGTGACGGATGTCATTCGGGCTGGATATTTTTCTAGTATTATTTGATTCGAATGAATTAGTACATTGTTAATAAACTGGTATTAAAAACTAGACCAAGACGCTGTCTATACAAGTCCACACCCAATATGGTGTTAACGTGCGGTGTTAGCGAAGTGCTAAAAAATATTGTCACCGATTTAATAATGATTTAATAATATGCAACGTTGCCATCAACACCAGAACAGTGTTCATTTTTTAATAGCACTTTGTTAACATTTATCCCTATACGGGTGTTATAAGAAAAATTATCTTCAAAATCTGTGTAAATCAATTTTTCAAAAACAAATATTTTAGATGTTTTTTTAATTCAACATTTGGCATACTTTGGTACAATATGTATATATCAATGCTGTCGTATGTTTGACTAAGAACATGTGGACTAGGTCTCATCGCCTCTACATCGACAACTAAGCAAAAATATTCATTTTTTCTTTTTCACCGCTCATAGTAACACTTCAATGAGTAACGCCAAGAAAAAGACCACACCAGCAGCGTTTGACACCGTATATTTTTAACAGTCTATACAAATTAATTTGAAATGAAAGTTCTAGAAAAACTTAATTTATACTTATTTTTAAGACTCGACTAAGCTCACGCGCGACGTCAATAATCCATCGATCGTTTTTTTTTTTTTGCTAAATCATCATCTGAATCAAATCCGTCTAATTTAGAATATACAATCGAGAAAACGATTTAATAAACGTATTCCATGAAAGTAATTATAAAAATATGTATTATTATAGTCAGAAAACAAACAAAAAATTTGTTCATTGACTAACATTCTGTCGTGGAATATGGGCTAGATTCCAAAGAGATCGCATTCAGACGTTATGTACGTGAAGTGGTATCGTAGCTGCTTAAACTACTTGAGCTACGATACGAGTGGCAGTAAGCATGCCCAACCCTCGTACCACACATTACAAAGCCCTCTCGTGTACGCTCCCTGCCAAATGCAAACCCAATTGCCATATTTACTCGGAGCAAGAGAACGTGCGGGAGAATGCGTTGCCGTGCATGAGCACACGTGGTAAATAGGTACATCGATGTACTGCAATTGTGCACTAGCTGCTCGAGACATAGAACCATTTCTCGACATTGTGCTACACCTACCGGAATAATTGTTCGTAGTAACCTAAGTTACACAAGCCGAAATTTATTCATGTATATAATTTCTACACTGCCTAAACGAAGAGATGAGCAGCCCTTTACTGAGTAGACATTTTTTTATTTTTTAAATATATTTTGAAGTATCTGTAATTTATATATACTAGCAGCAACATGCGTGCTGGGATCGTTCTTTATTATCATTTTTTTGGCGATTGTATTCTTCTTTAAGAACGGGCCATGCCCTTTTCAAGAGGGAATTCGAAGTTGCGTTGCTTCAAAGCATCATTAAATAATTATTTCTCACTATGTAATAATTTTTTCCCAATTTCCGCAACTTTGTGGAAAACTATCGCTCGATAGTACCGTAACTTAATAAAAACGTGAATTCACTATCATTCATGATTATCCGCTGGACTACCCTCGCGAGTCCCATAACAACATACTCTCGCAAGATGTTTTAATTTCTCCAAAAACTCGAACTACATCGTTTCATCAACGAGTTTTAGGCACACCGGAGGGAATCGTGAAATATTCACAGGAAACATTGCAACACTAGCCTCACACCATCAGGCACCCTCAGCACTAAAAATAGTTGCATCTGGCTCTCCAGCCTGCAGTCTTCCAAACTATATTTCCGGGTGAGAGAGAAAGAAGAAAATAAAAAGAATACGAAGGTTGAGTTACAGGCTATAAAAAGTTTTCGAAGCCCAGGACGATTAAATCATATAGCGCCGGTGGTATAACGTTATATGCGGTATGCAGTGGCTTTCTGCCATGTAGTAGAGCTCTCTGCCATGTGTTACACGCACATTTCCTTCCTCAAATCGTGCACTCTGTGTTATACATGAATTCTCCATACTACAACCACTTTTCAAGCCTTACTATAATATGAGAGTACAAACGCTCGCAGAAACGTGAATATGACACGTCTCTGTTTCCTTATATATATATGTGTGTGTGTGTGTGTGTGTGTGTGTGTGTGTGTGTGTGTGCGAAACACACATTTCACTGGTTTTCCAAAATTGCGACCGAGTGGTGGAGGCGACCGAGTCCGCTAAGTGCCGTACTCCGTACCTACTCGTATTTTAAGGCGACTTAAGTTGTCTGCCGAGGGAACCGAGAGCGGGAGACAATTCACGTTGCAGATTGCCATAAGTATTAGGGACTCTCTCGGACACTCAGAAAGCAGCGAAGCGACACGACTATATACTGTTGAAGAGGGCCGCTTTACTTCCCTTGCCGAGGAACTTCTAGCCTGAGGATAACGAGAAATTCACACAATGTTCGTCGTTGAGTAGACTTCTCGAAACTGCGTTTCACAAGCTACCTGTCTTCTCCTCCCAAAATTCCTCGTCGAGACCGGTGGTGGCAAATTTATACAAACCTTTATCCTACTCCTTTCGTCGCAACACCCTATTCTTCTACCCCTTTTCATCTTTTCGCTTCTTCGTAGCAACGTGACGCTGCTTTCGGTCCTTCCCTTCACTGTGGTGAACGTCTCATGAATACCCCGTACATAAATTTACACTGTAGCGGTCTTCGAAATATTACTGGACCTCGTGGTGAATAAGACGAGTAAAGGGTAGGAGGGAGACGAAGGTAGAACAAGGGGGTTGAGTGTGGGTATGAAGAAGAAAAACGCAGTTGAAAGTGCTGGAGGTCCTTCACAAAACCATGCAAATGGGGCATGAGACAATCCCGGAAACACCCAAGAGGGCACCCCACTCACAATCATAACCTCTCCACGACCCAATTTTTTATATATAGTATCGTGTTGTATGTTTATAAAAGGAGTTTCTCTGAGAAAAACTAAAAGAAATTAAAATTATCAATAGTTCTAGTTTTCTTTGTTCCATTTTTTATATTAGATATTTTAAAAGTGAAGTATATTTCGTCATAGAAGAAGCTTCGTTTTGCTTCCTTACAGAGGAAGTTTTGTTTTCGCGAAAAAAAAATTCGAAATTTTCATATTAGTATACTTAGAATGATGAAAACGCCGAAAAAAATGGTTTAGAATAAATGTCCGTATATATACGTACGTGTGTGTGTGCGCGTGCGTGTGCGTGTGCGTGTGCATGGCTCCGAAAATTCAATCACCTGTAACTCAAGAACCATTTAAGCCATTGAACTGAAACTTGGCACACAACTAAAGTAGTTAACCCGCTTTGATTATTAAGATTTTTATAAAAATGTATGCAGGCCTTTAGATTTTGTTTCTTTCAATTTTTCAAAAAAAGGCGTGGTCGTCCTAACTTTCGTAAAATATTGGCTATTGCACCAAGTAGTTCTTCATAAGTATAGATACGTTTACGTATAGATAAGATTTTTTGGTACTGAATTTTATAAAAATCGATAAAGTGCTTCAAATTTGTTGATGCTTAGAATTTTCCGAAAAATTGACGCTATTGCACTTGTTTTCGCAAAAGTTTAGCTGCCGATGATTGGCACATAGTCAGAATCTGTAACGTCATTCAGATATTAAAGAATTTTGAATTTCTCAATTTTCTCTAAATGTAACTTCCAAAAATATTGAAAAAATTAATTGTAATTTTCGACACATAATAATATTACGGAATTTTCAGCATATATTTTGATCAAAATCGATAGAAGGGTTTAAAACTTTGGAATAAAGCTTGTCACAAATAGAGATGAACTGGCTCCTCAAATGTAAAAGAAGGTTGCAAAGTTAGAACCTCGCTCATAGCTTCCACATCACTTTTCATCTTGCACAAAGCTTCCTGTATTAGGAAGCCAGAATTGATCGACCTGCTTCCTCACAGAGGCGTCTTTGTGCAAAATGTACAATTATGATGAAGCTATGAACAAGGTCTACTTTGCAACTTTTTGTGAAACGATTTTTCAATGTCCTTATCAGAATATTCAGAAATTTTTAAAATGGACGTATTACGTGTGCATGTGCGCTAGATTTCAGAAACTTATGATTTTTATGTCTCCAGTAAACTATGGTAACTGAGCTGAAATTTGACACATGTAACACAATAGCCCCTCTTTACGCCTTGTGATTTTCGTCATAATCGATACACAAGTATGCAGATCTTATGCTATTTTGATTTATAAAAAAAATATTTGCTAATTTTAAGATGTCCCGATAAACTGATCTTTATAAATAAAGAAATTTTCAAAGAGATTCGATATTGTATTCGAGTAAAATCTACAAAGATGTTCGGATTTTATGAAATCGAATTTTCAAAAAAGATTTCGACTTCTCTAATTTTTATCAATATAATTCGAATTGTATATAAATGTAAAGTACCGTTCAACGGTACTCAAAATTGAGGTTAGAGAAAATTGGTAGAGACATTTGGAAAATGCGGAAATTAAATTTTTTTAATTTACCACTGCTTCCACTTTAGAAAAGTTTACAAAATCATGAAAAAATTACAAGATGCTTGGTGTGAAATTTCGTGAAATTGGAGGTGTCCATATTTAATAAAACATTACATTTTTTTATTCCAAGATTGGAACAGCCTACAGAATGAAAGGCTTATATCTTGAAAATGACTGAAATAGTTGATCTAAAAATGTTCATAGCAATAAGCTTTCGTCACAAATATCGTTAAAAATGCTGAAGCAACAATATTTTAGAGGACTTTCTTTATTCTAGTTTATTGGTCACTCAAGATTTGTTAAACTTCAGTTTCAATATAAGCATAAAAAGTAGAAACATGGTTCCTCGTTATTTACCATTTTCGCAACTTCCTCTGTTCATCATTAACAGCCAAGATTGATGGACACACATTCTCATAGAGGTAGCTTTGTAAAATATGGTAAATAATAAGGACGAAATGTGCAAAGTTCTATCTTGTTTTCTTGTATTAAAAATGAAAGATCGACAAAAGGTTTCAGTAAACTTTTTTTTTTGTTCTTGCACTTTTATTTACTACTTGATGAGGCGCCAAAAAAAAAAAAAGATAGTGTTCGTTGTCCGTGTAATGTGAAATGAGGAGAGTTGGTGGTTCGTTCGCAGTCGAATGTTCATTCATTGCAACCCGATTGTCTCTTTTCGGGAGTAGAGATGAAAGAAACTGGGGAAGCATCAGAGAGGGTGGAATTAGTTTTAAGAGCGGCCAGAAGGAGTCTCACTACGTCGCGAATCGAGAGCGAGCATCATCAGCATAGCCAATTCGGGCGTGAATCACTCTTCTACCTCGGAGAAAGCTCCTCTTTGTTTCTCATCCCCTTTGAACAATCCCGCTGCTATATGTATACCTTTCCTCGCCTTTGCGATTTCTACTCGAAACTCCCAGGAAACTTGGAGTCTGTCCCCTTTACCGCAGGAGTATCACGAAGAAACCGGAAACGACCGAGCTTCGGTAGCCCAGAGCACAGAAAGAAATTGTAGATGAATGAGACTGAGTGATCAAACCGAGCCGGAGTTGGATAAGAGAAGACGTACTGGCGTGTAGTATATGTATCCCCTTGGATGAAAAGTTATGCAGGCACTTATTAAAATTCAGCGAGCATTGCGATGCGACGACGGATGCGTTTCATTTTGATTAATTGTACCGACTGCCGTAGTGCAAGATCGCGTATTGCAATTCGCAGCGCATGGACGAATGTTGGACGCTGCTGATGCCATCATTAGCACCGCGCATCACGCAACACTCACGGATATTAATGACATTTGAAGTCTAGCTGTGAGATAATCATGTCGGGTTACGATAGCATCGTGGCCTCGGCACATTTACAATAATATTCCTGCACAGTAAAAAGTCTTTTGCTGGAATGTGGAAGTGCACAAGTCGCTGCAAGAATTCACGACAATATCTTTTGTAATTCAATGTTCGTCCTAGGAATCTCCGGGTACAGATGAGCGCAAAAGTTCTTGGCCCAGTCTAAAGAGCTACTTTACGGGACAACTGGACAATGGGATAAAAAGAAAAAGTAATAAGAGAAGCTAAGTAGGATAATAACAATAAGAGAGGAAAGAGAGCTTTTATGAGATTTCCATCCACTCTCACTCTTCCTCCCGCCCAGCAATGAATCCTCTTTAGCCGTCTCGAGACTGTACAACGGTACGACGATCTTCAGAGAGAAACCGCTGGGAGGCAAAGCGAGTGGTCCGCGCCTTTCGTTCGCTCTTTTTCCTTTCCTCTTTCGCTTGCCGTATTTTTACTCCACATCTACCTGGCGACTTTGAGGTTCGTGAAGGGCGCGTAGTAGCTCTCACGCCCGATCCGTGGTGAAGTTAAAGGACCGAGAATACAGCAGAAGAAAAACTCCGCGGCTCTTGTGGGGGGAGGCATTAGAGCGCGTCGAGTGGTACGTAAGAGGTCTTACGTAAATTGAAAATGGAATTAAATTTCCAAGCTACTCAAGCGGATGCGTTCTCTCGCGGGTGGCTCCCATCACAGCTTTTCACCGGCGGGAAATAGAAAACGAGACTGGCCCATGGAAAAGGGAGAGCCTGGTAACATACGTAGTATAACGCTTCGAGACGTTATCTCTCCGCGTTCATCGTATTTTCTGCTTTTCCTATCTGCATACATCCCTCTGTGCTCAAGAGCGCGCGCGCGCTCGCGTGTGTGTGTGTCTGCAATTTCTAGTGTAAAGTGAACTTGAACGAGAAGCCGGATCGTCAAGAGAGTACAGTGCAAATTGATTTATGTGCTGAAGGCATCTTTCCGTGCATCGGGGTTCCTTCTTTTCGCTTTATCCCTTCATTATTAACCGTCTTTTACTCCTGGAAAAAAGAAAACTTCATTTGATGTAAGAACCTGATAGAAATTTGATGAAACGAGCAGCTTCTCTGTATTGTCATCGATTCTTTCAAAATGAAGATTATTTCCCTCATTAAGAAGACATTTTTGTAGAATTTCATGTTCACATCAGTATTCATCAATTATGAGGAGAACTAGATGGCATGGAAGTTCACAACGTTCCCGCAACGAAATCGTTATTAATTTCTTTCCTGAATCTCACGGGTATTCGTGAACATATTAGGTCAAACTTTGCTTGCGTATTTGCTATTACATCAGAGAATGCATTGAAATCAGTTCTCTTCAACTTAATGTGCGAAAACCTTTTAGTGGCTCAAAATCTATCCACAGCACCCGTCACGATTTTTTTCTGTCTGCGCGGTCGGTTCCCCGTTAGCTAAAACAAGTTTTAACTGTCTTCTACAGCATCAGAAAAGATATCGTAATCATCTTACTCTAGTTGGAAATGCAGTGAGTTTTCATCGATCGAGTTAATAGTGCTCAACTGAACCTACATTAAATGCTTATCTGCGTGAACACTCCATTTATTATATGTTGTATAAGACAAAATAGTTCTGGCCTCTGCAGCTAGCGCGAAACACCTGTCTGATTCAGGGAATGAGTTATCTCTACTTCGTTTAGAATTCTTCTCACGGGACGGCCACTTTTATATGATCCCTATTTTTTTATCGAGTGTTCAGAAAGATACGACACAGATCCCGAGGGACGAATTTGCGGAAATTCCATAGAGTATACTGGAGAACGGCGTTAGGGTCAGGAGGGTCGTCGTCGCGGCACAATTTCACAGGGTGGTGAATCGGATTTAAAGAGAGCCCTAGGGAGATCATCTCTGCTGCTTGAAGATTTTTTTTTCTCCATTGCGTGCACAGCCTTTACCAGGACATCATGGATGACAGGGATGTTTCTATAAATTTCGTGAAATACAAAGAAAATTCCTCGAATAGCTATAATTACATATAAATATATACTTTTACAATATATATATACATATACATATATATAATAAACCGACACTGATGGTTGTGCGGCCGATGTGCGGCTCCGGCGGTTCCCCGAGTTAAGCAGCACTTCGTGCTGCCAATACTTGGATGGGTGACCGCTTAGCCGTGCCTCGACTGGCGCATCAATAAGTGAGCGGGAGGCATTTTTTCTGAACCTTTGGTGTTTACACTTAAGTAACATTGTTACTTTAGTGTGTACATCGAAGAATCAGAGAAATATTGTGCCCTCTGTACCGGCACGGGTTTTCCGCAGTTTCCCCGTGCCCATGACGAATACGGTACAGTGTAGCTAAGTCGGCTGCGGCCGCATCAGAAGCTTAGGTTAGCTTAACGAAGTGCGGGTAGGGAGTAATAGGAGGAAGGGTGGGAAGGGTCACAGAAATCCGAGAGGGTGTGCGCTGGAAAACGGCAAATAAAAATCTAAAAAAAAAAAAA
This sequence comes from Perithous albicinctus, assembly GCA_964016905.1. Taxonomy (NCBI): domain Eukaryota; kingdom Metazoa; phylum Arthropoda; class Insecta; order Hymenoptera; family Ichneumonidae; genus Perithous; species Perithous albicinctus. The sequence goes on along the minus strand of OZ024695.1, from coordinate 16,051,310 downwards.
ATCTGTATATAATAAAAATATATCACCGTATAAGACAATCAAGGTACAGAGAGGAGGCGGAATTCAGAACCCCCCTACTACATATATTGAAATAATTCCCGCATTAAGATAAATCATGCTAGGAAAAATATAACGAGTTAAACTGTTTCATAAAATGTGGTTAAAAAACTGTCAATACTCGCATGCATAGTATTTTTAGAAATAAAATTAGATCAGCCTTTTCACTTCTAAAAAAAGTCCTCGTACGTGAGAACTTCACAACGAACTTTTGCACTCACAATTGTATAATAATGTTAAAGTAACTTCTGCCAATATCTGTGGGATGAATAGATTCGACTCACTCTAGTATTAAAGGCACGAAATCTGTTCAAGCATTTAGATTTTTCTGAAGTATCCAAGAGAAGCTCATCTCCCTTCTGAGGAGGGTTAACTATTGGAACTTTCAGGAACTGTCGGAGGGTTGAGGATCAGAAGGAATCTGTTCATGGCATAAAACTAGCATCCCTGACACACCCACATACAAGCAGATTTCACCTGTGCAGTAGAAGTCTTATGAACTTTGTTCCTCTTGTCGTCGTCGACGTCGATCCCTCTCGTTTGGAGTGCAACTTGTGAACTCGTTCCGTCTAAAAGTTCCTTAAACCTTTATACACCTTCGCTAGGTGCGGCGACTTTAAAAAGTATAAGATCCGGACTTCCGCAGAGGGGCCACCACCGTCTCTGCTTCGCTACTGCGTTCATCGTCGACATAGCTGGTGATTCGGAAGAATGGCAGGACGTGCTGACACGAGTTTCGAGATAATACGATTGCGCGGAGTTCATACCGAAGTCCTTGAGAACACACTCGAGTCCATCCGACGAATAGGAGGGAAAGACAGAGACGGTTAGATAACCAGAGCGGAAAAGTTTTGCTATATTCTTCCTGTTCCCATTCTCCATCTCTTTCTCTCTTTTTCTTTTCCTTGGCTGTGTCATAAAACGATGAGGAAACGAGGTAAACCTCAGTCCTCAACTGCCATTTCCACGGAATTTACGCACATTTTCAAAGAGGAAAACTTTAATTTCATACCAAGAAGAGTTTCAGTACAGGGTTCAGTCAGGCAATGGAAAAAAGCTGTCGCAGTGAGAAAATTTGTTCTAACAGAATATACACAAAATCCCGACGTCCAGTATAGCCTCAAAGTCATTCGTGTCACTGAGCTTATCGGATGCTCGTATCTTATACTGCAGTATATTATATACTGTGGTATAGAGAAAAAAAGCGGGTCATACTGCGCCTGGACAGAAGTCCAAGGAGAAAGTTTCTTTGCAAAGGATGCACGGGCAACGCTGAGCTTGCCAGCTATGACAGGTAGTCAAAACTTCGAGGACCTGCAACAAAGTTCTGAACAATGTTAGACACCCACGGCTGTGCGGTTTGCTCAGTGCTGCAAACTTTTCTGTATGCGTAATTCTTCGCCATTTATAGATTGTGTATTATTGGTCATTCGGACTTAACGATCCGGCTAACAATATGTACACACATTTTATGCAGCTCGTGAGCGCATGATGGCAGCGATGTGAATGATGATAATATTAGAATAATGGGACTCTTGACAAGCCAAAAGTTCTTATGACTTCAGTTTTCTCTCTGACGATCTAGATAGAAACGTTTAATCTTGACGTTAATCTTGAAGTTTTCTTGAACCTTTCTTCATCCCTTTCATGCTAAAATCTGCAATCGTTCGATACATCAAAATGATGGTGACGCTTCCATAGTGCAATAAATAGCTAGCAAGAGGATGGAGAAGATTTTGAACGCGTTAGATAAGGTGAACCGTAAATCGGACGATCATGGATTTACTCGAATTCTTTGCCGAAAAACGAGAGTCAACCCTTTGAACGGTGGCGTTGATGCGAAAGGGCCGCAAACTCTGGCGCAGCCTACGATTCTCTCCTACCTCTTTGATCTCCATTTTTCTCAAAAGCATCGGATTGAATACGAATCTCTCTAGAAAAGGAATTTTCACTGGGACCTCCACAGATTCGCACAAGATACAGTACACCACCATTAAAGGGACGAATGCCGAATACTAAGGGATTCTAAATAAGAATTTCAGAATATCACCGTTCGTCTTGCTCCGTTCTTTGCATTCCTTATGCATCTTCCTTGTCTTCAAAAATTCAACAAGGGTACTTCATATTGCATTCTCTTTTCCGGGGCATTGAGGCTGTATGAGGTACACCAAAATAATTTCCATCGAAATGTGTCTATATCTATATAAACAAATATCGTGATTAACAGGCTGTTTTTAAAAAGCAACGACTTCGCGGTGACTTAAGCATAGGATCTTGGAGAGGAAGGTAATGGTTTTCGGTGGCGATTTGTGCGCATTGTTAACACGAAAATAAAAACATCGATCCAAACGCGACCGCCAAACTAATGATCTCGAAGGACTCCTGCAGCTGCAAACATATCAGTAATCATGCGACAGTAATCGATTATTACTGTCATGTGCTTGCCAATAACTTTCCAATTTTCGTTGACTATTTTTCTTCACAGATTTTTTGATTTCGTTTACTATCTTTCTGAAACGAATCCCCGAATAACTCTAGTTGCTCTATTGGCGTGCACCAACGACAAAGTTGTTCCACCGATCTCTCTCTCTCTCGCTTTGTTTACACCGTGAAGCACGACGAGTGGCTGGGTACTGCAACGAGAAAAGTGTAATTCAAGACAGCGAACTGACGGTGAAAGAGCCCGCCACGATTCTCGGAAAAACAAGAGCCCGGACAGGAGTTTCGACTACTTTTCATCGAGAACGAAGCGCTCGCCTGGAAGTCTCGAGTCCCTGGAAGAAGAATCTGGGAGGAAAAGACAAAAGGAAAAGGTGGTGAGCGACGGAGCGAGAGAGGAACAACTCTTTTCTGAAGTGAAGGAGGCGAAGTGGACGGAAACGGAAAGCCACTCGAGCGAACCTGAAGTCGACTCACTCGATCGTCCTTGGCTACGCGCAGCATCTGGCATACCTCCGGAAAAGTGTTTTCAAATCAATCTTTTTTCTTCCTCTTTTATCCGCCGGATTCACTCCTCGGGACTGCGAAAAGGCGTTCCATCGTTCTCGCAATTAAAAAGATACCGTCGATGCCTCTGAAGTAGCTACTTTTCCTTCTCCATGGAATTCTAGTTTTCAACATTTCCTACCCAGTTCGGTGTGTAAGAGAATAAAAACAAAAATACTTTGCGGAGGAAGTTCTTGGAGAAAAATTATTGTACTCGTTCAAACGGGGCGTCCGTTAATTCGCTTCTCCATCTCATTAACACCCAGTTATTCTCGCGTAGTTGCGGAAGAGCTCTCGCTTGCTGCTGGCAACGGCAAAATCCCGTGGGCGCCCCAACCTTTCGCCTCTGAACGTAAAAATGCAAAGCAGCATGCATAATTTTATAGGATGCATAATCATTTCAATAAACACATGCGGATGAGGTGTGGAGACACTGGTGTATCCTGGGTTTCGTAGTATCTATTCCACGAAGATAGCATTAGCTCTGAATTCTCCAAATACACTTTTAAAGAGAAAACACGATTACACACAAAGAAAGTAGAAAATTACCCCACGCTGAGACAAGAATGCGTGGAGAAATTTGTTTTTGGTAGATATCGTTGGTGGCGTCAGAATTTGGTAAAACAGAACACCGTGGTACGTGCATAAATATACAACTCGGCAACGTGGGTCTACTGCACCACGCGAAAAGTATTAACCTCCCCAAAAGCCTCTTTCTCGCCGCCCGTTGGTCCTCTCGTGGGCGAACATGAGGATCGTCGAGGGTGACCCAGTCTAGCTGGAAATGAGCCATAAAGTGTAACAAAGTTTCCTCGTCGGAGTACCCCCCCTTCCCCCTTCCCCGTTGAACACCGGTGTATATAGAGGACGGAAACTTAACGGGTTTGAAACGCGTTACAACGAGCCCGAACTAAATTTTACAGTCTCTTAGGTTTATAACTATTTTACAGCGATGTGGCTTCATCATCCACATAGACAATCTTGCATGCGCATATTAGTTTCACAAACATGAAACAATATTTTGATGGATAGAATTTGTACCACATTTCTATTTCTCCCTGTCGTATACTCCCCTTTCCTGGTGCATCTTATTCAAACAAAAATAATTAATTTTATGTAAATGAAGTTTTCCTCTGGTTTTTCCAAGCTGCTCCCTGGTGGAAATGCTTGTTTCGCGTCTCACCATATTCATCTTCAGCGCCAACCGCGCTGCAACGAACAACCAACTCAACGCATTGGATGTCCCGAGGGCTGGTGCTTGGTACTGAAGAATATCTCCTTTTCGAATACATATTTTCCCTGTTTTTGTGCAAAACTATGAACATATCATATCCATTTAAAAACCTATTACAGTGAATGCGAGATGTACCTTCTTTATTTCTAGGGATAAAAAGCACTGCAAATATTTGTTATTTCATAACGAAGTTTTTTACAGAACTTACAGACCTTTTTAATGAATAATTATTATTATTTTTTTAAATATATTTTTTTGAAGAACGTCAAATTATTTTCAAATATATTTGATTGCATATTTAACTACTATTGGTTATACGTGTGACCTATATACCCATCACTACCGTAATCAACTGAGTATTATTATTCATCGCACGCATAGACGACAATGGCGTTTTAACTATATTATAAAAATCGCTTTGGTTCGTTTTCGTCAAATATACTATATAATGCATAGTGTATCGAGAGTAGTCTGGGCTTGACCAGATGAGCCTGGGCATTCGAGACCGATAAAACAAAATCGGATTAATCGCATTGTTTTCATCACACTGTTGGGCACACAGGGGAATAGGCTGTGGACTATATTTCTCGCTTTCGCTCATGTACTCAACGTAGTAACCGTCCCCTATGTATGAATCCCAATCGATTTTCCGGGCGTTGAGCTCGACGGGTGGGGTAGCTAGGGATAGGAGCGCGCCCCAGCGAACAATATCCGGTAGATTCATTTATGCATAGATATAACCGAATGACGACAAATCTACATTGTTCTGAGGCACAAATAAATGAGTCGAATGTTTATTTGACGGAGAAAAAATCGAATAATTATTTAACGAAAAAAAAACGTTGAAAGTTTTCTTGTCGCCGGGGACTTCACGTTTTTCTCAATAATAACATGTAGGAGTTCTTGAATTAATTTCTTGCTGGTGATTAAGGAGAGTGTGTCAGCATCGAGAGATTTGACGACTCTGCTGGCCTCGAGGGCACTACGCCAAGAGATACTATCGATGCAGCAAGCCTACTACTTCTCCATTCATTCATTCTCTTTCTTTTCTCTTTTTAATTTTTTAAAGTGCACTATCGCAAGTTGATCTACCTAGATGGGAAAAAAACTGTTTTTGTTCCCTTGACATCGACATTAATAGAGCAACTATACAACACGTCAGATATTAAAATGATTTATTTTATATATAATTTTATTACAACATATAAATATATCATTTTTATTTTTTTAATTGTAAGAAAAAAACTACCGCAACGTAATTTTAGAAAAATTCTCTACCACATTACAAAAATACCATATTCTAATCTTACTTTATTTTTATTTTCAGTTGAATGTACTGCTGATGGTTATTAGCGACTGTGTTGAGAAAGTGAAATTTAAAAAAAAATGACAGAGTTATACATATTGAGAGAGCGTTAGACTCCGTAATTCAGTAACATCTATACGCAATGAAAATTCGACTAAACTATGTATAACGGGCGTCGCGTTGTCCTGTCCGATTAAATCACGCTTTTACTACTTTGCACACATATTATCCTGTACGACCTCTTTTTTCTTTTCAATAGTTATTTTAACACCAGTTTGTATAATACGTAGACAACAGCTATGGGGCATTTTTGAAAAATGTTCGTGATACCCTATATAAATTCAGAGGTGTATATTCGTTGCGTGGATGTGTTGTATGATCCGACCGTTTCACGTGTCGATTCCCGAATCTAGATTTTATCTAGTCACACACAGTATGCGGAACTTGGCCGCGTTCGCCTCGACAAACTGGTATGCTCGGCCATTTTCAAATTTACGAGGGAGTCCGAATTTTCCTGTCACCAGTCACCAAGCGCAATTCAGCGAGCTACAGTACAAAGTGTATATACGGCTTGTTCCACACGTACGCCAACCGGGTTCGTTTCAGAGTAGAGAATCTCCCCGCGGAGCACGATAAAGCTTGTGCTACATACCGTAAAGTGCGTTTATTCTGACAGATATTAATTATTCGGGATCGCTCGTTACGTCCTGGAGAACGATCGCCACGAGTAAAAACATGTGCAGCAGATTTATTGCAAGTAAACCATCAAATTCATTGTTTATCAACGTCACCGCTCTATGAAAGGCTCGGGAGAATAAAGGTGAATGAAATTTTCACTCAATTATAATTCTTAAAGCTGGTCATTTCAGCTACGCTACTGTAGCCGAAAACAGAACGGTGTACTACATTATATGATATATATACACGGGTTTTGTATAATTATTTGCGTACGATTAACAATGATTGCGTAATATACAGTCCGGATTGGGACAGAGTGCCCAGCCACCATTAGTTAAAGCCACTGTACTATGCTGATCAAATTGAACCCCGCGTGCTGAATTCTGTTTGCTTGAAACTACCACATGCAGACGATTAAATTTCCTCGTCCTCTAAATAACAGATTTAATCACAATCTATCGAAAACTAACCACACGCTTCGCTGCTCGACTCTTCTGTGGAATTATTCATAACAGCCATCGAACCTCTCTGTACACTCGTTATGTCATGATGAGATATCAATTATCATGCACCGGATAAGAACACAATACGAGCTTTTTGTCCATCACTCACAGTCCCTCTAAATTCTACTCTCTCTTTCTTTTCTCTCCGTCTCTCAACCTCTGAATATCGTATTTTGGCCATGTCATTTTGTGTAATTAAGATGTTTCTCATTTCCACGGACTTTCTGTGCAATACTCCTACAGAATTTCGAAGGGCCATATTGAAATCCAATAAGTGACGGTGAGAAATATTTACGTGGGTAATAATTGTGTTAATAGATATTTGAATGTCCTAACGCACAATAATAATACAAACAATATACAACCGGTAACGGAAACACCGTATGTTCTTATTAATTTCTGATTTACAATAACATTTGATATTTTTATGCAATTGGTCACCTTACAAGAATGTTGCTCCTACCAATCGAAATTAACCATGTCTATAATAGACGTGTGTATCAAGAGACGCGATTGCTTTTCGAGACGAGTTAAGGTAAATTCTTTAATCTACATTCGAGAAGAAAAGGTAAAAAAAATTCAATTATGTTTTTTTTTATGCAGGAAAACTTTATCAGCAACAACAAATGTCAATCAACCCCCATCCCCAAATTTAATTTAAAAGAGAACCAGTTACCCAAGTTAATGTGGTACCAGAAATACTAAATAATTAAACAATTGACTACATTTCACAAACTCGCCAAGTACTAAAGTCTAATTTTCTTGCAATAAGATTACTAAGTTATTTCCAATTTTCTTTGTTTCTATTTTTCAATCATCTTTTTTTACCTCCAAATGTAAGATTTTTGTCTTCGGGTTTATAACAGACTGTCCTCATATGCATAAATATTTAACATACATGTACTTGACAATATGTACATGCTAGCAGTGTTTCACTTTATTTCATAACTTTTTGCACATAAGGTGCCATTAATGTAAATGTACTTGTCTTCCGCCGTAGACGGAAGCGCGCGAGAGATCGAAATAAATGTCGGCATATAACACTATCTATATATGGCTATAGTGCATCAAGAACTCCAAATGTAGAGGATATTTATATACTGACGAATAAGTTCGCCTAGAATGTGACAATTAATTGTTCCAGAATGCGAGCTCGCTTATTCCACGAAGCTTGATGTAGGAAATCGATTGGCCGATAAATAGAAACCGAGAAACGGGAATGAATACGCCGTTGGCACAAAGAGTAAAGTATCTAGGTAGAAACTTGAAATAAGAGTGAAGTTCTCGCGAATATTTTTTTGCCTCTCGACGATCCTCAAATGTCGAACAGATGATCGACCGATAACCAAACGGGCCGTGTGGTGCCGGCAACGACGTATAATTCCGATACCTGAACGCACTCGGAGCTTTGGTTGCTTGCAGCTTCAGCCGCCAGTAATACAGGGGAGGGAGACCGTATGGATATACTATAACAAGCAAGGGTCAGCAATCCCTCGCGTTTTGCAAAGGGTTACAGCCAACGAACGTGGCGTGCGGAGCCCCATCCGCTCGCTTCCTGTATACTTGTAACACTGTGGATTGCACGTTCGTAGCTCGACTCATCAGTGGCCATGCCATATAAGCTCAAAGCACCGTGGAACTGTGGTGTTCTACTCGTAGGTCAACTATCGCCTCTACCATAGAGTATCCGGGGCAACGTCACTAGTGTATAACGGTGTAGACGCCTAACCGTATCACTCGCGGAACATCGAACTTCGCACCATCACAGGCAAGTGATACACGACGCGATGCTTAACATGGGTGCACCTCAGTCATACTAAACTAGCCTTCGAGTCAGCAACAGCAGTACCGGCAGGGAGTCGGTATTCACCCTTGGACAACGGTGCAGCCAGTAAAGTTAACGTTCCATTCCACTGAATCGTTCGAAGGTTCAATCCCCCACACTATCGACCCTACATTGCCGAGAGAACGTGAGAGGCCGGGATATATGGACAGCTTCCAAAGATTCGAACCACATCCATTCAAAGGGCTGCTGGGATATTGCTTTCTCTTGATGTCTTGGATTGCTGTATGCACATCGTAGAATATGAAAATTATTTCTTTTTTTATCGATCACGTAACTGAAAGTGAAGAGTATTGATAAGAACCACAACTCTACTGGGAACCCTCCAGTCCATTGGAGGACATTACCGTTTTTGTTTGTAAAAAGAGTGGATCACATTTTTCAATATCGGTTGGCGATGAGATAGGTGGATTAGAAGAGTTATTGCATCAGTATAAAGACAACGGACGGTACAGTGCTTAATCTAGTTTTTTGAAAACGTTGATATATCAACTTCGTATTTTGGCAACATCTTGTTTTTTTACAAACATTATGATATCGAGTTTAAAAAAAAATGGTTTTCCAATTTTTCTTAATTTACCATAAAAAAAACTAAGTCTCATGCAGCCGAATAACTATTTCTCGTTATTTTTCAGGTAGAAGTAATCTGATATATGGTTCGATTGAAAAACACGATGAATGGCTGCAGTATTGTATCAATAAAGCTTACGGAAATTCGTTTGCGCACACCCAAGTGCGATTAATAACGCAACAGTGCGGTAATTGCAATTGATCGACTAAAAGGGTCAGGGAAGTTGTAAAAGAAAATCGTATACTGTTTGTGGAGGACAAGTGATCAAATTTACTGATTGAAATGCCTCGGGATCAGATTCAGGTGATCAAATCAAAGTCGCGAATTGAACATAGGCACGACTGGAGGATATACTTAAAATTCATGAATTCCAAAGTATAACCAATTAGGTCACACGCCGGAAAGCGGATGCTCTGCGGCGCCACCACGGCAGTTCAATGAGTATACAGTAGTCACCGCCCGAATTAACATTCCTGAACCCCTGTTGAACCTGGAATGTCTACAATACTTGTTCAAGGAGTCAGAGCGAATTGTTTGAAAATATAAATAAACGTGGCAAGCACAATTATACTTGCAATAGATATAATACACTTATTTGATGAACTCTTACTTATGGCAAGAATAACATATTGTTGATTCTGTACTACTTGAATGAATAGAATATTAATGCGTGGTCCTTATGAAGAACAATTAGTATTAATATGTCAAATCGAAGAAACAGCAATTTGTTATACATGCATTGAATACGTGACGACCATCTCGGCATCTGAGTTTGAACAGGTAAATTAATTATACTATGAAGTATTTTTCTAAACCGAATGTATCATAACATATAACGTAACGTGGCATAAGTCTCGCTATCCGGTTGGATCCGCATATGACCGAGTTTGTAATTAAATCGCAACATGTCACGCTCTTCCCGACTTCGTAAGTCTACATTCAAGTTTTTTGATATTCTCATAGACTTCCTCTATAGATCTATTATAACTTTACCAAATTCTAATTCTGAAATGGCTGTATTTTTAGTGAGTCGCTCCAGCGGTTGTTAGAGTCGCGCTTAATCAGCGCTTAAACATATACTAACTTGATCTTCATAGTGCCTGGGTCTTCTAGGTTCAACGGAGGTTCCGTAGATTCCATATGGGTGTTAGGCTCCTCGGGTCTATTCAAATATGATAATAAAAGTTGGTCGTATGGGAGTCTACAAGCTATAGATCTAGTCCAAGAACGGTGTCAGGAAGGTTTTGCGGAGGGTTGTGAATAACGGTTGACCATAAGGATTTGTGTAGGTTGAACGGAACCTGGTTCGAGAATCCGCATGCACAAAGAATCTGATATTCGCGGAGGGTGATGTGAGGTTGAACATTTCGACTCAGGCAATGTGTGCATGCATGAACTAGTTTCGAAACATTGCAGGTTGAACAACTTTAATGAAAGCCTATCAAAATTCGCCGGATGCACCATTCTTTATCGGACCAATTAGAATGCCCACATGCAACCAGGATAAACTATCAGCACGCCGCACCTACAAAATTGCATTGGGTATGCGGCGAGTGAACGATACGATCAGTTTATCCAATCGAATGTGCCAGCTTTTCTACACATCGTCACGAGCTTTGCGAGTCAAACAAAATCACGATTGATCAATCGACGAGAGTGACACTATATAATAGAGTTTTAATACAGAAACGTATATAATCGACTCACCTGATTCCCCCTCGAGTTGTATCGTAATTCAGCATTCTTGAACCGTGCCTCCATGTCACGTAGCCAGTTGGATGTGGCACTTTACTAACCACACACTTCAGCTCTATCGTGCTTCCCGCTTTGTAGAATTTATCGCCGGCAGTTGCACCGTGCTCGTCCACTATCTCGACTCTGGGCACTGAAACACAACAGAGAAAATGTATAGCAGGCCGTATGACAACATTGTGCAAGGTACTGTACATATATTTATGGTCACAATTTGTATAAAATTCTGAACACTTAGCAAAAAAAAAAAAGTTGTTTTAAAGAAAGACCAAATATTGGACCAATTCAATTTCTTGCTGCATATCTTTACTTCAGGGTAAAAAATTATATTATATACTATATTACTACATAATATACCGCATCTATGGAACCAAACCTTTATCAGTGAGTATTAACATTAGGAGCGGAGTTACCAAATTTAATGTCTTTGAAATAAAAGCAAGCAACTAATTCCAGATTTTAGCGTCTGAATCTTCGAATAATCTGTCAGAAATGTCAACAAATATTTTAATGTTCGATCTTGTACAAAAAAAAATCATAATCATACTTTGATATATAATCTACTATGGTAAAAGTTTTGGATACGTAATAATGCAGCTGTCGATAACACCAGGAGGAAAATGAACGTTCTATTGTTGAACACACAGCTGACAGCAATTGTTAATAGACGATGAGTTCTCAAAGTATCTTTAACTAACGAGCCATAGACCGCCATTCGCAGCGTTATCACGTTGGAACACAGAATTCAATTTGTTCCCACCAGAGTCTATAGATTCCGTATATAGACTTTATCAAACTCGATGTCGTAGTGAAAGCAATTCTAAAGGTATAGACAATTGGCAGATAAGCGAGATAGGTAGCTGCTGATAGGCATACACATACACGGAAAATTCCGTATCTATGAGTAGTAGAAGTAAATCAATAAACGTTTATTGGACCGAAAATCGAACGACACGTGGCACATAGCGGCTCATACCGCCGCACTTGTCTCATCGTTCACCCACATTCCATTCCAGTCATATCGCCCATACCATTTCCCATACTCGCGCGTTATATTGGCCCTCAACGTTTTAAACGTGGCCGCACGCATTATTTCCAGGTGGTACGTGTGCCCGGGAGTTTCGCTTCACCAACGCCGAGAGCTCCATGGCACAGGGTGAGGCAATAGCAAGTGTCGAGGCTGCTCCGGGGTCGCCGCGCGCGCTTTCGGAACATCGTCATACATATATGTATCTATCCTGTCGTGGCTCAAAGTGAACGAGAGACTCTGGAATACGACGAGAGACTCTAACCTTCTTTACCTACGTTGCCTTCTCTCCCGGTTTGTCTCCGCCTTCCCATTGCTATTTATTTCTTTTTAGAGAGCTTTATCGCATAGTCAAGCAAAAGAAAAGTGCGAGAGAAAAGAAATAGAAACAAATATGGAACCAGGCTCGGAAAGGGAATGAAAGTGAAAGACTATTCTCTCGCTGACTGTCTTCTCCTTCGAGTCGCACACTCAGCCAGTCAGTTTTTACCGAAAGACGTTCTTCGGGCAAGCGTCGAGAGGAAAGCCAGAAGAAAACAAGCACGAGAGTAATTGGCTGTTTGTCTCTGACGAGTGGGTGCTCACGTCCACCAGAGAGTTAGTTGTCGGGCGTATTATCAAAGCGACTTTCAGTCACCTCTTTTGCGTTTCCGCCAGAAGACTTTCCGTCTGTATATTTTTCTGCTGGACTGCTCCTCTCACTACTCCTATTTGTCGGTACTAAGTCCATTGCGACTTTCACTCCTTCACTCAAGCCACTTTTTATCTTTTTCTTAAAGAAAATTTTTATTTATTACAACTCCTTGTCACTGTCTTTGGCCATTGGCCTGGCAGTGGGTCACGTTTTGGCTATCGCTACATAGACCCCCCCCCCTCCCCCTCCGGCCCCAAAGATTTCACAACTGCCAGGTTATTCTGACTTGCAGTATTTTTACAAATTTTGCAGAAGCCCTAATATTCCTAAATCTTCTGATGAGACACCCCAATTATTTATAAGTCCTCTTATGAGATCTCGTTCGGCCCTGATTTTTGTAGATCCCTCTTTTTTGTAGGCCCTTGCAGGCCCTCATTTTTCTAAGTCTCCCTAATGGGCACCCTTCCTACCGGGCCAAAATTCGTCTAATTCTCGCAATTAGATCTCCCAGACCCTCATTTTTCAGTCCTGTTATTAGACCCCTAAGCGTATGGGTGAATGAATAAATGTCTGTGAGTGTCTGAGAGAATATCTGTGAGTGTCTGAGAGAGTGCATGTGAATGCCTGTGTGGGTGTCCAAGGAAACACACTGCCCTTTATTATATTGTAGATTTTCAGCAGCTCTGCAACTTCGAACCTTTTTAGAACATTCCATGTATCATTTATTTCGTGGTTTACAATTTCAAGAAGGGTAAGCCTATATCATGTTGGTGTGCTCGGCACAAATTCCGAATAGATTCCATAGTATTCCGCAGAAGTTAGGTGCGTAAAAGAATGATTGTACCCATAAGAAAAAATCTCTATTTCAATTTACATACCATCTCAAGTTTTTCTTTCGTAAGCGTAAGAACGGTTGGTTATAAGGGTAGCTCATCCGTATTGCCAACCTAAAAACCGTTTGGCAACCTTTTTTGACGGGCTGCTTGCAATCCCTCGTAGTATTGGGAAGAAGACCCCAAGTGGCGATGACGATATTCAGTGGCAAACATAGAAAAGGGAATGTGTTTGACTGGAAGCTTTTGAACGAGATCGGTAACTGAAACTATGTATAAGCGCTCAAGCCTAATGTACAAAGACATAAAGAATGGGATGAAGAAGCCCATGAGTTTTTCCTCTTTTCGAGATTGTAAATAAGAACTCGTGGCTCATTCGAGTTCTCGTGGGTTTCGAGAGGATAAAGAGAACGATGGAAGAGTGATTTCGTGTACGAGAAAGCTCTTTTCCTTTGGGCCTCCGCGAAGAGGAAAGAGGATGCAGGCAAGAGGGTTTTAGAATGCTCGTTGAAACTGGCACTATAAAAGAGTGGAATGGCGAGGTGTTTTAAGGTATACCACCGACAGCATTGCTGTCTGCGTATCCTCAGAGCGCCTACTCGTTGTTTTTTAAAGGGTTTCCAGGCCAGGGCAAAAGGGTTGTGAGGAAGGAGAAGAGAGCTCTTTCTGCTAACCCGAAGCCCCGGCTAGCCTGCGGATATCTGTTGCGGTTTGTAAACGAAGGTCGAGCTTAATTGCGCTCATAAAACAGGCATGGCAGGCAGGAAGGAAGCCAATTTTACTTCTACGTCAACCCTCTCACGTTTTTTTGGCTGTGCCAAGAAATTGTGCAGACCAGCGAAATAACTCTTCAGGTTTTGGGCATCAATCGAATAAGACATAACTTTGGTTGGGTTGGGAACTGGTGTTGATGCTTTAAACCGCGATACCTTGGTCGAAAATTGTATGAAATATCGAGAAACCGCAAATTCGGAGTTTCATTGCAAAAGCTGGTTTGATTTAGATCTTCCTAAGGTGGAAGTAGTTGGTGTTGAAGATCTAGTTCAAAACCCAAATGAAGAGATACAGATGATTCACTAAGACCTATAGTACATAGCTAAAATGTAATAGAGAAGGCTGGGATTTGGGGACGGTAGATTTATAACGTAGGGGCTTGTGATCGTACAAACCCCGTTTGGCTTCTTTGTGCATATATCATTCAAATATGTAACTAATTTATCCAGGAGTTATGTGGCATTTACAACATAGTAACTTGGACGACATTACAATCAGCTCGAAGAATCACCTTGGCTCGCGACATCGGGAGAATCGCAGAGTCTCTTCTTGCTCACGTTAATGGAACACTGTGGAGGTCCCACTGTGTGAATCCCAATGGAATTATGTAGATCTCGCACACTAACGCCTAGCGACACTCTCCAAACCTGTGCATGCGTTCTCAGGCAATGGAGACTATTCCTCACAAGCGTATAAATAATATGGATAGAGCTAATTCCTGGACAATCACGCGAATTTACAGTATTTTTTTTTCTCCGAAATTCCGCAGCGAACGTCAAATATTTTTTACGCACTAATGATTTAAGAGAATTTCGTTCAGTTTTTGAGATTTGTTTTAAATTGGGAGATAATGAACGACTCAACTGTAGGTTCATTTTTCATAGTTCGGCCCACGGAGATATCTTAGTGCAATTAATCGAATTGTGATGTTGAACAAATTTTTAAATTCTGTTATGAGAATTTTTAAATCGTGTCCACCATTGGAGATCACCGTCAATCTTCGAGTATTAAATAATGTAGTAATCTTGGAAAGCACTTTCTGTGTGATGAAGGCTTACAAACTGGGTTATTCCCTTTATGAAATATATGCATTTAATGTGATAGTGACAATTACATCAGCGAATAGAAGCGAATGGAAGAGAGATTCTTCGATTAGCGTTTGAACAAGAAACTGGGTCTTCGTTTACGCCCAGTCGACCTTATTTCTCCACATCAATGTCTCGATGCACGTACGCTAAATGGAATGGGTCATTTGATTCCAAGTTTACGATTGACTAGGCAGGATCAACTGCCTGGAATTAATCGACGGGTGACACGCAAGCCCGAGGTGCTGATTCGGCGAGGGAGACAGACAAGGATACAGTATCGTAGTACGAGGATGATATATCTACTATATATGGATTCCTATGGTCAGACTAATCGGATGTCTATTACATTCAGATATTGCCTGGGGACTCTCAGATCAGCGATGTAGTGTCCTTACCGTACTTTCACAACTACATAAAGACAGTGAGAAGTAAAACTTCGAGCCACTGCTTAATCGACTTCCTTCGACTTTTACACCCCGATAATCTCGTACTTCTCCGCGAGCACAATATTACGGCGATTCATCGGAAGACAGCTGATTCAAAGTATAAATGCTACAAAATGCAGGTCGAATGATAAGGCATAGTAAGATATGGTAAAACTAATTTATTTCAAGTGCCCATTATACCAGATTGTACAGACCTTTTTCGTGCAGAATAAATGACCATATGAGAAATAAATAAGAAGTCTTACTACGTTGCTGGATAGATGCTAAAATCATTTTCAAATATATAATCAGCTTAATTATATAAATTGTATCCCAGCTGAATATAAATTAAAGTCTCAAGATCGTAATGCTTTTTTTTATTTTGTAACACGCGATAGGTCTGTGCTGTTGCATCAACGATGAGAATGAAGTTAAAAAGCGCAAAAACTACGATGACTGAGTACATGTAGGGAACAATCACTGTGGACCTTTGACCGATTCCAGTTAATCAAAAGCTCTCGACGAAACGCTGGAACGTCCGTACAAACAATGCCTCAGGCAACATTCCAATGCTGAACATTCAGCACGACAGCCGACAGCCATCTATAACTGTTGGAGACGGCACAATGTTCTGTATATAAACAGTACGAGCACTGCCACACCATGTGTGCTATATAGCCTGTACCGCACTGTCAAAATGTGTTTTGCTTCGTAGTGTAAACAGACGTTCGTTTGTAGACAAATAAAGGTCAAAAGAACTCAGCAGAGAGGAAATGAAACGTGAGCTTGCCCATCTCACTTTACGTCTCGTTTTCCAACGTATCTCGAATGTTCCACGCTCTCCTGTGGACACGCACCAGCCCTGGGCTTACCAACGTTCATTCTCAAATACTCTAAAGAATAGTTTTTGAATAAACCATCGAAACCGTTAACTATATTTCGTTATCTAACGTTGTTGAATTGTCGTACCGCAAAGCTTTGTTCTTCCATACTATTCATTTCTAACGTAACTTTACTTTACTGTATATGCAAACGGCTACTCTGCTGCTACTTTGAGTACATAACGATATAACAGTTAGACATTCGGAGGTAACAGAATTGGCGATAAAACTACAATTTCTTTTCTTCTGTCACTTCTTCTAATAATTTGTATTAAACAAAATGTCATCAAACTATTAAAAAACATTGGATTGCTCGCAGCCTGCTTTATAGCATTTTAAGTGCATAATAAATTGCTATAAAAGAGTGCACTACTTTTAAAAGAACTTTATTATTCCAGTATGGAATACACTGTACCCTCCCGCAAGAATCTTTCTTTTTCAACGGCACAATTTTACGCAAATTAAAAACAAGTACTAGAGGAGTGAAACACATAGCCGTAACGAAGGAATTCTTTGAAGTAAAAAAATACAGCTTGAGAATTCCATGGAAACAAAGTATTTGTAGGGAATTCGCTACAGAAGAAAGATTTTTCTGGTCGATTATTCGTGCGAGAAACGCTCTCCTTCGTTATTTTACTCGAGTTCTTACGGCCTCCGCTGTCTCGTTGTTGACTTTTCGTTTCATGGGACGGTAAGATACAGGTGCTCCGAGCACAAAGGCAGAGCGCCGCATCTTGCAACTCACTCTTCTTTCTTTTCTCTGGTTCTTCCAGTTCCAGATTCGATTGAAGAGCAGCAGCACCAGCCGACCCCTTGGGGCACCTTTAACAGCTCACTGTTTTTCTTTTGTTTCTTTTTCTACCCGTCTGATTTTTCACTCGTTCACTTTGCTACTGCATAGCAGCAACCTCCTAAAAACCCTCTCAGACCAGATGAGAGGATTACTCTTAATCAATTGAGTAAAATATATTACACGGTATATGGCAACATGTGTCGAAAAGGGATAAAAGTGACAAAACGGGGGAGACTATCTCTCATATCCTGTATTTTTTACACAACCAATATCGAGCACAATCGTTCTTCCTGAAAAGAGTCTTTTTCCCTCTCTCATTTCCGTGGCACATGATAAAAACGCAAAAATCGACACGACGTCTTTGAAAATAAGTCGATGGCTATATATAATCTTTGCCTTCCTTTTACACTCGTTCCCTTCGACCTCTCTCTTTTTCTGCATTTCAGTCTCCACTACCACTGTCTCGACGTACACAATAAGAAAGTTCCTTGGGAAACTCAAGAGCACCCGGTGAATAAAGCGCCAGCTCGGCCAAGCCAGAGAAAGGGTTCTTCAAGGCTTTACTCTATGCTGAGCTGTGAGTGAAGTTTACAGGTTATACGTATATAGACGCTTCACTCTGCTTTTGAGGCTCGGAGACGAACGCGAGAAAGCACGGGAAATGGGACGGGGTAGGGACTCACACATGCATACAGCACACAGCAAAGTTAACGTTCGTTCACAGTTTTGAAGAATGTAGAGTATATAAGAGGCAAAGACAGATATCGATGACTTGCGTTCACTCGATTGAGTAAGTTGAATAGAAAAAGATTTTTCTTAGTTTTCTTATTCCCAACAGCTATACTACGACAATGTTGCTTATACTGTACAAATAGTTGGAGGTCTATTGAGGATTGGATTATTTTGTTTATAAAAAAAACTTTTCCTTCTCTCTTGACCGCACAGTGGGTTACAGTGAACATTGGTCAAGTTCCGGAAGGTTCCGGCTATATTCGATTCTCCCGCCATCCTCTGAAGGATCTCCGTGAAAGATCTTGCCTTTTCTTTTACTTTCGTGTGCCAGCCGTAGTGGTGGACAGGCACACGCGAGGATAGGTCGTAACGATTCGTTGTCTTGAGCTTCGGAAACACACGGAACAATATCTCGAAAACTTTGCAGACTCTTGGGGGGGGGGGAAGGAGTAGTGCTTTGCTGCTGTTGGCTACCGCCGATCTGGTCAGCCTGGAGTAGTAACGATATACAATGGGGTGTACGTATACGCATGTCTGTTGTAGTAGTGTGTACAGTTCACAGTACAGAATCGGAATTGGAGGTGAACAGGCTGCCTCCATACATTGTCATTCGATACGGCTGGACAAAGCTAGCTCTCAAGAGAAACCGAAGTAACACCCAGTGCACACGCTTGTTACAAGATATATTGCAGTAGTTCCAATCACGAACGTGGAATAGATAATGTGTAGCATTTCGAAAGACCCGCTAATTCCACGAATTAATAAACTTATTTAGCTTAAAATATAAATCTAGTTAGACAAATATTTGAGGTATTGGAATAGTTGATAAGAAGCTGTTTTTATTTTAATTTTATTATAATTATTATTATTATGTTTTGTGATTCTTGAGATTATTTGTGTGAAATTTGGTCTCAGGGCTGTGAAACGTAAATAATAATTAAAAATATATAATTAAAACATATATTTTGAAGAATATGTGCAGTGGTTGTATATATGTGTTGATTCGACTCTTACGCGATTCGGTTTATTAGGGGATCGAGTCATTTAAAAAATTGCATCTGAAGATTTCTTTTTCGTTAATTTTTTACGGTTTTACAAAAATAACTTTAGAACCCCATAAAGTATGTACCGAGCATCATCAATCTCCAATCTTTCTGCAGCTACATAATACCCCAGGATGTAGTAAGATAGAATGTGATTTCTTTGCTCACTTATAGCTTTCGGATCAAACTAATCAAAGGATTTTAGCTGTCAAAGTCGTTTCTTGTTCGTGACAATGCTTTCTGATCCGAATATAGGTAATTTCATTTGAGGCATCTGGACATAGTTATTAATAATAATGATTTTAAAAAATCTGGACAAGACTGTTGCTACGGTCTTGTTTGGATTCACGGTATTCCCACCTATCAACATTTCGGGATCTAAAAAATATTGCAATATTTTTCTGAATGTTCCTAAATTTACGCTCCGCCCAACCTAACATTCGACACCCTGAATGCGAAAGGGGTGTATGGAATAAGTTTCGTCGAAGCTCTCCCTGCACGAAATATATCTCCATATCTTACGCGCGGTACACTTTGCATATATATCAAACAGCCAATTTCAAGTTTACAGTTTTTGTCCGACGTCGTGTATCAGAACAGCAAGATTTCTGCATATCCCATCCAGACAAATGCGAACGCCTGTTCTTTGTCGCATGGCATTGACAGATATGAACTCTACCGACCGCGTATGATGCGAAAACGCTTTTGGACGAATCGCGACCGATTCCTATTTCCTGTTCGAAATGAAGAGACAAGATCTAAACAACAAAGGAACCCGAAATAAATGAATTTTAAATTGCTATTAATGTCGGTATTCAAATATCACTCTTCACAAGTACCAAAATCATTGTCGCTTGTAGATTTTAATCGAGTGATAACTAAGAAATTGACGATTTCGATAAATAGAAAAAAAAAGAAGATAAATCCAGGAAACCTTGAATAATGTTAATATTCATTCCACACAAAAATGACAAATTCTATTACTACATATAGATAAAAGATGCAAAAGTAATAGAAAAACCAACATCTCTGTTAAATTGACAAAAGAGATTTTCTAAGATTTAACCGAAACTTATTTTATAAACTGATGAAAAATGTATCTTTTTTACGAAATTATATTTTGCTGTTTATATAGAGATAAACAAGAGATTCTATCTAAAGCCCTTTCGTGATGCTATATCGACTCGTTTCTGTTTCACCTCACGCAACATACGTGACTACGTGTCGGTTCTACAAGCGTTAGAGCGCCGCATACATTGTACACTCCCATTTGTACACCCCCATTTGAGGCGTGCACGCGCAGACAAGCCACGCTTACGGAATACAGGCACACGCGCGTGTATACAGCTAGACATACGTGAAACTACCTAATATAATCGCACACGAAAACGGACGTATAGATTCTATAGGTTACCTTAGCTTGCGCATGCAATCACACGCACGAGAGTTACGAGAGTGACTGGGGGATGGTCGCATATGGTACAGAATAGTTATATGTAATCCTGTGGTACACGTGCCCTGAGTGTCACGTGTGCAATGCCTGTGCAACCTCTTGCGCTTCAAAGCAGGAGGCAGCGGTACTCTATACGTGTATAGTAAGCAAGCAAGAGCAACGGACATGTATGTACAGCGATATCGGCGACGATGTACAAGACCGACAGATATATTCACGCTGGAAGGGCGAAACTGAGACCGGTTTACTATCAATTTGTGTTACACATCTAACCAGACAATTATATTAAACGGTCAGCTTCATATCACTGATGGTATTTATATTGCAAAGCTGTAAACCTTAAGATGATTCAAGCAAAAATATACCGATAAACATGATTTTTTTGTCACATACTCTGAATTGCTATACAGTGCCTGATTTAAGAGGTTTCTTGTATATCGTCCACATGACATTTTAGTATCTCTTGAGACGCTTTTAACATAAGTTCTTATGCCGTAAATGGTTTTTCTATTACTTACAATTACTTATTCTATTTCTTTACAATCTTTATGACTTTGCTAATTTTGTTTATATTCTTTAATCGAAGTATTGCCCCAGTAAACTTTATTTATTAAATTTGCCATCAAAGCGTGAAACGCGATGTCAGTGTGGACAAGATTTTGGGGACAAAAACCCCAACAACCGAAGTCCAAGCCTTGCAGGGGCTGTCTTTATTCTCTCTCCAAAATGGTCAACTTCCGAATCATATTCCAACGCAACTATATTTTTTTTTTTGTCAATTATAATTTCTAAAATTATAATTTATTTTATAAATCAAATGAAAGCCCTAAGATTACTTTCGTTTAATAAGCGAACCTCTTTAACAAAAACCAATAAACGGAAGATAACGCAGTAAACTTAAATGTATTGTTTATCCAACGGTGCTAAGTAGGCGATTCGCGAAAGGTGCAAAAGCTCGCAAGGTACAATCTGTGTACACTATGGACATGCAAATGCTCTGTACGTAGAGTGTACAAATGGTAGTTATATGCACGAGAATCACATTGTTGATGTATGAGAAGAGAGCCGGCATGCTGTGCAGCTCCTATATACAGCGCATATGCTACCACCGAAACTCGTGAGCCACTGTACCCGCATTACCACTTTCATCCCCCGCGCCCTTCAGCAAAAGAGAAAGAGAGGATAGACCGCGTACTAACCATTTCACCAGCGACGAATCACACGCTACCCTTCACGCATCTATACTATGAACCGAATGCTTATTTCGCATGCTGCTACCTCACGACGACCCACCATTTTCAACTACAAAGAGGTACTGTACTTTCACATGGGCGTTTTACAATGAGAATAAATCACCGAATACACGCCCTGCCTACGAATAGCGCGACCTAAAACGTAGGTGGTAGCAGCGTCACCGAAAAACTTTCGGGGCTTTGTGTTACTCGCTCTCTTGTATTTTTTACCTTCCAAACCTGCTGTCTCTGCCCAGCGAGCTTTTCGTTACTTCTTTTTTTTCATGAGATTTTCTGGCGCTTCGCTTGTGTATCGCTCCGGTAGGATTCCCGGGATTGCGTTCAGGTACCGGGGATTCCATCCCTTGTTCTCTTTTCGACCCCTCCACCTGACCGCCACGTATATTGTTCTCACATCGGTAGCATATACGCGCTATAGGAAAATCTGTTTCAGATATTTGAAGCTCTCCGAACACAAGATATTTTCTCGAATTGCGTTGATCCAAAATGTATACGCCAGTAGGTAGTAGGACGCATGGCGCAGTATCCGGTTCGCGGGTAAAAATCGCGTTGCAGGTAATATCTCCAGCAAAGTGTGGTAAAGAGAAATCGTTGGAATTGTTTCCACGTATAGTTCGACGATAAGTAGATATTGGGAAAGAATTTTCATAAATTTTTCGTCGTGCCACGCGTACAAGCTACTGGAGTGCCACCGATAGTATACGTGACTTTAATGACGATGATGCGAGGCATACGGTTATACGAAAATGCAAATTTTCATAAAAACGGTTGAAAGCATTTTTCTTCTCACTCATAGAGATAATAGTGCAGTGTCAGAAAACTGAGAGGGCCATATGGTCGGTTTAAAAGTAGGATAATTTACTAGGGTGAAAAGTAACTGTGAATAAACTTCTCGAAGTGTGACTATATGCATAAATGTTGTGTAACAATATAAATAGAAAGGAACAGTCGAGTATCTGGCGATTCGAGTCTATTTTAATCTCAGCTAAACGAGAATTCTGGTGGATGCAGCTGGTGAGAACGTTGGACCTTAACGCAAAGGCCGTGATCCCAGAGATTTTAATTAAAATATGGAGATCAACGCTTAAAGCCTGGCATTGTCGGTCCATGCACCGAGTATAAAGCTTGGTGGCTGCGATAATAACAGATAATATATCGCTGTGTGAATCCGCGAGCTCACTGTAACTGCCCCTAGCAAGACTCCACCGCTACCTCGAAACAGTAAAGTCATATTCTCGTTTCGGATATTGTAACATTATGGAAGAACAATAACGGCAATGACGAACCGGTCGAGAAGGATGATAGAATTGAACTTATAATCTAAGCTAAGTTTGAAAATTCTCGAACCATATAATTTCATGCTGAAGATAATGAAGAGGTGGGCAATAATCAGTGTCCCTGGCAAAAAGCTTAACACAATATCAGAACATACACATAGCTGTACAGTGTGATTGGTTACCATTCAATCAGTTAAATATCAAAGTATTTTTATCTAGCATGTTATATCTGATCCATCATGTGAGAAACTATGGAGCCTGGATAAAAGGAGACCAAACTCCAATGTAGGAAACGCGAAATAACGGACCTGAAATAGTGGAGAGTACTTGGTTTCAAAATTTGCCGTGAGCGGCGCTAAAACCAGTTGGATCTGCGGCGAGTTGAGCAAGTCACGTGAAATATTGTCAATGCCATGGTGTGCCGCGAACGACGAAACATCTGACTTAGTTATAAATCTGATGTGTGAAATTATAAGAAGAAAATAGAAAAGTTCTTGCGATTAACAGTTTTTGATAGGTAAGTACCAATACAAATAGTTACCACGAATAATCCGATATAACGAATGTATGTATTATTTTAAGTATACAATCACGTAGACTATAAGCCAATGATGTTCAAATTTCATTCAATTACGCGTAAAAGTGACTATTGAAGTCAATGAGGCTAAACAATTAGGAATTTCAGCAGCATTATTAGCCCATCCAATCAACGTCATTATAATATCAACCGTCCGCTCGGTGAAAGGATCAAAAATTATAATGGATAATCGATGTTTGTTCATCACTAATTTTCTTCTTGCTTCAATACATGGAAGTGAAGGGTTGAAATTTTTACCATAATGTAGTTTTTGAATTTTGTCGGGGCAGACTTTTATCATTATCCAGAAAATTGTAAACTTTTAAACTATAAGCCTTTCGTCATCTTATCGACTCTTCGGCATTAACGCATGGGTATTAAAGGATGAAAGTTACACCAGACATACATTTCAGTGTCGCTTAGAATGTAGTTTTGGAGTTGTGCCAGAGACAGACTTATATCATAATCACGAAAATTGAAAATTCTAAAACTATAAGCCGTTTACTACCTGATCGACTCTTGCGCGTCAACACACGGGTATTAAGGGATGAAATTTATTTTATCATTATTTATTTTCTAGATAATGATAAATGTCCGTCCACGGCGACATTCCAAACCTTCTCTACAGGGGACATTGAAATATATGTATTATATAAATTGCATTGCGCAAAGCCCATGCATCGATGAGAAACTGATGATCACGTACCAGGGGCCAGAAAAATGAGCACGAACTT
The DNA here is from genome assembly GCA_964016905.1 of Perithous albicinctus. Taxonomy (NCBI): domain Eukaryota; kingdom Metazoa; phylum Arthropoda; class Insecta; order Hymenoptera; family Ichneumonidae; genus Perithous; species Perithous albicinctus. The sequence goes on along the minus strand of OZ024695.1, from coordinate 16,026,857 downwards.
AAGTTTTATATACTATATTCCGACAAATACGTATCCTCTGGACGCAACGAAGAAAAATGATGTAACATATTGCAATACTTCCAGATAAAAACTGTACACCATGCTAATCTTCAGCTAATATTTGTGGTTTCATTATGTCTTTTGCATTTTAATTGAAAAAAAGATAGACAGATATTTATAGATATAGATTCTGGTCGAGATTTTACTGGCTACAGCGCCACCATGCGGCATTTTCAAAAACGCTTAGTCTCCACAAAATTCGTCTCATTTCTACTACCCATAGTTTAGACTCCTTCTATCCAGGCTCCATGTGGGAAACCCAAAATTAATCCAACCAGACCATCATCTTGGCGTCAAGCTAGAACAAGCAAGTACTCACTTATACAGACATATTTACGGAAACGACACTTATGATTGAATTATTGGATTTTTCGACCTTATGTCAATGACTTATGTGTTACGGCATCGCTAGATATAGCGATAATCACTAATCGTATTCGACACGGAGATGTGCTTGTGGATGCTCATTAGTGCACTCTCCGGATTCGGTCTGGTTACCTGATTTGGCTAGCCAGTCATTATCTCCATTTCACGCTCCACAGATCCGAGTGTCTGGTGGCAGTTGCTCTGCTCGAGTGTTTCTGGATCGGCATGCATCGTACCAGCCTCGGCAACTAGCCACCTCTGTCGAGTGGAGCACCCGTAACAACATTGACAATCGATGCTTTCCACCACTGATGCAAGCTGAAGCACTCCGGCATCACTGAAATCCAGGTCTACCGGGCACTGCAAGTCGAAAGCTCTGCCCAACCAGAGTAACCGGTGTGCAGAGATGCGAGCGTGTGACAAGGCCGTCTCCGCACTACCGCACACTTGCGTTACAAGCCAGACTGGCTAACTTGCGAAACCCACTACACCACGGTACTCACCTCTCTGAATCTTGGGCGAGGCCAAGTAGATAGCGACCTCAAAGAGGATTATGCCTGCAGATTTACCACATCCCACTCAAAGGCATTTTAGTATAGTATAATCTGCAATAACCGTAACGTGGTTATTACGAAGGGCATATTCGTATGCATTTCGTATGCATTTCGTATAATATGTATAATGCCACCAATTATTTTTTTTAAAACCTGCTTGCGAAGTTCGTTTTCTCGTGACTGCGTTGCGAGCCCGAGGTGCTCGATTCTCACATTTGATTTGAGTGGTGTGCGAAATCAGTCGGACGTGTGCGAAGTCAGTCGACCGTGTGTGAAATCAATCGAGTCGTTTGTGAAGTAAAGTGCGTTCAATTGATTTGCTGTTAGTTTGAAAAGTTGCATAGAATTCGAAAACGAAACTTCTGACACAGGTATTAAAAAAAATAAAATGTGAGAAATTGCACGCTCGTCTCGAATCACGTACTTCGCGCACTTGTCTCACAATATACTATATTTATTTATCTCTTTACTCGTTTTTGTCCCTGCACTCAAGTGAAACGCCAAACAAGGTTTTCGGATAAGCTCCCAGTAATCGGCATCTGGATACAAATTAATCTTTTGAATGGCCGAATATTTCTATGAATGTTGTGGAACTGTCGTAAAATGATTTTAGAATACCGGTATTAAGTATATGTAAACATATTTTGACAAAGTTTAGATCAATAGTCCTAAACTCCTAAATCTATCATAAGCCGCAATATCGATTCGGGAGGTCTCTTGAAATTAATATCGAAGAAAATAGAGTACCCATTCATTTTTAGCATATAAAAATAGATCGATGTAATAAATGCGTACTTATTACCAGTCGCTTATTTAAAAATCGACGGTATGAAAAAAAATCAAGAGTCGGTGAAAGGGATAAACAAGAGATGCAACAAATATGCATATACAACTACGGTAAAATTACTTCAATCAGAGTAGAGAGCAGAAAAAAATAAAATCATGCGTGACTACATAAGTTGTTACTTTTCCTTAGATTCTCTCCACAGATTGCATGCAATAAGGAGAAAGTAAAAATAATGTTTTTCTGCTTTCACGAAACGAAGATAGAATCAGGGAGTTCGAAAAGTAAGAGGAGGAGTTGAAGGTTTCACGAGACCACTTCGCAGCTTCCAGCACAACGAAGGACCATCCCCGATGCGCCTTGCAGCTTTGATGCTGCCTCTGCTTATCTAGATGCCGTTGATGTTATACGAGAGAAAAAGTGGGCTGCACTACCTTGGCGAAGAGCGTGCTGGGGCGCGCTTAAGCGATGAGAAGCTTAGTGCTTGCATGACGGCGCGATCTGATAACGATACAGAGCTTAAACGGTCTGGCGCTCTGTGCGGTGTTTCTCCTCGTGGCGCAATAAATAAGTGAGTGCACTGACAGGGATCGCGTTCGCACGAATTACCGTCCCCTCTTAGTGTGTCTTTAACTTTCTTTTGCGAGTCCTGGCAAAAAGCTTTCCGTCCACACTTCCGGCCCGACTGACAACCACCGCTCCCATTCATGTTGATCTAGGATTAATGGTCGAACCCTTTTCAATCGTGTAATCATCGATGGCCACACTTAAAAGAAATTATTAAAAAATGAAAAAGCGTATGTAAAAGTGGTAAAATATTTTCTAACGGCATCTATCTGTCTATTATAATAATAAAAAAAATAGCTGATACTGATGGTGATTGCGCGTCCGATGTGCGTCTTCGGTGGTCCCGCAAGGTAACCAGCATTTCGTGCCGCCACTATTCAGAAGGGTGACCGTTTAGCCGCACAACCATTGACACATGAACCTGTGTGCAGGAGGCACTTTTTCTGAGACTTTGATGTCCTCACTTAAGCAACATTGTTATTTTCGTGTATACACCGGAGTATAACAAATATAGTGCCGTCTATAAAAAAATAATTATAAAAAAAAGCTGAACAAAGGGTCCCATTCCTGATAAGCAATTAAAATCGAAATTGAAGTAATATTAAATCTGGTCTGTCGATAGAACAAATATAAAGCGTGGACGAATACACATAAAGATAATAATATTCAACTAAAAATGAAACGTATCGTTGTTTTAGCAAAAATATTCGGCTAATTTTTAGAGGATATACCTCAATTTCTGGAAGCGCTGTCGCTCTATTAGAAGATACCAGAGATGAAAAGATTATATAATGAATTAAGAAGAAGGCAAGACTTTAATCGGTTGGTTCACTAAGCCAACATAATCAAATTACTTCGGTTTAATTTGAGGCGAGTGTCCGCCCCCTCTGCCCTATCATCGCCTCGAGACATTTCTTTCGGGGAGCTCCAATTTCTCGTCACTCGAGCGCGAGAATCGAAGCTCCTGGGTGACTACGAGGGAAGCGGAAATGAAAGACGAAAGGCGACCATTGAGGCGAAAAACCGTACCGATAATCCGGTTAAAACTGGTCCATTAACGGCGTCGCTCGTGGTCGTTCTTAAAACCACGCCCGAAGCTATAATAGGCGCACAACAGTTACGAAGCAAGGAAAAAGGGTCGCTGAGAAAGAGCTTCGCATCTAATGACCTCTGTGGGATTGTTCTGCGGTGATCTCGTAAATACATTGTAGTATAGTGCCCTTTGAGTGGTCTTGAATTTCTATGTTGCCTGAAGGAATAACGTGATCAATGGAGGGGTTTAGGAGAGCACACAAAATCCTTCCTATATTTTGTACCTTAATTCGTATATTCTCTGAAATATAAAAGTTTTGTTGACTATTTCGAAAGCTTAGTACAACGGGCATTCTGAGTACTGCCATCCTGCAATCTGTTTGTAATACTGGCCGCCAGACCATGCTGCATTTACTTCCGGCGAGCTCATAAATCACGGAGAAGAAAGCTCGGTGCAAGCGAGTCCAGGTAAATAGACGTAATGGCCACTTTCCGCCTCTGCGCGCATGCACACCTAGTGCCCGGTACGTACTTAAGAAGAGAAATAAATAAAGCCCCTGCTGGTTATAACATAAATATAAATTTATAGAGGCACGAAAGATGGCGTGAGCCACGCGTTCCCCAATCTCACTTTCTCTACAACGGCAGTACCTGAATCTCTGTTCGCCTTGAAAGGGAAATATTTTATTGCACGCGATATGAAACGCGATAATTTTCCTCTCACATTTCCTTGTCGCTCCATTACGAGTCTTTCGAATTACACCATATCTTGTTCGCATTCTACGACAATTTGCAGCTTTAAACACTTATGATAAGTTGCACATTTAGTTCTACAATGAAAGTACTAAAAATGATTAACGAAACCGAACATTTAACTACAAATATTTAAGTTGATCTTATAAAAAATCTCTTTTCTAACGTTATCAAAGATGACTAATTTAAAGAAAAATAACTCTAAAAAGATAATAATATGACTGCATATACCTTTCTGATTTATTTCAAAATTAGTTAAAAAAAAAACGGGTAAAATATCATTCTTGAAATGATACTGATTAATCTATTGTTTATTGCATGAAAAACTGTTATGCAAAATAAGCGAATAATTCTCAGATCGCTTGGATCTCGAATATTCCCGACTTTAAAAAAGCTTTACAACGTTTCCGGATGTTTAATTACATTGACCGATACGCCTATAAAGCATGCTCGGTACGCTTAGATAGCCAGAATCGTTAAAAAGAATACCAGACCCTCTAACCTACTAATCGTGGTAAACACAGAAAGTACGTTTTATTAGGCCTTAAAAAAAATTTATTAACCTCGCTCTTGTGCCGAAATGATCGTTCGAACGGCTGATACCAATTCCAGTTTGATTTAGTGGCTAGTATATGAAGGCAAACGAGCGAGCAGTCTCTTCTCTACAGTTAATCTCATTTCACGCTGCGTGCACTACTTTGCTGTTGCTTTTGCTGGAAATTAATTCAGTTCACTGTAGGGCTGTCAAATTACCATCAACTACCACGAAAATTTATTTTACAAATATCGTATAATTATACGATATAGGACAACGATGTAGAGCCAAAAACTTACAAATATTCATCCCATTTAATGATTTTATAATCAACATTAAGTTTTTTTTTTCAATTATGAAACAGTATTGGACACTTGGAGTAAGCGTAGAAAATAAAGTGTGATGTACTCTTGCCATAAATGTTTTTTTTCGCAAATGTTCTGTTACTTTTGCTAAATGTAACAGAACATACAATAAAAGCTATCTATCGTTGAATAGTTTCGGAAAATTATTTGAATTTAATACGATCGCGTGCAGCGGTAATAAGAACGTCAATTCAATTAGGACCGGCCCGAAGTTTTACAGTCATCAGTGCATGAACTACTTTCCTCTCACAGTGCCAAAAACGGCGTTAAATCCAATTTAAGTGTCGGACGCGGGCAACCATCCAATCTATGCTGGATACTCGTTCCTCGCACGCGGACTTTGCCTGTAAGTGGAGTGCGTTTATGTGTTGGAGCTTTTCAGCAAGAATAATCATAAAGCAAGCGGACGCGGCCAACTAAAATCAGTGCACCCCTCGTTTAGAAGTTGCAAACTATTGACGAGATTTTATAGAAACTCGCGTAATAAAATCTTGTCAATGGGATATTTGTCAATATGAAATTTTGTCAATACGATATTTTGTCAACGTAATATTTAGACGTGAGATATTTGTCGTGGTATATATTATGTCCCTGATATTATTTCGTATCATCTGTCTGTGAGTAGCTGAACAGGTTCCATCGTTCTACCTACCATGCTCGTTCTACCTCATTGTACTTCGATTTCGTCGGTGCAGCTGCCATAGGTTTGCACAATCTGGGTGCCGACTAGTCCTTATCCACAACTGCACTAACACTGCTTCCTTCCAGTATAGGTGGTAGAAACCACAGGTCTCAATAGCAAATTGAATAGGTTAACTCCGGCGTATGTTCACCCAGTAGTCTAACCCGGAGTACAACCCGCTATGGAATTCAGGTCGGAAGAGAGGAGAAGCGCTTCAAGCGGAACCCATCACTGAAACGGAGCGTTTGGACCATGACTACGCGATCGGCCGAGTTTCGGCCCACCTACGTTAGTTGAGCCTATACCACCAGCGCAACAACAGAAGCTGGCACTAACTTAATTGAGTCCTGATTCACGTCGCTACCGAAGCAAGGGCAGACGACAAATGCAGCTGCACTCAAGCCTGGTGACGTCGCTTGTTCACGGTCTATCACCAAGTAAATCGTTCGATTGATAAAGGAGAAGGAGAATGGATAGTACACTTGATTGAGAACGAAAGTGGTGTAATCGAAATTACTATTAGTGAAATTGAATGACGCAGAACGAGATGATCAAGAACACAGAGCATTTCAATCGTAGATATGGAAAGCTATATTAACATTTTGTGTGTCTATGACAAAGTAATATTTATACGTAATAGCTCATTTGCTGTAACATCCCGCGCTAAAAGGAAAGTATTAAAAACAGTTTCAAAAATAAAAAGTCTCAAGTATGATTTATTGGACTGAATTCTTCCTTTAAAAGTTTGTTGCGAGATTTTATCGAAGTATGAGTTGGTCCATTGTCATCGTGTTATTCGCGCTATAACTGGTCGTTGACGTCAGACAGACTGGGACTGGAATCAAATTCACGCATTGGAACTTTTTGTTTATTTCTTAAATCTATCTATGGTACAGAATCGTCTTATAGACTATATCTTATTTGCATTTTCTATATGGATCCATAAGATATATATCTCATGATGGAATAACATTGTTAATTCGGGATGGATGAACAGTCATTTTCGTATTGACAAAAGAACAGCATTGTAATCGAAACGAGCGAGTATCGAGCAAGAATGACCAAAAGTAATAAAAGACGTGACGATCTGGGAGAAGAGTGAAGCAAATAAATTGAACGAGAAATTAGGTTTAATCATCCTCAATCAGAACACCGTCCCTTCGACCCTCCCATGCACTTAACTTGCGTTTATCCACCAATGAAACTGGGGAAAGGTCTTGCGAACACGCAGGCGAATAAAGCGTCTCAAGCGAATGGAGCGCAGTAAGAAGGGATGTAGTGAGATCGCGAAGAGGCAATCGTCTTCCAACAGCCAATCTCTTCTTTGATGCCACTCACTCGCTGGCTTGCAATTCGGTGCAACGTTCTTAACGTTCAATTAAGTACACCATCACTAAAGGGTTCATTCGAATAAACTAGAATTTAGTGATTTTCAAAATGGCTATGCGTGCTATGTCCCACTAGATGACTTAAGATAGAGCGATTTAACTCTTGGTAAAACAGACGCCTGGGTGAAAAGTAAACCTATCATATAGTCGAATAGCTTAGGAATTAAATATTTACTTAACGAGTATCGTTACTGTAAAGACATAATGGTACTCAAACTGGACAATCTCGTTCATTGCTTGCACATACTCCACAGCAAAAGCTTACAATTTTTTAACGTTAAGCCGCAGCAATCTTAATACGACGTGAAACATATTCTCACATTGTTCCTGTCTCAGTTCGCCGCGAGCGTCATTAGTTCTATCTAGAACCCACACGTGTTTCACATCGTCTTAAGATTTCATTCGGAATGATCTCGCCAGGGAGAAATAAAGATATAAATGGTGCAAGTGTGCTGTCGGAAATGGCATGGTCGTATTTCGTTATAGCCAGTGCTCTCCCGCTGGTGCCAATAATCGTAATCTCGTTCTTTCTATCTCACTCTGGCTGACTAACTCTCGAAAAAGTTTTCCGGAAAAAAAGAAGAAATTCAGACGCGTGCATTTAACCGTTAGCTATCGTGCCTCTTTTCGCGCGACTTCCAAGGGACTAGAGCAGTAAGATCCAGTTTGCAGGCAAACTTTCCGACGAGCTTACACGCAATCCTTTGGGCTCTGCATCTATCGTTACCACCATCTATACCTCTGCCACGTCTTGGGTATGCCCCACTACCATAACATCGTCAGGTGGACGCGATGGCACCGCGAGCTACCGATCGATATGAGACACTCTTCGCTTCCTCTTTACTTTTCACGACTTTTCTGTCATAACCAAGCAATAGTAAAAGATACAGAAAAGTAAGTAAAATCGAGCTGTGCGGATTTCTCGATACTGTACTGACATTCAATGTTTATTGGAAATTATTTCTCGTTGATTTTTATGGCCGTTTTTCAAACAATGAAATGACGGACTATTACAATTATCATTTTGACAGTTGCAGCGACATGCATCACTTTTTAGTTCAGAATTGGATTCGAAATCAGTGTCCTCCAAAATCCCCTCATATAAATTTTTGTTCAGCTATATAGATTCCACTATAATACAACGCTTTCACTTTGAATTCGAATTTATCACCACACGGTGTTTAGTTAAGTATCAAAGTGGAAGCTTGCAACCAACCTGAAAAATTAGTTGACGGGAAAAGAGCTTCGGCAATGAAGCGCTCCATTGCCGAAACTCTTTTTCCATTAATATCCATGATCAAACGAACAAACAACAGCATTTGGAATTAAACCTCAAAACTCAAATAGTTATGTGACCTAAAGCTTTGAACGTTATAGAGGGAACCTAGTCGACATAACTATATGAATTTGTTCGCCGAGCAACACTGACAGAACCGATAGCACCAGCAGCAGGTTCTATCGTGGCTTAAAGATATATCACTGAGAAAGGTGGGAAAACAAGAAGGATAAAGGACGTATCCACTTTCCCGTCAACATAATCAACGACCAGCGTCGGCGCAACCAGTAGCAGAGCAACGCTTGGGCTTTGGCGACTCATGACGCGATTCGCAAGAAGGTTCATCGTGGAACGTAAGTGACGATAGAGGAAACGCGAGATGAGCATGCTGGGCTTGATGGAGAAGCTCGAACGAGCGACAGGACAAGGTAATATAAAGTATACGAAGGGAATAGAGGAGCATATAACGAACTGAAGCTGGGAAAGTAAAAGGAATAAGCCAGTCTTAGCATTAATCATCCATGGGAGTAATGGCGAAGAGGATAGGATAGAGTAGACAGAATACATAGCAGAGGTCCAACGTCGCGCATCTTCCCTCGCGCAGTGATAATCCGCTTTGCTGAGGTCACGAATTTTCGCGAGCCAGATAGAAACGGATGGGGAAGCAAAGAAACGAGAGCGAACGAAAGAAAAAGAACGAAAAGTCACAAGGCGCCGAAGTAAATTCTACCCGAAGTACAGCGTCAAGAAAAATGATTGTTTCGCTACTACTCGACCCACTCCCCAAGCCTGCTGGCGCCGACTAATATCTCTTATATACTATATACGTATACCGTAGACTCGGCAGTAAACTCACTGTGCACTACGCGGACGAAACGCCTGAACTCTGACACTGGAGATGGCCTCCGGATGAAGGATATTCCACATCCTCCTCCCACCGCGATTAGATCCTGGATCAACAGTTCACACTGCGATACTTGTTCGGGATTCTCGACGAAATTTTCAACACGACAAACTTGAGTGAAATAAGAACATATGATACACACCGTTACAAATCCAATGTGTAATAAAAGATTACTGAGAACTTTTGATAAATGTAACTCTTTTTACTGTGATCAATTCGCACAATCGATTAAGCTGTAATTAATCGACTCCCTCCTTAAAACTTTCGATACGTTTAAGGGGTCGAGTCATCTGAATTCTTAAAAAAAAATCGATTTTGATTTCTACTTTACTCCTAAAATTCATGAAAAATGGGAAAGTTCGATGTCTCTATTTACCATTGTGAATGGAAAAGAGTATATAGTACAACCCTGTAAAATGCATGCGTTGTTTTTTCCAACAGCATAAAAATAAAATGAAATAAAATGTCGAAGAAATGGAATGTTGAATTGGAATTGATAAACTGCCAATATTCATCCCTAGTACAAGAATAATTGTCCTGTCCTATTCACTGATGTTGTCAGTTGGATATAAAAACTGTGATCGTAATATTGAAAGTAAGAAAGTAGTTTTGGAAAAACAACATTAACTGAAGGTGGTGAAACGAAATTGTTTGAAAAGTTTTTGTTAAGTGATGAAAAAACACCTTACCATGCACTTTTTTAGTCTTATAAATTTTCAAGTTAAGTACGTCGACATTTTTTCAGGGTATAATGCAAATTGACACCATTTAAGGGAATTTTCTTTACTTATTCCAATACGGTCTATCAACATTGGAATGGTTGTTGTGCTGTGTTCATAAATTACACGTTCATCAGAATAAGGATCTGAAGTGTATTATCTTCAGAAATAAGGCAAAGAATAGAAATCCTTTTTTCTCTCGTGTTTCGTGGAGGACCAAAGGATTCCGAATTGTACGAGTGAGCTCCGTCCCGGGCATAACATGCATAGTACGGTGTCTGCTACTCGAGAGCTTTGAATTTTAAATTATGCGGGTAATGCACAGTTTCTGCGTCGTATATATCAAGTGCTGTAGAAACACGACGAAAGAACGAGGTAGAATGAGCAACATAGAAGAAAAAGAATTAAAAAAAAGAAGAAAGAAAGCGAAGATGAGGAGAGGTTGGACGCTACTAGGAGAGATCCGATAATGGACTTTCAGTGATAAAATGGTTCTATACCGAAACGGCTTACGCCGGCGGGTGCTACGTAAGGAAACTATTAGAGCAGGTTGACAAGGAATAATTTACGTGTAGGGTACAAGGGGTGGGCGGCGCGGCTGGAGGGGAAGATAGGACAGGATGGATCTCGACTCGCACCCCAAGCAACTCAAGAGGGGTAATTTACCGGTAATTTCGAAGCAGGATGAGATATCCCAAGAGCGTCTTGGAGCGAACTACCAGCGTCAGAATACTCTCAAGGAAGATGATACGAGGAAAGTGGAAACGGTGCGAATGTTGAAGAGAAAAGGATTAAAGTGCAGAAGGAAGAAATAGCGTCATGGATCGCTTATTTTACGCTTCTCTTGGGTAACTCACTATTATTGCACAGCGTCTTGGTATGCACGTAATAAGCCAGCTGAATGCTTTATTAACAAGAAGTATTATACAGTATATACCGATATATATATATATGTCGATTGAATACTTTAGCGAGTTGGTGTTATATAATTAATTGAAACGCCGCAATGGAGAAGACGCGATGGCGTTGCATTTTTTCACATTTACGTAATCGAGATGGTGATTAAAAGGTCCACGTCGAAGAAGCTCGCATCAACGTAAATGAAAACGGTAAAGCTGATGCAGAGGTGAATGGACTGTTGTAATATAAGTAGCATTTTACGCTACTTATATATGTATATATCCTCTGAGATAGGAAAATCCTCAACGTATTGGATTTGTTGTATAAATGCCATGCTTAAATGTATTTACAAAAGTAAATGTGTACCTGCCCCATATGTGTGTCAAATTTCAGCTGTTGATAAAACGGTTCTTGAGATATGGAGTTTCGAATTTTGGATGTTGGCCACACATACGCACATCCATCCAGACATTTTTTAAAATCACTTTTCTCGATGTTTGGAGTGTCCTTACATGAATATCTCAAAAAAAAATAAAATGTTTTACGAAAATAAAGCTTACTCTACGAGGAAGAAAAAGACTGCCGTTTTCTCAGTTGCTTTTCTCGAATATCAGAAGTAAGACTTCAAAGTTTTATTTCTACCTGCCGATTTTAAACGTCGCGGATCGAACACAACGGAACCACGAATTTACTCCGAGGCCTTGTTACGCAACTTGAGGATAACTAAATGGTGATCCTGAAAATAAAACATCGCAGAATCCGTTGCTCTTCCCTTGTACGAAGCGATAACGGGTAAGAAGGTCGGTATCATGTATGTCTACTTAACTGAAGAAGGCGGTTTCTTTGACGTTGAACCGATACCGCATAAGAGACTTTCATGTTTAACTCGAAATTAATTTCATAAAATAAATGCCCGAGGGTTATGGCAAGGATAGGACTACGAAACACGAGGATATCGAGGCATGTTCTGGACATTTAAAAAAAACATTTACGAAAAAGGGGCCATGGAAATATATGCACTATTTGTACGGCTTGTAGGTGGTATGGTGTATATATATATACATTATTCCAGGCTTCGGAGCGTTCCTCTCGTAGTAAAATAACATCGAAAAATCACGACTGGAACATCGGGAGAGAGAAGGAAAGTAGAAAAAGACACAACTTTTGCTTGAGCCGTTATTTCGCCGAAGAAGTCGATTCGCGAGCCAGAGTGCAACGTAAACCCGGTAAATAAGGGCGACGGAAAATACTAATCGGGAACGACGTCGGGCATAGTGCAAACTCGTCGATAGTTGTCGTGATTCTGAGATTGAAGCGTCTTGAGAGAAACCGGGCGGAGTGAAAACGAGAGGGGAATAAGTCGTGCTCCCAACCAGAGAGACGAAGAAAATGTTCAGTGGCACATTGCAAAACAGCGACGAAATATTGGCTGAATAAAAAAGAAAAAGAAACCAATCTCATCAGACGCCTGGGATGATCGTAGCAAATCAACGAAACAAATCGTATTTGGTTCATTGACTCTAATTACTTCCGTATTCCGCAACGTATTGCTGACAGAAATATTAAATTACGATCACGATAGCGAGATAACAGTAGAATATATAAATGTATATGTAGAATTTAATATTTTATACGCCGATAAAAGATATCGTAGTTGTTCAACTTACTCCGTTGGTGACAAGGCTGACAAATACATATTTAATCACTTTAACAACATTATTGTGCGCCTCAAACCGGAGTAAACTATTGAAAGAAATCAAACATTTTGTTGCCGCAACTAAACTTTTATTTTATAAGACAATTTACTTTTTTATTCAAAGTTTGAATTACCTATTTTCATTACAAGACACCATGTTAAAAAGTTCATTTTTATCGTGATATTATTGTTTTAGAATATTAAAACTATGACATACAAAAAGTTAAGATCACTGAATTTCAATAGTACGTAGCGACATAAACACCTCAATGAATAGGAAAGTAGCAATTAAGCGTCAAGAACCATGAATTCGAGAAATAAGTTACGATAAAGAGCTTGGAAGAGGCCGTACAGGTGCAAATGTCGTAACGCGTCGTCGTTGTATCGCAAAGATGGATCCGGGCCACGTTCTACGTCAGACGACACGAAGACGATGTCTGTTTTTTTTTCCTTTATCTCTGTCTCACTTTCTCTCTGGCGTATACTCGTTTCTCGCTTACTCAACGAAGCTTTTACCCTCACTACATCCATTTCTCCCGACGACTTGTACGTGTGAGCGACACACCCCGCTACTTTCCTGGTTCTTTCTCTAGATGCTTTTCTTTGTGCATTCGAGCGGGACTTTCAACCGCTCGTCGCTTTAACTCCAGCAGCCTGGCCAGCGCATCGACATCGAGCCGTTGCTGTCACCCTTCTTCCACCTGCTGCTCCTGCTACTGCAGCTTCGGCGAGGTAATAGAAAACACCCGTGCCTCGTCTTCCAGGACGACTCGGTGTGGCTGTCAATACGGTTCCTTGTGGAATTGTAAATGAGAATAGCAGCGCAAGACCCGCCATGAGCAACCATCCCCATCAACCCAGCCACACCCTTGTGCATTTAATTTCTGCATTCTTGCCACGCCATCCGAGAGCCGATGCGAATACATGCATATGGCGCTCGAGGCTACGTATATAAAGGAGAATGAGGACGCCTGAGAGAACGACGAGTGTTCCACGAGTTGTTTTATACAAAAAGAATATACCAAGCTTCCAATTTTTTTCCGTTCTCCATTCGAGCAATCATTATTAAATTATTGAAATTCTCGGCACTCGTAGGAGTATAAATAAATTATAAGCACGAAATACCGAGTATTCTTGACAATATGAAGCTGATTGTCACTATAGAGTATCTGAAACGTAAAAAGTTGGAATCTTAATGAAAAAAGAATTATACTCGTGGCATGATTTCAAGGTATTTCGTACACGTGGATTGAAATGCACTCTTCAACTACCGAAATGCTTATTGATGTTAAAACATCTACAGCGTCACTTTTTCTGGATATAGTGTCCTTCTTTTGTAAAATGATTTTGTAAAATGGTTCAAAGTGGCGACAAAAAGCGTTAGGGCCCTTCTTGAAATTTTATGATATGGTGCAACGTGTCCTAAAAGAGCCATTCTGAAAATGTTGTGTAATGTTTTAAGACACTTTCCATCCTAAAACACCTAATTTGTATTTAAATAAACTTGTGCATCTTTTTTGTCTTAGTAACTTAAACCCATTGTAACTTTTTTCTGTGAATGTAAATCAAAATTATAACAGAAGATTCTGTTTTACGTCTCCAAGAGATGTTTTCGCATAACATGATAAGTGCACGAAGTTTACTCTCCTTACTTTTTTTTAGGTTCAGCTTCTCAGTTGAAAGGAAAATTCAGTTCGAAACAGTAATTTCATACCTTTTATACAAACAAATAGCTGCGAATCACGACGACGCGTTTGCTTTTTATCATAATATATTTCAAATCCCTGAATTCCTGACCAAAAATTCTTAAAGTGTTAATGGGATAATAAAATTATGTTGCGCATGTTAAGGGGTTACATACAGTTAGAAGGCTTTAAAAAGACGGATTTTCAAGAATTTTTTTCGCGCAGACTATTCAATTTATTAATTTGAAAATTGGTGTACATATTATAATAACCTTATAATATATTAACATATTTTTTATTTGTAAAAATAATCATCGCGAATGTTGCTATCGCCGATCTCCTAGAGCTCCGCAAAAAAAACCAATTTTGCGGTGATCACGATATCTCTGGACCGGATTATCTGAAATGAAAAAACCAAATAAATTTCGTTAATATAATACATTATCTAGTATTTAATCGAAGGAATTAGCGAAAAAATAATTTTTGACAAAATGGCGGCTTCTCAAAATAAAAGACTCGATTTTGAACGAAAATTTAAGCCTTAAATTGTTTATAAAATGGAAAATATTTATCGGAGAAAAAAAATCTTCGATTAATTACTAAAAAATCTAGTTAAAAAGGTTGTGTTAAAATTTGAGACTGATCGGTTCAGCCGTTTTCGAGAAATCTTGATCACCGATTTTGAAAACATAGTTTTGAGAAAAACGCGTTTAAAGTTTCAAAAGCGTTTTACAAGTGGTAAATTTTGTTTTTTTTCAACTTACATGGAGTCATCTATTCCAGGGCCATATAATAATCCGTTCGCATCGTTGGCAGCTTCTAATAATTCGATTTGATGCTGTCTGCGAACCATTCTTCCCTCTCTGGTGCTCTCGTGTGATCTCAGGTCGGAGATCTTGATGCGCTGCGCATCTTCTTTATCTGTATATGAATGCGCATTGGACCCTAGTGAGACGCCCATTGCATTCATATAATATAAAAGGGCAGCTGTCCCTTCATTGAAGATGCCAGCAGCTATATATGCAGCCATTTCCACCGTTTTTGATCCGGCTGGAAGTACTTTTGGAGAGATCTTCCACACCAGTTGGTTATAGCTTTCATTATTGTTTTGGGTGAAACCACCCACACATCTTTCCAATAATTTTTCATTGCTGAGATCTTCATAAATGGGCCTCAGGGCCTCAGCAACTTCTTGTGGAAATGGCTGATAATCATGCTTATAAACTGATAAGTTATCAGCAGCTGCTGCCCGCTGCCAAGAGCACCATGAGTCCAATCCGATCGGACACTTTGCGTGTTGTTGATTTTCGTCTGTCGAGCAGTAATGATAAAATGTGGCCCAGATTGCATTACTCATATTCTCAACCGAATCACAATTTCTCCTAATTGCTAAGCCATAATAAACTGTCAACTTGTCGATCATTTTTGCTGTCAGCTTGCCTTTTCCATCGAGAGTTTTTCTTCGCTCTTGACTTGTACACTTTCGTTGATTTTCTAAGTTCTCTGCTAGACTTCATTTTCACGATATTATCGAAGGCACAAGTACACTGACACGACTTTACTGTTAGGCTTCTCTGCTGAGACTGACGACTACTTTTCAAATGTTGGCAACTGAGAAACATACAATAGAAAATGACAAAGGAAAAAGAGTAGGATAGACAAGGAAAGAAGGGACAGCGCCTCAGGTAGACAGCTGGCGCGCCGGTCCCCGACTGTGAGACGCGCCTCCCTAACGCGCCTTCATAAATGTGTCTATAACTTCGAAAATATTCGTCTGATTGACATAAAATTTTGAGTGTGTATGCTCAAATATATGTATATTCAGAAAATACAAAAAAAAAAAAAACGATTTTTTGAAAATTACAAGTGTATGTAAGCCCTTAAAATAAAATAGCCATTTTATATATGTCGTAAGTGAGTGTAAAGAAAAAGTGTCTGCATGTGATATAAAGTCATAGACGAACCCGAGAAGCACTGCCCAGCAGCCACGAAGTTATCGCGTTACCGTGAACGCTCGAGCTCCCCCTGACTTCATTAGCAGTACACTAATTATGCACGGACTTGGCGGGTAATGCAATCACACCCCCTTATTCCCCTTACCATTTCTCCGCTTTCACCCTCCCTCTCTCTCCCCTCTCCATTCCCTTCATACTGTACCTCCAACAAACTCTCAACAGTGGCCGGTACGGCAAGTAGTTTCCGCGAGAATGTCTTTGCTTCTACACTGCCGGAACTTCGAAGTCGTGTCCTCTTCTCCACCTCATCCTCTCTTATACCACTTTCTCAGTTTCCGCCCCCTGCTAGTAACTCGCGGACGACGAAACGCTCTCGCAATCCCTCCCGTACTTCTTTTTCTCGTTGCGCACCCACATCTCCCCAACCAACCTCATCTTGGTCCTCTTAATACTGTCTCCTGCTTCGAGGCAACGGAGAAACCTCTCGCATTTCTTTCAGACGCCCGGTTCCCCTTAGAAGATGGAGTCCGTTGCCGCCGCACTTCATCCTTCTACCTGAGAAAACTGGAAAACTTTCCGTTTCTTTGGGGCATCGCACTTCAATACTACTACGCGCCCCAGCCTTCTTCACGTCAAGGGCCCTCTTTCACTTCTTCTGTATACACTATTCATCCACTCCTTGGAATTTTTTTTCAGTCATGCTCGTCAATTTCCCAACAAATTGAATTCTATACAGCAAATATACAGTGTAGCGTTTGATATCGAAAGATGAAATATATTATTGGTATGCCACGGTAGTCAATTATATCAAATTGGAAACACAATTTCCCTTGAAGAAACTTAATATGTTAATAAAAATATTTAACTGAACGTCTAATTTTAACCGACTGAAGGAAAGTATGATATTTTATTTCCACCTGATTGTAAAGGAGGAGTTTCATGCGGCTGATTTCGTAATTCTGTTATCTCTATTATGTCTACTTTCGTATGTGCAACATTCTTATAAAATATTTGTTTTACTTTTTAAACGGCTGATTATCATTTTTTGCGTATTTCGTTAACTAACCACATACTTTTAATTGAATATATTCAAACGTTTTATCAAAGAATTGAAACGAGTAATCGCAATAGAGATTGCATTGGGGTTAGGACGTATGGCTGAGCGAAGTGGATGCTATTTTTCTTCTTTACTCTTGGTCACGGATTTCGACAGCCTCATCCTCTCCCCCACTTCCTATTTCCACGTGATAAGAAAGCCACCAACTACCACAATCTCGAAGCATTCGATTGTTTCGTGCCCCTGGCGATGGAATGTCTTTCGTCGGATGGGAGTTTCGGGCTCGATCCACCAAGCGATTTCCACTCTGTAGCTCAACTGGTAGGGATATCACCGTACACTCCCGTTGAATCGAGCGTCGTCGAAGCAATCTCGGAAGTGTCGTCTCTTTTCTTCCTCGTTCTCTAAGCCAGTAATGGGACCGACAGATCGGAGCTATTTACTGTTATTTATCCGAGCGATATACCCTGGCAAGAAAACGAGAAGCAACGAGAGAGGCTGAATCGTAGAAAAGAGAAGAAAAGATCGAAGTTAAAGGCGCATTTACTTCACAGTTTGAAAAGTGTCTGCGGCTCTTCTCCCCTGCACCCCCTCCTCATTTTATACTGAGGTGAGTACAAATAGTCAGCTCGTCTATCCCTTTTTTCTTCTTCTTCTTCTTCTTCTTCACCAGATCTACCTAAAAATGTAATATTTGTGTGCTATAATACGTGGCAAGTGTAAGTAAAAGGACTGAATAGGTGAGGCTTAACGATATTTTCATCACAAAACTTTTTCCTGTATAAAAAAAGTGGAGAATAAAGTTTTTTAAAATGTATATTTTATAAATTTTACGTCCTTTAACGCCGAAATCCTGTTTGCCTTTTTTAGCAGTAATGTCGATCATCTTTAAATAACGGCATGCTGTAGCGGTAGCCACCATTAAGAAGGGTATTAAAAATAACCTCGAAACCATTCCCTCATGTCGAGGGGGGGTAGTAAATATATAAATGTTTCTGTAACTACCCGAGAGAAGTCTCGTGAGTAACAGCGATTCAAAATACTTAAGGTGGAATCCTACTCCAAACACACCCGCTGCTTTTAGAATTTGGTACGCCAGTTCTTGCTAAGAATCAAAATCGATAAATAACGGAAATACTCCAGGCACTCCGGTTCTCGAGGTTCGAGAGAAATTTTTATCATTGCGACGACTATTTATGAGCAACACACATATTTTCAGTAAAAAATATGTAAACGGACTCATGTAAAACGGAAAAGCACAAACAACGAGAAAAATATTTTCTTCCTCTCAGATTACGTCGAATGTACATTTTCGTGCCACGGCCAGGCAAAAACTCATCAGTAAAGCTGAAATGAAAACACGGAGAGACACTGTTTACTATTTGTTGGACATTTTTCAACTACTTCATCATTCATATGCTGTTACTTCGACAGTTTTTATTTTGTTTACATTTTTTCTTGTGCCTTTTATTATGAAAAGGGCAATCATGGCGTACGGCAGATGCTTATGTATATTCGAAAGTGCAGGTAAAAACTTTAGATACTCAATCAAACGGCAAAAACCCCAAAATCAAATATTGCCAGCGTTACTAAGGTTGAGCAGGGATACACAAACTATGCTGCACATACGGAGGTTCATCTTCCGAGTCTATATACAGGAGATTACGTGTTTCGAAAGGTATTTCGAACTTTAGTGAATCGTCGACAAGATACGATTTTCTCTCCATGATGTCCTCCGAAACTCAAAGGATTTCCAGTTTGTCTGTCGTTCTCCCTGCTTGCTACTGTATGAGTTTAGAATTGGAGTTTCGTGTGTGGATTTACAAGTCCATCGAACGATACTTTATTAGCAATTCCGACTGTGACATGAGAGCACGGATATCGAAGGAAATAGAATATTTGAATCCATGGGACACATGCAGCTAGAGTTTCCCGGAAACTCAGCAATGCGTCCAATGCACCAAGAGTTAGACCAGAGTACTTGATAAACATAATTATCCAGGACGACAAATCCGACTCTTTTCGTAAGTCTTGTAAGTGACTTATTCAAGGCACTTAAAGTGTCTTGAAAATTGACATCCGATGAAAGTGATGCCAGAAAGATAAATTTCAGGTTCTTGTAGCGCTTATAGAAATCAACATACGACAACAATTTCTTGAGATTTCTTGTCCGACGAACTGTATGGATTTTATCGTACCTCTGCTGTGAAGGGTGAACGAGTATCGTATTCGCAACCCGAGATAGAATACTCTCCAGTTCAGTAGCAGATATTTCTTGCGAGCAATCACCTTTCTTATTTGTTATCCCAATTTGATTGGAGTATTTTGGTAGAGAGGGGGACGCCCCAACCTGGCTAAAGTGGAAACGTGCGCGCTAAGACTATAGCGAACAGTCATCGATATATCAACGGCAAGAAAATATAGCCAGTTTCTATACTTGACTATATTCGCCCATTGTACCGACATCGCCTCTAGGAGAGAGTGGGGCACATTGTGTGACCAATAGTTTTTACTTAAACGTGTGTCAAATATATTTTACACACATAAATGTTAATAATTGAAAGACTAGTATATTTTGAATAAATCTTAAGGTATATCTACAAACAAGAAATGCCGATATATTTGTAAGACGCGTACAGTTACGTAAGTACGTGTTGCTCGTAAGAAATATATATTTAAAAAATTATCTTTCTGGATTAAATATCGTCCTACAAATTCGATTTCTTTTGTACAACGGCCACTATAAAATACAGGATAAATAATGATACTGACAATTTTTTAAATATAACCATTCCTTACCACGTTTAAAAAATCAGAAACGTCTGGCGCACTGAACTCCATAGTAACACATGCCCGAAACCAACTGAGAGTGCCAACAGTAACATCAGAGTAAGAGCTGTAGTCGAATATATCTAATCTCTCGACACAAAAGCGAAAGACAAATTTGCAGTACGCTTTCCAGTTACTGAGATGCAAAGTCAGTGTGCAGTAGCGCAGTACAGAGTGAAACTCCGAGGGACGGGCAAACATTCGGAGATTCTCTCTGATGGAAACACGTGTTGCAATATTGTCGAGCCGACTAATAGTGACTATATTCTCGTGTACGAATTGCTATGTACCGTCACTCATGCTGAAACTGCGCCTGGAACTATAGCTAGTAATAACAGAAGTAAAGCAGCAGGACGCGTATCACGTACTCGTGTTCCACTTCTGCTCTATACATACTGCTAAACATATGCATAAAGAAAATGCACATATTGCTTCAAGTCATACTTTATATCTGAAATAAGCTTTTCCGGACATCAACCGTGTTGCAAATCCTTTGACGTTTATATCTACATATGAAGTACAGCTTTATGCCACTGTAAATAATACGGCGGTTAAAAATGAATAAAATATAAAATACAATTTGATATTAATTAGGTGCTTATTCCCATTTAAAACGCTGGAGGGACGAAAACAACTCTCGCCAGAGTTATTAATTCTGCGGCGAGTAGGAGACGTTCTGTGATATTTTTGTTTAACCCTTTGTATTTTTTTTTTTGCAATTAGTTTTCGATTAATTAAGAATCTCCTAAAAATCTTATGGGTATACGATAATATTTACTGAAACCTACGATAAAATCGAAGAGCAATGAAATATTTCAATATTATACGTATTTTTATTTCAAAGGTTTTTTTTTAATAAATTAGGTCGTACTCATTTTTTGCACTAAATACGAACTTAAATGTCTTAAGTTTTACAAATGTCACTAACAATAAATCGTGTTAAGGAAACAAAATAATTCAATGAGTTAATTTTATTAAAACGAAACATCTTGGATGTTTCGAGGAAACATTTCCCAGTCTCACTACAAGTGAGACCTCTTTTAGCTCTATGAAAACGCTTACATACAAACATGCTATTTCTATATAGCTCTGTTAGCTCTCTTGTGTTGGATATACAAGGCTTTCACTTTTTAGTAGCAACCTTTTTCGAACAACCCAATGGTACAATCCGGCTAACCATGAATCGTCACCAAAAAAAGAGGGAATGTTTTTTTTTCGTATAGCGAAATTCCAAGGTGACGACTGTACTAAAGTTTTAGTGGTGCGTTTATGTTTGACGTTACTTGAGATTCTGGACAGCGACGAAGATAACGTACAACTCACACTTGTATTCAGTTTATTTCTATACAGTAGCCACAGGGTGTCTCGATGAGGTAATAAAACTATTCGGCTGGAGTCAATGAAATTGATCATTAATATTTTTTTTAAACTTGAAAAGAATAGACAATTTTTGAGACGAATTTATTCATCAATTTCAGAAAAATGCATATAATCACATTTCGTATGGCCTTCATGATGAAATAAAAAAAAATTAAGAAAAATAAGGAAACACCACTTCATTGAAATTTCACTATCGAGCAATAACCAGTATTTTCGTAAAATGTATAAATTCGTAACTAATAATGTTATGATTGTGATGAAAAATTTTAGTCGACATGTCTGACCAATCACATCGGTAAAAACCGTTAAACTCTGACCGAAATAAATAATTTTTCTGTTGGCAGAGGTAGCGAAGTTTAATTGAATGAAACATTGTAAACACGTTTGGTGAATGGTATTATTTCCGAAAACTGGTAAATATGGCTAATAAAAAAAAATACTTAGATGATCTAATATAATGACAACAGGTTTTCTACTGTACTGTATAAAGTAGAAAGGAGCGTTTTAGGGTTTCTGTCGCGGGACTACTAGAAGAGAGAGACAGACGCACACACACACACACACACATACAAACATGCTAGAACCGTGTGCCAGTATTATCAACCCCAAAAGGGTCATAACTCTTGTGCGGACTGTGAGGTTCACGAGGAGGGGTGAGGAGGGTGGTATCGTTCTCGTTGAAGGTCGCTCCAGGCTATCATTCTCAGTGGCTCATGCCGCCACCACCAGAATCGTGGCTAAGGGTTGCGGCAGCAAGTTACGAGGACCGGCTACAGTAGTACACCTATAGATACGGCAGTGAGCCAGTGACTTGCGAGGTTCCACACCTGCACGACGGTTGGAATTATCAAGCGCGCCCCGGAAGGGTCATAACTCGACGAACGGGTGCTCATAGATATAATACTGTAGTATGCTAGTAGCTATATATAGGTTCGCCGTCAGATACGTTACCTACTGCATGATCCCCTTGAAACCTGACCTGTCTCATCTCCGTTATCCTACGTGGAATAATAATTACAACTTAATTGACTCATCAATTAACCCTGGAATACGTGAACTTGTAAGTAGTCTAAACTGATGCCTTAAACGATGGGTAAAAGATTCTGAAAGCCGAATTATATACACAACCCTTTTTATGACAAATTAAAAAAAGGTTGGAATGGAATTTATATTCTTGGTCCCCGATCGACTAAGAAATGACAATCACGGTGTGCAACAGTCACTAAATAAGTAATGGTATTCTAACATCATTCTCTCGTTATTCGCAGCGGTTGCGGTATCAATAATGTAGTACTTACAGCAACAAAACGTTATGAAGTTATATTTTCCACGCGCTGATAAATTCACATTCGAAGAGTCATGTCAAACACATATTTCTAAAAGTTGTGTCAAGTCTGGACAAATTTAACGTCACTAGCCAGTCGGGATGAGCTGCTGCGCGTCACCGTTTACCAGTGGCCGCTGCAGCGCTTTTTTACTAAAGGGCACTGCAGCGCCCATTGAAATTACTTTCTATCAGTTTTGACATTTGACATAAACAAAAAGACTCAATGCATGAACCGGTGACCAATCAGAGTACGAATAGATCGGTAACAATGAATTTAGCATTTGTCGCTCATGAACTATTTACTGAAGGATTAAATCACTTCAAGGATATACTGGTATAAAAACCGTTAATATATTTTTGGTATTAAACGATGTACTTCTAGTCACGAAACCTCTAAGATAAAACAAAATGTGTACTTATAAAACTTCCCTTATCGTTTATACTTTAAGGGTTTTAATCTATCCTATCCTTTCACCACTGCTAAAATTGTTTGATAGTAACTATTATCCGACACACAATCAACGTAGGGATTAAGTTCATGATAGAGCAGGTACACGGTAAAAAAATGTACGCGAATCATACCATTCATCCTCAAAGCTCCAACACTGTCATCCCTCTAAAGAAAGCAAAATGCTACGAGTAAACCCCGGACTAGCGGAGAAAGTCACGACGTCATTCGATAGAGAGGAGTGCCGTCCAGACCCTTTGGAAACCCGAAGACAATACTCTTAACCCCTTTCCTTTGAGACACGCCGCCGGAAGATAAATGAGGCTCGCGGCTTCTTCGCCCGAGTTCCCGCTGGCACACCTATACGTGACGTTGAGAAAGGGACGAAAGAAATGCGAGTAAGGTCACGCGACGCTTGGAAGAGAAAAGAAACTGCAAGAAGTAGTAGCAACAAAGGAAAAAGAAGTGGAGGGGAATGGACCTAGCTCGACATATCCCCAGTATGCCCAGCTCACTGGTGTCGAGGTAATCGATGATACGCGATCGTGCCGAAGATAAATCTTCGATAACTTCAGGAGCTACACGTACATGTGTATATATAGGCACACAGTAAAACAGTATGACGAGCGGACGGTTACCCTTGTTCAAAGGGTTCATTTTTTTTTCTCTGTCCCTCTTTGATGCATTTCTCCTTACTTTTCTCAAAATAGGACTCATAGTCTTGGATGAAACAAGACCAGAAGTGATGGCAACACGAGGGTCGAACGGTAACAGGGAAGTGAACTCAGGGGTGGAGACCTGTGTCGGTGTGAGGGAAAGCGACAGGGCTCGCAAGGGACGCTCAATTTAACCCTCATTTAGTAGCTCGCGGCTCGCACCATCCCGGCCGGTTAAGTTAAGGAAGAAGAATCGATAGAAGAGCCGGTAGATAAACGCATCCGGTAGATAAATTCACAATAACCAGCAACGGCACGAGGAAAACGTGGTATCAGAATCACCCTGCGGCTCCTATACGCCTACTCTATGCCAAGCCAATATTAGGAAGCCTTCGACTTACCGATTTACCGATCTGTCTTGACTTCTTCTTCAGTCTTTGTATTCCTTTTCTTTAAGTGTATCAATTTTTCTTGCTGACAAAACGAAACGAATGTAATCAAAGCTTTGAAAAAATGATCACGATCCAATTGATGTTTTCATCAGGTTAGGCAATGATTCTGATCTAATTCATGACGTTATGTTTTCAATTTCTTCTGTATGCTATTAAGTCGTTAATTAGTCGGTGTCCACTCCTTTCTCATAATGGAGACTTAAACGGTCTTCTATTTATAGTCCTGTATGATTTCCACGTTTTTCGGAGTAATTTATCACTTTGCACATGTGTAATAATAGGGTGGCTCAATATCGAATAGGATCTGGTAATATTCATCCGTAACTGATTTGTCCTTGGTGGTTTTCCGACACGCGGCCCATCACGACGAATTTATGAAAAGAGAATAAATACGGCGGAGTAAAAATTGAACAAGCCTATTGCTATGTTCGAATGTATATATTTTTGATGTTCAATGATAAAGGGCAAAAGGGGTGAATAAATAGTTGAGGTGGGTTATATGCTGAAAGACTGTACACCGGCAGGAGGATGTATTTGCCATGGGTGATAACTCACTGCCGCTTGGTGCAATCATGGCTCGCGTCTGGTGCTGGAACTCGCTTCTGCTCTTTGCCTATCTGCCTATCCTGCCCCGCTAGTTCTCGTTGTTGCGTCGTTGTGAAATTCATTGGTTGAGTTAGACCGAGTGCTCTAACATAATCCAATCCATTTAGCTCGTTATGATCAAAAAGGAAAAGGAAGTTGAGTACGAAGAAGAAACAACAAGAACGAATGGCTCTTTGAATTGTAATGCAGTGTTCGAAGAAACTGTAGGTACTGTATAATAGGGAAGGGTAAAGGTCTGTCTGACCTGACCGAAGGCAGAGACAAAAGGATGAGTCTTGAGAACGAGGAAGTGCCGAAGGACGATTAGGGCTGAGATATTCCAGGCAGACGCGGGATAGAATTTAGAGTATAAAATGGGAGGGGAAAATAGAATTGAAGAATAGAAAACAGGGTAAGGCGGCGATGCGCGATAAAAGAGATGGGGGAAGACCATCTCCGGTGAAGAAAATGAAAGAGACCCGAGAGTCGAGTGGAGCGAGCGAAGATAACGCATCACGGCATTCCATCTTACATTGCTAAGACAATATTGCCAGAAGACACTTTAAAAGTTTGGTAATAGGAGCTTCAATGCAGCTCTTCGTTCCCCCTTACTTCCTTGAAGCTGCCTCGTTCTCTCGAACTCTTTTTCGTGGCTTTTTACTCATCACTTTTTCTTTACCCCTTGCTCATACACATCTCTCCACTCCTTCCAGTATCATCATGCAGTTTTTCAACAACTGCACGTCTGAAACGAGCTATGTTGCCGCAGTAGCCAAGTCTTTCTTTTGTTTCTCCTCTTATTCGATTGTCGTTTCGGGCACACTCCAGCTCATTTCCAAACGCAACGGAGAACTAGCTGCACTTACTACCATGTTGCCAAATTACTGGCTTAATAACCTCCATACCACTCGTATGGATGACAGTGACTTGTAGAACACAAACAGTTGTATTACTTAAATAAGTTGACCAGTAATTGATCAGAGTCAAAAGAATCGTATTCCATGTTTTTATCTGAACAATCAAATCATCAATCGTTAGCAGACATATTAAAAACACATTTTTATTACTTTATTTAGTACTTTATAATAACGATATCATCAAGACAGAAAATAATTTACGGGCAAAAATAACCGTAAAAATACTAAAGTTCTTTTAGATTATTAAAGTTCTAAAGATCATGGAATCATCTTCACTTTTTTGATAAATCAGAATATCAGATCCATGGACAGTAGATTCTTTGGAATTGTCTTGATAAAAAAATTCTATAAAGAAACGCCTTGATATTAAATCACTCTCAAGAAGAATAGACGGAGGTCCAACAAACTTGAATACGAAAGAAAGTACTTAAGGAATTCAGGGAGTTGAAGCAGTTGGCCAACGGGACAATCGATCAGTCGGGGAACTTTAATCGTCGATTACTAATCAGTTTTCGTACGGTGGACTTATATTTTAGCATAATTCCAATTTTCTTCTCGAGTGAACAGAACGTCGCAAGAAGGACCTTATATTCGCGATCCGGCGTTGGATCTCATAGAAGAAGAAAGACAAAGAGAAGCAATGATGTCGAAAAAAGAGAAGTAAGGAGCGAGAGTGAAGGGTATAAAAAAAGAAAGGTTGAAAAAGGCGCGAGGAACGTCGTCAGCCAAGTCTGATTATAATTCGGCCTAGTCAGCTTAAAGTGCAAGCTCTTGGGAATGGTATCATACTCGCTTTTCTTTCTCTCTTTTTCTCTTTACCCCACTCACACTTTTTTTCACCGAATAGAACATTTGAATATCCAACTGAATTAATAGAGTCTTACGAGCCATTAAATCAAAAAGGGAGAGCAGAGAGTACGATGAAAATAAAATTGAGAAAGAGGAACGCGAAAGCACTTGTGATAAGGAGAGGGGTCGAAAACTTTTTCAGATTTTGCCGATCTCCGGGCCTATTCCATAAGCAAGAGGAAAACACTAATGGCAGGAAAATTTACACGGAGTTGTCGAGGGACGCTGGTGTGAGAACGTACATTTTTAAATTCTTTTTTTTTTTTTTGCCAACCCGCTTCGCATCTGAAACCGGTACTCCGATGAAGCCATACCTCGTGGTGCCGCGGTAACTTAACCCCAAGTTTTCAGTGTATTTCGTTGTCTTAATATAACCAACCGTTAATTACTAGCGCGATGGAAGCGAGCAAACCACGATATACATAGCACCACTAGCTAATTACATTGCTAAAATGTAATTAACACAATCGGGGCGTCAACAAAGACAAAGCTTTTCGGCTACACACTGTGTAGCAAAAAGCTCGACCTAAATAATCTCCGTACTTCAGTAGTACCACTCACTCACATACACATAAATGTGTATACAGAGTCGAACTTATTAATACGCCTGGCGAGTAGCGCGAGCGGTCTGGTTGGCAATTTGGAACGCTGGTGGCTGCGCAGTTTACAACCGGTACCTGTTACGCATAACAAGTATCGGATAACTAGAACTAATCTGACCTAAACATTCCGTACGTGCTGTGTATTTGTTTTCGCAAGTGTGAGAGAGCGAGTGAGCCGTTTAATCGATATAGGAGTAGTGTTCGTTCATTATTCTCTCTCAGCCTCCTACCCTTCTTCTACCTCATCTAGCATGCATCGAAACAAATCAGTTAGCATGCACTGTATGCTACCACGCGAACTCCATTTGTTGCAATTAGTTAATGAAAATGCAGCTCGTTCTGTCAAAAACACTCCAGCCCGTTGGATCACATACAGAGTAACCTATTTTTTCCTTTTTTTTGTTTGTTGTTGTTGATGTCTAAATCCGGTAACGATGCAACAGTTGAATCTTCCGGCAATTAGCCTTTTTGTAATAATATTATTTTTGTTTTTCTGCAAAATTCGCCATCGTCGCATTTTCTTTGTGCGCTTTCAGTTTCCGCCTTTATTTCTCTTCCTGCGTTTTCACTGTACTGTTGCATTGTACGGCAGAGGTTTCCGTTTTTTTCGCTCTATGCGCTTGATTCGCTTTTTAACGATGACCGACGTGTCATGTGCATTGCCAGACCCAACACGGATGTCGGCCACGTTGCTCGGGGCAACGAGAAATTTTTCGACTATTCAGCACGCAAAATCTCTGTTGACCCAGCGCAATCTACAATGCATAGAAAATGTATGACAGGTACAGGCCTGTAAGATATCATTATTCGCCTGAGTCTGTGTCGTAAGTTACCAGCCAAGCTTTTCTTCTTTCTCTATCTTTCATAACTTTTTGTGTCATTTCGAAGCAAAAAAATATAGATCCCAAGTTACGTGAACATGAGACACATGAGGGTGTTTTTTATCCAGCGATAGTTTCGGTATAAAAATCATGGAAAAAAATGCCACAAGTCAGAAAGTCGATGATATATCGCACGCGCGTCAAGTTTTTCAAGAGTTCCACGCACTTGAAGGTCTTGCTACGTTAACTACTGTGTTAACTTTTGGCCGCACACGAGCGCCGTCGTATTGAATGTATGTACAAACTCATGCATTTATTTATATGGAAGGGTGACAGCTCAGGTGTCAGCGGGTCCTATATATATAGCCTACACTGGTGGAGTCAGTTAGCGGGATAACGTTACTATAGGTATATAAATGTTGCTCTTGCTTGCTCTCTCTTCCGGAAGGTCTCGTACATATAGTACTGAGTGAGATAGCGCGAACGACGAGCCAGTTCTGACATTCAAGTGCGAGCCAGCAGCCGGGTGGGCGGATTTACATTTGTAACTTTTGCGGTTTAACGGGAGAAACGCTTGTACACACGAACAAGCACGACGGAGAGGGGAAGTATACTCGCCACCTGGCGCAACCCAACCTAACTCCACACTCATACCCTCTGGCCTGTGTACCCCGTGAGGCGAGACTCTCAAGCCTCAGCAACAACCCCACCTAGCTTATATTCTACACAAACCTTGTTCTACTAGCCTCTCCAGTCATCTCGACGACCACTCCCGCCCTTACATAACCTCTTTAGCCGCAAAGAGCGTATAGAATTGAGGTTGAAAAGCCCCGATTGAATCTAAACGAATTAAAAGATCAGACTGGAAAATCGGTTGTTTACCAGCAGACTGTAAATTAACTTTACTGACAACGTCAGTGCCATTCTTGATTTTATCATAAGATCTGCTGTTCTGAGGTAAGTTTTTATTACAATTTTAATGAACTTTATAAATATTATTAACTGTACATTAACGACATGCTGATTACCCGTTTATCTACAAGTTATAAAGGCCCGCCTGAATTATAAGCATTTAGCACCTAGAGACCAAATGTAGTAGTCTAACAATATAGCCTAACAAAATAGAGATGGATTTATCAAAATTAACAATCCGTTTAACACAAATTTTCCAGTAGCTGTGACCCGCTCCCATCACAATCATTTTCACACGTTAATTTATAACTACAAGAATAATACTTTAACCACAACTATTCGAATTGTTCACAACAATCAGTCATGTAATATAGTAATTTCAAAAATATCATATTGTGTTAGTTGGGATTTTTTTTACGCATTATAATTTATAATCACCAAATCCTGATTTTTCTCTCAGTGTATATCGTTCAACGTTTAATTCTTATTCGTCCGATGTCCGACGGGTCTCTCAGAATGTTTGTACGGTAGTATGATAAAAGAGTTAACCTTAAAGCGCTGAAACGTTTGTGTACCAATAAACCATCAAAAATGCGATTCAGGATGTCACCTTGTCGCGAATCTCGTAGAAGTATGGAGAACGAAGGAGATTAGTGATCCTTAGTTCGTAGGCAATCTAGATAATGATTGATGAGGATTAAGTCAGCCGTCGAGAATGACGAGATTTAATCAGATTTACCGAAAACACTATTCCGTTTGACCTCACTGTCTCTCTGCCTTACCGTGTATTATGGCGTGGATAATTACTGGCAACACATATATGTAGGGGCAAAGGGGAACTACGGTTACAGATTTGTTCGCGCTGAATTACCCAGTCACCAAAGGACTTAACTTTCGATCCAGCTTCAATGCCTCGTATTAACACGAATGCGAGAGAATCAGAAATTGTTTTATCGGATCGATTTCTCCGTGGGTACAATTAATTATAGGAAATATCTATAAATATGGAAATTAAACTTAACCATTTCGATTGTCAATTGTGACGCACGAGTGGCTCTTGTAACGTATAACTACCGGCTGTGCAGAGAGAGAGCATGCACTAAATACAAATTTTGCGGATTAATCCGGCTCAGAGGGAACCCCCGAGGGTCGCGCTAATTCGAATCGAGCACGCGCGCCCTCTCATAGTCGCGACACTCGGTGCGCTAGCAATCTCATTAGTGTACAACGAGGCGGCGACGCGCATCGTCGAGCATTGAAACACTTGCCAGTTGCATTCGCGTGACTGTATATAGTGCTTGATATTTACGTGTATACTGACAGTATGCGCAGTGCGGAAACACCGCGATGGCAATCCATTAGAGCCCTGCCGATTATGACACTCGATCTCGCACTCAAAATTACAATGCGTACACGTCTGCCTGGATGCTCCGGCAGAGAACGAGAGCCATCATCGAATTATCAATCAAGCGCGCTCACTGTTCGTCGACTGCGTACAATCATCAGAATTAATGTGTCTCTGTTGGTCTGAGGTGAGGGGCAGATGCATTTTCGATAAAAATTCAATGCCATATTTAGTAGTGTAACAAAACGTTACATAATTTTACTAGAATATTGACTGGACTATCCTATGTTGAATATGATGAATTTTGTTTGAGAAACATAAAGAAAACACATGCAAATGATTATCAATGTGAAAATATTGATATTTCGTAATTTTACCTTTGTTATAATACACCGTGTTTTACATAAAGTACTGTGACATTTGATGTAAAAGGTTGTATTAATGTTTATTTTCACAAAAATCGAATCATCGAATGTCATGTCTTTGCATTACAGTATTTTGAACAAATTTGAATGAATTTGAATGTGATAGGATGTATTTCAGCGAACAAAAAATATTGCGTAACCTCGCCTTTTATCATTCAATGGCTGGAAATGCCTATTCAACAACAAATTTTAAATCAGCGAAGTATCGCATCTCTATCTGTAAGAACAGTATAACGGCTTTTTTCCACCTGCCTTCTGGATGGAAATGTTTTTTTTTTTGGAAGTACGAAAGTTTTGATATGAACAGTTATTATTTAACAATCCAAGTTCACTGAAAACATGAACTATTACATTGGTCCAACCCAAGGAGGCCTACTCTAAGTGAGGATAAAAAAGAACTTTTTAATTCGAAAAAAATTGAGAATAAAAGAATGAAAAAAAGAAAAGAGGATTAATCGGAAACCAATCGACGTGTCGACATTCAACGAAATTCACGTGAGTCATCGACTGCCCCTCCATTTGTCCGACATAAGAATTTGATTTCAACCCTCTCGCTATTCGATGCTGAAAATCTTTACCGTCAACATTCTTCAAGGACTGAGAGTAAGTGACGGACGTTAGTATGTACGAGAAGACAGGACCGACGAGAAATAGAAGTGCGTACAAGAATAGAAGGGAGATTCAGGGATTGTTGGAATTTCGGGATCTCGACGTTCCTCTATCGACCTTGCCTCGTTTCTACCACTGATACTGCGCGTCTGCATTCTTCAACCTTTTACCCGATAACGGATGCTACCACCGTGAATTTTCATTCATAATTTATATGAATCACATTCGCCTGTATCCCTTTGCCTGAAGGCATCCAAGTCCAATGATTATACCCCCCTGCGATTTGTTTGTTGTTATGCGACTTTGCGCATAAATTGCTTTTGGCATTATGGCCGATATATGTCATCATTTAGAACAATTGACTATTGAACTTTGAGCTATTTAATGAAAGGAGGGACACGGCGAGTATAATGAAAAAAGAAAAAAAAGGAAACAGAAAGCAGCAAGGCACTCGCGACGGCAAATGGGTTGCAAAGTTTTTCTGATTAAGACCAAACCCCAGGCCTAGCATAAAAGTAAAACAAAAGCGTTAACGGTGAGAAAATTAGCACAAGTTTATCGAGCAACGCCGGATGCCCGAACGTGTATTTTCATTCTCCCTTTTTCTTCTTCCCGAACCCAAACACAGAGTAAAGAATATTTATTTGTTTAACCTTTATGTGAAGTTGGTGATACTGCGTGACACACGTGAGTCACGCAGTAGTATTGGTGGAGAAAAAAAATGAAATTGAATAAAGTACGTTATCCTATTTCACAGCAACTTGCCGAATCATTTGCAATCTATATCAATCAAATATTTTCCGCGACGATAAAGTCTAAAGTATCTGTTGGTTTCTGGTGAATTGCTAAAAGAACGACTGCGTCAAGGAAAAGCAGCGTACCGACGTGCCCCACACCATACGTAACTTCTCGCACATGCTGTACACATGGTGGTGCTGCCCTGGCGGGGAAGCATAGATTTATAGATCGTGTAACGATTCATAATTTATTGTTCAGTACATTTTTATTGTATTTATATATATATAATTTGTCTACTATATAATTTAGGTAGACGGAAATAAGAACGTCAGTGATATTTTTTCAAATCAAACTGTAAAATAATAACTCATCTTGGCTAAACCAATATTTTGTTTACTGAGGTAACGTTAATGTTATTTAAAGTCAAAACACTTACTTTAAATTCGCGAAAAAGGCTTAGAAAAAATTGCGAAGCCCTGCTACTACGATCGGTGAAAGTAATAAATTTCCGACGTTGTGCACTTAACAGCTATTATAAATTTTTTTATTTCATGCCATATTAGAAGAGGTGATTTGTAGTTCCTAGAATGTGTATTCTACGAGAACATCCATTCTCCTCCCATGTATCTCAATAATCCCAGTTAATCCTATTTTCATATTCATATACAACCGGGAGATCAGGATCTGCAATGTCATCAGAAAAAATCTTAACCAAAGCAATATCTGCTACAAACAGCATACTGAATTCATAGGAAAGGTGGGTAGAGGAGCAACCAGATCAATAGTATGCCGTTGGCTATCCATTATAAAGATGTACTGACGATATAGATCTCACAGCATAGCAATCCAGAACGTACGACAATTGGACTATTCAGTGCCTAGTTAACTAAGAGACGCGATAGCGTCTCAGCACTAACTATTAAAAAAAGCGAATTGAATTTTATTACTTATTTTAATTTGCTTACTTTTCATTCTTTTTACTTTCTCATAGAGGAAGCTTTATTTTCATGAAAACTTTTTTTTTCGAGATTTTCATGACAGAATGCTCAGAATCACCGCGAACGTCGAGAAATATGTATACATATACGTATGTTCGGATGCTTGTATGTCCCCAGCATCGACAATTCAATCGTCGATAACTCCCGAATGGTACGACGGCGGAGCTCAAATTTTGCACGCAAGTGAAATAGTAGCTACTCTTTAATTACCATTTTTTACAAAACGTATACAAATATATAGGTTCTATAGACTTTTTAATTTTTTAAGAAAAGATCGTGACCGTTATAACATTCGTAAAAGTTCAAAGATTCAATTAAATAGTTCTTCATAATTGAATTTATAATCTAATAATTTATTACTAAACAAAATGTTGTATGTATCAGACTACATCACTCCAAGATGCGAGGGTGTCCTGCCTCATTTTTGCAGGTTACAATGAAATAAACTGGATTTTGTATACCAGTCTCGGAGAGAATTCTATTTTTATGAATTGAAAAACTGAGTAAACGTATTTGTTTTTATTTTTAATGAAAATGTCATTTTTTTATTAATGTTATAGGTAATCGTCAGACCAGCTGCATAGAAGGGAAGTTTGTATCTTGTGGATGATACGATGGAGGGATACTTTTCACCAGCCGCAAGGAAACTCAATTTTTTCATTGAGGTGTCAAGGTTGAGGTTGTTAATACGTGTTCCGTCGCATAATGGAAATCACACTGCCTGACGTTTTGCAGCCATTAGTTCATTGCACATCGTATTTAGTGCTAGTGTGAAGTTTTATATGATGTTTCGATTTGAATTATAATAAATAAATAATTCATCTTAATGTGTGATGACGCACTTAAGATATAAGAAGTATTTTATGGCAAATCGTTTACTGTGTTTATTGCAATAATAATTTCGTCATTTAGATAAAATGAAGAAAAAAAACGAAATATGAAAGCGCTGACAAAGTACGCATAGCGTATTAAGTATTTGGAACTCGTTCGCATCCCGATACGTTAATCCGCGATCTCGCATAATAATTTCATCGCTCGAGCTATATCTAATAATTCACTGAAGTTGACACCTCTGGCGTTGCACGAAACGCAAATTGCCTGTATGAATACTGCCTCAACGAGGTCAATAATTAGCAGCAATCCTGTCTCGAACTATCACTGAGTTCAGCTTTAATATCATCATCATTTCCACAGTTTACAAATGCAACTGTACCGTGGTTATTAATCTGCAAACACGAATGAAATATTTTTCAATTTACGCATGATTACTTTAGTAATATGTATTTGGGTCGACTCCATGGATAATACAGATGCTGCGAAGCGTGACGAAATGAAATAAACGAGCACGAGGTCGCATATTTATCTCACTATTAACGTTCATAAATCAATAAATATGTTGTACACTTTGTTTCCTGAATTGACAATAACGGAAATAATGAATTCTAGAACATGCTTTAAATATTATTTATCTCATAAGTTGGGTCAATACTAGTTACGGCGGCATCAACAATCACAATCTAAAGCAATACATTTTTTAGTAAAGCAAATCGGATTAATGTTTATTTTATACAAAACATTTTTGTAACTATCGTTTTTTAACAGATGAACCTTAAAAAACAGTCACTGCGAGTATAAACAGTGTATGACCGCCAGAGGAAAAGGAAGGAACTTAAAAGGAATAGTGAATGTGATTGGTCCGATCTCGGGTTAACTTGAACCCATAAGCGTACAGGTGATCAATCCTTGTACGGTGAATACGGTACTCCGATCTCGTATTCCACCGGCTCGTCCCATCTCTTTTTTCCTGTTCAGTATACCGGAGCTTCGTTTCACTGGGGTGCCATGTGCAATGTTGAGAACGGTTCGCATATTCTCCTTTACTCGTCCGGATGCTAAAGGCGAGAAGGGTCATGAGACCCGAGGACGAGAAAGAGATGAAGGGAGGTATAGAGCTTCCCAGACAGAGTCGTATTGGATTCTTGGAAGTACGCGCAATACGATAGAACGATCGTCGTCAACTCGTATTTATAGGACTCCTTATAGGACTCTCGATGCCGTCTCCTACTTCCTGAACAAGACACAACGACGAGGAATATCGGCACGCTAAAACGAAGCCTGTATAGATGTACCAAGGTATGCCCGGTGCAAACCAGTTAACACAAGACGTGTGTTCGGCGCATTTGTGCAATTTCTGTTAAACACCCAACAACTGCTGTTCATCAAGAATACCTCTGAACAATGCTGGAGGAAATTCAAAAACTCTGGAGTATATTCCAATTCTTGATCGCTTATGAAGCATTCTTTAACTTTTCATTAACGAGTCATAACTATTTGAAATTAAAACAATGAATAACCTTCCGTGTTGCTTGCTTGTTATTTGCCATGCGAAGGTATGACATCTTTTCTTTTCAGCACAATTCGATTCACCACGTCATCGATCCAAGATATTTGTTTCCGCCCATGGAGCCGTTCTCGCGCAATGCTCTTTCTTCACATTTTTACGACAGCACTATTCCAACGACAATCCGGTCGTACCCATTTTCAGCATGGACATTACTTTCCGTAACAAACTTTATGTTGTTTACAAATAATACAAATTGCTATTGCCAAACTTTATTTCTTATGTGAACAACGGCTTAACTCGATTTCGTAATTTTTTTTGGGAATTATATCAATGGCAAATTTGGAAATTCTAGTTGGGTTTATCATCCTTTAACATTATTTCAAATAACATTACTCCTAAACAAAATCAAAATGCCACAAAATCTGAATACTTAAAATAAGTTTACTTCACCATTGTACATTTTCTATGAATATTGAAAACCGAAAAATATAATCAACATCATTATTCGTTTTTCTCCATAACAAAAAGTATTGAATTATATTTATTGTAACTATTTATTTCAATATACATTAACAGAAGTTATAGTTCTCGGTCGAAAAATGTTTTCGTTAAAAAAGTACCATCTAATTTTAACAATTTGAAAATACGTAGTAGACTATAAAATAGTAAATAATGGTCAGCTCGAAAAGCTCATAGTAACGGTACTGCAAACGAACTAGAGGCGTAGAAGGTGCAGTGGTACCTATACGAACCCTTTGTAAATAATCGTGACGGAAAACGAGGGATATGGCCAGTGAAAAAGTTCGTTCTCTGTTTCGCTACAGCTCGCTTGGTAATAAAAGCTCGTAACGCCCGGTATTGGCAACTCCTTGATTTATTCCCACCCCAATGGGCGGTAGTGGGGAAGAGTGGTACAATCCTTTATCAACTACAGTGAAATCTCTCGTAACAAAATACTGATGCAAAGCTATAAAAAGGTTGCAAAATCGAACCTTGCACATTGCTTCTTCAATTTTTTTGGGCTGTCAAAAACTCTCCTCTATGATAAAGTACGTTGGTTAGTTGTGGCTTCCTCGTAGAGGAAGCTCCGTGGATGGCAAAACAAATAAATAATATTATGAAGCAAGGTTCGTATGTGCAAGGTTCGAATTTGGTATTGAGCATTCATTCAAGTTTTATACAAAATTTTTAATCAGTTACCTGAATAGTTCTCGCATTATAGCATTTTTTAAAAAATTCGAATTTCTATGAAATTTGAACCACTTTATTCATTTCGCTTAAATTCAATACCAAAGTTCGCACTACTCTGATAAAATTTGATTCCAAATTTCAGTCTGATAGCTGGAAATTTGTTTGAGTTAAAGCCAAAAATGTTCAAAATCTGAAAATTGCGAATTCAAAACGAGCCAACCGCTTTTTACGAAATGTATACTACTGAAACATTTGACTGTACTGTATACGGCACAAAAATTTGAAACGATTCGATCGAGTAGTTCCCGATTTATGGCACTATGCCCCTCTATCACACGCACGCACGTACGCACGTACATACATACATAGCACATTTTTCTTTCCTCCATGCAGAAGTAAAATCTGCGTGAAGTACGAGTCGTGCTAATTAAATACACATCACTGCTAAAATCCCCGTTAACCTTCAATTCTATTGTAACGTATCAGTAATTGGCAATCGCAAATTAGTACATGTTTCATATAAATTAAGCTTTTCTGAATTAATCACTGCTCGAACTCAGCTTACGCTACGTAACGTTTATACATTGCGAACTTTCCTACTGTAATATACACGGAAGTCGTTGTATCAGCCATTGGTGGCATAAATGCGTGAAACGAGTTTCAGGAAGGCAAAGCAGCAGTAGCATACCCAACACAGCTTCTACTGCAGCGCATTGCATCTAGTGCAGTAGTAGTAGCGGCAGCATACGAATTCTTATACCACCTACTCATTCACGGATTTATAACCCCGCGCATCTGTAGGGTGCACGTACGATTCTTGGTTTTCCTACTCGCACCGTTCTCTCGAACCAACCTTCCTCTCTCCTGGGCTATGCGACACTCGATTCAAAAGCCTCTTACTTCCAGTCTTCTCATCCTCTGCTCCAGCCTCTTTCACGTATACCTACACTTTCTGTGCCAGAAGCAGCGCAGCAGTAGTCAGAGGCAGGGCAAGCAAGTGGATAGAGAAGAGAGAGAGAGAGACAGAGAGAGAAAGATAGAGTTTTGGACGATGTGAAGAAAGAGGTGGAACAGAGCGACTGCACTAACCGACAACCAACATCGCGCCGAATATTCCCAGCCTGGAACACATTGCATTCGGTGTGTAGCGCACATCTCCAGGCTCTCTTTCTCGGTTTAACCAGGCACCTACCTACCTACGTCTTGTTGGAGACGTGACGCTGCGGTTCACCCGATTTCTCACGATGTCGCACAGAGCTTTCTCTGTCTCTCAATGTGACTCTGTCTTCATCCCACTTTGCAGCAAGCTTACATCATCTTCCTTTATCTCTCGCTCACGTTGGCCGTCGCACTTCGTGTCCCCAGGGTGTCTTTTCCATGGGCTGAACGTGAGCCGCGTCATCCCTTGAATTTTAAGGACCCCGGGAATTCTTCGAAGTTGGAATTGAAAGAGGTAAAATCCTCGCGGTTTTCGCGACAACGAGGGAACACTAAGTCGAGGAGGATGAGCCTTGTCTCGTTTTTTTGCTGCAGGAGGAACAAATAGAAGAAAAGAATATAGGATATGCGCCGGCGGAGTCGGGAAAAGCGACCCGTCACGCGGTCAGGCAATTGAAGGGATCGCGACCACGGTGCACGAGATCTTCTTGCAATATCCGGCGTTCCCGGTTCTTGCGCGTGTGTAAGTACGGTTCACCGGAAGGATCGAACGCGGACGTCCATTATCGGAACCCGATTAGAGGGGTTGCAATGACGATGGAGCTGAGGGCGAATGTTGCATTGGTGCGAGAGTTTGAGGGGAAAAAAGCGCAGCATCGACTCGTACGCGTCTCTGTTCTCGGCGAAATTTAAGTTCGCAACTGTTTGAACTGCTGCCAGCCGTAAAGCTCCGCTCACTTGTGCCTCCTCTATTTTCTATTTCCTTCTCTCTCAACCTTCCATACCCTTATCCTAGCGGAAACGCTCAGAAGAACCGCCGGGCACAGTACGATCAGTGACTCCCTTTTCGCCTGAGGAATTATTTGGTAAGTTTTCAGCGTGGCGCGCGCGAGCCAACGTGGGGAACGTTTTTGGGGTGGTGCCTCGTCTATATCGCCGCTGTTGAGGAATAGTAAGGATGAAAAAAAGAGGGAAGGAGATAGATCGTGAAGAACGACTGCCCGCTGCTCTTACGTCACCGCCCTCCACTAAAGTTCTCGCCGCTTACTCTTTAGACCTTCTCTCGCTTACTCCAAACGCTCCCCTTCTCGAGTTGTCGGTGAACGCCCTCGTCACTGAAGTCGTCGTCACTGAACTGACCCGGCGCAAGAAAACTTTAAACCTAGGAATTAATCAATCATTAGATCAGCTCATAGAACAGTTCATTTTATATAAAATACAAACGGTGAGAAACCTCTGATCAACTCGTTTTTGGATATTAGGAGTATGTGTGAAAAAAATTTCACTTCTTAAATGTTTCGATCCCTTTGGTGTGGAACCGTTCAGAAATGTCTGTTTTTTTTTTTTTTTTTTTTTTTTTTCAGAAATATCTTTTTCCATCAAAACGGTTCTTTCATGATAAATATACAATATGAAGATATGAACACAAG
Source organism: Perithous albicinctus (assembly GCA_964016905.1). NCBI lineage: Eukaryota > Metazoa > Arthropoda > Insecta > Hymenoptera > Ichneumonidae > Perithous > Perithous albicinctus. Next base: position 15,987,563 of record OZ024695.1, on the reverse strand, counting down.
TCGCAAAACCAGGTACTGGTTCTCGCTACAAAAGGCACGTGTCCTTCAAGTACCGGCACATAGAAGAACATTTGTCGTTATACTTTATAACGCGGGGATGCACAAGTGCCCCACTTTAATGGAACCACCGTACATACGACCTACACCTTTCTCTCGCGTTAAAGTTTCTTCCCTTTATTGGAACACTCTAAAATATCCTATCAAAATTCTCTCTTCGTCTCTTTATAGTACTAGCAGAGAGGACCTTTATTGGAGCATCATGTATATACCATAGATTGCGTATATTCAGAGCTCGTAAAAGTTCACCCCGAACGTCTGTGTGCGTGTGGATATAGCTTCGCATAAGGTGCACATGAATTCCGGGGCACCACATAGAGAAAATAGAGAACGCTCATAGAAGCGGAACGAATGGCCGCGTGAATGCCAGATTGCAAGAGTAATATTTAACCCCCCCGCCTCACACACACACATACACACACAACTTCTCTGGATGATAACTATACAAAACTTCATAAATGATAAACTTTTCGTTCACAGTTTGCTGAAGCTCGTGAAACCCGTGACTTTCACTGCCGCAAAAGAAGCGAATATAGTACATACGGTATTTATATATATTTCTGTGATGCGTGGGGTTGTCGTATGGACATAGAACGCGGCAAATGCCTGGAGCTATCGGCCCTCCAAACTATCCACGAACTACCATCGTGCTCGAACTCACCTCACACCGTGTGTGTAGCCCACAACCGTACTCGGCACTCGTTACGAATTCCTCACGCTAGCCACAGGCTGCGACGATGCCAACGAACAGCAGAACACCGGCAACAGAATAAACGACTACAGCACGACCAAAAAAAAGTACTGCCGCTTCCGACGGGCTGACTCTCGCACGTTTCCGATGGATCGTTTTCTTTTTTTTTTTTTTCATACAATTTGTTAACCACGAAAAGAACGAATTTAAAATGTGTATGTCAAGATCGCGACATGAATTATACTCGCATCATCTGAAGCCACAGTATTATATAGTGTGTTGTACCACGGGATATTTGAATTGAATGACTCTTTCCGAGTACATTCATCAAAATATATGCAGTAAATAAAAAATAGAATATGTTGAGGAGAACAGACAGTTCACATTACATCAAAGAGAATGCATCCAATTTTTGTTGTGCAACTGAACGTTTTCAAAAGAGCATATGCAAAATAGGACACACAAATTGACGTCTATTTTGCATACCTCGTCATCGTTAGTGAAAAATGCAATGCAAGCGACCATTACAAAATGAGTTATTAAGAGCTAAACAACGCTACTGGTATAACTTTTGAATTCATTTTTTTTTTATACTAGCGTAACTACTACTATAGAAAAATTTTAAAATTTATGTCATCGCTTTAGTATTAAGGCCTCCGAAATCGCCGCATAGAAATATAGCATCGGATTTTAAAAAATTGAACGTAGGGGATCGAAAATAGTAAAAAATCAACTTGGAACCATATTGGTATTGGTATTTTAGGAATCGCAATCTCGTTAAATTCAAACATGCGATAACAAAGTAACTAAAGCGAAATCGGCCATTTGGGAGTTTTACTTTTTGATATCGAATTTAGATTCATCTATCTTAAAAACCTATGGATGCTCATCTTTATAAAAATACAACAATTTTTACAAAACGTGAATCATATAAGATTCTCCATTTTGAATTTTAAAAAATTCTGACGTAGTATTTGAATTTAGTAACCTCAAAAACCTTGGATACACATTTTTTAGAAAACCATGTCACGTACGCAAGGGTTTAAGGAAGATGCCTCTGTTAAAAATCACAGAAGTAAAATTGCATTACTAATTCATCTATAATATTTTATAAAACTGTACTAAATAATCTAATGTTTATATTTATTTATATGTTTTATGCTTATTTAAATAAAAATATAAGATTGTTAGAAGCGAATGTTCTTTTAAATAAAGTAGAGTATAAATTTCATTGAATTGAGAATGTTGAATCAATAAATCAGCGAGTAACTGGATAATCGAGGATCGAAGTCGATATGAAGGGTATGGACACTCTATTTCAGACAATAAGATAAAAGGGATGAGATGTCCCCGTTCTTCCTTTTTCCCTTTCCGATTCCCGACCGCCATTGTACCACAGGATTTTGAAGCCAGAGGAAATATCGCTTTATTTCCTAACGGGGTAAGAATTTATGATGCCGGTCGTGCTGCCGATATTTCGGTCAAGTATATTTCATAACCGCGAAAGCTAGCTGGAAAGTCTATCCAGCAGAGCTCTTTCTCCGTTTCCCCTTCTCTTATTCTACGTGTACATGCGCCATGTATGTATCTACTGCTTTGAAAAATATCTCCATTTCCAGGGTCTTATTGAGTCCTCTATTGTATACGCAATTCTCCACGTTGAGTAAACTCTCCAATAATACATAGAAAATATTCTCGTGTTATTTCGTGAAATGCGTTCTAGCATTTCCTGAAGACACATAACTTTAACCACACACCGCGAAACTTTACTACCGCGAATAATGTCCTTATAATCCACGTAATGAGCAGGGAAGGGAATTAACGAGGGTAAAACGCACAAGGATACAGACCTAATCGGGTAAAAGTGGATTCCTTCGATGATATACTGGGATAAAATTACAGGAAAAAGATCTTGCGGGAGTTAAAAGTTTCCGAATTGAACAACCTACTTGTCCTAAGTCCAAACTAACGTGACGAGGGTTAAAATATTTAGGTAAACATTGAATTAAGATCTTAAAAGTTTGAAAATGTATCATGTTCGCTTCAAAAGTAATCCAAGCCTTATCAAATGTACGGCTTTATATTTTTAACTCGTGACTTAAAAGAGGTTTTTTATAGGTATAACCTTGAATTCATAAAGGACTTTTAAGACACTTTCTTTCAATTAGAATTGGAAAAATTGCTTCAATTTTTTAAAAATTTCTTGTTTAATTTTAAAAAGAATGTTTTCCTTCTAGGATATTTATAAGCTTCAAATTCTATTTGCTGCGCAAATTACTTTTGGTGGGAAAAACACACTCCAAGGCGATTAAAAAAAAATACAATATGCGAAAACAAAAAATAATGGCTCGTTGGCTCAAGAGCAAATCGCGGTAGTAGCTGGTAGATTGCGGATACGGGAATGGCGGTTGGCTATCGTGTACGCAGAATCGACTGAATGGTGAACTTCGTTCCGGTTGACTTTCGATTTAGACCAACGAAGCGTGCTCTCGCGCATTATGGCCTATACGCTACGCCGTTCGTCCGGTCTCCTGGATAAAGTGTACAAAAAGAAAAAAAAAAACAATTCAACCATAAGCGCGCGATGACGAGATATTAATATCCCGCACGAGTGACCACGCGCTGAATTGAACGGAAATATAAGTTCGATGAGGCGTTCGCGAGAGAACAAAGTAAAAAAAGCAGTTCCAATTTTCATAGCTGATTGAACCAACGTGGTGACCATGCCATGTTCACTCACATACAATTATTGAAAACTGTCGATTTATTCGAAGTTTCGATGTGGTAGACTAAAGTCACAAGTGAATGAACTTGTTAGCAGAATCATTATCCTTTACTGTTAGATATAGAATCTGCCGGTTATATAATAAAACAATCTCCATATAAATTGTGTGAAATAACTAAAAAAAGTCGTATTTTTATTGAAAAATACATACGAATTAACATTTTGAAAAAAAAGGCAAATTAAAATTACATTATTATCTACATTTTCAACGAAATTAGGCTTCTATCACAAAGTAAACATAATAGACAGCAAGATAATCGGGGAATTTAGAAAACCGATTAACATGGACACCTCCGATTGATCTAAACCATCGGAGGTGTCCATGTTAGAAGTAAGTTTATTGATTACTACATCAACCCTAACCTAGCCGAGGTACGGTTAAAGGAGGTCCTGTCAAAACTACGGATTTGAACTTTCTCGCTTGAAAATTGTGTACGTTGAAGTTTGAGCAATTGTGAACGCAATTAGAAAGTTTGACGGTCAGTCACGAACTAAACGACCAAGGTTTTTGACATTAATAACAGTGCATTATATTCAGGAGAAAGGAGCGAAATTTTGACTTTGGTTTCACAATGAAGGATCGAATATAGCGTACCAATATGCAAAAGCAATTAGATTCCATGGCTAAAACACAAAATAAGAAATGCCAAATATAATATGGCGGACAAACATACAGAAAACGATTTTATCCAAAGTACCGAGTTTCATCCAAACCAATAAACCTTTTAATCCTCAATTTTGTAATTAGGGAGTTCAGCATTCCCCGAGAATCAAGATACATTCGAATCAAGTCTCTTTTTGCATTCTGGTCAGCCGCAATGGAATTCTGAACTCCTCAACTTTCAGTTTACATTCATAATCAACGTCTTAAATATTATTATTCATTAATGTACACTTTATCCGCGCATAATAATAGAAAAATGTACAAACTAATACTACAGTTTTAACACTCAGTCGAGTGCGAGCGATTAATGCGACGCTGAACAGTGACGAACCTTACGTAATTAGGCCAATTCAGGGTATCCATCTTCGACTGCTACAACTGCAGGCAAACCATCGCTCGAGTTTACGAAACCCTAAACCCAGTATTAGGGTGTACGATCGTTTTATTGCAAATTACATCGCGCGGGGTGTTCGTCCTATATAAGGGAGACCTGTCGTACAGCGAATATCCTCGAACAAGAAGATTTCGTGCTCCGTCGTGTGCTTCGGGAAATGTTTTAAGAGCCAATCTCGTCGAAACGGCTGGTTCTAGTCTTTGGTCTGATATGTTTCGAGGTATAGGTGGATTATGCACGACTTTCTTGATAGCTGAACTAGCTATGCAAGACTGGTAGGTGTAGCGAGGGCTGTAAGCAGTATCTTGGCAGTCGTTGAGACGACGAAGAAGACGGCCATCAAGGTGAACGAGTTTGAGCGCCACTGTTATTGCGCACTTTCTTTCCATTATCGTGACATCACTATACCCATCCGCCCCTCTCAAGCTTTATATCTGCCTATCCGTTTGAATGTAAAACAGCAGTGGTTTAACGGAGAAAATACAATTTTCATGAAATCCTGTAAGGGGCCGATCTATCGGTCTTGTAAAGTATCCTGTTACCTACTTTGCCTCTTGGCAACAAAATATTATCGATCGTATATGGTAGTAAAGATAATGCACAGACGCTTGTAGCTAAAGATATAATGCAAACGACAAGATTTTTTGCGAATTCAAGAGACTTTAAATGCAGTCAGAAGCAAATACTCTCGATATAGATTGATCGTCGAGCACGTATAAGAAGAATCGTGATATCGTGCGCCGAGGATTACCAGTTTTCGAGCGACATCTATGTACACCGATGATCATGCAAAGTGGGAAGTATACGTGGGTTGCCATATGGCATTGGTAAAGAGGCGTATGCGGAAATGTTATAACATCACGTTTCTGACAGAAACACGATTCCCTTCTCCATATCCGTTTTTCCAACTTGTCAGAGTGACGAAATTTCGAACGCTTTTGCTACTGGCGGGAGCTCAACAAAGTTCACATGCACTGTAATCAATGCGATGTTGAAGGTCACACCGAAAAAATTAACCTATTGAGACTACACAGTGGTGTTAAAAAAAGAAATTTGTAACATTTCTTTTTTCAATTCCACAAAAAATTTAATTTAATTTCAAACGGTCGCCAATTTATTTTATTTTTTGTTTTTATTTAATAATGTGGACAAGAGTTGTATATATTGAACGAATCTATTTGGACTTTAAATTTCTGATTAACGGACTATGAGAAATTATGGTCCTTGTAAACCGTGTACCTAAAAAAAAACAGTTTAAGTCGAATATAATAACAATCTCAACTGAATTACACAGTATTCATAATATAAATTTCTGAAATTTCCCTATTTTTCCAACTGTCGATTCAGACGTATTAAGGGGGATCCCCTTAATTGAATCAACGATTCGTCCCGAACTTCCTCAGGTCTCTCGAAATAATAATTATTCCGAACGAGTTTCATTTAATATTAATGTTACTTAAGAGAATGTTGAAGATTTATCTGTGTTCGCATACGTTACAGACATCAGGAAGAGTCCTCTAACTGTGTGCGCCACACAAGCACTAACTTTCGACTAATAATTCTAGGTCAAATGAGGAAGGCACACCGTTTGGAGTGGAAGGAGGGAAGGTAACAAAATATCGGGCAAATCGTGTAAACCAAGGGTGAACTCCGACATCAACCCAGGAGCTATCTCGTTACCTAATAAACCATTTCGCTCTCGTCTGTTTCCTTCATTCTTCTCCAGCTCCCCTTCTACTCCACGCAGTTCGCCCCTCTCCAACCCCCATCTTACTGCCACTACCTTTTTACGGTCATTATCATTTAATTTAAGAGCCAACGTTCAGGACTTGTCAGAAACCGGGGGTGCGATCTTGTGGCGATCTTGGCCGCCGGTGTTGCTAGTGATAAACGACGAATTTTATTGTTGGCCTTAGCTGTGCCGAGGGCCTCCTTACGTGCTATATACCCATCATAATTTCTGAATTTCATCGGCTGGCCCGGGTTGCGAAGCTGTTGGCCTCCGTTACGGATGTGGAACGAAGGAGGCGGGCTGATTATACGTCTCGCTTATTCTGTACCGGGCGTAGGGTAGGGATATATACCTACCTAATCTATATCACAGCGTCTCCTTCCCCCACCCAGTACCTCGAAACTGATTGGCTGACTACACTTTCCGTTGGTAAGTCTCTGACAGTCTCCGTATAGTGAGAGGATAAGCTTTACCGTCAAGGCACGGTTATACGAACAGAATTGTGAGAAGCTCGGGTACTTCTCGTTGTTACAATCCTGCTCGTTGGCCTTCCGGAGAACATCGTTATCGATGACCCTAACGACGTGGCACTTTCGTGATTTATGGGAGGGTACATTATCGGTGGCACCGAGCGAAGCTCCAGCGGACACACAGGATTTCTAGTATGACCGTACACCATCATAGATGTACAACACACACCATCGCACGCTAAAGCTCGCCTCCTTCTCCCTTCACCTTTATAGCTATAACCGCGTCGAGCCGTGAGATTAACCTTCTCATCCTTTTGCAAGAAAACTAACGACGACGGATAACCGAGAAAAGAGAATAACGTCCTCTTACGGTCGTATGATGCTATATTGAGAATTATGCCATCGCGGAACGTACTTTCTTGTATAAACTATTTATGAAGCGTTTCGCAGTTTCATTCTCTTTTCCGCCACGGTTTCATGTTGTATTAATAGTTTTATTATTAGATCTGCTGTATATAGCGTGATATAAAAGACATAGTCGAACTTACCGGACACTGACAGATATACCGTCCTCGTGAGTGGCGGATGAACGCTGACCTGACACTCGTAAACACCGGCATCTCGCTCGGTCGCTGATTGAAGAAGAAGACGCCAGTCGTTGGGCATCTGATAGTCAAGCGCGAAACGCGAATCGCTCGAATAAGTCTGCATACCCACAGTCAACAAGAGAAGTTCTTCGCCTCTTCGGCGTGCCCAAGAGACCTAAAACAGATAAGGGGATGATAATAAATTCAGGGACAAGAAAAAATATTAACAAGGTCCGGGCAAACGGGCGAGACGTCGGGATCAGACAAACGACTATGGCGAAACGATAGGGATGATGAAAAATTCAGGGTCGCATGATATATTTGAAAATTCTGTGTAGATCCCGCGAAAAAGGGCAGAATGTATAAGTTTCGTAAGGTTCACCGCTAAAACTACCCTCAAGTCCTTTGAAGACACCCTCGGCACACCGCTTCGTCCAGAGATATTGATTTATGCAGTGAAAAGTCAATGGTGAACACGAGTTCCGGTGAGTGAGAGAAATCTCGCAATCAGGTTGTTCCCAAAAGATTTCTTTCATGTTCGCCATTGAATATATCTTCAAAGATAATTACGTCTCGCGGGGAGAACCTATACCATCAGTTCAAAGCTGTAGTGAGGTGACACACCACGACATACCGCGAGAAAGCCCGGCGATATATCTCGCGGGACAATTTTTGCATGTTAGACAGCTGACGATGCAAAATACGTGCCAGAGATTAAACTGCAAGCTTCGGACGATATCAGTCTCGCGTTTTCATACGGCGATTAAAGCTCCAGAAATATTACGTATTCTATTGCTTTATTTTCCCTTCAACACAAAAGCGGTTCGATATTTTCTAACTTGTAACTGGAGGATTTTCTTAAACAACATTTATCAAAATTACAAATTTCAAGCAAAATGGAAAAAGTACCCATTTTTTACGAGTTTTTACATTGTTTAAAATTTTTTGATAGTTACAATATCTTCCATGGTAACACATAACATTACCATTATTTGTAAAATCAACCAAGAAGTTTTTACTACGTGTACAAAAAGCACTTTTATTTGTACTGTAATTAAATCAATGCTAAATTGTTGTGGTCGTTTCCCGCCTAAAGTGTTATGCATGCATGAAATAACAGAATTCGAGATGATTTCTACTATAGCATGTGTCCTTAATCGACTAAAATGTGAATAGTAATGAAATTGGAAAATTATAAAGCCTATGTTAGTTTTCAAAAATATAAACAAAATACACATACAAAAAAGTATCTCTTAGATTATTGACCTTAATCACAGAATATTTTTGTAAATCGTTTGCTGCGAATAATTTCGTGGAATTTGAATAAATGCTGTAATAAAAATCATCCATTGACACAATCAAGTACAACGAAAATATTTGTAAAAACGATATAAAATAGTTGATATAAAATACTGATTAGACTAGTGTGAAGCGCCTCAACCTCCATAATTGACTTTACGTCGTTGATAATCTTTATAGAATTTATACAATTACAATCATTGCTACGAAATAAGAAGTAGATATTCTAGGGACACCTGTGGACGCACCACAGGCCCATCGATTATGCAAGAAGCTGACGGATCTAAAAAAAATATTTTTTTTTAGATTATCGAGAATATTCTCCGGGGTCGTTGGATAGGATGAGCAACTCCTATTTCCTTCGTACGAATTCAACGCAGGGAAAACTTTGTAACTCGGTGAAAGCCCGAGAGGCGGGGGTGCCACCGGTGCTAGAAGTTAAAGAATCGTTAGGGCCCATCCCGTACGAAGATATTCACCATGAGTATAGCTTTATATAACACTATGTAGTGTGCCAGGCTCGTCGCAACTCCCTGCTTCTCGCTCTCTCATCCTCACGAACTTCCTGCCTCACTTATATACTGTTAACGTAGACAAGCGCTGCTGGTCATTTGTCACTATTATAAAGGACTGAGCAGTGAATAATTGCGTCTTAAGAAGTTGGTGAGAGAACGAGCCTTGATACTCCAAAGGCAAATCTCCGGTTGCAAATAAACGAGCAGACGTATACTAAAACGGAGAACTCGACGACAAGTTTCAGAAAGTTAAAATACCTAGTTACGTGTAAAATTTGTATAACATGTTTATTACGGATAAATGAAAATTTAATCATTACGAAATTTTTAAATTAAAGAATTAATCACATTAAAAGGAAAATGAAATGGTCTTAAACGATTGGATGTTTTGCCATTGCCCCTTGGGCAAGTTGACGTCGGTTGTCTCTTGAACTTGCACGGTTCTGTAACATGTGGGACGATTGATAATGATTATATGTGTTTTAGATTAAAAAAAAGATTGGTGATAGCATGACGAAAAACTTGAGGAAAAAATGTTCCTTCACGTGTTATAAAAGGTGAACCATTTTCTTAAATATCTTAATTTTCTTAAAAATGATTCCAATCAGACATCCAAAATTGAAAAGGACAATGTTGAATAGCACTTCAAAAATGGGTGCCGAAGAACCCAAGTTTTCAGCCACCCAAGTAGAATTGACGGAAATCAGTCTGAAAGCGAAGATTACAGCTTGAAAGATTATCTTTTGTCTGCTGACATTAAGATTTTAAGTTTTTAAAGTAGACCAGCAGAGCCGGTAGATGACCCCCTTACGCACTAACGTTTAAATTCTAAAGCTTCAACATAGCCAGCAATGCAGCCCTACGACAAGGACGTGGCGAATTCTGTTGACGGGGTAGCAGGAATCCATGCAATTGCATAACCGGATATCCTTTCCCTTCCAAGTTTGCATGTGCGCGTATCGAGGACACACGTATCATTGTGAACAATACGACAAGGAAACGAGCTATCCTAATGCGTGTGTCACGGCAACGTAACATGAGCACAACAGAAAAGTAAAGATCGTGTGTGGGTAGAACCGTTCGCGTATTTAGTAATCAAACGTGCTAAACACCAGCGCTCGGTACGCACTGTTACGATGACGGGTTCGCATAGGTCTGAACTTGTTTCGGTTGCCGCGAGGGCTATAAACGTTTGCTGTTTCCAGCTTTATACGCCATGTTTCCCGTACTAGTTAATGCCCAACTCCACCGCGAAGGTGTATGATATACTATGTATACGAATAAAACGTGTACATGACATTGGATGCCGGAAAACTAGGGTTGAAGTTGTCGCTATTCAACTGTACTTCGTTTCAAAAACTTTAAACTGTCTAGTTGAGTATATGACAAAACCTGAAATTATCAAACTCTACCGGTGGAATCCTATGTTACGACATTCTCCCATAGAAATTGAAATGTATGCCAATGATTCGAGTAATCTCAAGTTTGGAATCACAGTTTTTTTCCCGGTGAAGCTACAACAAGAATTAAGTTTTATAAAGATATCTATTCAAACTTTCAAGATTGTAGACATTTCTTACAATTACAAAATCCGTCTGGGTGATCTAGGTCTCACACAGGGTCAGCAACGAAAACACATATTCTACAATATATATGTATAACGGTCAGTCATTCGCAGTATCCATATATGATCAATCATGTGAACGCTATAAAAAGAAAAGTCAAGAAGTTGATGGTTAGCTGTAAAGAGGTTTTGGGTATAAAAGAGGGCGACTATTGTTGAACAAGCTTCGGCAATAGCTGCCTGTTGGATCTTTCATTGCTCCATGAATCTCCAAATGACATGCGAGGGCACCAGGCTGGTTGTTAATTCCCAGAGCTCGACAACCCTAGCAGCTACTCCTGAACCGCATAGAGAGAACAACAGAGAGCGAGAGAGAAAGGAGAGAAGGCCGAAGAGGCATACGAAGCGTGTGCGCGCTTATCTCTATTACCAGTGGAAGATTACGCCACTCGGACAACACGAGTAACGACGGTGTTTATCGGGCATAAAACCGGGAAACGCAATTGCGAACGGGTTCGGCGAGGCGAGCGTGTTCGCGCTCTCATATACATGTAGAAAGTGCGACCAAGGTACCTAGTTCCAGCTCGAACGTTATATGCATATATTCGGAAGCAACGCTGTTGCCTCTAATTCAAACTGCTACTGAAACTTGTGGGGACAGCTTCCTTTTTTTTACTTGAGTCTGAAAAAACATCACCATCGTACGAGGATTGTCGTTTTTTTATGGTCCAATGCATCGCGTCGAAAAAGCTCGCAAATTTTCGGGACGAGTACACGGGGGATCCACTAGGCGCGTGTGCCGTTATTGCACTGCTGGGTACCGCCGTCGGTATATGCAGTTGATGCAAACGTGTGTACCTCGCAATACGTTTACGTATTCATGGTGGCGTTGACGATAAAATTCCAGAAAATAGCGCTGGATTCTATCAGCGTGTATCGTCTGTACAGTGTTGGGTATGGCTCTCATCGACACGTGTCACGCACCGATGGGAGAGGGAGATCCCAGTATGGAACTTGAATTTCTCTGCAGATATGTCGTTGAGGACAACCGAACGGGACATCGATCCACCTGACGCGGTATTTCAACCATCGGATTATTTAATTTCCTATCGTTTCCATCGCGACCAACAACGGAAACATGATCACATTGCTTTTCTGCATAGGTTTGCATCGGTATTCAGAATGAGAATATAAAGTTCGATGATGAGTGAGCTATTGTTCCACACTCTTTGACGGCTCGATTGTCGGATGAGTGATTTCATTACGTTCGACTGGCGTAACGGTGTAATATTGCACAGTACCGAAACTGTAAATATAACAGTCAACGCTTAACGAAACGATGGAACTATTACAATCGAATATTTCCCATGGTACCCCTGGGATATTATAATATTTTCCGTGTTTTTAAAATATTTCAAAGCGTCTGTGCGAGTTCAATTTGTCCCTACTTTATGGATATATCTACAGAATTTTGGCAATGATTATAAGGAAATTAGTTATTTGTACTATGGGAACGACCAGTAAAATCACAAACGCCGAATACGAAATTTAAACTTAGAAAAAATAAATAATGCAAACGAAGTACGTTTGCATTTTATATGTAAAAGAATAACGACGGTTCAATTTTTATATAACAAAATCCGTTCAAGTATTATTTTAAAAAGTTGAAGCATATCCACAATGGCTGTATCTATTCTAGTTCAACAGATGAAAGTCCAAACCTACGAATATTGAAAAAGTGATATTAGTTAACGTCAGAGAACAGCTAATAAACAAAAACGAACTTTCATCAAAAGCGATTCAGCTGTAACTGATTGTTTACTTCAGGTAATAGGCTCTCTATGGTAGGCTGAAGGTGTTTTAAGAGTCAGTCAAAAGTTTCAGAAATGTCTCACAAACATCTGTGAGTGAAAGCCCCTGTCGACGAGTTGATATTCTCGTCTTTTGTACTCTGATATGTTGTTTCGCCTACTTCGTGCCTTGACTTCGCGCTACATAATTTGAAATATTAAAGTCCTGCCTCGACAGCAACGCGAGTGAAATGGAAACGCGGCGGGATATTACGTATTTCCGGAGGAAAGGTTTCAACTGCTCGCACTCGTATTGCTCAAAGCAAATTTCATTCTTACAATATTATCATGTGAATTTGAAAGGCTTTCTTATATGACCAAAAAAATAAAATATAAAATGAATATTCGGACAACACATACATCGTTGAGGTCAAAACAATGTGATGAAATATCGCGTTTTTTTCACTGAAACGCAGGAAATATTTTGTTGACATATTCTTAGAAATACACCAAAAACGGTAAGCCATTGGTGTCAAGGATATACTAGATGACCTTACTTCAATCGGGAAATTCATTCATTTGTCATTAACGCTTTTCGGTGACTGAAGCACGACCAGCTTCGCACACAATGTTGAATCGCAATATATTTCATTCCTAAGGTGGAACAGGGCATGAATCTATACTTTTGAAATATTCTTTTTTTATGTCAAAGTTTCAACATTCGCCTTTTATTTATCATTTATCTTACAATTGTTTCTCAGCGCTAATTCGGCAGGTGAGTCTTTAATAAACACGTTGTCTAATAAAAATAATTAGTTATGAAATGGAACAATTAATGTAACTTACAAAATTGAAATCACAGACTTTCTGTGTTACCTTGACAACAATTTTTCTGTTAATTTATATTTTTACAGAAAAAGTATATAAATTATATGTTGAGAATGATGTATTTTCATTTTACAGAAATTATGTGTCATTTCCTTTTTACACAATATTTTATCTGTGATTTTTAAGTGTGGGTACTTAAAAACACATCAAATTTGGCACCAATCGGAGGCGTCCGAATTTCATAAAAACACTGAATTTTCTTATTTATAAAATAGCTAATACATTGTAAACTGAAAGGATTAAAACTTGAGAATGATTTCAATTATAACGATTGGCATGAATTTTCATAAAAATATATAACGATGCATATTGAGATTGTAGAGAACATTGAATCATTTATTTCTCAACCAGTCAAATTAACATAAACCTCAGAATCTACATCACTTCAAAATGCGTTACAGAATTGAAATATAGATTGAAACAAAATATACATTAGCAAAAAAATGACAGGTTTTGATTTATAAGAGAAAAAAGTACACAAAATCGTTAGTGTACAAAGCGAATGAAAGAGAAACGAGAGTAGCGAGCCCGACTATAATAACAAAAAAGGAACATAGAGTACTCGAGTTTTCGCAGCCAATTATAATGGTTTCAAGTTTCTGCGAACTCGCGGTCAATAGTTGGATCTACTGGTGGTTTGCGTGTTGGAACAGCGATGAGCGATTGCTCTACTGTTGTTTGTACATCGAGGAGATACATTGGAATATATAGCGGATAGTCGATCGCGGTCGTCGCTTTATTCGGTTGTGGAGGGTGACCGGGGCCACGGCAGTGGCGGTGATGCCAAGCCACCCGTCTGCCACAAGAGAAACAGTATAAAAAGCGAGGAATTGAAGCGAAAATAGAACGAGCTACGCAAGCTGCGTGACCACACCGAAGGTAATAGGTTCGGGTAATAGGTTTGAACCGCGGTAGTGCATGGCGTCAAAAACCCATACAATACTGTGGAAAAAGAGATTCGCCTCACTTCTGTCACAAACATAGATGCAGTAACGAATAGTTTGCACAATGAATTGAAGAAAAAATCTTCTGTTAATTATATATTTTCTCGGTTTTAAATAGATAATTTTGAATAATATCCATGTCAAAAAGTTATCATATTAATAGTAATAGTGTTAAATTCTCACAGCCGAGAGTGTTAAAAATTATCCCGCACTCACTCCAAAACAATTTTTTTAGCCCAGTTAAAAAAAAAAAAGTTTTCAGAAGTCATGGTAGTTATTTTTATCCATATATTTTCAAGTAAAATGTATTGGAAGCTTTGAGGTTATCAAACAAATTGACACCAGAATTTTAAAGCCAGCTATTAACACGGTGTGGATTTTGTGGATACAGCGTCGAGTTAATTTTTAACACCGGATTTTTAACAGTGCAAGTTCATGCTTGAACTTTCATACCTCAACGTTTTGTAAGTTATAGTTTCAGTAATTCTGAACGTAATCAGAAAGTTTAAAGATCAGTCACCGACGAAATTCGTGCGAAGTTTTCTGTTAACAACGGTGCTATACATAAGGGGGATATTTTACTTTATTCATAGGGAAAAGAAACTAAATTTTACTATTTAGTAACAATTCAGTATTTTAGCTCATATTTTAAAATAGTAAGATTACCGCATATTTGGAATAGTAATTTCAACTTAAACAAAGTCGAATTATACAAGTACAAAAATACATAGTACAAATAAGATAAAATAAAATGGTCGATGGGTATGTGATCTCAGATTTTTATTTTATAGCTCCATACTATTACGCAGGCCTTCGGCCCATTATAGACCCGGCTTTACCATAATTATCTGCGCCGTACTCCATTTTTCATGTGTACACCTTCACTGAAACTCTTGCATCTATTCCTGCAACTTGATACTCTTCCTTAGCGGTATCGTAGTTCGTTTCGGGGCTTCTATTAACGATCCACCGTATTTCAAATATAGTCAAAAAAGGGATTATGTGCGAGTCTTCTTAGTGTCCCGCGTGAGAAATTGAGGATGCATACTTTAGGAAATTTCTTGGTATTCTAGAAGTACTGTTTGTGGCACACCATGTCCTAGTGCCATGAAGTCGCCGGTACGGTTCTCTGGTTAGCGATGGCGATATTGCGAGGCGCCAAATATAGGAGAGGACACATTTGGCGCCCCGGACGGTGGGTTTGCCAAGGTCCCAAAGCCAGGAATCCGAAACATGTACAGACACATTTTTATTTGTAATGTGAATGATTTCCTATAAATCGAGTTCAAAAGCCTTCAAAATATTCGAAAAGAATTTTTATGACAAACAGTCAGTTGACTTCCATGCATCAAGATGATATCCTCTGTCATACTTACGGTCAGCGGAATCACAGGTACAATCTAAGGGACGAGCTGCTCGTAGGTATAATGCAGACGTAAAAATATATGGAGTATTTGCTTTACAACTCCATCATTAGGTCGTTAACATGTCGTCAGTTTATTGATTTTTGTCAGTACATTTAATACATGTAGGAACGACTTTAGCATTTCCTCTTCACATAGCCCACATCCAGGTAACTCGATAATATCACATTCCTAGGCGTAAGCAACTCTGGGTGTCGCTGTGCAAGCTACTAAAACGGAAGTTGGGAGATGGCATTCCACAGTGAACTAGGGAGAGAATTTGTAGTGGAGTACCGAATACGTTCCTACCATTGAACATCAGAAATCAATGAATACGGTTGAGCGTTGTGGGCAGACGGAAGGCGCTAACCTGTTACCACCTTCTCACATAACATTGCATCAATTAACATTGTCAGTATTCATCTCGGGTTATGGCGTACGTGATTAAACAGAAGAAAGCCGAAGTGAGATCGGCTGACGATGATAACCTGTTAAGGAATGTTGGGAAATATGAAAGAGCGAGCGCAAGGGTTAAGGCATCGGGTTGACGATGAAGAAGAACAAAACGTCGAGTGAACGACGCGAGGCGGAGAAACCCGTCGAATTCAGTCTGAATCGCAGAAAGGCCCCATTAGTTACGACCGGGCCTGGAACAAATCGGGCGATTGGGAGGTGCTCACTTCGTATTCAATCGAACGGCACAATTAGAGAAGCATTAATCTTTCTCCAGTGGCCCCGCGCGTCCAAAGTCTTTGTCGGATATCGAGGAGGTGGAGAAGCAGAAAGCCTCGCCAACTCTCGAGTTATAGGTACCTCTGAGACCCCCTGCATTCTCCTGGCACGACTGTGGAATCGCGAAACTTTTTATCCCCACAACCCCAATCACCCAGCACTTCGGATTCCGTTTCACGTATTCTATCGTCAAAAACTCATCTGCTTTATCTTCCGATCACAAAATATCGAATCAGAATCTGTGTGATAGGTCCTAGAGACGGTGCCATGTATGCAACTCTTAAACTTTGGCTAAAAGTATCGGTAGCACTTATACTTTTCACACAATAGTGGTGCAAAAATAATCCTTCATATGTTTTTCCATTTTTTTAGTGTAATTTTAGAAAGATATAAACGCATGTTAAGGAAAATCTTGTTTCAGAAAGAAGCGTCAATGTCAGTAGATCACTTTTAATCCTCCCTAATTCATAAAATAGTAGTTTAAATATTTTTAATACTTTTTAGCAATATATTAATATATTGCTCTGGATTTTGTGTATGTGGAGATATAATTTTTTGGAAGTTGAGTGTCCTCTTGAAATGCAAGATCAAATAATTATAAAATTAAATCCAATAGCTTTCAGCATATCAAATTTAATTGCAGCAGCCTGGTGCATGTATGACTTAAATAATCTGAGAGTGATGAAACCAGGCCATCTTTTTTGGTCAGACCACGTCTTCCAGATATATCCAGTATCTTTTTTCCTCTGCTCTATAATTATTGTGAGAATGAAGCAGACTGCAGGAGCAACTGCCGGCACGTTAACGATCTCATTGTTCCTGACGCCATTATTATATTATCTGGCGCATCTCACAGGCGTACGCCTTATCGCCTAATCTCGACACTAGAGAGCCGGTAATCGAAATACCGAAAGCCCCTGGGTGCTGCGGGCTCTATGTCTGAACGAAGCGAAAGAGCCTGAGGTGGAAAGCAAAGCTAAAAGAGATTGTTCCAGTGCTGGAAAATCCAAGTCTGAGAAAGATGAAAATGGAAAGGTGAAAGAGACTGAGAGTGCGATGAAGCCGCGTGTAAATGAAAGCTCTCGCTAACTCGAATAGGCGAATTAAGGTAATGTCGTTTGTAGAAAGGGCGGCAGAACGAACAGAGAGAAAGAGAGAATAGAAAAGGACGACTTCGCCTTCGAAAACGTCGCGACGCTTTCAGCCATAATCGAGTGAGCATCCAATTGACTCCATTTCTTCGCATCTCTTCCATGTCCTCCGCTCTGATGCACATCTATTCTACTCTCGTCAGAGGAACTGCGTCTATTATTTATTTCACTCTGATCTCGGTGTGCAAAGAAAAAAAGACCTAGAGGAATGCAAATTGAACGCGAGAGTGTTTGCTTCGATATGGTACTCGGATGAATTTCCGGAGCTCGTATAGAGTGAACTCTTCAACATGAAGCTCTAACCCCGTTCGCAACTTGAAGAGTGAACTTATAGGGTTGAGAAATGAACAAATTTCTGGAACTACCTCTGCCTTTCTGGCTGCAGTTTTCACCTCGCGACATAGTCGCGCTTTGTGTAAAAAGTTAAAAAGTCGAGTTTTCCACTTTTATATCCGCATGATGGCTCGCGGAAAAAGGATAATGCGCAGTTCGAGATGCGCATACTGATAGATCAGGTTGTGCTGTTCTCGCTGCGTTAGAAATTTTACATCTTCTGACTGTTCACAAGTTGAAGGCATTAATTGTACTCAAATGCTGTATGATATCCGTAAATAAATCATAACTCATCAAACCACTGCTGGAAGAGTACATATATAGGTAAAACCCGGGTGAACTAACACAAGGATTTAATCCAACATCGTACGCCCCCGTACACTTCTATTCTGAAAATACCTATTCCACCAAGATGAACTTGTATGATTGAAGAAGACAATCTTTTTAAAATAGCGTCAAATGGATTTAGGAATATGTTAATATTATTTTTCGTTTCAAGAATTCGTAATATACGATTGGCAAGGCATGACGAGTGTTTCAAGAAAAATTCACAACACACCTCGCTCTTCGCTATAAATCGAGTATAAGGAAAAAAAAGAGTATGATATCGGAATCAACATATCGCCCCCAAGCGTTGAAGATTTTCCAATAGCAGTTTTCTTGTTTCCCACAAACCACCCTCCTAAAGTGAGATCAAAAACGGCTGTCGATCCTCCCCTATGATCGCTCAACTACGCGCACGTTCAAGTTCTTTCAGAGCCGAACGACAATTGCGTGCTACCCCGATTTGCAGACTACATTCTCATTCTCATTCCTTCGAATGAATCGACAATCTCCTTTTCGATTCTTACGTTCTATCGTGCTATCAACCGCAGACGTACAAGGAGGAATACGAAAAAAAGGGAGTTGTTAAGGTCGCACGAACGCTTCTCATTCCGTCAACCGCCATAAATTCATGGTTAAGAGTCCGTAGCCTTTCACCCGAGTTTGCAGATACAGCCGCACCAGAGAAAGTCGAATTTATGAGTTGTCTCGCATTATTCTCGTTATTCGGCCGCAAGGAAAAAATCAGAGCTTTCTTTCTCGAGGGCTGTTTCGCGGGATGAAAGTGTTCCATGGGGATTAGCCTGCAAGCAAGCAAGCCACAAATATGCACAATACGATAAATCACTCGTGGATGAAAAAAAAAAATCGTTCGACGAAGAAAATGAAAGGGGAATAAGTAAATAAATAAATAAAGTATAGGCGGACTACAACAGTCTACGGATTCAAACAAAGTGATGCGGTTTCTCTTTCCTCAGGGTTTATTTTTTATCGATTTATCGTCTCTTCTCTTGTTATAAATAGTTTCAACCGTCAATACGATGAAAAAGAAAAAAAAAACAAAAACAACATGCTGTCAGAGCTTCCCACACGGCTGATGAGATATAAGCTTGGCGCTCTGGCGATTCGACCTTATTGTAAAAATACATAGATTGTGATACACGGATGATGTGCAGAATCGCAGCATTAATGCTCGACTAATCGAGTGTGTACGGGCCCATCGTGGAAATGACGTGTGCCCCTGGGAAATGGAATATATAAATTTGTTTTGCGAAAATAAACATCGACCAACCGGCCGCTATTCTCTCTCTATACTGGTTTACTTGCAAATACCGAGTATTACTGACGACATGTTCGCAACATTTTTGAACATCCACATAGAGGCAAGCCCGTGTGGCCATGTGGCAAGCCAGTGTATTGTTTCGACAGTTGCAATAAACTGTTGAAAAGAACTGAATGCCGCAATTGGCATGTAAATGAAAACAATAATAATAATAATTAAAAAGTTGTAGGGATATAACCAGACCACAAATTTAATCAGGGTGGGTTCCCGAGTCTGATCAGGGAAGATTTAACGTTGCTAAATTCGGGCAAGTTGTATCAATAACAGATCTGGTCAATATCCGACTAAAAGGCACTGAGCCTGATCAGGCAAGACATGATATGATAATGACGGTTAAGCACCGAATGTATGGTGTTATTCACAGAAAAATACCACTTCTTGTAAGACCATGGAAATGAATTGTGAAAATTATCGGACATGAACGAGTTCCTCTTTTCCATTATAATTATGCACTTATGAAGAGTAAAGAATATTGTGCCACAAACTGTTATAATTATTATATGGTGACAAAGTTGAAGGTAAAAATTGCACTAGCTTTCCGAGGTTAAATTGCAGGCTCGAAGACCAAAATGGCACTGCGAAGTGTTGAACGTATTATGCTAAAAGTGCGAACATGTAATTACTTGGTCCTTTCAAGTCAACGTGTGGTTGATTTTCCATCACCTCCAGTGTTCACTTCACCTCGGCCTGACTCCTTTCACAGTTAACGCTTGAGAGGTTAGTTTCGTTATATAGCAATTGGAGGTGCTTGAAAATAAAGGACCAACACTTGGGCCCCAGTATACTCGTTACGAAGCAGTAACGATCGACCTTCCCTCAACCTCGTTGTATACTAGACTTTCTACACTACGTGCACACGAGCCACTTGAATGGAATTGCCAAGGGTGGATACAACCAATGACTAAACTAGAACTAACCAATAGCGATACACGATCCCATTTTCACAGTCGGTTCATTTGTTCAGATATATTGCAAACAAGAATAAAAAAAAGAACATAGAAAAATTTGTTTAGATACGTTACAAATAAATACAAAAAATAAAAAAGTATATAGAATCATCAGAAGTTACAGACGAAAGACCGAAGGAATATCGAATATTTTTGCAAACGACAGGCAAACTTCCGTGAAGTTTTTACGGTTAGGCCATTTGAGTTATATCCACTGCGATCGTTACCTACATATTTCCATACGTAATATAGTCCCGGGAAGCAGAGGAAGCCCCCACCCCCCTCCGCCGATCCCTTATCGCTATGTCGTGTGCGAGCGTAGCTACCAATTTTCGTGAAGCTCTCAAGAATCCTCGTGAGGGATATCGATAGGGTAAATATATAGCGTGTACGTAGAATCAACATAGTGGTCAGATTTTTTATGGTTTCTGCATCCAACGAGCGTGGTCTTCTAACGTTGGCATCTGATTAGACGGCGGGGGGGGAAATAGACTTCGTCGCCCGATAACACTGAGCCGGCATTTTTGTCCTATTATCGTTTCACGGTGTGTGTTATTTTACGTCTTTGTAATGTCCCAAGCTTAAAACTCGCTACTCACATTAATGGATAACCGTATTCGTGCATGTTCCTCTTGTTTCGATACAATCGACAGGTCAGCTTTTTCAAACTCTGCACTTGGTGATCTCAATGGCCTGAAAATTATTGCAATTGTTCGTTCTACATTTCAATTTGAATTACTTTTTCTCTGTGCACTGTATATCAATTGTGTTACGAAGTGTGGAATATAATTTCCTATTTATATATTGTAGGAAATTTTTGCATAATAACAATATGCGCATGTAGTGATAATAATTTCTACAACAAAAATGACAAGCTGCCACAAACATAGAAACCTTCAGAGTGATTAAAGTACCAAATATTCACTCATGTAAATACTTGTATTTATTAAGTTATTGTATTTTTTTACTTATCTGCAATACGAGAGTATGTTTTGACTAGACCTCTCTAGTAGAGCTCATTTCATCATGTCGCTTGTCTTTAACCTGTTAAAATTAAAGTCGTCAATACCAAACACATGAAGCATTGTGACTATTGTTGTCGTTTTATTCGTCCGGTGTTTGGTCATTGGGTGAAGAAAGGATGGAGAATTACACACATCGTAACACATCTCTTGAATTTTCAGTGTCTGTTCTATGAAATTTTGTTCATTTAATTAACAAACATATGAAAACCCAGTTGCAGCTACCAATAATGAGAAAATAAATTATTTTCGCACATCAGCTGCGAGAATAAAAATCATGATTTCTTTCAAGGTTTAATATGTAAAAGCTTTAAACGGCATTGTTGGTAAAAAAAAAAAAAAAAACTTTATTATGCCGTTAATGAAAGTACGGGAATCACTCGGCGCCCACACGAACGCGGATGGTCACTTTTCCGTGCCACAATATTTCGCTTGTTCCATTTCAATATACGTATCCGGTGAAACGAGCATACAGGTCTTATATGTGGCGATTTTCGTTTGGAACTAACTGTGATTGTACTGCTAGAAGAGAAGTGCCCGGGGTATGTTTGTTACGACCAAAGCGGTCAAATATTTTGCAGTTGGAAAGTCGGAAATAATATCCGAAAACGTGTGGAAGTCATCAACGCCCTACAACATCCTTTCTGACTTCGCAAAGCAACGCCAAAAAGTTCACTGACGGATTAACTGGAGCAAACTCTAATTAGGCCCTGGAGCTTTGCAACACTGAACGTATAGTGGACGCTACGGTGGACGAATGTGTGAGACGGAAACAGCCTCAAAGCACAGAGTGAACTCAATATGCCCCACAGTTACGGTATACTTTGTATTACTCGAGTAGAAAAAACAAACCGGTGTGAAGTTTCGTCATAAAAATTTCATTATTAACTCATCATACATAAAACTGTTACATAAATGAGTTGAATTAAATTAAACAATAAGCACTGCCTGAAGCGTACAGACGCATGAAAATATAGTTTCTGATATGTTTCACTTTTTTAACACAGTCGATAAAAGACCCAATGGCACCTGTCGATGCAGAAACAACGACAAGTTGATGGACGTCAGGAAATTAATATCGACGTCAAGCAACGATCCAGCATCTTGATAAGAGTAAAAGAATATTAAAAATATTTTTAAAAAACACATATCTCTAGGATTTCATGATTTGTTAAGTGAAAACTATAATCACTATTATTATTGTGTTCTTCTAGTAATAGAGTCGTGTGAGTATAATTAGACCACTACAATGGATGCATATAATAGTTTATTTTTCGACTGTAAACACCTTCGAACATAAATTAGATATAGTAATATGATATTATTCATTTGGGAGCCTGAGCGTAGTAGATGGAACTTGATAACGATGCTTTTACAAAGAATGCCAGAAATAGGAGCCACCGAATATGTGGATTTATCTGCAATATGCAGATTTTAGTCGAAACAAAACTCAAAGCACCTCACTTTTTGTATAGTAATTGCTTGACAGATATTAAGAGTTAGAAGTTCTCAACAGTCTCTCTTCATGAACTGCCAACTTGCGGGTGTATGTTCACTGATTTCTTGGTATTCATTTAACAGTGTGAAACGACTTTGTGAAACAAATCTGCCATCACCGTGGCCCTTCCTATATTCCCCGAGGCTTCATGTAAAGTGGTCTGGGGTATGTAGAACCCAATGTCATCCTCGCACCACTTCTGTGCTGTGCATTACGACGATGAGCGAAGATCGTGACAATTAATTAGCCGTAAGCTACCTCGTAAACGTCCCCGGTTAATTTATGGTTGATTAATGGCGAGAAAGCGCTGGTGGTGATGGTGGCGCTGTTGGTATATGATCATAAGGCATATGCGCAACCGACGAGCTACGGACGGTAGTACACCCTAGTATCACGACGTCGTTAAACGTGTCACGCCTTACTGCCGAGTCAAGCGCTCAGTTGTTTGGAATCATGGCGTGATAGGAAGTTGCACAACTACGGAATACCAAACGAAATTGAGAAAGCTAACTTGAGTCGCTGGTTTCAGTCCAAGATGAATATCAGTAAAAAATAAAAGCACCCTTACTCTGCCCGGCTGACTTGAGGTGCTGTTTCACATCCGACGTTTATCATGCTATACTTTGAGTTTAGAGAAGGAAATGATAAATTGTATCTCGGTTAGTCAACATACTTACAATTAATTAAATTAAAGGCAATTAACTGCCAAGTTAAGTGATTAATTACCGCATCGAAGTAAATCGCAAGTTAAAAAGTAATACTTAATCATTCAGGGTGGAATATACCGTAATCAGCAAAGTGGATTTGTTCCGCTGTTGACATTAGTACATTAGCTTTTCATGGCTCATGCTGTTGAAAATGATATATTACGGGGTTGCTCCACCGGATTCAGGCAAAAAGCTGAATTTATTTTCTTTATTGGTGAGAAGTAAAAGGTATCAAAAAATTTCATGCGAATGCTTTTTTGTAGCGGTGTTTTGATAGTGTAAAAAAATATCGATCCGCAAATGAAACAAATGTGTTTCCATTAAGAAATGAAGAAAATATGTTTAGAAAGTGACGTTGTAAAATATAAATTTTTTCTTTCCTGAAATCGAAGAATTACTGCATTCGACCAAATCACAAGAAGTGCACAAGAGCGTTATAGGATAGAGAAATTATTAATTCATTGCGAGTTACGACAAAGTAACACAAATTTATGAGTTAGTATTGTGCGACATTAAAACTCGATGTTAAGTGATGACAAAGTTAATAATGAGTTTCATCACTACGCCTTAGCTATTTTATTTATACACTGTTAAAACATGAACACCAAGCTCACCACCTGGTGTCCGATGTCGCATATAGCCAGTACACCGTGAAAGTAAACTGTCGGTTTAATAATATATATAGTGGATGTTGTAGCGAAGTAGCGGAGTATAAACTAGGAAGCAGCTGGCCCCGTTGTCTGCGACTCGATTTATCTTGCTTTCAACGACCAGAAAATTCGTGGCTCTCGAGACGCGAGAAATGAGATGAAATGAGATGAAACGAGAGGAAGATTGAGGAGAGAATGCGAGAAACACGCGGGACGAAAAGGACAGAGAAAAAGAAAGCGAGTGAGGAAGAGAGGAAAACGTGGAAAACGAGGTACACCGCTGCTGCCTGGAGCGACGGACTGGCAGACCTGATGCTCCTCGTGCGCTTTCGACGATAGCAAACCTAGCCAACGGAGCGCCGGCGTTATAATAATGTTTGTGCTTCGGGCGCGTTGCAACAACCGAGACAAATCGTTTCGGTGTCGGATCGAGCGCTCTTGGGTAACGGGGAAAGCTTGGGAAAAGCTTGGGCGAGATCGACGGTAAGGGAACCTCGACGAACGACTGGAACACCTTGGTCTGAACGATACAGATTCGAGCGCGGCTGGCAAATAAATCGAGTGGCGTGACTCGTACCCGACAAAATCGATCGCGATGCCCGCCATGATCGACCCAGCAATCTTTCTACCCCATCTTCCCCCTCAATCCTTTCGCGTTTCCTTCCTCCTTTTGTTTTTGCCATCCTCTTCACTGTACTTACTCTGCTGCAGTCACGGCAGAAACTGCACATCCAGCATATACAGAATGCTGTACAGACCACTTACAATCCTGCTATCACGAGGTCAACTATAAATCAACCTCTCTTTCACTGTGAACATACAAAACTATTCTCAAAGGTTACATATAAGTTAAACTTTAACATTATTTCTCCATTGTAATTTTTCTGTTATGTACATTAGGGCTTCGTTTTCATCGGAATTATTGCATCTTTTAACTAAAAAAAAAAAAAAAAAAAAAGACACGCAAAAGCTGGGCAATAAAAACTGTGTTATTGCGTCATTGATAGTGAAATTTTGAAAAAAAAAATATCGCCATACCTTTACGCACATAGATGCCCTATAATTTGACAAAACAAAGCTCGATACAGTTTCTTACATATATTTGTTTGTAAGCACTAAGAATCTCAACATAAATATTTTTTTAAATAATTAAATATTTGAGGTACTCGATTACTCTAATATCCTTAGGTAAAAAAACTTTAAATATATTAATTATCAAGTCAAAGTATCAATGTAAAAGATTGAGAAGAAAATTATCAAGATACCGAAGGAATTCTTCAGAAAATGGAAAGTTTTTTAATTTCAAGACGTACTTAACTTGACTCAATACATGGAAGTAACATTTGGCTCGAGTTAAGCGTTAAAATTTATATAGTGGAGAGAATGAAGAGCGTGTGAGAGAGAGGCAAGAAGAGATGTTATGTGCCAGGGCGAAAGTAGAGATAACTTTACCCGAAGTCCGACGTTTACGTTCATTATAATGTGACGAGGTAGCGTCGATTTTCAAAGGCCACATGATAAAAGTTACAACCTCGTTGACGAAGACGTTGAGGCACGCGCTGCATCACCTTATACGGACAAAGTGTACGCAAATGAAGCAAAGTTGCCGACATCTACTTGCTGCGTGCATATATTCGCTCGAAAGCTTTCCAAAGCTGTCCTCGGCACGGACCAAAACCCACTCGAGAATAATTGCCACCGCTTCCTGAGTCGCGTGAGCGCAATCCGCACGCGTTGATTCGAAAGCGTATACTTTCTAACGAACTGACAACTTTAAACTTGCACTTTGTACAAAATATATATGCCGTCTAGTTATGAGTGGTCTGCGACCATTACTTCTATCTCTCTATATGGCTGCGAACGAGCTGCCGAATACATCCCTCTTTAGTAAACTTTAATTAAGTCTCGAATTTTATTGGCTCAAACTGCAACTGCAGTACATACCTGGCTATACTTACAGCGAAAATCTGAAACAGGACCGGCGTCTACGAATATACACGGAATAATATCCTGCGTAAAAAAATTAGAGTATAGGAAGAGTCTTATTTAAAGCATGGCTTAAAATATAGAGCAACGATGGCTAAGGAACATATGCCACACTCAAATCCACAAAATTGCAAAGCGTATGAATAGGAGGTTACCATATTCCACATAAAAAATGCATAACAATCGCAATTGTAAGTTATAACTACACAAGAAATAATAGACTCGAAACCGTTTTTATTTTCATTGAACCTTTATTAACATCGAACAATTACACTTCACCGGATAAGTGTATTATAAATAATAGTACAATAAACGTATTGTAATTAACATCAATAGATTTTACGATATTAAACGAATTACATAAAATTGAATTAACAATTAAGAAATTAATTATGTTAAGAAAGAATTTAATTATTCGCAAACGTTTTACATATTATTTTTAATGTCAGGAATAACGTGACATGGAGAATATCTAAAATTTTATCGCGATACAATATCAAGAATATGCAAAGGCCTTTAGCTCGAAAAAAAAAAAATTGCATGTTTCCGCAGTGATTTTCATCCGCAGGTTCTCTTTTGTAGTTCTTTTGTATCCCTTCTCCACGTTTTATAGACTCTTCTGATTGAAAGTTTCGTCTCTCGATCAATTGAAACTGGTACCAATTACGTGGTTCATTAATTCCGCAAGATAGAGACGAAGTAGACGACATGAATGCGGAGATTGTCATTGGGGAATATTGTGCAAGAGTCCATTGGACGGAAGAGCGAAGAATGAGCTTTCGTTCATTACAGCTCTTCAGAGCTACTCGTCCCAAAGGGGCGCTGCGAATTGATGGAAGAAGAGCTCCTTCGATGAGAAAGCGTAAGTAACAAAAGTAGAGACAACTAACTCAACAAAATTATTCAGAAATACCTTTAAAGCAGCAACAGTTTCGAGTCAGTGGGTAAGAAAAAAGCGTTGAAGATTTTTTGAATTTTTCCTTTAGGCATTAATGCATGACTTTACCTCCGTTGGTGCGCCACCAGTTTTCAAGGGGATGTGGAGAGTGCAGGAGTGGGAAATCCCAGACTGCTCGCTACCACGAAGGTGCGGAGGATGTTATCGTATAATACGCGTTATAATACAACGTATTATCGGGTAGACGGGCAATGAGCATTTAATAATGCAGATTGCGCGAGAACACGAAAACACCGGATCTCTTAATATACTAGGACGGCCACGGTGTATATCTATTGATAGAGCGGTATTACATGTCGAACTATATTGTCACGAAGTAATTACACGATAAGTAAAATGCTCTCAATTTAAGTTTTTTTTTTATTGCACGCTTGACCCACTTTGTTTCATGTGGCGTTCACTCCTTGAAAAATAGCACTTATTATTAACCATGTAACACACACACGGTCCAAATCGTAAATTAACAATACAACCAAAAGGGATGTGATATCCTGGCTTTAAGTTCAAGGTGTGTAAATTTATTTAGAATTTAGTTGTCCAAATGTGTGCCAAGAAGTAAAAAACAAATCTATGTAAATCGAATTTTCATCTGTCGTTTAATACTTCCAAAGTTATTTGTATGTAAGTGTCAAAGTTTTACTTTAAGCGATAAAGTCATAACTCATGAACAAATGTCAAAAGTACAAAAGAAATTAAAGAAATATATTTAATTTTATTTAATAATATTTTATAGGTGTAATAATAATAAATAATAATTTACAGTGAAAATAAAGTATTTCAAATACTTTGTCTTTCAAATGGTGCTCATTAGGATGGTTTGATAGAAGCTCATATTGCTGGCTACGATCGATAGTCTATTCGAATATAATGTTTGTTCGTTTGTTTGTTCGCAATAGTATCAAACA
Source organism: Perithous albicinctus (assembly GCA_964016905.1). Lineage (NCBI taxonomy): Eukaryota > Metazoa > Arthropoda > Insecta > Hymenoptera > Ichneumonidae > Perithous > Perithous albicinctus. Next base: position 15,959,225 of record OZ024695.1, on the reverse strand, counting down.
TGAATGAGCAACGCGATATTGCAATGACATGCACCCCCCCCCCCCCCTTCAATGCTCACCCTGCGCACTCACAAAAAATCGGTACTATCTGCAGTTTTGAAACGATGCGCATAAAAAAAAACGCGTTACGCACGGTATATCCTAATTATGTATTACAGGGGTTATTATTATTACCATTAATATTATTATTAATTTACATAGTATTTTACGGCGAGGAACTTCCGTTCGATCGATCATTTTGTAATATTGTTTTCAGCTTCTACTCATTACTGCCATATTATACCCATCGGAGAAGCATTAATCTCCAGCCCATGAGAGAAATACAGAGAATCTAATAAAGCTCTATTAAAAGAGAAAATCGATCTTAATGGGGAGTGGAACTCTCGATACTAACCGTCGATACGTTATACGATACGAGGAAATATATGTATATAGTGGGAGTAATAAAAAGAGAGGAAACGTTCTAGAGGAGAAGAAAACGACATGCTACTGCTGCTGGTTCGGTTCACGTTCGGCCAATTCGATTTCATCTCCACCGGGTCAGCCCAGCGGATTGTCGAGGTAGCTAGCGGCACATAGTGGTTACAGATACGGGACGACGATCCGCCGAAAATATGCGAACGCCAAGGGAATGGCCGCTCTGGGAAGCCAATTCCACTTGGATAATGGTAATCATAAATACGTTGCCCCCACCCATGCGCTACCCATACCCTGGAACCCACGGCGACGTAATTTGGCTATCGCCTTAATATACTGCGGATAATTTCTGTGCGAGAATTGGAACGAACCCCCGCCGGCAGCGTTAACGCTGCAGCGGACGCTGCAGGGTTTCTCTTCTCGCCCTGAGGCGTCGGTGTACAATTGCAAAATGTCTAATCCACTCTAGAAAACGATGAGAGTGCTTCGAGAATTATGATGAGCCTCGTAAAAAAAAAGTCATTCCTCTTTTAGTTTGCATTTAAAGTGAATTACTTGGGAATTTATCACCGTGTAGCAGACAATTAGCGGGTTGACGTGAAAATGCTTTCAATAAGATTTTTGGTGTAGCAGAGAGCGGGCACGATGAAGCAACAAGAACTTTTAATCTCATTAAATGTTGATTTAAAACAGGAGTTTGTTTAAAAATAGACTAATGGGATGAATTAGTAGGATGTCGTCACTTAGCCACAATGAGAAATTAAATTCTGATGATTTAACGATTATGTTTGGCAACGAAATATTTGGTTGTTTAAGCGAATTAATTTTTGCAATCAATAAAAATATTCATTCTATGAGCAAATAAGTATTTCTTATTTTAATCAACCAAATGTTTTGTTTTAAGTTGACTTAAATATTTTTGTCGATTGCTATTTTTGCAAAAAAAAAAAATATAATTATAATCTCTTATTCTGTAAAACTGGTGAGTAACGCGGTATTCTTGTCGATTTATTCGGCCTGTAATTGGTCACCAATGTCATCAGATACACGGGACCAAGTTCACATAGCGAATCTTATTGTTTATGTCAAATGTCAAATCTGACAAAAGGCTAACCCTAGTATCCGTAAATTTTATATCATAAATTTCGTTACCTGGATATTTTTTTAACGAGATCACAATTGTAGGAACTATTACAACATTCTTTGTAATTATTCATTAAGAAAATCTCAGAGAACTGTAATTAGAGAACAATAGAAACAAATAACTAATAACAATGCAGGTACTTTAACGATTCGCGTCTCGTCACACTAACACAACAAAACGTGAGTCGAGGCTCTCGATTGTACGAAATAACAAGGCTTAATTGGATCACTACTGGATCAGGACACTATATTGTAATACTACGTGTGAATGCAAGAGGCGAGGCTAAAGCTTCACAGAAACAAACCCAAATTGAATACCCGTGTATCACATGGCGTGCAATACCACCCTCTTTTGATACCGAGCTGCCACTGTAGTTTCACCTTGCTCACGCAAAACACTTCAGTCCGTTCCGGTTGTGCAATATCAGTGATGGTACCAACAAAAGTGGCCCCCGATACTCGAGCTTCCGTTTTAATCGTGCACTATTGGAACGCACACGGTCGGAGACCCCTGAATCGGAAGCGAAAAGAAAATGATTAAACTGTCATCCATCAAGCGTGGCAACAGTGTCCAGGGGTTTCGTGGATGCAGACCGACTACCAATTTTCCACGTTGACGTTCAACATTATATCGGCACTACCGATCCACTCACAGGGGCACACAGTATAATTTTGCCATAAGGTAAATCACCGCCGCGCAGGCCGAGCGAAAAAGGATGGGGGTGAGGGGTGGAGAGGGGAAGAGTATGAGCGAGCACACAGGCTACGTCGTTCTCTGTACATGCCATTAGATTGTCTCGCTCGATTTTTTATTCAACCGACCGTCACACCGCGCCACACTACGCTCCTCATTATTCACAGCCACGCAATATTTCCTTCCGGGACCGCGACGCCACCGATGATCGATTCTCTTTGCTCCAAGCGTATAAACACACACATATGCCCAAAATGAAACAATATGTAATGCTGTCATATTTTGCAGACAAAAAACGGATTATATTTCTCTAGAGGCAGGGATTACTGGGGATGCGGTCACTATATTTAAATGGATTGATTTTATACTATGCCGATAAAAGCATTGAAAATAATTCTTGAAAAAAAAATAAAAACAGAAGTCCAATTTAGTTTCCAAAAGGGAAGTTCAAGTCTAATAGAAAGGTTCTACAATAAAAATAATTAAGGGCTTGACAAGTATATGACAGACATTGTCATACATATTTTAATTTTTATTAATTAGACCTACATATTTTATAATAAGATTTATTTATTTGTTTTTATTATTTAAAATTATTTATCGCGCAGTACTTTGCAACAAGTAATTTTGTTAAATATGCCTCAAATTTGTTGTGTACTTAAACAAGAAGTCATTTGTCATTTACGAATGTTTTTCAAATTAGTAAAGTAACAACGACAAAAAATCTAAACCCGTTATAGTCTATAACTTTAAACGTGTGTGTACAAAATTCGAACAAGCCTTTTCTTTTGTGAAATCGACAAAAGATAATTTTAGACATTCGTGGATAACAATTTTCATTAAATATACAAAAATGTTACTCTTGTTTCTTTACTAATGATTTAAATAATTTTTAATATCAGAGAATGCGGTTTTAAATTGAACTCAAGTAGTCTCAAATTGAACTCAAATCAAGTAGAATACAAGAAGTATCAGAACGGTTTCACTAGCAACGATGAAACAATGAACTGATACGAGAGGCAATTCCGTCGGGTATAAATTAATGTTTTATTTTTATTATTATTTTTTTCTCAGTAAAGGACAAATAAGAATAGTGACCAGCAAGCGATAGGAATCGAGTAAAAAAATTGAATCGTATATTTCCTAACCCCCGTTCGAACTCGTTTCGCGACAATAAACCGGACACTCAATAATCTTCGATTCCCGTATTTACTTAGATTGTGCGTGAAAGAAGGTTGACGCATGGAGTTCGAGTATGATTGCTTTTAGAGCTTGCCGAATTCTGGCGATGGTTATTCGGCACGCAATGTCTTCGTTAAGTGAAGTGAACTTTATGTGAACGTAGGTCTGCGAAGTCAAACTGAGGGCAAAAATCGCAGTCGTTGGCATTTATTTACATAACGTGCAAATATTTGACAGAATTGAACTGGCAAACAAGTATAACTTCGATATCGGTCTCGGGCCCGGTTTTGCTTCCTCGCTATGTCCTATCAGACTCTGATGCTTCCATTTACTTGCTGATCGTTTGATTTATTCAACAGCAGCATGGTGCTTATCTACAAACGTTTCGTGTACACTCAGCAATAAATAGCAACACCATTGACTTATACGAACACCATTGATTAATATAACCTCTGCGTGTGAGCATCGATGCCGTTGTCGACTTTATCACATAAATGTTAAGTACACGGTACAATCGAAAATTGCGATTGCGAATCCAATAGAATTTTAATCGCAATCTCCGTAAGAAAACAAAACCAATTGGGACTATTTTTTGTTCGAAATTATATCTACCAGTAAATAAAAACGCTTCAGAATAAAATATATTTCCCAATGTAATTTCATCCACAAGCAAACCGGCTATTTAGAATAATGTGCCAGACTGTCTGACGAATACAGGTTTTTCCAGTAGGCAGTGAAGCTTCGTCAGCGTCTAGACGGCAACGGTTGAATATGTTTCTACTTGTTTTCGCCTGCAATATTTCACTGTAACTCACGGAACTTCCACGTTTCCCGCATGGGTTTCATACAAAAGTCTGTGTAAACAAAGAAAACGAGGAGTAGGTTAATATCATCGGTGTTTTAATATACAATATATAAAAGAGCAACTGCTACCCTTGAGCTTAATAGATAGAAATAAAAAGTAACGATGAGAGGTGATCGTCTACCGGTTGGTTTGGCACACTTGACGCATAGAATAGGAAGCAATGATTCTTCATCTCCGTATAGGCTCGCGAGGAAGCATTTCCTGAAGAGTAATTTATCGCCAAATTCGGTTGGAAATTGTAGCCCCAAACCGAATTCCTTGTATACCCTAATTCGGTTTCCGTCTCTATCGCCCTCTTCCGTCGCCACTTCCAATTCTCTCATGAAACAACGAAACCTAACTTCACCATAGCGCGGATAATCTCGGAATTCCCAGTTAGAGAAAAGGGATCCTTCAGGCAAAAACAGCTCTTGTTCTAGTCTCTGACCCCAAACTGCGTATGGCTTATCTCGTTTATTCTCTCACTCGCCGCCCCGATAATTACGTCTTTGGGTGTGGATATGGGTCTGGAGCTTCCTGAACACCATGAGTTGTCTTCTCTCCAGGCTCAGTTGGTCCGGAAACAAGTCCAGAATAACAATTCTACGAAGGAGATGAAGAGCTCTCCCTCTCACACAAATTGTTCCGGATGTGCCCTTGTCTGACACCATCGAGGTCAAAAGCTCGCACGAGAAATAAGTGACTCACAATCAGTCAAGCTCACTGCTTTGAGATACCGGGGCGCGAGGTTCGAAAACGATTTCACTGAGTTTCAAAAAGAAATATGGAAGAACCTCGGCAAGGTACGTGATCAAAACAAAGAAGACTCTGTGATATACATGCTGAAAGAAGAAGAATGTGAAGATGGAAGAAAAGTTCGATTCGCTTGTGAATAACTTTCACGATTTACATCGTGTCACCGGTGTGCAGCACATCGCTTTTCTGCAGTCTCCGTTTCTCCCGTCTTCATTTTTCCTTCTTTTCCTGTTAACGTTCAGAAGCTTCTGCTGTTTCCGCTCTTTCCCACATTCTCCTTCTTACTCGTCACTGCGCAATCCTGCCGAAAGAATTCGCTTTATTCGCCAAACATGCTAACCATTCGTGCGGTTAAGTTTCCACGATTTTCCAACGGCATAAGAAGCAACTGCATCCGAGGGAGCTTTAAGCTCGTTTGCATTTATGAGATACTCACGGGGCACTTTGAAATTTGCAAAGTTACAACGAGCATCATCCCGCAGGTTCTACATAATATTATCCCGCTGTTGGGAGTAGAATGGCAGATTGAGTAGACGGAGTTTTTCGTGAAAATAAAAGGGAGGTTCCGGGCGGAAAGGTTGGTGCACAAGTGGCAAGGCCTTTCTCGGGTGTTCCTGAGGTAGAAAAATAGAAGACCGTGGAGTCTATCCGTCACGTGACACCAACTCGCTGAACGAAAGATTTTTGCAAGTCTGAGTCAAATGAATGAAATGAATGTCGAGGACCTCGCTTGGGCGACGATCTCGACAGAATGAAACCGAAGGGAGAAAAGCCGCGGGGGCTGCTGAAGAAGGGACAGGGAAATTGAGAGGCATGATGGAAAAAGGCACGGGTGCTTCTATGATGCCGAGGATGACAACAGCAGCCCCTTGGAGAAGGGATCGACTGCTAACCCGAAGGAAGAGGTCAACCAGACGACGACGAGAGGTTTTACTCGATAGCTAAATCCTTCTGCTGCTGCCGCCTGACTTAAATCTATCCGTCGACAAACAATTTTAGTGAATCCTCTTTTAGCATCGATCCGATGCCTCTCTTCCTTCTATCTCGCTATACAAACCACTCGTTTTAGATTCCTCCAGCATTTGCATCCCCGTCCAAAATAGATTTACGGGTTTTATTAACGTAGCACAGAAATATTTATAATAAGCCGATTTTGATACCTCGTTCAAAGGTAATCACTCGTCAAAGTGACTTAAAAAAAATCTAGTAGAACATAATACAGTCAGAAAACATCAGTGGCAAATCAACAAAATTGAAACTATCTAAATTCCAGTTGGCCTTTGCTAAATAATACAAGAGGATTACATTGCAAATATTTGCAGCGTGAACTTTGATCATCTAAACATAGACATTGTCTTCAACGTACCGTATAGTCAATAACCTTCAACGACTAACATTTGACTGTTGGCTAATAATTAGAGTGCTCTCGAAAAGTTAAAAGTTCATATAATTGTGTGGTTAACCAGGTTTTAAATGAGACTAAAGTAAAAGCAAATGGTGTCGATGTAATGTAGTAGAACTTGAATGGAACGAAAGTGCCAAGGGTGATGCGTACAGTGCTTCTCCTCACGCTACCAGTTTTAGCAGAGTTTTGCCATCAATAGCAGAGGTACTGGAAGGTATTCGACGCAGCAGGATAACAACTTTAGCACAATTTCATTTAACTTTCGTAACAATTTTACACAGATGCATCAAGTGCACTTTGTGTCGACTCGCAAGTCTACCCGATAGGATTAATTATTTCCCTTTGCCGTGCCCTCACGTCTGTCTTGTCGTCTTCAAGTACCGCTCTCTCTGAAAGTGAGCGCAGCCCTGTTAACCCCACCGAACACAGGGTTGCATCGTCTTCCTTTTAGCAACGCTTCAGAGAGATATATATTTCCAGGCTCTCGGGAAATCGAGAACTCGTTTCCACTACTTGGTCCATAGGCACTGACACAAACGTACGAACGTTACTTATTTTCCTTTACTCGCTTCACTGAAACAAGCTGCTGTCTTTGATTAATTTTTCACTCATCTAGAGACCCCGCTAACATATCCTCTCGAATCTCTTAAATTGATCTACAAGGCTAATTAATGATTTTCTATTCACGTTTCGTCGTCGTCGTCGTCGTCGTCGTCGTCATCGCTATTGTCGAGAATCTTTCGAACGTGATCGCACAGGTATCTCAATGTATTCGATAACTTTCCAACACGGAAGAAATGAATAAGAAAACGAACTAATCTCGCCTTCGCAAAATCTATAACGCATTTGTTCTCAAGAATCGGTGATGTTTAGGACACTGAAAGAAATAATAGAAGACAAAACTTTCAATATTTATTTATAATCGAACAGTGAAACGGACTCTCACAAACATTGAGAAAGGGATCAGTGTCTGTTGGTTTATTTGTCCCAGATCGGACTCAAGAATAAAATGGCCAGATCGGTTTTAATTGGTTTAATTATCGCTAAGTATCGAGACATCGCTATGACGATTTTCACAAAATAGTTATTGGATAAAGTATAATTTCACATGTTATGTCTATAGTTTCACAATCCAAATAGAAATAAAAGTAAAGAAAAGGATTCCCGTAACTCCTCTTCTCTGTGAAACCGTGTCAAATCTGGCGATTTCGGATTTATTTATTAAGCGTCAATATAGCCACTAACATCACTTGAATTTTTATATACATGTTATGCATTATTTAAAGCGCATTTAAAAAATAATTATTATAACTAATAAATAAGTACGTATTCTTACTGTCATACCAAAAATATGCAGTTTCTAGAAGCAAAGACTAGAGTAGGTGTGCAGAAACGGTGATACTCGGCTGTAATATTTCAAGATGCAAAACGTACTTCTTGTTATGCTTCATGACTTTGCAAGATATGAAAATTGCGTTGAGTCCCTTGAGACCTTCGTCAATCTCGTAGATCCTATCATTATAGTAATCAGATTGTGATACACATATAAGAATTCCAGTGGGTTGTATGCCAGGAAGAAGTGAGTTATTTTCGAGTGGTAGCATGAGACTCGTTGCGTCTTGTTTTCGATGAGACTTGACGATATTCATGCAAATTCTCTTCAAGGTAGCTATAGAACAGCAGCAGCAGCAGCGTGCGAGCCGATAGGAGATATGCAAAGCGAAAGAGCAGGGACCAGCTAGAGCGATCATTGTCCCTCCAAACCGGGTACTATCCAGCTGGAGAGTTGGCTCTGCTCTCACGAATTCTCGATACTCGGAAAATCTCCTCAGTCCGGTTTCTCATAGATCGATCTAATACCTCCCTCATCTGTCCAACTCCGATATAAGCCAACGAATGCAACCAGGTACATTCTCTTGTCTTCTAGGAAACAGGGATACTGAAAATATTCTGATTTATATGATTTATATAATGAAAAGAAAGTCTTGTGCCTCGTTATCGTTTATAAGGAAATGAAAGTCTCTTCTCTTTGATAATTCAATAAGTATTCTATGGTAATTACAGTAAAAATATAACAAAAGAATGCAGAATTTCATGCTAGTTGCATTAAGTGTTCGGATGGAGAAAAAAATAATAATTGTATTTAAGTCTTTCTAGTGGCTCTTAAATTAAAAAGATCTTCGTCTTGTCGAAACAAGCAATGAAGAAATGAAAGCAGCAACGGCACTTCACATTAATCATAGACGATTGCCTGCTACACTTTCTAAAAATGTTTTATAGAAAGTTGAATACATTAATTAACAGTGTGAGATGAAACATTAACTGGTCAATGGGAATTTGTATGGAGGTACAGTTTTGTTGTGTTTTATCAAAGAACAATCCGTAATTCTTGTTTTTGATTTAAGAGCGTGAAACATCTCAATCGGTAAACAAAACTGTAATCAACATTTGTTATTCCTGTCTGCCGGAATTGAGTGTTTCTCACATCATCTTAAGGGAATATATTTAACTGAACATGCAATATGAAAAAATTCTGTTTGAGGGGCAACTAAAATAACCATAATCCCTATGAATGTTACTTTGTAGAGTCTTCGTAAACGACGATTTTTTCAAACGATAAATACATTTTTTTAAAATGTTTACAAATGTCCATAAACAAATGACTTTAGTTTTTTAACTGCCAATACTACAGAAAATGCACATGGTAAATTTGTAGTAAGTAACTGTTAAGAACCAAAATAAGCAGTGGCGCATTGCAATCGATAAAAATCGTACGGAATTACAGTACAGCTACGTTAAATCATTAAATTACAGTAAATAATAAGTGATAATTAATTATGTAGTCAATAAATTACAATTGTAAGATAAATGACTATAAGAAATATACGATCAGAGATTCGAGGACAGAAACGCGAAAAGTGTGGGTGGTCCTCAAGAGATTAGCAGTCAATTCAGAAGTGATAACACGACTGTAGCTTCTTCGAGCTCTTCCACCACCATTAACTCTGGATTCCATTCTCGTCCCCGCGTGTTTCTTACGACGTATATAAGTAGTATACGTTATGCACGGTGCATTCGACTCATGGTGCATCGGTCGGCGTATATGCAGAGTCTCGCTACGCTCTTACCGCGTTACAAATCGAACTGGAAGCCCGCCAAGCCACTCTAGTTTCCCATCCGTTATTGTCACTATCGCGGTGAATATAATTTGTACTGTTCTTTAACTCTTGCCTTACTTTATTTCGCGACGCCTCTTACCACCTATATCGCTCGGCAAGAAAAGCTTTTTCGCGCTTATAAACAGAGTTTCTATTTTTCTTCCCATTATTATTCTACCTAGCCGCACTGGCCACCTCTAACCACATGGGATAGTAACGCTCTCGACAAAGGATACGAGCAGTTCCGCTGAATCATCCGAGAATTAAAGCGGTCGCTAAAAAAAAAATTTTGAATATGGATGGTTCTCTCACTGGCTTCTTTGCATATTACAGCCACCGGTTGGCCGGACGAATGAGTAGTGAACGGTGGGATAACGGTGAAATTCATTCTGGAGCCGAGCTCCACTGCTATAACTATATTTATATACATAGTTCTATATACAGATAAGAGTGATGCACAGTTCCATGAACCATCTGGCAGCATGACTGGCAACCACGACGAGATCGAAAGCATATTTCGATATTAATAAATTCGAACGATGATGAATATTCGTGAGGATATTATGCATACTGTATGTATTTCGCTAAATTAAAAAGAAAAAATGCCGATTAGTAATTCCACGTTCGGCTCTGGTGCCGTCACAGCTGGACTAACAGGTATAGAAATAACGGTAGAAGCAATTTTTTTCTTTTTTCCAGAACAAAAGATGAGGTATTTTATGAGAATTTTTATTGATCAAATGTCTGTAGGGGTGAGAGAATTTTTCAGGCTATTTTCTTATAGGATTGGTTGAAGGTGAAAAAGCGGGTGAGAAAATTATTGGCACCGGCGATTCTTAAAAATCCTACAACTCTGTTGCAGTAAGAATACTGAATGTATTCCCTAACGCTCACTACAGAGCTCTGTTTAATTAAGGCAAAATTAGCAACTAAAAAAGGAAGGTAAACTAAAAAAAAAAGAGCAAGAGAGCGAAGAGCATGACAGCCCGTCAGCCAGTGAGGCGTGGCTGTAAGGGTTGATTCGACGGCTCGCTCACACTATGGCCTTTCTCTCCGCCTCAAGTCACGCAGCAAACTATATGCCATGAGTCGTGCCGATGGAACCGTCGTATTAAGAGGAAAATATTCCACCCCCGGTATCACGGAATTTCCTTTGGGATATTCGAGATACAAGAGGAGAGAGAGAGAGGGAGAGAGACGAAGTGCGCATACTTCGAATTTGAAGAACCAGATTTCAAGCCTAGACGATGAAACAATGAAGTTTCGAAAAAAAAGGTTCCGGAATTTTTTTTTTCCTGTCACAAAACCTCCTCTATGATAAAATACGTTGTTAGGTTTTTGTTTCATCATAGAGGAAGCTTTATGACTCGCAGATTTAAAAAAATGATGAAGCCGGGTTCGTTAGTATACGGTTCGACTTTACAATCTTTTTTAATATTTGAATAATGCATTAGTTAATATGTGCCCACATGATAGGTTGGGGTATAAATATAATCATTTGTTATTTCCACCAAAGGCAATATGTAATGACATATTGCCTTTGGTGGTAAATCTACAGTCTGCAGTAAATGAAACTCGTGTGGCGTTTTGATTCACTTAAGGGAGATAGAAATGGCTCAATGACTGTTTAACTCTTCTACGAAACAAAACACAATAGGTCTGTTTTTTTTAGTGTACCAATGCAAGTGTACTTTTCTCTAATCATTGTATATATGTTGGTTTTTAACCGATTATATTTGTAAAACACCAGTAAATGAATTTCTTAAACAAAATCATTTTATTACATATCTTTATAAATAATTTTTTCAAATAGTGTTAAACATTCAACGTTCAAAATTCAGGTAATTTATTTGAACCTGTAGGAAATTGCCGAATTTAGAAAAAATAAATTAAGAAATTCTCTGAAATATGAACTCTGCGTTAGATTCTCACCAAATTTAGTATCAAGTAACAACACATTATACTCAAATTTTATACACAATCTTGGACGAGATGCTTGAACCGAGTTCTACTATTTTCAAAAAAAAAAGATGAAATTCAAATTTCTATAAAATCTGAACTACTTTATTGATTACGCCCAAATTTAATATCAAAGGTCGCATCACTCCGATAATGATTTATACCAAGTTTCAGCTGGAAATTTCTTCGAGTTAGAGAAGTAACAGACATTATTTTTTTCTTAATCCCATAAAATCAAAATGCTTCCACCGATTTGAATAAAATAAGCGTCACAAAAATTTGAGATGATTCGGTTGAGCATTTAACAAGTTATAGCAGTATGAATTGTAGCCCCGCAATCACACCCACATACAACCGAGCACTTTTTCTATACCACTTTTCTCGACCTTTTCTATCATTCTGACTGAGTATACTGACATAAGAATCTCGAAAAAAAGTAAAGAAAAAATTCATGAAAACAAAGATTCCTCTATGAGAAAGCAAAATATAACTCAATTTTACAAACTTATAAATCTTTTCGAGAAAGCAGTTTCCATTCGATTCATATCTATAAGAAAAAAGGAAAAGCGAATTTCTAACAATTCTATTTGTTAATAGTGCGACGGAAAAAACTGTAGACGAACCACAAGAAACCAAAAGAAAGGAAGGAAGTCTCTTATTGGCGAGCGAACTACAGAGGCGAGAGGAGTTTTGCGAGCCCCAAAGGAGGAAAAACAAAATGAGTAAGAAGACCAAAGGCGAAAGAAAAGAGAAAACTAAGAATATAGAGCTCGCCTGGAGGGTTCAGGGTGTGGTAACGGGAGGCTCGCAAAGGGGTTGAAACCAGAACCAGAGCGCGTAGACATCCCTCGCGGGATTAACTTTACCTTGGTCTCTTTTTCTTTACACTCCTTTCGCTTGGCAATTCTTCCACCAGGGGTGGCAGAGGCTACGCTCAGACTTCGACAAGGAAAAAGGCGAAAATGAAGAAGAGTGTGACGTGAAAAGGGCAAAAATAGCTGTCTATAGTTAGAGCCCAGAACAAACGAACGTTTGTGGAAGGATCTCACCCACGGACCACGTATAAACGCGTAAAGAACTTGCGGACTTTCTTTCTTGAAGAACGAAGGATAGAGTTTTACCGAGATTCGTCGGCAGCTTGCCGCTTCGGCGTGCCTGCTGGCTTAACGTCATCAACCGAACAATACATTCGGAATGGCGAATTCAGCTAAAGTCCGAAGTAATCCTCCCAGCAGGATAGCCGGAATTTTTCTTCAAAATAGCTGCTAACTCGCGAGAGTTGAGGTAGGGCCTTGTAGAGCTCGATGTTTTCATCCGAAAATATCGTTCTGTGTGTCACTTACCTACTAAATAAACAATATCATTGAGAATGTGAATATGTAATATACTGAACTCACCGTTCGTTCCTGAAGATTCTCCACTCTGCAATGAAGATGAACGTGAGCGGCTAATTGAACTGTGACGTTACTGTCAGGATCTTCGAAAAATGGTCGAGGCTCTGGTGTCGCGCCGTTCTCCGTTGGTACACTTTCTTCTTGATAAACCTGCGACAAATCAGAAATCAAAAATATAATACAATAAATCAATATTTACAATATCGCCGGTTGAAAAATCGGTACAATACTCGACATGGATATTGCCGGATATCGATTTTAGATATTGTTTGAAAATTGGTTTGATTACAATCAGAAAATATATTGATCGTATAAAACAATTTTATTATAAAACATTCTTAAGATTATTCCGAAGACTAGGATAGAAGTATTCGATTCAACTTTACTTTTCTTTTTAATAGTCCAGGTAGCTTTTTAGTGAATACATTTTTTTATAATATTGACCAAACAAATTTACAAGAATATCTAAAAATGTATGTGCTGTACTTTCTAAGAGAAAAAAAATACGGGTGTCACGCCCCTGCGATTTTCCCTGGAATACCCAATGTACGCATATCTCGAGCATACTTTATTTCCATGGGGGATGTATGCAAAATACATGTAAAAGTGTATGGATAGTATGAGAAACATTTATCTATCTAATATATCCTAAAATTCAATTCTCGTTGAAAAAATAAGTATCCTACTTGAAAACTTTTGGTCATGGTCCGGGAGAATTTAAAATTTTATGAGGATAAAATCAAGTTGATCGAATTGAATTGCGGTATAACACAATCTACTTTTTAATTTAGTATCTTAGATATTGCTGGAATAATTTTCAAGTCTATCGGTTGAATTTTTTTGGTCTATCACTTTTGTTGACAATAATTGAACTCACACTGGAAAAAAAATAAATACAAATTTTAATCAAACAATTGTTTCTTTAATTTTTTAATTTGAAACGAGTAAATATACATTTTGACAAAGAAAAATATTGAGGTCGGAAATTGTGAATTTTTTTTTTTCTACTTCCCCTTCGTACTTATTTATATTGACGACCAAATACAGCTTTTCGTAAAGAAGAAAAATTATCGATATATCAAAATTGGATTAGACTACTAAAAACAAATATTACCATTATTTTTAAATACAAAATCTCAAACAATAAATCCTTTTTGATGTTCAAGAAAGTGTTCATAAAGCGTTCACGTACTTTCATGTTTATTTGAAGCTTTCATGTTTATTTTATGTCGATTGCACTTAACCACAGCTAGTAAATATTCCTATTTGCGAGTAGATCCCTAAGGGAAAAGCTCGACTTTCAGCATCGTTGATTGCAAAAGTGGTTGTGGATAGAAAGTGTTAATGCTGGTTGAGAATCAACAATAGCTGAAGTTGAAAAAGGAATAAAAGAAAGTAGAGGGAAACAAAAAATAACTGCTAGCGTTCTCCGGCACAGCCGATCAAAGCATTGCGACGGCGTCACCTTGCGCACCCATAGAGATCGGGAGCAACTTCTCGAGAGCACCGTGTATACCCACCACCAACATTACTCTGCCACCCACACGAAAGAAATTCCTCGAAGTCCATGAGGCTTTTAACGACCTCACGAACCCCAGCGAACTAAGAAGTTGAAGCGAGCAAAGCTTACCTCTGTGAAGGGCGAGCTTAGCTCGTGCCAGAACGACTTGGGCAGGTTCTCCAGTCCCGGAAACGGTTTCCCACCTGTAAAGCAAATGTCACCTCCTTAGAAAAAAGTATTACTCGCATTTTTCTATGTTACTATCTTATTTTCTTTGTTTAAAAATCTTGATGACTAATTCTAACACGACTCACATAGTCGTGTGGGTTACATAATTATGAATGCAATTAGAGCTCAGTATATTCGGTACTTCTTTTCATCAGATAAAATAATTACGGAAGTTTATACGTTTTTTTTTTTTAATATTTGTTTCAAGAAAAGTAAGTGATGTCGAAAGTCATAACGAAGTCTCTTATCGGAAAATGAAAGCCGCAGCCGTGCTTTCAAGGAATATAAAATTGCGAATGACGTAATTGCAACACGTAACTTTCTCATGAAAACGTGATGCTGTTATCGTGAAATTACTGGGATAAAGTTAAAAACGATATAGACAGAAATGTTCAAATTTCGTAGAATAGTTTTTTATTGCGACATACAGCCCTCAATGTGAGCGAGAGGAATAGATAAGCTCTCTCAGTAGATCCCAAAGAACGCTCCTCATAAGTTTCTCGTCATTTTTTATCTTGCACAAAGTTTCCTCTGTGGGAAAGCCAAAATTGATCATAGAGGAGACTTTGTGCAACATGAAAATTTTTGAGGAAGCTACGTGCAAGATTCGTTTAATTTGCAACTCTTTTTTTCCATATAAGATTCTCAATACAAAATGACGTTCAATACAAATCCCTTCAAGCCCCTTAAGCATCCATTTTAAACAAAAGTTGCGCTTCGTAGAATAGTACCATATTTTAAATGGTATTCGCCATTTCACCATATGCAAATAAAGAATCCGTGGGAAGTTTAGTATTTCGTACTCGAAGCAGAGATACAAATGAACATTCCACATCAACATCATCTTTGCCACCGGGTCTCGGCACAAGATCATGTTTAGAAGCGATTCGCACACTATACTCCGTGAATATAAGCTTTTCGTACTGTCGGTATTCGTTCGCTGATAACCTGATAACCCAGAGAAGCTTTGCTAACGCTTTGGGAGTTACTATGAACCGCACTCGGTATATCCGGGTAGAGTTCTGCACTCGAAGCTTCCTCGTGCCTCGCAGTTACTACACCAGCAACTCTCCAGCACCCTCGAAAGACATCCCTACACACGGAAAAGCAAACTTCTCGAGCGCAAGGAGCTTCAGAATCACAGCGTCTGGCTACTCGCTCGACGCTGCTTTTCTGAACGCCCTTATCAGACTCGGGCACACGCCCAGTCAGTATACTGGTTGCTTCTCACCGAGCGACTCCCCTTGACTCTCAATACTGCTGCACAATACCCTGGATATACCGATATATTTAGGTACAAACTCACACTCTATACCCACAGTATAATCTTTATTCACACCCTTGTGTTGCAGATAGTGGAGAAGCATAATATATCTATAGAACAAGAATAATGCTACTCCCATATTAAATTAGAATTCCTAAAGTACAAAGGGTGACATTGAAACAGATGTTTAACTATTTTTACAGTCGAATTATCAGTCGTAAGAACAATTTCAAGATTAAACTTAACAATTACCCGTACATTTATAACCGAAATATAGATTTAATTAGAATTTGTGTACTTAGGGACGATAAAATTATCAACGATATGAAGATACCAAAAATATTGATTTAAAATAATATGTCGAAAGGTTATTAAGGAATTAGATTTACGAAAAAATTACAGAACCGATTTTTAAGAAACTTATTTTTTTATATAATGAATTCTCTTATTTTTCTGAGTATATGTGATATATTTAGAATTTTCTTATAATTGTGAAATCTTAATTGTTTACTTCGATATATGGTTGGAAATGTTTTTTAAATAAGTGTTTTTAACATTTCCACTAATTTTATACAATAACTTTATGTGTTACGAAACATTTTTATTTTTACGACGCGCAACTTGTGAAGTGTAGACAAAATCATTATTTCACTTTACATTAAATAGAATGTGGCTTAACGCAAATATTATCTGGAGGAATGAACACGGTGCAACCGCTATTATGTGTATAGAACATTAAGGGTCATTCTGTGAAAACTAGGTATCCCGAGTATTCTGCGCGTAACCCGAAATAAACTCTTCTGCAGTATGGCATATGTATGAGGTCTCATCCTTCTCATAATGAGAAGCCTCATCGCATGAGCGTCGCTATAATCTTAGTTTAAGTCAAAATTGTAAGAGGTACAGTGAACAAGACATTTTAATAAAATTATTCAATAGTTCGGGCATGCCGAGAATAAAAAAGAAAGTAGAGTGGAACCTCATACATGCTATTATGTTGTACAGGGCTTTTTATTCTGGATCACCCCTAGAATAGAAAAAGTGAAAAAAAGTGAAAAGCAAAGGTTCCTTTTTCAATCAATAATAATGTATTTTATTAATTACGTATTATGTATTACGCTGAATTATACAAAAATCAGTGATAAATAAGTAACTTGACCCCCTTAAGATTACAATCAACCTTCCAACTGAACCATACAACAGAAAAAGCAGCCCTGCTTAATGTCAAAAACATTATTAGTTCGTTCTATTAATTAAGTTTATACGACTATTATTATTATGGTTAACTAATATATACAAAACAGTTTTATCTCTTAAAAATAAAGTCCACAAAAAAAAAGTTTTGAAATAAATCCAGAATCAAAAGACTAACAGGACGCATAAGACTATTTGCGTCAGAACTCGTCACCAGAAATTGTACCATTGGGTCAAGTTTGAAAGTGATACACGTTACTCGCCAAACAGTCAGCAAGAGATTTTTCATTTCTGACGGAAAGATGGAGAGGCGCGTCGTACAAGAAGGTGACGAAAAAGATCTTTTTCTCAGCCTAAATGTGCGAAGAACAGAGAGGGGGGCGAGAGAAAACGATAAATTTCATCCTCCACGAACGAGCAATAGTTGGTCGACGATCTTCAGCTATATCGTGCCATTTCACGTTCAATAACGGCGGAACTCTCCCAGCAGCAGAGTTCCAGCACAAGCACATGGCACATATATAGGGTATAACGTGTCATTGGCGGTTCACACCGCTGAGCTCGACGATAATTCATATACCTGGTTCGTTTGTTCCACAAATAAGGGTGAATTTACCGGTGGGTGTCAAAGCTCGAAGGTATTTTCGTTCGAGCGTACTATGAGTTACGGGAAAGTGCGAGGAAGAGAGAGGAAGCGGCTTTTGCCCTGTTAGAGCACGCGCCAAATCACCATCAAACTACAAACTGTGCGCTCTCAGGGTTTTCGGTCAACGCGGCTTTACCGCAGTGAAATTCTCGTTCAAGTACTTTGAATTTGGTTTTTAGACTGCGCTCTACGAGCGCTTTCACTGTATCCACCACACTCTGTAATAGTGTGCACGATGCACTTCGCGGACGGTTTCATTTTAATGCTGGTACCTACGTTAACGTGACGAGCTGCGTTTACTATACATATATGAGTAAGGTAGAAAGCATCCGCTATGTGTGGCCACACACGCGCAGCCTCGTTAATTCACGAATCTGGTCTCGCACCTTCTAGCGCAGACTACTATGAGTCCTCGTATCCGTGTATATACGCTACAACACGGGCGTTTATACCCACGGCGATTCTCTGGTTATGCGTTTTAACGGTCCGCTGCTGGCCGGGATGCGGAAAATTCATGGCTATACTCCCGGTGAATGTATTATATCTAATAAAATACCAACCATCGCTGACACCCTCGTGTTTTTCTCATTATTTTATAAAATATACCTATACTGAGGAAAAAAAAATTGGCTTGTAAAAGTTTATTAAAAATATGGTTACGTAGAGTTTCATTCACAATATTAGAATTAACATTTTATGTTACACGGTAAAAGATAAATTTAACTTTGTTTAGTTTTAACAGAAAGATATTGGACACAAACGTACACCGAAATTTTTTGTTAATTTAACACTATTTTTTTTTGTCGATTTTTAGTTAAAAAATTTAGTTAAAAATTGTCTGTTAATAATGTTTTATTTTACGAAATATTTTTGGCCATTTAAACATAAAGAAAGTGCCATTTCCTTTTACAATATTTTATATTCTAATAATCGACTAATTGCATTAGGTATTCTATTAATAGCAAATCTTTTCAATTTCATTTTTAAAATACATTCCATTTTGCAAAAATGGAACTATAACATTTTTTATTATATTCGAATCTGGGGGTTTTTATTAGAATTATTGGAGCACCGATAGGAACAATTAAGAGCGTGGCATTTTTCACAGGAATTTTTTTTTTTTTCAATGATAAAATAGAACATGCTTTTTGCATGAAATCGATATACTCGCATCCCTCTTAACTGGATTTGCGTGGGATATTGATATGGTCAATTCGATTCCATGAATATCGATAATTTCTATATCATCTGTGTCGTCAGGGTGCCTTACAACAATCATAATTATATTTGACAGTAAGTTAGAATGACATTTTTGTATAATTCATTTGTAATAACTGAAGTAGTAAATATAGTGCCTCGAATTACGAGAAATAAAGGTAACTGAAGCGTATGAACGTATGAACACTTAGTATCGAAAAGAAAATGGAATAACTGGATAAGTTCCTTTATAGAAACAATTCTGCGAAACAATTGAAATCATTTTTGAAAATTCCTTCTGAAGTTCAACTATAATATTGATTTTATTAGTACCAAATTCAGGATAGAATATAATAAAAACAAACGAAAGCACAAAAAAATAATACTCAGTATCAATAGTACTATAACTCGAACAACCCCATTTTTCGGATTCCATGCACAAACCGAATAACCCGTTCTGTTTGTCATGTCAAATAGAAGATAGGATTTTTTTAACTTCTTTCAAATATTTGCATAAAATTTATTTTGGCTTCTCTATTAACCGTGTGTATGGATATTTAATATTGATATGTATCAATATTAAATTTATTCGGTTAATATGTTATAGACTCCACTGAAATTGAATCTCCAGGAAACTCAATCACGTATCTCTATATTCTTAAAACATCTCGCCGCCGCCGTCGTGTAGAACAGACGGCCTGGCCGGGGGTGAAATGACACACTAAGGCCCTGAATTTCGTAAGACCCCATGACCCCCACAGGGCCTGATTTTTCGACGTCCTCCATGAGACACCCCCCCCCCCCCCCCTCCCCTAATAAATAGAAGAAATTTACAAAATTCACAAATCTCCGAAAGAAAAATTTGCAATTATCATGGCACGGGGTTTGTTTGTATAATGTATAAAATGTATCCTGTATAATGTTCTATGCAACATTTTTAGCTACCAAAATAACAGTTTTTCTCATCCACATATATATATACATACACACGCACACACACACAGAAAAACCAATACTCATTTAAACTTACAGAAAACTTTGTAATGAAAATTGTTAGCAGTCTAATTACGGCTTCGTAGTCGTATTTTCAGCGGAGGTTTCGCTTTAAAACGCGTTGATGTGTTGCGAGAAGCGCACTACCGAGAGTCCGTGGATCCTGTTAGCTCGGAGATAAC
Organism: Perithous albicinctus; assembly: GCA_964016905.1. Lineage (NCBI taxonomy): Eukaryota > Metazoa > Arthropoda > Insecta > Hymenoptera > Ichneumonidae > Perithous > Perithous albicinctus. Next base: position 15,939,068 of record OZ024695.1, on the reverse strand, counting down.
AGAACACACACACCGCATCGCACCGAGAGTTACTCCGACACAACGGGTGGAATTCATCCCCGACCCGCTCGTGCTCGTTTCGTGATGCACATGCATATGCAGATGATGCGGGGGAAGAGGGCGAGCACCGACAACGTGGACGATAGAAGAACGAGAGGAAGCTAGTCGTGTACCGGCGCACGCATACTTCGTACATAGCCTCGGCTCGACCCAACCGGGGCTCCAGTCATAATAACTGATGCTGATGGTCGGAGGTGGAGAATACCAAGAGCGGCCGAGACTGAGCAAGCGCCCTCACTCCACCAACGGTTCCAACAGTTGCCACTTCGTCAAAGTACATAGCAGTTTAGAAAGCGGTGATGTAGAAACGCATTTATGCCCCACGGCAAGGCCTTCCTACACTCTCATACTCTGTATGGCTTCTCTTAAGTCTCTCAGGCGCTCGTGCCGCTCCAACGATAACAATTCTCACGAAAACTCGGTTCTCTGCTTTACGTACCATCCATCATGAATATGTGTGTTCTTTTCACACTCCGAGAAATCATGATTGTTAGGATAACTAAAAAAAGCATCTATTGTTGTTAGAAATTGTATTTACTGATCGTGGTCGATGACATTATACTTTACATTACCAAGGTTCAGAATGTAACGTGTTAGTAAGTCTATGCGAATATTTTTATAGTTATATTAATTTTTTGTTTTAAGTATTAACCCCATCGTTGATACAGAGAATTCGATTAAAAGTGCCCAAAATGGCAGAAAATTTTTTATCCTGATTTTGACGGCAACTTGTGTTTAAGGGTTTTTTGACACCGCATAAGATTTAGGTTGCATCTACGAATCAATTTTTCCTGGTACCATAATGACAATTTGTACTTGATGTTCCTTCGTGGCATAAGAAATAATATATCGATCAGTGGATGAAAGCATTTCCATTGACTAGCATCAAATCAGTTATGGAATTAGCATCGCCGATCGTCATAAATCGTGTCATAAAAGATTCATTATTCCCAGAGTCGTAACTAAAATTATTCTGAAACATCGAATACTTAAAAATAGATAGAAACAAACTCAATTCAGAGAAAATGTTACAGTTTGCAAGGTGTAGTCGTAAAAAATGGTTCTCCGGAGGATTGAATCATCAGTCAGAAAGACGCGGGAGGTCAGGTCACGCTAGGCAGCAATTTCAAAGAGGGTTGACTTAGTGAGATGATGTACGAAGCGCTCAGCGGGTGGTCGCGGCAACAGCAGTTAGGCGGCATGCAAGAGAGGTCATTTTTCTCGATCAATTTCGACAACGTGGACGTGGCATCGTTCGTCATTCCTGAATGTTACCATGAAGCATCGAAGAAGGCTGTCTTTTCACGGCCCGGAAGTTCGTCGAGCCATTTTGGAAGAGTAGACGGCGCACTTCAACGCTTCAAGTGAACTAGAGCAGCAACAGCAGTAGCCTGGGAGGAGCCAGGAGAGTCGTGAAGAAAATCGCGGTTAAATCTCGTATATGTGTGGACGTCGGTTTTATGTATACTATATATCTGCGAGAAATGATTTTCTCTGGCTGATCGTTCTTCCGGGAACGGTCGTCCGGCTGCCGACGGGATAATCCTTGAGAAAATTTATCAACGCGACTCTCTTTTCTCTGGGTTAGTGTGTGCTCGCGAGCGGGCGAAAAGAGGTCTTCTCTCTCGAGTTGAGGACCAATTTCGCGACAGTAGAATCCCCGTAACTCGTACACGGTGAAGTAGAGACAGAGGAGTGGAGAGGACAGTGGACGGGCAAGCACAGCGACGCGGCCGGGCGGAGGAAAATGGCCAAGGGATAAAAAGAGAAACGAGCAAGGTGACGGTGCTGGCACGGCGGTAGATCGTACCGTACGAAAGTGAAATTTAAACAGAAATATTTAACACAGACGAAATCAACGTGACAGGAGTTCAAGGATACAAGGGTTGGATGAGGACGCAGCAAAGACGCGGAAAGAAAACGTTTATGGACAAACTAATCTATATGAGAAATGAACGCATTACCCTAATTACCTAACTGATGCCCTAAACTAGGTTAACGTCAATGTATGTATTTTCTAGTTCAACTCATCTCAAGTTCATCGGTGTAGAATATCTGTAACGGTCTAATGCAATTTTACATTCTTAGCTTGCACTTGTCAACCGGTTCTTCGAAAGTTTCTAAACTTGGGTGCAAAGTTCGTTGAAAGCTTGCTAATCGAGTTTCCGTTAATTTTCTACTTTTAGGTAAGAGCAAACTCAGTCAAAGAGAGTATTGGTGTTTCTGTAACCGTTTTTATAATGTCAGTTCGATTGGCATATTTATGCACGGCGCTACAAAAGACAGACTTGGTGGATGATAAAATGGTTGTAGAAAACGAATTTGCATTGCCTAATATGCTTCAAAAAGATTTGATGATGTTGTATCAGGGATGTTTCAGGTATGAGTAATGCACATTTGATACGGTACACCGCACAGAGCGAAAAATCTATGTTAGTACCACACGAACCATGCTATGGCAGCACATTTTTTTGCTATAATAGTGAAAACTATGTCCAATTCAATGTAGTTAACTTTATGCACATGAATTTTGGACGATTTTGGTAGCTTATGTAAGTGCGCATCCTGGTCAGTTTTTTGTCAGGCTCATAGACCTCGAACCTTGTTAAATCATGATCAGGTTGTGATTTGACCATGGACTATATGTGCTATAGCGTTACACCCCCGATTTGGGCCAGATTCGTTAGTCAGATCAGAAGAATCATATTCTTGAAATACGCATAGACACTAGACTAGAGCATCATTGTGCTTCTACCATGATAATGTTGCTGAATTATTTCAAGAACACATTTCTCTGGGTGTTAATTTCAGGCTAAGTCCGGTATGGATCGCATTTCAACATGAGTAAATTTCTGTTCAGATTGGCAACATACAGTTGAATCAACCAAAACATTTATTCAGCTGACTAGTATGAGAATTGACATAACCCTGTATTTATTTGATAGAAATGTTGAGTAGATCTCACCTTGTATACTGGCATCAACGACCGGCTGAAGAAGATTGATGACCACCGCGGCCAGCAAGGCCGGTATAGTTCTCAGCGTCATAGCGAATTCTCAACTCATCCTTGTCGTCGAAATTCTCGTCTCGCCCTTCCGTAACTTTGTAGATCTGTAACAACAGAATCAGGCACAAGGGGGTTTTAAAATAATCAATACAATACACGAAAAGCATAACAGTTTATAGAATAACGTTGGAATAGAATAGTTTATAGAATAACGTTGGAATTTCTTATCTCTTATCGCTACTTATCCCACGTAGGCAATTGGTGGGGACAAAAAAAGTTTTCGGATTATACCAGATGAAAGAGACAGGTTCACAAACGTCATTGACCCGTCACATAAAATACACATGCACCCGCATAACCTGAAAGATTCCACTGTTTATTAAATAAAACCGACGTTGCTGTAATCCAAAACTGAAGAAGCCGGCTAGTTATGCTAACCTACTTATTCCGTTCTACGCACATTTGTATATAAAGTGTAATTAAGAGGTACATCGCACGCAGAGAGAGACAGTCTGACTCAGTATTGACGCAGACGAACACCGAAACGGTGATGATGAGAGCGACATACTCAGCCGCTGTAGGCTTCATTCGCTTTGATACAGGGTGCCGGAGTGAATAGACCCTCTGAGGGATACTGTTTTGGATAATTAATTGAACAACTGCGTTCCTTGTCAAACTACTCTCTCAACTGCCGCAGTTCACTTGGGCATACCAACCATTCCTGTATAGTTATCTTCAAAGGAAGTTGCCAAACCACCTGCATCTGTCCACTATAATCAGGTTCACACCACGAAGGTATTCCATTCTGCCTAACGAAAGTGACGTTCACAATTAGATACTCTGGTTCTAAATAGCGTCGAGCAATGCATTAATTAAAGTTAATTGTATTAACAATCTTCACTACGATTACTTTATACTTAGTCTTATTACAATTTATTGACTTTCATTGTGTGATATAAATATAAGAAGACGTGAGAACATTCTATTGTTTTCCAAGTATACGTGGGTGTATGATTTCTTGAATGTGATTTACCTATAAGTAAACCATCTTATATAATAAAGTCTGAAGATTCCATCGTGTCCCCTCTCGCGCTCGTCTCCGATAGTCTTTTGTTCCGATAGTTCTTTGTTTTATGGTTTCCCCGTAAGCCCTCAATTTCGATAGCCTTTTGTTCCGGTGGTTTCTTTTTCTTACAATCTGTCACATGACAACGTCACCTGGAAGGTTCTCGATCCTGTCAAATATACTGCTTACCGCCGATAAATCTATGAAGGTTTTCCTATTCGAAAAACTAATGTTTCTCGCGAAGAAAGCTAAATTAAAAAAAAAACACTATAAATGGAAACATAAATAAAATGAAGCTTGAACGGAGACGGTGTGAAAATTCCAATTTTTAATATTCTTTTTCACCATGCAATGACTCGAAAGAAGTTTCATAATCCCGCTGAGAACTCTATCTTGTGTACCCCTTCCCTTGAATCACAATGGACATCTCATATTTTTCGATATACCATCGCAAATATTGTATGATTAAAATCCATTTTTTCCGTTCCACGATATTGGTCCCTGAGCAATTTCCTAGTATGCTTTAAATCAACAAAGTGCTTAGTTCGAAAGCATTTGATCTCTGGTAATCTCTGCAGACGGTATATATATTCCGAAGATTTATGCAGCCCATGATGCTCAGTCAATTTACGACTTTCAGCGAGAGTATTTAAATAAGAGTCGCGGAAAAAAAAGAACAACGAAGAAATGCGAAGTTGAATAACATCAGCTCGCTTCAAGCGATGAATCAATCTACGTAAAAAATACATTCCTAAAAAAAATACAAAGATTGCAGACTTGAAGATTTATTGGACGGAAATAAAAAGTCTTTACTGACCCATTCTCATGTCACACGTAGGAGTTCAGCAATGTGCTGTTTGTACCGCGTTACATTTATATACAACTATCTAACAATAAACACTATACGTTGCCCAAGGCTCACCATTCAACGCCACATCGTCCTCACTTTTTTTTACGACGAAGCTCTCTTATTCCCCTCTCCCTTCCTCTGCCCCAGAGCTTTTTTACGATCACTTGCCAGGTGTCAGTGAAATATGTCAGTGGCGAATCCGCAGTGAACGTACGCAGTGCGAACTTATTTTCAACTGTGACACAGAAATACACTCATACACATTTTCTACGTTGGAGAATAAACAGTCTTCTCCTATACTCACATGGCTATATACTCGTCGTCGACCCAAGCGGACCTTTCTATTCCTGCCACGAATCGAGGATATCACTCAGTCGAGCGTTCGTAGTAGTAAAGTCTCCGCTATGGTCCGCCGGCAATTGCTAAAGCGGCAGTAGCAGCAGAAGGCCGCACACGTCACCGTGACAAATCAGTCCTCGTCGTCACCGTACCAAAGTCAAACAGAACTACGTTACCGCGAAATTTCAACTGATTCAATTTAGCAGTTAGGAGAGACGGACAACGGAAACCAACGTGCTGGAGGAAAGAAAGAATAAAAAAAAAAGTGAGAAAAATATCGGAGGTAGACAAAAGGTAAAAGCGATAGAACACCGGCTTTTTCCTGTACCATTTTATTTTTACTCTGCTTTTTTCGTTCAGTCGGTCGAACGGCTCGTGCGGCTCCTTGATGAAGGGCCAACCCGTCGTCGTACTTTAACGAAGTTTAAGCACAAGAAACAAGTTCAGATTCTTCGAGTTGTGTATCGCACACGTTCGTGTACAATAGATTAAAATAAACATTGCATTTTCGTGATCTTTTGGTGATATTTAATTGTTCAATTGCCTATATTCGTTTGGAAAAAATTATATATCGAATAGAAGTGACGAAAAGCAAGTTTGAGGTAAGTACGACTAAGGAGAGGAATAAGAAATAAAATTCGGATAATGAAGAATCTTCCAGCTATTCATCGTACAGATAACACAGCAACCGCAGTTAGACCGTTACCCATTAAATCTTGCGTTCCCAGTGTCACACCGAAATGTGACATACAGCTCGGTTTATTGTTTTATTCCCAACTGGCAAGCGTGTAAAAGGAGCGAGTTTTCGGCAATTGACTCTAATTAGCGAAACCCAAATCAAATTATAATTTAATTAACTAATTTTAGCGCCTTTAGGCGCGTCCAATTACTGAATATACGCATTCGTTCTCTTGGTGGATTTATTCGAACTTGGTGGCCGAATGCTATTAAATGAAAATAGATTCACAAAACTCGTTGAAACTTTTCAACGTTCGTCCCACAGAACTGATATGTGTAGCACGTATCTGCATGTTTCTTTTTTTCCCCAGAGAAATTAATAATGTCCGATAAATATCGTATAAAGAACAACGACTTGTTCTAATAAGTCTTCATTCATGTCAATGATTCGTTATATAAGTGAAAATGTTTCTCTCTCGTTTTCGGAGCACTAGGAATTTGGTTAGAGGCAATAAATCTATCTATCGTTCTTTTCCTTCGTATTTCCGTTGCTGTCGATTAGAGACAAGAAAGCGCGAATTATTTCACATTGTCAATCGCATCCAGTCAGGACTCTTTAGATTGTTCTTTTTCACGGTTGTATATACACTTCTGTACCGTGCAAAAGCTCACGCAATTTCCGTAGCCGTCATTTGCGCTCTGTGTGTACTCTCTAAACGAGTTTGCATAGATCGAACGAAGTGAAAGAGTGAGAGATGGACGGGAATAGGGAGGATGGTGGAAAAACAGCGTTTGCTCGATCCTCAGTCGGTCTCGATGTGTCCCAGTACTATGTTATGTTTTAAAAGTGATTGGAGCCTCGATGCCAGAGAGAATCGATTTTCCAAACGAGGACAGGCGACAGAACTCACCCCGTTGCAGCTTTCCACCTTTACGAATGAACACGAGAATGATAGAAAGGATTGGAGGTGAGGCAAAATGGAGAATCGATCGAAGTCGCCCAAGCTTGGTTGAAGCAAAAGCGAAAAATTTTCGCATAAATGCGAAAAATAAATAGTTGAATTAACGCGAGGCAGCTATACTACAACCAGAATAATTAAAACCGATTCAGAATCTATTATTTTCCAACGGTAATAATTAATTTATATTTGATGTTGGTTTTCATAAAAGTCACGCGTTGATGAATACTCCATAAATATTGTGAAGCTAATTATTTCAATATACTGTAACGGAATCGGCATTTATATTGCGTTATTTATGGAATTGTATGTGAAAGTGGCATTGGAATTGATCCGCTCGTGTCATATGAGACAACTGACAACGAACTGAATGACGCTTGACAACGATCGTAGATTGATTAACAGTCTTGACAGAGACCTCAAAGATTACGGACGCGATATCTATCTTAATAAAGTTCCGCCCTGCTATTTCTTTTATAATCGTGACTTATTTATTTGCTCGTTCGTAACATTGGTGTCAGAAGTGTTTAACGAATCTTCGCGTATAAAAATAAATAATTCGGTCGGGATAATAATTCAAAAAGTGATTTTTTTTTTTTTTTTGGTGTGTCGGTCAAATCGGATTATCAGTGAGAACTCGCAGTAATTATGAGTAGAAGAAGGAGGATACGAGCAACAGTGTCCGAAGATGGACACGGCGAAACAGACACGATCAACATCCTTAGAGAAGAATTCCAACAAAAAAATTGAAGAAAATAATCGTCGTATGGCCGAAGATTTCGAAAAATTAAAGGAAATAGCAATCGAGTCAGCACGAGAAGCAGCCATAACATCGGTTCGGGATGTGTTACGAGAAGCAATCGGTGAAGCTGCACAGACCGCAGCCAAGGAAGCAGCACAGGAGTCAGCACGTCTCATCATCGCTGAGCTCAAAAAAAATAAAGATAATGTTCCTTCCCTTACTTCCGCTTTACCTAACACTTCCGCTTCTCTACTTGATAACTCAATAACAACACACGCTGTTATTCATAACATTCCGCGACAAAATAACAATCATCAAAGCGAATCTGTCATACCATCAACTCCCATTTCAAATCAGACTAATCTTAAGCTGAAACACGATTTGTTTGATGGTACCGGATCGTGGGACCAATACTTTAAACAATTCGAAATAATTACACAATTCTATCGATATTCGATCACTGAAAAAGCAATCTTGCTCGCTTCGTCACTTCGCGGGTCAGCTCGAGTCGTATTAGACGGTCTCAGCGACGAAGAAAGTAAAGATTTTTCTATACTTAAATCAGCTCTAGATTTTAGCTTCGGGACAAAAAATTGTAACGAGAGATATTGTAATGAATTGGAGGCTCGGAAACAAAAATATAATGAAGATTTTGCGACATTTGCAACAGATATCAATCGGTTGGCTAGGTTAGCATATGCCGAAACCAACATAGAAACGAGAGAGAAAATTGCATGCAGAGCATTTATTTCGGGGCTTTCCAATTATAATATCAAGAAAACGATCAAACTTGAGAAAGTCTCGACACTCATAGACGCACTGAATCGAGCTAAAGAAATCGATACAGTGCTCGAATCGATAAAAAGTAAATTTTCAAATTCAAATTCTAACTTCAGACAAAATAATTTTAACAACAAATCCTCCGACTCAAACGAACTTTACAGACGAGACAAATCGAAGGAAAAATATCGAGACTCACAATTTTCATTCGACTGTTGGAAATGCGGGAAAAAGGGTCATAGACAAGCTACGTGTAGAAATCCTCCTTCGGCAGAATAAAGATTGAATAGGACTATTCTTCAATATCTATCCAAGTTTGTCTCAGAAAATCAGAAAGATTGGGACAAATGGATACCCCTTTTTTTACTAGCTTACCGTTCTTCAAAACATGAAACTACTGAATTTTCACCAGCAATGATACTTATGGGTAGGGAACTTAAGTTGCCATTAGAACTTCTTCGTGGAAATCCACAAAATGAGTATTCAGAGGCTAGTGATCCATCTGAATTCGTTGGAGAATTGAGAGAGAGATTGAATACAATTCACGAAAAAGTAAGAAAGCAGTTCATTTTAAAGAGTAATAAAATTAAATCAAAGTTTGACTTAAAATCACATATGCTTTCCTTTAAACCCGGTCAGCAGGTTTGGCTTTATCACCCCCATAGAGTCAAAGGAAAGTGCCCAAAGTTGCAAAGAGATTGGCTAGGTCCATATTTAGTTAAAACCAAAAATTAACGATGTAGTATATAGGATTCAGAAACTTCCTCGTGGAAAATTGATGATTGTGCATATAGATAGATTAGCACCTTTTGAAAATTAAAAAATAGCGATGGCAGTTCTGAGACGTTAATGGTGGAAAGTAGATTGCTTGGCTGGAGCCTGGTGCACTGCCCTCGGTAAAGGTCATACTGTAGCTCGGTGTACTGTGAAGGGTTTCCGAAGAATCTTTTTGTGTAGTGGGTATTCAATGTCTAACTGGGCATGGTTAGTCGTTGGTGTCACTTGGTCCGAATTTTCTCTGGCTGTGGATCAAGAATATTCCTTTAACTAACTTGGATTACTGATCATAGTTCTCGCTAGTGGATGTTTTTGAGTTCCCGAGAACAAGTTTGGATATTTTATGGTCGGATTCACTTGAGCAGTATAGGGGTGCGCACACTGTATTGTTCTGTAAGGTGACCGATAGAGTACTCAAATGAATGAAATGAATAAATGAATTAAAGCTTTCCTATTGATATCATAACGTCGGCTATTCGGGATGTAGTTCCAAAGAAAGAGAAATGTTGTTATTTTTCAACGATATTATTTTCCAGAGCACTACGCTTTTCCGTTTTTCTGTCACAGGTTGACTATTCTGCAGAGAGACCTAGTAGAGACCTAGAGAGACCCTTCCATTCTTCCCGATCCCTTCAACATCAATAAGGATATCTTACAAAACATCGTGGAAATGGATTGGACGAAATTTTCGAAGGTGGACTACTCGATTTCTGGAGAAATCGCTCCACGTCGTTACGTTTCACAAGAAAGAAGATAATAAATGAAACAATTATTAAACTCAATTGTATTATCTAGAGACAGATTTTTTTTTTTAAAGACCGACCGACAGAAAGTTAAATTTAAATTTGATAAAATAATTAGCTTTTCAAATGTACACGCTGCTCTTCCCAGGTTTTTTAGCCATGGTTTTCCCTCGGGACTTGGGTAAATACCAGAGCAGTGTTAATAGGTCGCGATCATATCTAGATGGACCATGGCAACCACATCCTAGATAGTTAGGGAGTTGCCGGGGCGGCAACTCAAAAGGAGGGGAGTAGTGTAACGGAATCGGCATTTATATTGCGTTATTTATGGAATTGTATGTGAAAGTGGCATTGGAATTGATCCGCTCGTGTCATATGAGACAACTGACAACGAACTGAATGACGCTTGACAACGATCGTAGATTGATTAACAGTCTTGACAGAGACCTCAAAGATTACGGACGCGATATCTATCTTAATAAAGTTCCGCCCTGCTATTTCTTTTATAATCGTGACTTATTTATTTGCTCGTTCGTAACAATACATTAAACCCTATGGGATTGAATGGATTCTTAGAGACCAGTACTCTGTGAGCAACCGAGCTTAAATTTACTACGTTGGTAGAGAGATCATTGTTCGTTGTAATTTTCGTCAAATTGTTACATAATCATAAATATTTTACGCCATGTCAAAATTGATCGAAAACGTCTATGTTTTTATGTTAGCTTTTAACATCTTTGAGATATCGTTATAAATAATTCTACGCAAATAGACTAATGTCGATCAATAATGATCGGTATTGAATTTGGCAAAAGTCGACCAATCCGTTTAAATTGTAGAAAAATAAGCAATGTGGACAAAACGTATTTGCATAGATAATTGATAAAGAAACATGCCTCATATATTAATATTTCAAAAACACAAAATTCAAACCCATGTATTGATATTATCGTCAACTTGTGTACCAAATTTGCGCACGATACCTAAAAATTACAATAGCTAGCAATGTAATCTGAATTGCAATAGCTGACAATGTAATCTGTACATACACACATACAAGCATGTTTTCTTTAAACCACTTTTCTCGGCGTAGGACTCTCCTAAGTATCCTGATATGGAAATCTAAATAAAAATTACAATTTAACGATGCCAAAGCTTCCTCGGTGAGGAAGCAAAAGCAAAAGAAAAATTCTATTAAAAAATCCGACCGATAAATTGTTAATCTGTAAAAAAAATTCTCAGAAAAAACATCCGCTTCATTCGAGAAAATGTCCATTGAATACGTGTATAATTAGTATGCTCCAACTGCAGCGAATACTTTTTCCCAAACTTGTATAACTATTTAACTCCTTTTGAAGATTAACAAATTTGCAGTCGGTATTTTTTAACATTTCTTTTTGTAATATCAATACAAAAGGTTTTAAACATTTTCATTATAACTTCTATACAAATTTATTTGTAGCAATCCCTTGTTTTTTTTACCCTGTTTTTCCCCTGTGTTTATCAAGCCAACGAAACATTTTTTCACCTACGGTGAATGCCAGGCGCGCGTTAAAGCATCACAAAACTGTACGACACGTGCGATACCAGCCGCAGGAGCTGTATGTATTATAAAAAAAACCGGTGTAGTCGGCGAGCGTAGTGAAAATTTCGGTGGATTCCGATAAATAATAGGATAAAAAAAACGAACGCTTAAGCTCGGAGTGTCTGCGGCAGCAGCGTAGTCTCGTAAACGTGTCGCGAACAGTCGGTGCTTGTGGCCGGAGAAATATCCCATTCTCATTTACCTCCGTTTTGGCTTACTTTACAATGTGGTTTATACACTATGCTCATTCGTTTTTAATATTCATGGAGCACATTTCTCTCAATTGCGTGAAATGCAAAATACACTCCCGTACTAACAATGACAATCATTGTTACGTTTCAATGAAAACAAGCAGCGACTCCCGAGTATCAACCGAGGTATAGCGACTCCATGGAACGAACGATGAATACGCGAAATTAACAATCCACTTTATCAAACTTTACTGCCTGTTCATCGACGTTTCACGAATTTTCGTTGCCGTGGGACGATGTGAAATGGGTAAAATAGTATATTACCATAGAAATCCGTGGTCACAGTGGTCTAGCAAGCACACAGACACACATGTACGTTGAATACGAGGAACAGAACCGTAGATAAGCAGTATGACACAGTAGATGAGGTACGTTATAGATCAGACACAGGCGCAGACCTGGCTTGGCTGGGAACAGTTTTATATTTTCGGAGAAAATACGACCCAGTCGTCGGGCAACGATGCGTGCCAACCTTGTAAAAATAGGAGACCCGGGTGAACGTGATGAATATGAAAGAAGTATTTTTCGAACGATATTTCAAAAGCTATTCAAGAATTTACCTTCATCGACTCCAACAAATAGTGTGACGGACATATTTAAAAAATATTTTTATCTGTTTAAAAAAAAACTCAATTTTCGTTTGATTCACTGCAACTTAATTTGCATTTGACAATTCGACGTGGGATGTCGAGTATTAAGAGAAGTCTACTCGCCTTGCGTGAGGAGTACGTAGATCTCTAGGGAAGGGAAGGAACACGGAATGAATCGGCCAAAGAAGAAGGAAAAATATGGAGGATTGGGATATCAGGAAGGAGGAACCTACGAGTGGCTCACTTATTTAAATCTGGGATTTATCGTGCTCAAAACGAGTTGCGAAAGCTAGCTCGGAAAACCACTGCCACGTTCTTGTTCACCCACTGACACAACCATTGCACACGCTCTCAACCACAGCTTGCTGTCTCCACGGTAGAGCAGGCACTCATATCTTTCTAGTCATAGTAAATAATACGAACATTTTATGAAGCCATCACAAAATTTTCATACTATAAAAGTTATCTACTTTTGGAGACAAACTTATCAAATTATGTTTATGACAAATAGAATTAATATTTTTCCAGGGATTATCTTTTTATATGAGTCCTTAAATACATCGGTTTCAAGGAAAAATTTTCCTACTGAAGAGCTTTTCCTGTCTCAGATAAAAAGATTTGCGACATATGGAATAATATTTTGCTGTAAACAGAGATTTTTGAACTTTGAACGTTTGCCAATAGTCTGATTGCGAATAAAAAATGTACATAAGACAAAATGAAGAGATGTTTAAACTTTAGATTAATACCACAGGTATTTTCTTAGTGACTCAAATACGTCGACACCAAATAATTAATATGTCAACGGAGCTCAATTTAAAACAACTTGGACAAGTATATCTACCCATTTTCGACACATTAAAAACCATTTCGAATTGACTGATAGTCTTGGTACTAAGCCATCAAAGGTCAAGCAGATGTTTGAATATACTTATTGAACTACTGCCTATTTGAATCAAATGAATTTCCTCATGCAGCAAGACAATTTGCGTGAAGACGTCTGATCTGTTAACAGTAAAAATGACTAATTTTAAAAACTACCCAAAGTCTACATTTTTCGTCGCCGTAAGCCGAGACTTCGTCGAAATATCTCACGAAAATTTACTGGAGAAGGTAATATTTAACACATAACCATTTCACAAAATTTGCATAACGAAATGGTAAAACTTCGCGAGAGTGACACATTTCATCAGAAATTCGATACCCAAAGTAATATGTAAATATATCCTCAGTCTATAATTTCAGTCGATGGTTTTTACCTTTGCCTTCCAATACTCGAAGCGACCGTCTGTTTGCTGTCGCGCCACTGAAACGTTGCGTTGGTCTACGTAAAGCTCCCGCCATACTTAATACTTGGGACGTTTCGCTCTCGCAGTTTTCGCCAATATCCAAGGTAAATCACATGACCCAAAGCAATGTAAATTTACACAGTAGCATTGAACTTTACTTATAGAAAAAGAAAACATTAGTTTCTCCAGAATATCAATAAATATTTTTATTCAAAAGTTTGTCACATCATTTAGACTGGAGACGACAAGTTCTTTGCATTTAACGGCGAAATTCGATAAAACGAAATACCCATTTAAATGCTTCGTCTGCATTGTGTATTCCGGTATCAACTGTCGCAACCAACCGAAGCGAACAATGGGTGGTGCAATTGGTATAATGGAGGGATGCGATGAGACGAATAGAAGCAGAGAGAGAACGAGAGAGAGAAAAGAGAGGAGGGAGTGTGCCTCGTTTTCCGAGTGTAATTCCGTTAAGTCACTCAATACGTACGCGAAGCGTGACCGTGGAGTACACCGTTCGTAATTCCAGAAGAGACGCCAATGCGGCTCTGTCGTGTTCTCCCGGTGGATAGCGGACGGTCGTCCGTTCGTTACACAAGCTCGCTAGCTCGCCCGGGCCACTCCTACTCTATTTGTTCGATTTTCAGGAGAACCTCCGACCAACCTTCCAGAAGCACCAGCCGGCTTCCACGACCACCAACACCGCGTCGCCGTCGCGAGTTTTCGCCTTTATTTACGCGGGCGCCCTGTCGGTGGTCGCGTATGCTCAACCACTTAGCCCCAGCGGCTACTGACCTCCTGTGTCCTGCTGCCTGTCTCGGTCACCGTAGAGAAAAAGAAGCGATTTTCCTCCCGAGTTGTGCCCGCAACACTCTGCCAAAAACCAACCGAAAGAGCCAAGTAGTAGATTTACCGATCGTTATCGTAGGAAACCGCAAATTTCCCGCACTATAATTCGTATGAGGAACGTATAAAACGGTGTAGAGTTTTTCAACGTGAAACTGAAAAGATGAACGGAACGTATTCGATCAATTAGTGTAACTCGAGAGTAATAATGTCACTTACCGATGTTGTTTCAACTAAGAAAATAGTTAAATCAATTAAGCTCATCGAATTTGTAAAGATTTACAAATAAGACCAAATGAAAATCATAAATAATATATCATTGAACTACCCTGTGGAACAAATATTAGCCACAATATTGCCCACCAATCAGGTCACTTGCTTTTGCAGCAGGCACCAAATTGAACTGCGTATCACATATTTTTGCAATAGAAATATACGTAACTGGACGCTTCTACAATTTGTAGAATGAGGGCGATGGTAAAATTCATACATGAAGTCTGTAATATTTAGCCATTTTTCAGATTTATTTTATTGTTACAAGCTTTGTATCTAGCAATAATACAGTAGAGTAAGTGAAGAATTTTGTCTTAACTTTTTTATATATCAGCGCCGGTAAAGGGAAGCAAACGCCATGGCCGTTTTTCATATCTAATTTGGGAACACCCGAGATCGACAGGAGACATCTCTACACATATTTCTGAACAGGTGTTTATTGTACACACTCAAATCAGCACCACGGAATTGTACACGGCATAAACGCTACAATGCATGGCAAAGTCGATACGTAATAGCTCTACACAGCATAGTTTTACTCAGCAACGCTCGACAAGAGCCAAGCTCGTGCTTTAGCAAGTCAGAAAATATGTTGCAATCAACTTATCTACTAACTAATAAGACTCATGTCGAATTGAATTAGTGCCTTTCTTAATCTATACCATGTCAAATTTTGGTGTATAGAAATGATGCTGTGAAGTTCTTTTGCGTGTTGCACTGATTATTGGTAGACTTTTGCCGTGTTGAGGTTAACTGTTTTGTTTTGTTGACATCGTTGTGTATCGTAAAAATCTGCGAGCTACAAGTGTAAATATGGGTTCCATAGAATTGCCATTATTTCCACAGCAATTACATATTTTTTTATTACATAAGTTGCGTGAGTTTTCACTGCATCGAGTTTTTTTTACAATGCCCTCTTACATGCTTTGTGATCCATTTCGAAATTAAAAAAAAAACTGACATATGCAGTACATTACAATGTTATTTTCGTTACGTTGTACATAGCATATGTACAATGTACCATATTCTCTTGTCAACAGATTTTTATAATGAGGACAAATTGTTCATTCTTTATTCTCTGAGATGCGTTAAATACTTCGCAAATGATCTGCAATTTTTAAAAACTTGTAATTTCAAGAGATGCACCATTCCTACGGTTGCATAATTTTTTAACTCTGTTTCGTTCGTTCTTTCAACTATGTTTTCACACACACACACACACACACACACACATATATATATATATACATATATATATATATATATGCACAATACACGTATCCTTCTCTACATCCCTTCGAACAATGCACATAGAACCTTTTCACCGGTTGTAGCGTACACTCAATGCACCGCGGACAATCGAGTCGGATTTAACTCGAGTCCTCTGTTTATACTGGTTCCAGTTCGCAGCTGCGTAGCCACCGCTGCTTCGAGCGTCGAAATAAGCATTCATTAGTATCTCGTAAACGGGTGAGTGTACCACTGCTTTTGTATATACTATATACATATATACCGCTGTTGTCCGGAGCATCACAGCCGCGAAGGTTGCCCTTGGTAATCTCATTGCATCGCTGCGTGGTATGTACAAGAGTCGATGGACGATAATTGCCAAGCTCTTGTTTAGTTCCACAGCCGGAACAATGAAATAAAACTGTGGTGTACAAGCGACAGAATCCACGAAAGCATGGAAAGGTTGTGCGAGGGACAGTGAGCGAGCCAGAGAAACACCAGGCGATCATCAGGTACACCCGTCGTGCCTCGTCGATTTTACGTAAGCGACCGGTCAGCCAAGCCCCTGTTTCAGTCCTGGTTTCTACGTTTAAATCCGATTTGTTAGCTCTCTCGATCAATCGGGCGTTTCGACATTAGTTAACGGTAACATGCCAGGCTGAACAAGAACCGTTACAACAGAGAGGCACCCTCGATCGAGCTACATAGCTCCGTTCATGCAACCGGGAGACTTGTCCTATACAGCCATAAAGTACGTGAACACCGTGGGGGTGCTTGTAGCGCGTCTAGACCCTGGTAGAGAAAGCCAACGGGGTTCCGGAACTCATTGGCTCATCTCGGCTTGGTACGCTGTGCTTATTACCGTGCGCCTTCCATCGCCGGCGAATCCCAGCAGCTTTGAACTATGTTGAATCACCCGTGCAGGACACAGGACGACAGGTAAATCCCCACGGTGAGCATTGACGCCGAGTGTGATTCAGCCGGGACTATGCTGCCCTGTCAAATCGATGGAGCTTTCCTGCATCCTGGGAATATAGACAGCCAGTTGTGAGTGCTGTGTATACAGGCAATTGCGGTAACAAGGAATGTTTCCGAGGATCCAGTCTTAAACCAGAATACTAGTATGATCGTGACGTATCCTGATGCAGTGAGGTAAACTATTTAGTTGTCATCAACTGATTTTAGTTTGATGTAAAGGTAATTACACTAGCTAAGTATAATTAGCTCAAGCTCAAAGTCTCGCGTGTGGCTAAATTTTGCAACATTCACGGTACATTTGAGTCAACCATATCATGCAGTTGAAGCAAGCTCACTTGAATACAAGTTTGTTCGACTGTAAAGCACCGTGCGTGATTTGTAATCCAGAAGGGACTGTAGAGCACCCTTTTTTTCATCAGGATCCTTTTATATACCATTCAGAGGAAAGTATACGTAATATGTTTTTCTCGCCATATAGCCAATAATATCTGTTGCACGAGTGAGGAAAATGTTCTACTGCGCGTAGTGTTCTACCTTATGTTGTACTTACGAGCCTTTATTCAGCAGCTTCAAGCTGTGTTCAGTTAACTCCAACTAAAAAGTTTTGTTTACCGTCTTAACAAACGTCAGATTAGACCAACCATATTAAGTTACCTCAATTTGAATGTACTTTGAGGCAACTGGATTCAGTGGGCTTCAAGAGAAAATGGTAGATGCTGTGCAGTGCAATATAGGGAAAAGGTGTAGCTTCCGTTCACTACATACATCGTGGCAGGTATGAATACTCTCGAGTGGATTCAATCTGAGACATGTAGATCCGGGATCGACGGGAAAGGAGGATTTAGCAGTTGTAAAACAGAGTTCCGCAGACGGACGACATCGAGGTTCGAGCTCTCTCGTTTGTCATGTATAAGACCGTACCATAAGTTCATGAATAATGGGTGGATTAAGCCTGCATATCTTACGACTCAATATGCACTTCCATAGCCAGAAGCGTATCGATTCAAACGGGAGTTGAAAGATATTTTCAACTCTATGAAATTGATTATAGGATATGTGTAAATCGATGTTGAAATTCATTCTGGCGTGTATAATTGAACACTCAATTTTCAGAGTGTATCATTGAAGCTGTTGTAGGACAAAAAGTCTTAAATAATATAATAATTTATAATTACAAATATATTGATATTATATTATAGCAAGATAAGCAATTTTACAGTAATATCAATATAAATAATAATATCGACACATGGCCGGCGGGCAGTATACAAATTCTATTCCACGTCTGACAATTCTGATTCTTCAACCTTGTCTCTTCGCCAACCAGCCTTCCGGTGTGTCTAAGGTTATCCCCTTGATAATACGCTTGCACAGTGGACCAACATCCTGTATCGCACTTTTTCTATTAATTAAAGAAGACACGGCACGTCGGGAGGAAAGACACCGCGTTAGCACAGAAACGCGTTTGAATGCTCGACGCGTACGAGCGATACATTTTCATTTTAGCTTTCTCATACGCGTCGTCGCGATGAGTGAGGTGTCAGAGACTCGCGTGGGTTCTCCAGAGGTAACAGACCGTAGGAGTCAGAATGAGCGCATTCCGAGTTATTTGGCGTGAAGGGGAAGAGGAAGATGAAACGCGTCGACAGAGGCACGCACACACATTTTCATTAAGCTCGTGATGTAACGCCACGAGTACGTGGCGAATCAAGCCCTGCATAGGGAACTCAGGCTTTCAACGAGGCGCGCGCAGTGACCGGAGACCACACGCTAACCAACACTGACCAGCTAGACCAACCGCAGACATAGAGGTTACGTCATTTCACAGCCAACGAGCTGGACAATTTGAACTATCTCTTACTATCGCTCGGGCAACTGCAGCGGCAAAAGTTTGCGGCTGCAATGAACACCCAAGTGGGCTACCGACGCATCATCTATCGATCACACTCGTAACGTTTGTCTGGTTATTGCAAATCGCAACAAGACACATAGGACAAAAATGATTCACGAGCCCAAATAATAAACATACAAATCATTATTTCTATAGTGCAATCAATCCTCCGTACCTGAAATAGAACTGCAATTCCCTATTTAAGGCAGACCGGGATAAGTCGGATAGTCATTAATTCTTTTTTGACAATTTCTTAAAATTCGCAGAACTCAACATTTTGTTTGTCTTACGCTATCTTTTTTAACTTTTTTGAACCGATAATTCAAACGGAATTCAAAATTTTTGTTTATTTATGATCTGTTAGAATACTAAATCTATATTGGGATAAAATGATGTCACCTAATTCATGAAATATGGACTGGATATATATTGCAATGGTACACAATTGCATATTATAAGCTATTTTTAGATGTTGAAACTTGCCACAGTTTTGAGTGTCTCGACAAGACCTATCATATACTTTTCGATCCGTCTACTGATACTGATTTTTCAAAGCTTTTCTTGTCTTTTTCATCCTAAATCCGCACGAAAAGTATAAGATCATTCGTTCGGTTACCGGAAGAATAAACACAGCCTGTTTTTTGTGGAAACATATTCAACGAGACTAACGCGCGAAAGCTGTTCTTGAGAAGCATAATCGAAGATACACAATATACTTTGGACATTTTTCCACGGACGTTTTTGCCTAGATTCGCCCTAGGCCGTATATAAAAATCACGAAGTAATAACTACTAAGAATCATGAACGCGATCGCTGACTGTATCAACATTTTACGCCCTAGTGCACATAGCAAATAAAATCACAGAACTTGCGTTCTCGCTAATAACAGTATAATGGAAGGAGTTATGATGACAAACGAATGGAAAAATACTCGACCTTCCGAAAGCTGGTACAGGCGGTTACTGGAACCTTTCATCTCTACATGTGAAATAGAATGGACATGCTTTGCTGGAATGGTCGAAGTCACTGGATCGCAGCTTTCGCACTACTCCATATACGAGTAGGGACTACAGCTCTCGTGAAACACCACGATACGTAATATGAGAATATTGCCACTCGGTCCGCTCCCGTTGCCGTATTATATGCTGCATCCTGGTTTCCTCTACTTTTCCTGGAATCGATAGAACTAGAACGAAGTGTGCAACACTATTTCGAGTATCTACAGCATCTGACTCTCGTGATTGATATTTTGCTACTTCAAACTATGAGATATTGATTGGTATTGGTGATATCTGGGACATTACTTGTTTCATAACGCTTATTAAAGGGCCTATTAAAACGCCCTACTCTCCCTGTAGAATAAAATTATATTAGTCTCTTTTGACAATTAAAGTAGAGTTTTAGATAAGCAATTACACTTTATAATATTTTTTATAGTTATCATAAATCAGAGACTTATATGTATCTTTAGCTGGAAAAAAATAATTTAGTATTTTTTAAATTTATTACTCAAGAACGAATTGAAATTAAAAAATCTTCAAAAAATAGAGCGCCTATCTCTGTAAATAAGAATCATCGTACGGCGTATTAAAGTAAAATGTTCCATGTAATTCTAAATTCTATATTTTGACATAATTTATGTAATTTCCGAAACTTATATTGCCTCCTCATCATAAATGCGAATGGAATGGAACAAAATCATTACCCATTTTTCGTAGAATCTCGATTGCTCCACTCATAATATCTTGGAAAATAATATACAGTGACATTTTCATTTGATGGAATATTAAATGTTTCATAGGAGTATACCAAACATGGACATAATTAGAAATATATGCTCGCACGTAAAAACTGGAAAATACAAGTTATTTCGGCTCTGTGTCCATCGCTCATAACGATAGAGCAAAATAATAAGAGGCCTGCTCTACTTATAACTCTGCTATTGGCAACAGAGACAGAGTTTTTCGACAAAGCTGTCAAAACAGAACAGCGAGTGGGAGAACGAGCAGCCGTCGCCACGATCTTCCAGAAAGTGCATTCTCGCGTGGGATCGCTGCGGATGCATCGTTATCGGAGAGGTCCAACTAACCACGTCCGAGGGGAAAAAATAGAATGGGACTGAGAGAGAATCTCACGATAACGAGACGCTACGGCAGCGGCATCCGTTTCCGGAAAGCGCCGTTGGGCATCGCTTGAGAATCGAGCAGATACCGCGCTTATACCGCGACGCTCCCCATCGTTCTTCATGCACTTTCCCAAGTTTCAGCTACCGCAGGACCAGCCGGCGTATTCGTTCGCTCTCATTCCGAACGCTTGACTATCCGCGGGCCGATACCTACTCTCTTATTTTTTTTTTCATTTTTTTTATTTTTAAGTTTCCCCTCGGCTTTTCTTCTTTATCACGAGGAAAAGCAAGCTTTGAGCTCATAACGATCCAATGAAGAAACGTCAAAAGGCTTTAAATTAATTAACTGGTAGCGAACGGAGAGGATCGAATCAAGCAGAAGTGAAAAAAACCTGCTGAAGATAGTTCTTTTAAATCTTCGTTTAATAAGAGGAATATATTAGATAAAAAACGCATAAAAACATATTTTGCATAAATGATACTATCACTTTAAAAACTTGTAATTGAACGCTGTAAAACAAGTACCGTAGATCTTCAATTTTGTATTTCAGCTATATGTAGCAGACTAAAATGTGAGATGAAATGCACGAATTTTCTTTTCTTATATGAAAGTGCATTTTGATCGAAATGTAAAAATTTACATTTTAGGCCTCCACGCAGGTGCACATGAAATAAGCCTACAAAGCAGAACCTTGCAAATTGCTTCCTCATTATTTTGTACCTTTGGCAAACATTTTTGAAAACAGTGAACAATTTGAGATTATTTTAAGTGCGGCTGATGTATACAGTATTTAAAGAAGCTTGCAAGATTACTTTGGAGACTTTCTTACAGTTTTGTTTATGCTTAGTGCGGAAATTCTTTTAGTACTGGAATAATGCTTTACACTTCACTGAACTTCTCTTTAAAAAATTAGAATTTTTCTATCAATAAAGCGTCCACAATCTCGACCACGTAACACATGGTTCCCCGTGTCACAACGTAGCCAGGTCTCCCCTAATATTAATAAGAAAAAAAAGAATTGAAGAATACTGATTTCAGAAAATGCGGTTAGAAATTATAAATTATTGCCCTTGTCTTCAAATTGTTTTATCCCTAATATCATACCACACTTGTATATTGACGTTTTAATCGTGCTTGTCTTGTTTGTTCAGTAATTCGGCAATATAAATATAAAAATGAGTAACCGCACTATATGGTCGACAAAATATCGACGATGAAGACTCTGACCGCAGTTTCAGGTTATATATCTATTCCAAAGCGAGACGTACTTTATCGAGGAGTCGTGAGAAGCTTAGAGATTGTTCGATGAGTCTTATATTCGCCAATTTATCGATATAACTCGAAGATCAAGAAAAATAGTATGAAGAACGGGAGCAAGGACAGTACAGTAAAGGATCGTGTTCCTGTGTTATCCTGCAGGAACAACGGCAGCAGAAGAGCGCATCGGCACTGAAGATTCTCGGCGCGTCTCGTGTGTTCACTCCCGGCAAAGAATAAAATGCAACGAGTGCAGAGGTCGGTGCATCGCCGAGGCATCACATCTCGATGGAGCCAAATCGAGACAGAGCAAAATAAGAGGAAGAAGAAAACTTGAGGTAGGAGTGGGGCGAAACGAGTAAGGAGCCAAACGAACTCAAAAGCTTGAGTCACGTTCGGCGTCGAGTGCGCTACGGTTCGACGAGCCGGGGGCACCAACCGTTTCAACGAACAATAATAAGAGAAATGAGGAACAGAGAGAAATGAGAAAAAGAACGAGAACCTAACGGGAAATACAAGAGCTTGGAAAGAATTCGTCTTAGCTATGGTAGTAGAGTACAAATACATTTGAGAGACAGTGACGCAACAACAAACAGGAATCGAGCGTCATCTCTGCCCACGGCATCGTTATAAATAGCAATTCAACTTGCGCGAGACTCTACGTATTATTTACGTACGTAGAAATAGTCAAATACGTAAATACTTCAGATTTAAAGTTTAACTGAAAAAACAGTAATCGAATTGCGTCGACAATACATTTTTAAGAGAAACATTCGCTTCCATTGAAATACTTATTTTGTCATAACAGGATTGAGAAAATACTTCTCTCGACTGTAATCAAAACAATTATTTTAATATTTGTCTTTATTTGTAAAAAATTATTTAGCTTGACAGCTAAATAATTTTAGCCATCATAATAATTTTCGTTAAATAAAATTTGAACATATTTCTGAATTTGTTTGAAAATTTTTACAAAGGTAGGGCAAATTTTTCTAAACCGCATTTCTCGGCGTTTTGAACCATTCTGAATCTCCTGATATGAAAATAACGGAAAAAAAATGTCACGAAAACAAAGCTTCCTCTATGAGAAAGCAAAAAATACGTCGCATTTATTTTCCAATCAATGTGCGTTTTGTATGCATATGTTATGTACTAATTTTCCAATTTTAAAGTAAAATGAGTTTTCAGGTTACTCTGAAAATTCACATCAGATATTCAGTAGCGGACATTTTCAACACTGCACTTACAATAGTGATAATAATATATAATTATTATCATAGTATTAAAAAAGATCTGATACATACAACATAAATAATTAATTTTAATGGATACGTATATGTCGTATTTACAAACTAGATAAGTTAACTAATAATTGTAAAGCAAACTTTGCAATCATGTTATTTGCTAATGCAAATAACATGTACATGAAAATAAATGTTGAATAATATTATTGCCGTCCGACAACTTCACTTTAAAAATATTACTTGTTTAATATTCATCAAAGCATTTGACATTTCATAAACGCTTTCTGTTAAATGAAAAAAGTGTTCTGCATATGTTAGTAATTTTAAATTAACCTGTTTTATGACCATCCAATTGCAGTCTTTTTGCCTCTTAGTGATGTCACAAAATGAATGCATTTCCAAGAGGACTCAACGATTGAATCGTACTTGTCGGTTGTGGGGTTAGCCGAGGCACGTACAGGAACGTAGTTATCCTGATTCCCTGTATGCACCCTCGGTATTTCCATCGGACATGCTACGTGTGTGAAACTCCACCTGGAAGCCCGAGGTCGCCAATGTTAGCAGCTACGAGACCAAGCGTCGATTCCTATTCCACGTACCACAATTGGAAAACCCGTTGAAGCATTCTAGAGAGAAACTAGCGGAAGAAGGGAAGTGGAAAACGACGATCGTTAAACAACGAGAAAATAGCTTCGACGAAGTTGAAAGAACAAATTACAACTAGCTACGCTGCCGCTGCGATTTCGCTCTCACCTACTTCTCGCGTGTAGTAGGATCAGTGAGCAATTAACAGCCTCTACCATGTTCATTATAAAGCACACCGCAACCGCTCTGCTTTATATACACTGTAAATACAAGTGCATTGTTTTATCGCGTTTTACGTGTGTTTTCCATTGTAGAGGAAGTATCTGTCACAACGCGAAGCTGTGCAGTAATATTAATAATATTATTTTGTTAATATTGGAAGCAGAAAAAAGTTATCCGCGGAAATCGAACCTAAGACCACGTAACTAGCTCGTGGTCGCTCGTAACTTATCCGCGGAATTCGAACCTAAACACCTAACGACGAGCACGCTAACCACTAGACCAAACCGAGTACTACATAGGTTTCTTATACTTAAATTCCATAACAGTTGATAATTTATTATTCTATCATTATTTTATCTTTAAATATTACAAATAGTACTCGAAATATTCGAGTACTATAATATCTAATGAGTATAAAAAAATTATGTAGGATATTACTCAGTTGGTCAGGAAATAATACCTCAATATGTATTTTGAAAAGCTCTTTCCCACCGACCGTCCAGAATCAGAACGACGTATGAACCCCTCCTGGTCGATTCTTGGATGGGCCGCCTGACTGATTCTAACGGTCGGTACTTGGATGGTTGATGGCCTGGTTTACTCTGATAGCTGTACTCGGATGGGCGTCAGAAAGGATCCTACTACATTGTTAATGTCATTTATGTGTAACTACAATTTTGTGTTGCGCGGTACAATATGCGTAGTTGGGCACATCGTGAGCACATCGTGTGTTCTATTGTATTTTATATATTGCGTGTGTAGAAACAAAGCACAACACAATTAATCAATACTTAATCGATAACTTAATCAGTCGCTTCCCATAAACCTAATACGCGTGTTATTCCTTATTTTCACGGACTTTCAACATACGTTAAACACCAAACATTTTTATAGTGTATATATACATACAGATGTATATGTCGCGTAAATAAATTTTTTGTTTGCCAGAAATTGAGTACATCCTTCCTCACGACATATTTGATGATCAGTATTCGTCCAGGTACATCAAGACCGTCGCGCCGCTTTAAGTCCTTCGTTCCCCGTACAGCACTTCATCGTCGACCGAACACGCTCCTCCTAAATTTCTCGAAAATTTACTCAAACGAGCGGGAACTCCGGGGACGCGGTTTGTACCCTCAAAATCGCAGGAACCACAAGCACGTATGACCCAGTATGCATAACGTTCAACCAAACTGCAACTGCATCACTGTGCACCGCCGTGTATAGAAGTAACCCCTGCAGGTGCACTTTCGTCATAAAAGCAGAGGTTGCCCTAAACGAATAAGGCTTCAAAACGCAGGACCGCACAAAGAGACACGACGGGATAATGGGCATACAGAAACAAATTTGGTTGACTCAAAAAAAGATCATTTCATTTTACTAAATTGTTTCGGGTAATCTAAACTTTCTAATTTTATGTAATGTGAACAAAATGAATTGTTGAAAAAAGAAAAATGGCACGGGCAATACTGAATGGCTTCAAACGCAAGTATCAAATTTGAAATGCAGTGTACAGATGGAAAAGTACTTCACTTATGTGTATACGCGAAGATCATGTGTTATGAAAATGTAGTTTCGGGAAAAAACGCGTTTGAAGTTTTACAACTGCATGTAAATTCAATCAATCGCGCGCTACTAAATATTTCTTAACTATGTTACCGCTTAAAATATTAACATATTTTTAAGGACATATTTCCAACACTCGAAGCATAAATAAAATATAACAAAAAACGACGTTTTGAAACCGTCTTATTCATAAATGTCAATGTGCGTGTTGCGTGTTTTAATGATGGCACGAGTTTTAATTATGGCACTAGGTATCAGATTGCAGTACTCAGTATCAGAGTGCAAAAACAATGTGGCACGTAATGAGCAACAGTGTAGCTATAAAAATAACGAAACTGATTTTACTTTTTTCGAAATTTCAATATCGATGCGGTAGTATTAAATATACTCCTAAACTTTCCGGTTTCATGCAATTTCATGATTCAGGATTCATTAAGATGAACAAATAATTTGATGAGCGTTTCGAAATTTACAAGAAGTGAAAAATGTAATTTTTTCATAATTTTTCTCTCTTTCTCTCTCTCCCGTGTATTCGTGCAAAACCACATCGATCCACAAACGATTCTTTATGTGCGGATACGTTTGGGGACATGCTCGTCATGAGAAGAATCCACTGCTATATATATATATATGCATATAGTGGAGTACACCGAATTCAAGGAAGAGTAGAAACGTACGCGCCAGGAGACATCCAAGCATTTCAAGATTTTTAAATCCAGCTCCCAAGAAATCCTCAGTAGTGGGTTCCATACCATAACCTCCCCGCAGGGATGCTTCGCCGGTGAAACGGGAGTCGAGTATCTCTCGATGCATTCTCGCGACTGAAGCAATCTCGGATCACTGGAGAATTTCCTTGGCCGAGTTTTCCAAGAAAATCTGTGTCATGTACGCTGGATACGTGAGCTCTGCTTCTTTAAGACTTATCTCGGTAAATCTCATGGAGTGGAGCAACTCGCGGAGAAATGTATTGTAAGCAATTTTTTTTTTTTTTTTTTTTTTTCTTCGTGGTTTCACGGATCTTCCTTCTGTGGATTCATTCTCTTGCCTTTCTTCGCCGATTTACCGGAAAGATGGGAATCACATGGTACCTCGTAACTTTACAGTTGCAAAAATCGTGATCCGTAAATGCAGATATCGTGCACGTATTCGGTTAGGAAATCTAGAGTTGGTGTAGGTAACTCGAGAACGGCTTTCTCTGCATTTCTGTTCCGCCGAACAGTCGTACAACATATACCGTATACTATGCAAAAGCCCCTCGACTAGTAATAGTATTCCGGGAGCTATCGAATCGCTCGTCCGATTCTCTCGCTTCTGTAACACGCAATACCAGCATATTTGCATAACGTCCCGAACTGTGATTATGCTAACTCGATGACGCACGTCATATTACAACTTGCTTCCACACCTTCCGTTTTCAACATTCAACCCTGTATACCCCGTGCCGCTCTGGGTTTCGTTTGCCTGTCTGGCCAATTTAACAGTGAAATCGTTTCGAATTAAAATCAAAGGAATTTATGAATTACGCAAGACGATGAAATGTACTAAGATATTGTTGTTACAAAAATAAATACCAGATCTTAGAAACGTACTTGTGTGTTTCCTTCATACGGACGGACAGCAAAGGTAATGGAAGGAAGTAAAGAGTAATAGAGGATTATTCGTGTATCCACTATGTTTTGTGAAAGTGTTTCTTGGAGTCGTGACAGACACTTTGCAATCATTTTGTAGTATGCAGTCCGTGTAGATTTCGTTACGTCGTTTTGAGGGCACATTTGCACAAAATCACCCAATTTCAACAGAAAAATACCGAAAAAATCATCTTCATTAAAGATATCAAGAACATTGATCTTGAGTAATAACGAAGTAGTTTCAAGTTCTCTAAATGAAGAGTCCCATAAATGCACCCTTTCAAAATTCTCGAAAACAGAAATTTCACAATTATAAGTAAATTCTAAAAAAAAAAAACGTTGCAAACTAGAACTTTGCATATTGCTTTCTTATTGCTCTTTTTTTCTTTCTTTCTTTCTTTCAATTTTCACAAAGCTTCCTCTATTAGGAACCCAAAGTAGATAAGCATACATCCTCATAGAGGTTCCTTTATAAATTTGTACATTTTTTTACACACAATTTTCGTAAATTTGGAACGACTCAACTGAAAATGTTAAAATAAAAAATCAGAATAGCGATTCACAGATGAATTTTCTTTTGGCTTCTCTTTGCCGAAGCAACGGTGCGCTAAAAAAAAATTCCCCGGTAGTTTGCCGCAATATTCGTCGGGATTATTCGGAACTGATATTGGTACATACAACCGTATATCTCGGTGAAATCCAGAGGCGTGCTGCCGCGCATTAAACCCACAGATTTGACTAGTGCTTCGAGCGCTCCGTCTCATCTTTCGCTTGCACAACAATATCAAATGTAGTGCTCCACGTAACACGACTCTTTTGTGCTGCATCGAGATGTCTCGTAGGAAGACATCTCGAAACACGAGGAAAACGCTTCAGAATATTGCACACATGTGACAGCCCTTGCATTTAGCATATTACTCAATACTTAATGTCAGAAACCACGTAGAACAAGCTCAAAGAATATCACAATAGCAGGGAATGAAAGGAATCGATACGATATCAAGCACTAGTGAATTAAAAGTAAAGAAAGTGACTTTATCAAGACGTTTTTTTTTTCAATATTTACCCTATTTTTAAAATGGCATAATTATACTTCTAGTTTTGTAATGCGGCAAAGTTAAGGATCGAAGTTAAATTTGTACACACTCCCAATGATAAACATCGTTATATAATTCGACTAAGAAATCGATGAAACACCGGAATATATGTCTTATTAAATAACTACACCTCTATAGGGAACATAAGAGATTGGATAGAGCAATGAAATGGTTGGTTTCACGCCGTTCAGTGAACCAAACATGCTTGGGTCGTACTGTAAAAAAGACATGGGCAATCGAAATCGAAGTTCGAGATAATTGTGAAGCTATTTTATTCGTGCTATTATTGGTCAGTGATGGCTATGACGTATAGCGCATGTCCTTCTCCTAAGCCC